>CM046035.1:81903762-82581757 GCA_025215565.1 Flaveria ramosissima
CACGACACACATTCAACAACCCCTCCTTGACCTTTATAATACTAATAGTATTTTTCTATCTTCAATCACAACCCACAAACAAATTAAGAACATGATAAGTTTCCTTTCCTTCTTCCAACAAATAGTTCTCGGTTAAGGTTATTATAATATCGTAATTTGACCAAAAAAAAGTTATTTAAAGGTAAAATATAAACATATGCATGTTGAGTGTGATTGGAAAAATGTATTGACCGGATAACTAAATCCCAATAACTTTTCTCTAACAACAATACTTTACTTTAAGGCTCGCAAAATTATTTTTAAAAAGATTTGAACTTGATGCTCTCCGAAAAATATGACTTGTAATTACCATTGGATTATCAACTTAAATGATACGAAATCTCAATAGCTACTTTATAAAATAGTAGTAAATACACATCATAATAAGATAAGGAAATAAATCAATAATGACGAAAATATGGATATTAATATATATAAATAGTGAAGACTAATGTGAACAAATGCTATATTTTTTAAGTTTCAATTCCGAAAATTTAACATGAGACAAAGCTTCGAATGAAATTGAGGACTTTTTCTTAACGTTTTGTGCATATATTATTAATAATCATACGATCATAAGATCTAAAATTCAAAGTTGTTTTCTTCATTTTCCACCAATTCTAAAGTGTTACATTTTAATAATGAGTGGAGACTGATAAAATTATAATATCATGTAAAACATGGAATATTTACTTGAATTGTTTAACCCGGTTAAAAAAGATACAATTGCAAAAATATAATATACTTTTAGGGTTTGGTTAAATGATCACATAATTTAAATTCCAAAAATTATTTTATAACCTATCAAAATATCCGCTGTTAAAAAAATCTAAAAATGAAGAATCCGCAAATAAGGTTGGAAAAGAAACATCTAAGGTTAGAGATATCCTTAGAGATAATTACGTTGTAAATGAAATTAAGTTTGATAGAAGTATATAAATTAACAATATCTACATTTTGATAATCCAAATATATAATTGCCCTTTAACTAATATATAGATACTAGTGGGCTAAATATACCATGTTCTTAGTTCACCCATAATCTCATCCCCCCGGCTCTCTTCCTTGCTCACCCCAATCCTATATGTTTCACAAGTTGATGCTCTTTTCTCAGTGTTCACCATCACGTCACCATTTCTATATATGCCTTATATGAAGTGGTTAGGAAGCTTATATGGAGGCATCGGGGGTGTTGATGAAGAAGAAAGAACATGCAAAGGTTGAGTTTAGGGATTTTATATATGTTCCTTTTTTTCCTTTTAAACAAGGATATACTTATTTCATATAAAATAAAGTTTCCCGAAAACCCTATTAGTGGAGAGACCTTATGAGAATAAGAGATGTAGGGCTAAAGAGAGAGTCAAAAAAGATCTTTCATATATAATCTTATATAATATTAAAACATATTTTAGTGAACAAAAGGTGCATCGAGCTCTTGCATGCTTAGGTCGGGAGACCGTTAGGTATTTGGGTCTGATGTACGTATCTTTATGATGCGTTTACAATAGTGATTAAATAGTTCAAGAACAATAAGTTAACCAAAGTCTCCAATTCTAATCAAAACTTCAAAAATAAAATAATATCTTATAAGTTA
The DNA here is from genome assembly GCA_025215565.1 of Flaveria ramosissima. Taxonomy (NCBI): domain Eukaryota; kingdom Viridiplantae; phylum Streptophyta; class Magnoliopsida; order Asterales; family Asteraceae; genus Flaveria; species Flaveria ramosissima. The sequence goes on from CM046035.1 coordinate 81,905,396, forward strand.
AAATCAAAACTGATAATAACTTTGATCAAATCCTAATATTTATAATAGATCCTAATAACATAAAGATAAGGATAAACTAAATATATAAGCTAAAATGATAATTAATTTATATAGATATTTAAATTTAAACTTGTACACTCTCCTACATCACTTTAATCATTATACTCTGTTCTTTTGTAAAGAGACATTTTCACGACTGTAATTCATAACCTTCAGCTCAGTTGGCATCAACATGACCGTTACATCAAGTTCAAGAGCTTACATTTTGAAACATTTGTCTACTAATAAATTATCAATAATATTATTTAGCACAACTTAAAATTTTGAACATTATTAATAGATTATAGACACGTGTATTAAACAAAGTTATACAATTGAAATTTTCTATAATTTTATAATGTGTATTACTCAGGTTAAAATTATTATATCCGTCCATAATCCACGTCTTTTAGTGTGATAACAAAAAAAAAACTTATCAAATTGTCAACCCAAAAAAACCTAGTATGTAAAAAAGAAATTAACAAATATAAACCAAAACATATTAAAGTTTTAAGAAACATAAAACTAATCTTTTGACAATCATTATTCCGGTTAAATAAATATATTCTTACGAATAGCTATAATTACCCACTTTAACATGGTGTACAATATAGTGTAACTTAATGATACAATTAACATAACGTAACCCGATTAGCAATTAATAGTTATGTGGAACAATTAAAATTACATCAATTTTTTTAAAACTAAAAAGTTATACTTGTTTAGATGTACATTTATATGTACTAAGTAATATACCTTTCTATCAAAATTCAATGAAACTTTTTGGTCATATATTAACGACTATATTTTATTTTATAAGTACATTTGTTGTTTAGTATAGTTTCTGGTATCAATATTTAAAAATAATAAAAGAACATGTTAAATTTAATAAACTGTTTGATATATGATATTTTATTGTTTTAATAGCTAAAAATGGGTTAATTAATAGGTATTCATTGATCTGAAACTTTTAAAAAGTATATAAATCGTTTATTAATTAATAATCAATTATAATTGGAACTCATGTTTACTAACAAAGTTTTTTAAGATAATAACAACTTTATTATTTTTAACATAGTAATTAAGTTCAATTACTCACCTCTTTGAGCATTCACAGCCCGTTCCCCTTATATATGTGAGTAGATGTCTTATATTATGTGGGATGGTTGTGAGTGATTGCGAGTGAAAGAGGTAGAAAATTTATGGGGATTGTACCGTGTTTCCTCATAAGTGTGAAAACACGGTACAAATCCATAAATTTTTTAATATTTTTGAAAGTGTTTGTGAGTGGATAAGAGAAGAAAATATAATGATAAATGTATCAAAAAATATTATTTAATTGAAAAAAATAGAGAAAAAGTAACGATGTTTAGTGTAATTATAAAAATGATAATGTGAGATGGATTCTGAATGCTCTTACTGATGATTATTAATCATCCTTTTGTTATAGTTAAGTTAATGGAAAACAATAATTTTTTTCTAACATAGTTAATATATAGAATACAGTACGGTGTATTTAAAAATAGTGTATTGTGCAATTAAAATATCCCTTACTCAAATTTTTAATTTGAAAATAGGTCATAAACACAGTCAAAAGATCCACATAAATAGGTAAGTTGATAAACAGATTTAGGCGAGAAAACAATAATGAGATTGAATGAGAGAGTGAAACGTGTCTTATAATGCAAGATTTTATTAGTATTAGATTAGATTAGATATTACTGCTTATTAATAAATAGACTTTTTTTATGATGACTATCTAAAAAAATTGTATAATTTAAGGGTTAAATTTACTTTTAATAAATCAGTAATTTAAAATAACAAATTAAATTTTAGAAGAACAAATAGTAGATAAATTAAGTTCGACTCCTAAATATTTCTCAAATTATAAAAAGTCATGGGCGAACGTTTCTTTTAGTCGTCAAAGAAGAGTGTCTAACAGATGTGATTAAAGATGAAGGAATCATGCTTTAGAGCTTTCCGGCTATTGTTCTAATTAGTTTTGGTCAAAAGTTATATTTAAATTAACATTATTTCATAAGTGGATGTTATCTTGTATATCTAATATAAGTATTTATATATTAGTAAACTTATCACATCGAATAGAAAATACACCCATATGCTTCGAAACTTCCTAACAATTTCCATAAATATTCGGCTAAGTGCCTAAGAAAGTTACAAATGCTACTTCCGACAAAGCCATGCACATACTTATGGTAAGGGTTCAAGCACCCAAACGCAATTTACATACACTTTAAAAAGTTTTAAACAAAATCGAGAGACATGCGAGTTGATTTGGTTCTACCGCCAAGTGATAGAATTAACTACCAAGTTTAGCTATACATTGACGAGCTTTCTTGAAGTAAGCGTGACTTTGGCTCGAGAAGGAATCAAACTGGATTTGAGAACTACGATAGCTTGAAAAATAAATAACGTGGTTAAAGAGTACAAATAGATACGTAGGGCTCAAATTATAAAGTTAAGAGTATATGTCATTTTCGTCCACGACGTTTCGTTGAAATTGTAATTTCAATCTAAAACCTTTTTTTTGTCATTTAACATTGCACTTTATTAAATGTTGTTATTTTCATCCACTCCATTAACACCGTTAAAAAATTCGTTAAAATTAAGGGTACTTTAACCGTTTTCAAGATTTTGTCCTTCATCATTAAATAAAATATTAGTCTAAACTTCACTTTCGCTACCTGTGATTTGGTCCTAGTGGTTTGCCTCCAAACCTTTCAAAATTGTGATTTTACTTCATGTGGTTGGCAATTCGTCTGAATAAATTCCAACTCACTAACATCGTTAAATTTTCTGTTAATTACAAGAGTATTTGGTCATTTTAATAATAGGGACAAAAAATATGACTTAGGGCTGTTTGATTGCGCTGACTGAGTAAGATCTGACTGAGTCAGAAGCTCACCCAGTAAGAAGTTCTGACTGAGTCTGCATCTGACTGAAACTTGACTGTTTGATTTTGTATCTGGCTGACCCTGTTGAATGATAAAAATAACCTTATTGCCCCGTTGTGCTAACAAGTTTGAATTTAACTGGTGTTGTGTAATCAATAAAAATAGCCAAATTAGAATAATTCAAAATGTCATACAAATAGAAGTTAACATAAATCAAACATAATCTACATACCCATATGCATACACGTCTACATACCCATATACATACACATCTACATACACATACATATACATACACATATACATACACATATACTTACACATATACATACACATACATCTACATACACATCTACATACACATATACATCACATACACATATACATACACATTTATATGCATATACATCTACATACACATCTACATACACATCTACATACACATCTATATGCATATACATCTATATTCATAAAGAAATGATGATTACCGCAGGGAGATGCTCGGGAGGTGCTCGGTTAGGGCTCGCGCAGGTCGGAGGTGCTCGGTTAGGGCTCGCGCAGGTCGGAGGGGCTCGGTTAGGGCTCGCGCAGGTCGGGGTCGGGCAGGGGAAGTCGCGCAGGGGGAGGGGAGGGAGGTGGCCGATCGAGAGCGCAAGGGGAGGGGAGGTGGCCGATCGAGCGTAGGGCTTCGGATTAGGGTGTTGGTGGTGTGCAATAGAGAAAAGGAGGTGGAGATTTTGGGTCAGCAACTCATTTTTTCAGGTTTGGGTTAACAACTCATTTTTTCAGGTTTGGGTCAGAAGAAATGACCCGGTCAGCTGGCTCCACGCGAGTATCAAACGGGCTGACCCGCTGACCGAGTCAGCCGGGTCAACCCGGTCAGACATAAACAAACAACCCCTTACTCGAACTTCCGACTATTTTGGGGGGAGAGAGAGGGAGGGAGGGAGGGAGGGAGGTAGAGAGAGGGAGAGAGGGAGGGAGGGAGGGAGGGAGGGAGGGAGGGAGAGGGATGGAGGGAGAGAGAGGGATGGAGGGAGAGAGGGAGGGATGGAGGGAGAGAGAGAGAGCGAGGGAGAGAGAGAGAGAGGGAGAGAGGGATGACAGATTTGATGTTTCAACAATATTACTATACTTTAACATCCAAATTGCTTCTTCAATCACATAAAAAAAATCCAAAACTTTCTTTTCACACTAAAACATTCATAAACAATACAAAAAGATCACAATTTAACACCCCTACAAAAAGAAAACTCACACAAAACATGAGGGGTTGCAAGTTGTTCACATCATCACAAAACTAAAAGAAGAAAATATCTTACATTGTTTAGTCCAAACTTTCTTTAAACTACAGTCTTTGGTTTAGTTGATCTAACCATAGTTGGTATATCCCACTCATCATATTCTTTTGTTCTTCATCATTATGATGATGATGATGACGATAGCCTCACCGAACAAGCAACAACTTGTGCCCATTGCCTCAATCTTGTCTTCACCGTCTGTGGATTATCACCTTCACACACACACACAACAATTCATAAATCATAATATCATCTCAATAACTTTCAATTTGTCTGTTGCGATTCGTTAATTACAAGTAAAATTAGGGCAAAATCATTTCCAATTTCAGTTTCGAATCATCATGATTCGATATCCAGTTTCAAATTAGGGCAAATCATTTCCAATTTCAGTTTCGAATCATCATGATTCGATATCCAGTTTCAAATTAGGGCAAAATCTCTCCAATTTCAATTTCGAATCATCATGATTCGAGATCCAGAGTAATTAGGTTTAGAAACAACAATTACCGTGTTTGATTATGGTGTGAGGGCTGTTTGAAGGAGAAGATAAATCAGGATCCGAATAAGCAGTAGTCGAGTATGAAATTGAAGAAGAAGACGATGACGAAACGGATGAAGATTTGGAGATCGAATCGTGATACTGCTTGTTAACGGCGTAATAGAAGCCCAACGCCGGAAAAGTAGTCGAAAGGCGATCATCCAACTCCGGCGAAGAATGATCGAATCCGAAGCCTAGATCGAAGCAAGCTTTGAGTTCATCGATATCTTCATCGGTGACGCTTTTGCTTTTCCGGCGACGGCGGTGGAGGTGTTTCCCCTTCCGCCGTATCCACTCTTCGTCCCGGTGGAGGTCCGGCGACCATGAGTTCTGTTTGAAGAGAGCGGTGGATGACGGTGGCGTAGAGGGTGGTGGAGCGGTGGTGTGTGGCGGAGGCATCCCCGTGGCCCGACCCGTGTCGGGTTCGGGTTGGAGCGCCCAATCGGGTCGTGGAAACGGAGCTTGCTTAGTTGGACATGGAAACGGGTTATAAAGATGAAGAGACGTTGAGAGTGAGATGGCCCACCCAACTATATAATTAAATAATTAATTGATTGGTTGGTTGTAACTGTTTTGATTTTTTTAATATTTTTTTTCATGTTACGTATTTGATATTTCTAAACTTAAGTTTTAAGTAATATGTGATCAATTATTGGCTAAAATATACCTAATAGCAACTTGCTTATATTCTATTTTTATTTTATTTTTAATTTTCGGTGGCTTGTGTTATTATGTTACTATACTAAAGGCACTCAGAGTGCCGGCCGGTTCGTCCTTGGGTTCAAATGGGTGGCAGATACATCGTATTCGATGTTCATGATAGGGTTGACGGGTTGGTGCTCGGGTACGTGAACTGGCTGGTGAGCCCTAGATAGAGCCGTTGAAGGGATATAAAAATCTGATCGTTGGTATCACACTATAAACATACGCCAACCATTCTCTTGTATCCTTCTACTCATATTTAAACGTTTTTTAAACCAAATGGATCGGGGAAAGAAGCAAATCGTTACCCGAAAACATATCAAATTGAAGTTGATCGGTCCTAGGCAATCATACCCACAATTGCAATACTGCCTGCAACATCCAATTGTGCGACGCAAACCCTGGGACAATTCTCCTATGATCCAACCTTTGACTCACGTGCAAACCGTGAACAAGTCCATCCTACCGAAACAAACTGCATCGTAACCAAATCATCAACCGCATTCTTGACTCGTATGAAAATAAATCTTACAATGATGAACCGACAAACTAAAGAAGGATACGAGGAAGAGGAGAAGGATGAGTAGGCTCAAAGTTAAGCAAAATATTTGAATTGGCCTCTCACAAGCCTTAGACTTCTGCTGAGGAGGTGACATTATGTGAAGGTTGGGTCCATGTTTTCCAAAGACCCAAACACGGGTAACATGTGGAGGCATGACTTGTTGTAAAAGACCATGTGAAATGACAAGATCATAAACACATGATCAAAGTGCAGGTAGCTATACAAGTTCAAATGATGGTTTTACAAGTAAGCTACCTGATCTCAACGAAGATATAACACCAATAAGACTTTCACGAAAAGGCAAGAAAGATGTTGAGTCGTCTAGTAAAGAAAGTTTGGTTGAAAATGTGTCCGAATATAAGAACTTGAAAGAAAAAGAAATCAAGATAAACATAGTATTCGACTCAAGTTGATGATAACAATGTTAGAACGAGAAGAAAAACAACACGATTTGAAAACATTTATGGAGTCCCATGATGTTTTAGCCAAACCGTTCAAAACAATAAGAATACAAATTAAACATGAAATTGCCGCAAGGTGGAGTTGGTCTTCTGGTCACTAGATTTTTTATTTTGTTTTTTTTTAAATTTGTATTATTATAATTATTAATATATAACTTTCTTTGTTTTAAGTAATGAATATGTTTAATTTTATTTTCAATTAAAAATTAAAAATGTGTAGGTTCAAATAGAAAGTCCCCCTCCGCCATTAGGGTAGTTTAGGGTTTAATTTAGATGTCATGATCGGGTTCTAAAGAAAAGCAGGTAATCATGAAAATTAGAACTTAATAATTTGCGTAGTTTTAAACGGGCCAAAGTATCTACGTAATAGGCCCAATCTAACTAACGGGCCTAAAACAAGAAGACTAGCCCAAGTTTTTTGTATAATATCATTACAACCCAGATCGAAGAATCAGTGTTCGCTAACGTTGACTTTTATTAGAACAAATCCTAAATAATTCGCTAACGTTGGTTTTCGTAAGAACGAATCCTAAATAACTCCTGCAGATTATTTACTTTACACGGAATTTAAATCATCAGCCACTTGTAAAGGAGAGAAATAATATATTATGTTTTTAAAACAATATTTATAAGTGTTAATTTTTGAAAGTCGTAGATTTTACAATTATAAGGTTTTTGACCCGGTTTACAATAATAAAATTATCAAGGATCTATAATAATAATAATTACATAATAGTAAGGTTATAGTAAAATCTAAAAAGATTAATATGAATTGTGGTTTTAACACGTGTTTTTTTATTGTCTAAAGAGGAGGGCATTTGGATTATTGTATTAAATACATAAACTCATTGTTTCTTATACGTTCATTGTTAAATATGAGTTAAATATGTCATGTATTTTACATCATTTGTCACATGTATTTTTCATGTGTTTTACGTTTTAAATTGTTTTGTGTTATTTTTGTCATTGTTTATATAGATTATATAAACTAGTTATTTGTCATTCTGTTTTACAATTAAAATGATACAATTGTATTCTTTCACTAATGTATTTTTCAAAATTCATAGTGTTGAATATAACAAAATGTGTTATTTTTGTTATTTTTTATATATTATATAAACTTGTTGTTATCTATCATTGTATTTTACAAGTAGATTTACACAGTTATGTTATTTCACAAATGTAATTTTCAAAACTAATAGCTCTCAAGATAACACAATAACGATTAAAAACACAATGAGACATTGTGTTATTTTGTTATTGTTTTTAATGTATAGATTAATTAGTTGCTAATTTATTATTATGTTTACATATTAAAGATACAAATCAATTATTCCATCATTATAATTTTAAAAATTAATCAATTTAGAAAAATACAATTAGTATTGAAAAAACATAATAACTAACAAAAAGATACAATAAACTACACTAAAAACATAATAACGAGATATAAACTAAAAAACATAAAAGTTTATTTTTTTATATAACAATATTATACTCGTTCTAAAGATTAAAAAAACACTAGTTTTTATGGTGTAATTTTTATATAAAAAATAACATCGTACATCAAAGTTATGAACGTTAAAAAAATGAGTGCATTCACAAAAAAGTTAACAAAAACGCTTACTCCTAAAATAACACTCTAACATACATATTTAAAATTTAATTTCAAGTATTGATAAGATTGATGGTTGAGATTATTTATTACACATTTTTAGTTTTATGATCCTTTTTATTTGTAGCTTTCTCATATTATTATTGTTGTTGTTGTAGTAGTTAAAATAAATTAAAAAAAAATATTTAACAAGTGAGAATATTAAATATTAAAATAAAAGATAAAGATGAGAAAAGCAAAGAAGGAAAGAATGATCCTCGAGTGAGAAGGGTTAAAGAGTTGGCCCATGCAAAGTGCATAAAAAGTTCCTTATAACACGGAAACCCCTATAAAGTTGCTTTTCAAACTTATCAATGCAATTTAATTAGTCATTACAATATAAAATATATATAATATAAAATTAAGTTGTACTGTAATATAGTTCGTGAGTAATTAAAAAATATATACCTCAAATAACTTTAAATAAAATAAATAAAACTTAATGTTTTGCAGTTACAAGTCGCAAATTGTGCAATGATGACAACAGGTGAGCTCAAAAGAACTTTCTCAAGGAAAAAATTTCGTCCTTTTAACTTATTGTATAGTCGAAAATAAAGAGGTGGTGTATTTTCTTGCCCCTTAATTCTATATAATTAGTTACATCTTCAATTCAAATTCATTATAATTTGTACAATAGTAAAAGGCTAATACAATTGTTCTTTATTACAGTGACTACGATTTTCTTTCGTATAATGGGTTGCTTCAGATACGCGTATGTTTTTATGATGACAATTTTCGTTTACCTGATATCTTCATGAGTGTTTTCGAAAGCACAAGCGGAAGGATTTAGATTCGGTTGATATGTGTAAAGTTTGAGGGCACGTTTTAAAAAATTAAGTTTAATAAAGATCCATATAAACATGTGTACATAGTGTTAATCAAAGATGATATCATGATAGAAGAGATTGTTATATGGTTACATTGTTATTGTATGTGTCAACTTTCACGCACCACTAGCTTTATAGTTGACCGTTTGAGTTTAAATGAGAACTACTAAATAATTATAAATAAAAGAATAATTTCTTAGATTGTGATCATGAAACATACAAAACAAGAGAATTAGTGTGATTCATTAGGTGTGAAATACACGAAGTGAGAAAAATCTCAATCATCCATTGATAAAAGATATAAATGCTAAACCTAATTTTTTATCTAACTATTTTGTAAATTTTAAATTAATAAAAAATGTGTGAGACATAGAGGGGAAATTGCGAGTTGTAAGAAAGTCATTATTCCATTTGCATGTCTCAAATCAAAACCACTCTTGACGGCTAATGTATCTTAGCAAGTTTTAGAAAAAAGCAAGCTACTTTTAAAAGTAAAATAGAATATATGGCAACTAGAGTTGGTGGAGTTAACCATTGATTCGAAAATGAAAACTTTAAAGGATCCTTTGAAATCGATGTGACTTGATGGTTGAATCACAATTGAATTACAAAGACCCTCGGCATCTTGATTCGAAGCGCATCCGAAATCAATCAATTCAGACCATATAAAAATTAACTCATCTTGAATTACAAAGATACTTTAAAGTTGTGTTAAACTTAACCATTCTTCCTACTAGACTAGTTAAATCATCTCTTACTTTACTCACTTGATAGGCATCCTTTTCCTCAAACAGTCACATCATCATTTTATTTTTTATCAGGTGTTACATTAAACATATAGAGGGTATGTTTAGTTAATCATGTTTATATTTTTCTTTTGTCAGTTTCTAAAAATAAACTCTGTATTTTGTATTGTTTGTTATACAAATAATACATGCAACATGGATCATTGCACAAGCACAACTATGCATGAACACAAAATCTGCCAAAATGTGTATGGAATCTTGAAACCTTGGCTAAGATAAGAAAATAGGATCATAACCTATGAATAATTTAGAGTTTGATATCTATTGTAAAAAACAGTGCACAATGAACAAAATAAAACGTTGCAAGTTGTAAACTACTCGATGCATGTTGCTAACATAAAAGCATATATGACACATATAAGGTCTGAAAACGTGAAATCTTGCGATTCTTAGAACCATAGGACTACACTATTAATTTATGATGATGAAAAGCAATCAAAATCTCCATTACAATGGCACTTTTTTAAAGCAATCCACCTTGATCGTAACTTTACTGTAGTCTGCAATCACAAGTCTTCTTGATTTCGGGTCATTTCTTTTTTGTTTTTGTTTTGATGTTAAGGTTTAATTTCATGATTTTAGTGCTAAATTTTAGATTAGATATGTCACTATTAGTTTTTGTGTTAATTACATTTATTTTATTGATTTCTGTAAAAAAAATTCCTATGTTTTAATGACAGGATCAAGTGATCAACCAAACATCATCATCCATATTTGATATTTCATGAATATACATGAAAATTAATAAACTATCATTATTTTATTAGAGAACAATAATTTGTTATGATAAACTTAGTATTTGTTTAGGTTCATTTGGATTTCGCACATCAGGAGATCTCTGTCTTAAAGGTTCTGTTCCTCGTGTAAAAACCTTTACAAGCTCAAGCTACTCTCTTATTATTTATTAATTATTTGGTTATATTTTTTATTTAATTATTACAATTTTTATTATACACTTATACAGATGCAAGAAATAGTCCATGTGGTTCGTTCATATTACAAGTTTGGTCCTTAATTTTTAAAAATTATAAAATTAATCCAAACCTTTGAGAGTTGGTTGCAAGTTTAATCACCATCGTTAATGTTCGTTAATTTTTAACGATCCGGAGACTAAATCTACAATATGATCAAACCACAAGGACCAACTGTGCAAATTTATTTGAAAATTAAACAAATATTGAAAAATCAAACAAATAAAAAAATCAAATTTAAGAGAACCTAAAAATAAAAATTTCTCTACGAATTGGACATTCTTAGTTTCAAGTGAACGATTATTGAAGAAAACGCTAATTTACTGTTTTCTAATATTTATATGATTATTTAGTGCATGAATAATTTATTAGTTTAGATATAGCATATTTTATTTTTCTAACGGTAAAACTAAACATATAATTTCAAGATATAACAGTAACTTATTTTAATAAGAATCATCCACGCCTATAGTTAAAGAGAAGATAAAAGCAATTCGTAACAAAGGATCATGCCTCACTTGAAAACTTTACATTTGATTTTGATTTATAAATAATTTATTTGATTTTTCAACTTTTGTTTATTTGTTAGGAGAAAATTGCAAAATTGATCCATATGATTTGATCATATTATAAATTTAGTCCTTAGATTATTAAAAACTAACATATACATTGATCAAATACCAACTACCAAATATTTGGATTAAATTTATAATATTTAAAATGTAGAGACCAAACTTACAATATGATCAAATCATAGAACCATTTTTACAATTTTCTCATAATTATATATAATATATTATATATTATTATGATTTTTGTCACCAACGTATTATGTGTGTATATATATTATATAAATATCACTATATATAGTCTCATTTAGACTCGTAAGTTTAATGTAGGTCGGTGTATGTAGTTGGGTTTGAGCTTGTTTATTAAAGAAGCTACATTTTGTATTCAAACTCATTTAAGTGATTTGATTCGAACATCAAACGAGTGAATCTCAAGTAATTCATTAACTACTTAACTTGTTTATAACAATCATATCTAACACTTTTTTTACTTCGACTTAACTTCGTAACCTCTAACTAATGAGTCATATTTTTTTTAACGGCGAACGAATGATTTTTAAGCTCGGTCACTCGGGTAAAGCCATTGGCGAAAGCCTACCCACGCCCGCGAACACCAGAAAACGCTGGTGACCCGGCTCGCTCACCATTCCAAGGGAAACCGACTACTCAAATGTCTACTATGATAAAACCCTTAGCCTACTTGAAGCATAGTACACCAAGTGACACTCGGACGGCTAGGGGTGGGTGTTCAAAAATATCCGAATCCAAAACCGAATCCGAAATATCCGAATATCCGAAATTTGGATATCCGAAATTTCGGATACCCAAAGTATCGAATTCGGATAGTGATTTTGAGAATTTTCGAATATTTCGGTATCTGAAATATCCAAAATATTTTTATAAAAATTAATAATATTATATATTAATTAAATATTTAGGATATTTTCAGATATTTTGGATATTTTAATAAAAACTTCGGATATCCGGAAAATATTTCAATAAAAATTATTATATTTTATATAAATTATTAAATAATACAACTTCTTTTTTGAATTTCGGATATCCGAAATTTCGGATTCGGATTCAGATAGTGAAATTCATTATCCGAAATTTTCAGATATCCGAATTTGAACACCACTAATCGAACCCTTGACTTTCATTTTGAAATTCATTGGACGTCTTCTCACAAACAAATTGATATAGTACTCATTGACATGAGTCATATTAATACACCTAGTCAAATGCAAACAAAATAAGAAGCATCACGTTTAACGATATATTCACTCAAAATCCATGTCTTCGCGCATTTTCGTACTTAGCAATAACTGTGTGCTTTTAAGTTCATTTGAATTTAGATGATAATAAACTCTTTGGATGGTGAATAAAAAAACAAAAAGTTGGATTATTAAAGTTTTGTAGGGATCTTACTATATACATTAACAATGAGTCGTTACATTATGAATGTTTTGTTTATTTTGAAAAATAATATAAAATATTCTAAGGTTAATTATTTGATTATAGAATAATAAATTAAGAATGAGAGACGTCTAACATAGCTAGGCTTTTCTATTTTTATATGAATGAAGCACATGGGGGTGTGTTTTGTATTAACTTATGATATAATCGTTAGTGCATTAAATATACCTATCTTTTAGTGGGAAATGTCTTTCTTAACTTAGTTTATGTACCCTAAGCTAGGTTATTTAAAACTTAAAAATAAAAGATCGCCCCTAACATGAAGGGTCGTTATATTTATTTTGAAACTCTAATAGCATAGCGACCAACTTATAAAAAATCAATCTTCTAATAAGTAAAAACTAATTCAAATCCCTAATGTGGTTAATTATATTTATTAATCAATCCAGGATTTTCAAACGTTGTATTTATAATCGTATTTATATTTATATAGGTATATATGTATATTTATTGTTTCAAGAAACTAGATAAAAAGGACACATGAGGCTCTAAAAATGCTATATTGTTCAACATTTGTTTTTTATAGAACGGCAAACATATCTAGATTTTAACCCGGGACCTAACGTCTAAGATGCAAAGTCTCTACCAAGTGGGATAGCTTCACATTGATATTTATTCAACTTTGTGTTTAGTTTATACATAACAAAAACTCATATAAAATGGTAACCTAACTAGTGTCGAACTCACCAAACACCGAGTCAGTTTGATTAATCTCAATGTGTACAATGATGTTACCTGGCATCTCAAAAAATCCATATACTTGTTCATGCACAGAGTATATTTTTTGAATGTCTCTATATGTTGATTTTCAAAATATATTTTCACGTAGAGATAAAATAATAAATTTACAACAATAACAGTACAATATCTTTATTATTAGAATAATAACAACAATAAAAATAATAATATCGTCACGTAACACGTAAGGAATAAAGTGTGTCCAACGATATCTTTCCGACATCTTCAAATATTCGTCAAATAATTCGATGTTTGTGTTGTACACTAGTTGATAAATTGCAGATGTGCACTTTTATAAACCCGTGAAACCTAGTTACCTCTTGAATAGTATTTTTGTCAAATATATTCAAACTCTTGCCTCATATCTCTAACTATTCGTATAAATCTATTGATATCTCATACAAAACCACACTTAAACTGGATCGCCTATTGAACTACACCTATAAACAATTATGGCTCTCGAAGGAATCAGAAGATGATGAAGAAAACGATGAAAATGGCATTTTTTTTTAATTTAAGGACAGAGGGTAATAGAAAATGTAGAAATTTTGAAAGTAAAGAATAGTATAAAAATTTAACAGAAAAAGAAAAAAAGAACACGTTGTGTGATTTGTAATCTCAAAATAAAATAATTTGTAAGTTCATCTATTTTTAAAAGACATAATAGGTCTCTCCAAAATTTGACTTATTCTTTGATAGCAAAACTATTATGCTTTTTGATGAACTACATTTAATCACTGCGGGTGTATATTATTTAAACACGTTAAATTAAATTAAGAGTATTATAATCGTTTTTATTTAGAAGAGTTAAGCGGTTAATTTAAAAAATATAATATTTTGGGGCATTTAAATATTTCCCTTTTTAAAATTATTAATTAAATATTTACCCAAGTCAAAAAATCAATTACATATTTTTATTGTTAAAACATAACATATTAATCCATTTTATGAAATTATTTATTGAATGATTATTTTATCGTATTTTCACAAAAGTACTTTTACATATTTTATTTCCTAAGATTATCAATAACATATTTTTTTCAACTTCGAGTCTTCTATATAAATAGAAACAACAAAATTACATCTCGTTTACAACTTCATTTCAAAACAACAATAACCGATAATCAAAGTTATATCTCCAAATATGAACATAACTGCCAAAAGTTTTTAAAAATTATAATAATAAAACATCAATATATAAAAATCCCTTAGTACAAACAAGGTAAAATAATCATTTAATAGGTTAATTTTAATGAAATGAATAAATATGTAATATATATGTTTTAGGAAAGAGAAATATGTAATTGATTTTTAAGCTTGGGGAAACATGTAATTTGTGATCTTAATAAGGGTAAATACGTAAAATCCCTAATATTTTTATCACGTAACGTTAATTGACGCCATGTAAGCTCCAAGTCATACAAAGTCATCATTTGTCAAAAAGAATCGGCCACAAAAAAAGTGTTGGTGTGCTTATTGTTTTTTTCTAAACGGTAAATGTGCGACATTGCTCCGTAAGATATGTGTTATATTAATCGGACCCATCTATCCGTTTCTCAGCCGGAACCGCACCCCAACCCGCTCAGGAGGAAACTTATTGCTGAGAAAACTCACTGCCTCAACTTTTAGCATTTTGCTTAAAGTGAAACTTGACCTATGACATACTTATATTTATATGTTATGAATACTTAATATTAAACAGTTGGGTTAATGATCATTGGTGGTGTGCTTATAGTAACACATAATAATTGAAAATATACCGGTTATATGTGTGATAAAATAAAGATAAATATATCATGGTATTTTTAAAACGACAATCCTATTGTTATAGTAACTTGCACAATAATTTTAAATGAAAAAAATGATTATGCATAGTTTATTTTGTTTGGTGAGGACCAAGATTTGGAAACACGGAAAAATTAAATTTCCATGAGAATATAAATTATCATTGGGTGATTTAAAATTATTACGCTTTGTCTAATAGATAATTTATGCATACATTATTTTGTTCACCCAATTAAAAAGGTTACAGAATCATATAAACAAAACAGCATTATAGTACGCTCCACCTAAAACGAAATCATATATGATATGATTAATAGTATCGGTGCATATGATTTTAATATGTTCCACCTAAATCTCATAATATATGAAAGAGGAAACTGTGGTTTTTCCTTCGTATAACTTGGATACATATGTTATTTTTATTAAAAAAATTATATATGCCTCTCAAAGGTTTTATTAAAATTACTATTGTGATCCAAAAAACATTAACTTCATTAATTTATAATTACAAATGTAATCAAATTAGAAGTAAGAAAACAATAATTCACTCTATATAAAAAGTAAAGTTCACCTTTTCTCCATCCGGCTTGATTAAAGTAACATTTTTTTTCAATAGTTTTAATTTTACTTTTTCCCTTCATGTGGTTTGAAATCCCTTTCAATTAACTACAATCTATTAACAATGTTAGTTTTATTTGTTAAATGAAATGATATCTTAGGGGCTGTTTGATATGAGCTGATCCGGTTCAGTCAGAGCTGACTGCTGACTGGGTAAGTGGTCAGACTGTTTGATTTTCTTTCCTCACCTTCTGACCGAGTCTTTTGCTTATGACCCACCATTTCCTTTGCTTCTGACACCCCTCTGGATTTTTAATACTTCTGACCCAGTCTGGTCCATACAAAACATTCAAACAGCCCCTTACTCGTTTTACTAATAACCACTAATAATGTAATTTAGTTAAATTTGTGTATTATTTTAAAGGTACTATTTCTCTACACTATTATCGGCCATCCACCACTAGAGTTGTTCAAAAAGCTCGTGGCTCGTGGACCGCTCAAAGCTCGCTCAAAAAGGGCTTGTTCGAAATCGGTTTACGAATTCGGTCTCTACACTATGAAACATATGGGTTTTGTCTTTAAATCGTCAACTTTACGAATTCGATCTCTAAGAGCACTATTTGCTCTTAAAGACGGTCCCTAGGTTTAATGACACTACTTTGGTTGGTTCATTCAAGAAACTTTCATCCTTCCATATTTTAACAAATTAAAAAAAATAAAAGTAAAAACAAACCTTACTCTTCTTTCTTTCCATGTTTTTCTCACTCTTGTTGTGTCTCTCTCAACTCATGCCAAAATCCCCCTTTATAAACTGCTTTGCCTTGTAGCCAATTGGTCAGGAGTTACAACGGGTGCATGGTGATCATACAACGAATCAAATAAATTAGGAGTCATAACACCACCCCTTCTAAATCATGAGTTAAGGCATACAACATAACTTACTATGGTGTAAAAAAAAGTTCATAGCATGAATTCATCGCTTCGTTAAAAAGATAGATTGCAAATCACAAGAAAACCAAAATCAAACCCTTTTCTCACATGGTTCTAAAAAATAACACCATTACGAGAAAATTGAAATTTGAATACGAAGCATTCACACACACACACAAAAAAAAAAAAAAAACTCTTATGGTCAACTAAGTGACTTATGTTCTGTGATTGCAATGGAATGAAACCTTTCGTGTGTCAGGATGGCAAATTTTTTTATTTGTGATTTAAGATTTACAGTTTGATTTATGCAATTTAGTTCTGGGTTTTACACACATGCAAAGAATAAACTTGTTTAAATTTCAATACTGAATTTAAAAGTAAACTTTTACTGATTTAACAAAAAGTTTAACTCATGTTAATTCAATGGACCGTCTGTGAACTCATACAGTGTTACAGGGGATGAAACTCGTAAAAGTTTAAATTTAAAGATCAAATTTGTAATTTAGCCAAATTACCATAGGAGGATCCGTGTATTTACTCTAATATTAAAACTTGTCTTAAAATCTCCATCGTAGACTTGGCTTTTCTTGTTTTCAAAATTATTTAAGTTGTTTTTTTTAATTGTGAGTAATCGTGAAATAAAGCTTATTAGGTAATGTGTTAAACCATGAGTGGTAGACGTGAGTCTCATGTACTCAGCTCACGGACGTAGAACGCCACCATCTGGGGCATTAGAGCCACGTGAACCTCCTTAGCGGGACCAAATTAATGGGTGTTGCCCTCCGTCGCCTTCAAACCACTTATCTTTCCTTCATCTGAAACTCTTTATAATTAATAAAATACATTAATTTTTAAAAAAAATTATATATTCATCTTTTCACACTCAGAAATTCATTACACATGTTTAGTGAGTGTTAGGTCACTGATAGTCGTCCCGTTTTTCCCATGTGACACATAGTCGTCACATCAAAATATCTCATTTTCTCGGATCTTTTCATGTTTTTAAAAGGGTGTCGTCCCAATTTTACCATGTTTCCTCGTTTCCCCGTTTGGCAACAATCACAACACCAAAAGAAGTCTCGATGGTGCCCGGTTGAGGTGGTATCTTCACCCAGGCCCGGGTTTACAACCCTCGTGTATGCATTTTTTTACACTCGCTAAATAATCTTGGTTGGTACCAAACCCGATAGCAATTCTTCGATTCGTATTAGAGTGATGTCCCCTGTTTCACTAATAGTAACATGTATTGTTACACAGAATTAACAAACCATTTGAATTGAGTTATTTCTCTAAATTAAATAAACAAAAGGGATCAGCGCCGTTTAGGCGAATACCGAGTTCATGCAATCTTACTTTAGTATTCCAGGGCCCCACAAAACAAGCAAGTGGGTCCGACTTCAACATTAACGGTAACCCACGTCATTTACGTTGCTATTATTTCGCTAAGCACATCTTGTCTCCCCATCAAAGTAATATAAAAGACATAAGACACGGTCAATATTGCTAATTTGATACAGAACAAATAATAATACATGATGTTTAATTTGCAAATTGCAATTATATTTGAATTATCATTATACTGCTTGTAAATACTTACAAGAAATGTAAATACTTACAAGAAATGTAAATATTAATATAGTTTTTCCAAAAACTTTTCACAAATCCGACCAATACTTAGACTTATATTACCTGTTTTCCCATGAAGAACTAAAGTTTAAAAAAAAAACTTAAATAGTTCAATTTTCAGACAAATATATCGAATTTTTACATCTACCAACGCACAACTTCTGTAACGGTCACCCTTCAAGATATTGAATTTAAAATATTAAAAGTTTTTGGTTAGATTCTAATTTATCTATGGGTTTCTATGCAGCTATGCTACATGTAATTGTTAATTGGAATACCTAAATCTTGACCATTTCATATCAAATAACCATTTTTTTATCAATCATATTGTCACATGCTAAGTGATTTTAAAAATAAAATTAAGATTCCCATCTTTTTATTATCATTATTAAAACTCAATCCTAATTTTAAACCATTGTTAAGAACATATTATTAAAAGTTTATAATAATGCAGATGAAACATAATAACGTGAACGAGTAGCGATTAGCAGATTGTGGCTAATACAATTTTTTTTGTGACGATGTATACAAGGTTAGTGACGCAAGTAAGGTCAAGAAGCCCTAACAAAACACCATGACATAGCCAAGATGACATGACAAATAGATGCTCGCATTAAATAAGGGCTACAAGAATTCTGGACTTTCGGCCACACTAAGATAATATATGCTCACTATCTGGGTACTTGGTTCGAAGCAACGTAAAACTAGGCAAGTCATATTGATAAAGGACCATACTACAAAATCAACTAGAAAGAAAGGATCCTTGATAGGATCCGAATAGGTTGACAGTTACTGTTTAACACTGATAAAAAAGTCAAAACTTATTACTAATAAGTCAAGTTCGTATGAAAAAGTTAAGACTGATAGAACAATTAAAGGACATCAAATTATTATATACAAAAGAGATACATTTGAAAACCAAGACAGAGATAACAAATGAGGAAGATTAGTTCACCTAGAAAGAAAAGATCTCCAACTGAAGGGTTTCACCCCATAGGCCCCTTCATGTATAAATAAGATACATTGGTACCAGAGTATGAATCATCTCATTCACAAGTATTGTTCACTGTATTTCTCAAACTTCTCTCAACTCTTAAAAGAGTTATCTAATTCTCACGATGAATGTGGATTATAAGTTACCATCCCTTATGGTGAGTCTAACAGTTTATCTTCGCCTTGCAGGTCTTCAAGACATCGACAACAGTCATTTTACTGGTGTAGTAACAGTTCACATTTATTTTCTTAATACAAAT
The DNA here is from genome assembly GCA_025215565.1 of Flaveria ramosissima. NCBI lineage: Eukaryota > Viridiplantae > Streptophyta > Magnoliopsida > Asterales > Asteraceae > Flaveria > Flaveria ramosissima. The sequence goes on from CM046035.1 coordinate 81,925,107, forward strand.
TTTCAAAAAATTATATATTTCTTTCACAATATATCATGATTACAAAAAAAAACTCATAAAAGAATGTAATTTATTTGAAAAAGAAGCTATTCAGTTTGGAGTGAGTTATGGTATTTTTCTCTTGAGTGTGGTCTCGAGTTACATATTCAAGTAATGAAAATAATTGGGTAGTTCAATAACCCGTTAGTAATCTAATTTGCCGTCAATAAAAAAACTAAAAGTTTATCTAGCGTTGTTGCTAGAATTAACTGACATGAAGTTCTGATCACAAAACAAAAAGAAAAAAGGAAAATGAAGTTAAAAGGAAACTTGTTTTGGTGGTGAAAATTAAAGAGACGAAACTTAAGAAAAGGGAGAAAACAACGACGAAGAAGATCTAATTACAAAAAGGGGTCCCACCATTATTGTAGCTACAAATACCCCAACCCCTCTTTCCAATCGAATCATCATCAACTCCCTTCTTTCCCCTGTTTTCACTTCACCATTATCACTTCTCCTTCTCTCTCTTCTTTGAAAACAACCTCACCGCAAACACTCAATCTATTTCTTTCCCAATCTTCCCATCAAAGTTATTGACAATTAACTTATAACACCACCCAAACAATCATTCAACATCAAGAAAATGGTGGATGTTGACAGAAGAATGAGCGGCTTAAACCCCGCCCATCTCGCCGGACTCCGCCGTCTCTCCGCCAGAGCCGCCGCCTCATCACCGTCGACCCCACTTCCAGCTCGCAACAGCCTCATCTCCTTCACCACCCTCGCCGATAAAGTCTTGACCCACCTCAAAACCTCCGGCGTACGGGTCCAACAGGGGTTATCGGAGAAAGAATTCGCAAGAGCCGAAGCTGAATTCGGGTTCGCATTCCCACCGGACCTTAAAGCCATTCTCTCCGGCGGGTTGCCGGTCGGACCCGGGTTCCCCGATTGGCGGTCATCCGGTTCAGCCCGACAACAACTACGAGCCACACTCGACCTACCCATAGCTTCCATATCGTTTCACATCGCTAGAAACGCATTGTGGTCGAAATCATGGGGTTGTCGGCCGTCGGAGCCTGAAAAAGCGATGAAGATAGCACGAAACGCTTTGAAACGAGCTCCGATGTTGGTACCCGTGTTTAACCACTGCTACATACCCTGTAACCCTTCGTTAGCCGGAAACCCAATATTCTACGTCGACGAGAATCAGATCTTTTGCTGTGGGTTTGATCTATCGGATTTCTTCGACAGAGAGAAATCAACGTTGTTCGCAAAGTCCGATCCCCAAAACGTAATGAAACAACGTTCAATTAGTCAAAAATCCGGCGGAATGTCGTCGGGGATCTCTCGCCGGAGCCTTGACGCGGTGGCCGGCGGTAGAACGCCGAGATGGGTGGAGTTTTGGAGCGACGCCGCCGTGGACCGCCGGAAGAGGAACTCCAACTCATCTTCTTCGTCATCGTCGTCTCCCGATCGGTACTTTGAGATCCCAAGATCCGGGGTCCCGAAATGGGTCGATTCGTATGTGCAGCAAATCGGGTCGGTTTTGAAAAACGGTGGGTGGGCTGACTCCGACGTGTCGGATATCGTCGGCGTTTCGTCCTCCGGGTTCTTCGACGGTGAGATGGTGCTGTTAGACAATCAAGCTGTTCTTGATGCTCTGTTGGTGAAAGCAAATCGATTGTCGGAGTCTTTGCAGAACGCCGGGTGGAGCTCCGAAGATGTTTCGGATGCGTTCGGGTTTGATTTCCGGCAGGTGAAAGAACGAAAGCCGGTGAAGAAGATATCGCCGGAGTTGGTGGAGAAGATCGGAAAACTTGTTGAATCTGTATCGAAATCTTGACGGAATCATCGCCGGAGTTTCCGGTGGCCGACGGACATTGAAATTTTTTATATTATTTTTTGGGAATACAAAATACGAAGTGTATAATAAGTTCCGTATAAAGAGAAAGCGAAATCATTACTCTTGAATAGTAACTTTCAGTTGTTAGATCCGTAGAATTTATCACAGTGCAAAACAAAAAAAATATATTCATCCATAAGTTGGTTTCAGAATTTTATCACAGTACAAAAAATATACGTATATTAGAATTTTATAACTATGTTTCTATAATGTTGTTGTTTAAAAATCTTTTATTGTGTATTTACATGTAATATTTTTTGTTAAAATTTGTATATCAGACGATTAGCATATGAAGAACTCGTCCGATTGAGAAGCATTTGAAAATGTTGTCATGTCACACATGTTTAAGGTTTGGCCCTCTCGACTGAAAAAGGGTGTCCGCTTCCTCTCACGGAAGATATGTTTAAGGACTGTTGTTCTTACAAATGAAAACAAACACACATTAATTTTAAGGACTATGTGATTTAAAAAAGTTACATGGTATAGCGTTGTTTATTAGTATCTCAAATTAATTTTATTAGAGTGAAATATAACAACATTAATTTATTAATAGTTTACAAGTTATTGGGTGTATGAACGGAATAAGAAAATGGCAATGGTGAAGGAATGCACGTGTGGAGGTTCTTTTTGAACAAAAAGACGTTATTGGGTTTCTTCCGGGTTAATGGAAATCGAAAAAGCTAACAATGGGAACGGCACAAACGATGTCGTTTCATGATGTTTGGAAACAGTGTGTTTTGAGGGAAAAAGCGAAGTATGTTTCTGGGGTTGGGTGTATTCACTTGATACCCCTGAACCCTTGTTTCTTTAGTTTAGAACCACATAAACAAACAAACAAAATAAAGAAATAAATAGATATGTACATAAATTTTTGCTTTATTGGTTTGGAAGATGGAGGGGACCGTGTTTCAGGTGAGTAGCATTGGAAAAGGGTGTGTTTGGGCGTTCAACATCAACAATCAGAAATAAATCTAACAACATTTGTTCGGAAGTCTTGAACTTTTAATACGTTTTATAATGAACATTTTTTTCTAAACACTTAGGGTAAAGTATTTTATGTTAAACATTATAAATAACCTTACATAATCTAGTTTATGGTCATATTGTTTACATTAGAGCATTTACAGTAAATTTTTTATTTTTATTTATATAATTACATTAAATATTACTCTATTTTTTCTATCCTTTTCAATTAAATAATACTTTTTATACATTTATAATTATTTTTCTTTCTCTCCCCCACTCACAACCACTTTAAAAAACATTAAAAAATTTATAAGGATTAAACAGTAATTTTTCAAATATAACACTTCACAATAACATTTTCTTTCTCTTTCACTCGCAACCACTCAAAATCATTTCATATAATATACCAAACACAATCATATATTTTTAAGGATTCCACTGTTAATGCTCTTATTAATTTTTTTAATAGTGATATGGTTTTGGATCGTTATGGAATGGCAAAGTTATCATTAATTAGTAGCCGTTGAAGATTAAATAACTCTTATAACCCAATATATTATACATTGTCTATAGCTTTTTTCACCTAAAAAAGTTTTATATTTACACCCACTATATTTCAAATCTCTCCCAAGAAATCAGTTGCAATTTCATTATCCACAATTGTTGTAGAACTTGTCAAGTTCCAAGGAAGAAATATTGAGACGAGTAAGTGTAATTTTTAAGTTTTGATTATCATGATTTCTTTATCAATTTTTTTATTTTAATAAAAATGTTTTTAATTGTATTTTTTATTATATTATTTTGGTTTATTTTTACTGAAATGTTTTATTTTGAAGGTATGTGCATAGAGATGACAATTTGTTTAAAGAAGTTTTCGAATACATAAAGACATATATTTACTAATCGTCAGTAATTTGAGGAGAAATTTTTATTTCTTTCAAACAACTTTTGATACAAGGGATTGTTAGAGTTTTACTTCATTACAAATGTGCAAGTTATACAACATCAAGTACACAAGGATGCTACTAATGCACTTAATAAATATGGGCATGAGTTTGAGAGAACATCATGTGAAAACATAAAAACATTTTAATAAAATAAGTATTTTATTTTATTTTAAGTTATAACAATTTTTTTCTTTTATTCTACCAGTTATTTCTTTTATCAGTTACTGTTATATTTACTTTTACCGAATTATTCTCAAATTTGTTGAACATCATTGGTGTTAAAGACTAACTGACGTTTGACGTTCTTAACAATTGTGCAAATATTTGGAATTCGTTTCAACATTATTCTCAAACTAGTTGTTTAAATACGGTTCTTGATATATATGAGCGCAAGTACAAGAGTTTGGAAACCATTTTAATAATGTTTAGGGCAATAAACCGGATCAAACCCGACCTGATCCGAACCAAACAAAATTTTTTTATATAATGATGGCCAAATGAGCCTTAAAATTTTTGCCCCCATAAAAAAATTTTCGGACCATGGATTTCTATAATTATAATTCATGTATTATTTATCAAGTTCGGAGCATTAAAATATATATTTTATGATTAATAAATATGGTGTTTTTATATTAATATTTAAGATGTACAAATACATCTTTTTTTTCACATTTGTGTTCTTCGATCCGGTTCTTTTATGATCAGCATATATTTTGTTTTTATATCCTTTTCCAATAATTAGTCAACAGATTATTTAGCAACTGGTGAGAGGAAGACGAAAGGAAACGGTGAGTGCATGTGAGTTCCGTACGCGTGTGAGATGCAAACATCAGATGCTTTTGTTTCTTTGGGTTGACAATAGGTTTTGTTTTCCCACCTTTTTTCAAATTCATTTGAAAACTTGTAATATTATGATACCATGTGAATTTGCTTATTGGCTAGATATTATATATTGGTTGTAGTTTATACTATTGAACCCCAACAAGTTTAAATCCTTGAACTAGTTTTGTTTATAAAAATAATATGTCTTTGTTTAAATGTGCTTAACTTTTTAATTTAACAAGCAAAATCAGATAGAGAATCCATGATGCTCCACTAATCTAGACTCTAGATGGTTATTAGTCATGTCATTATTTTTTCTTTCATTACTTCTCGCACATTTCTCCTCCCTCTTATAACAAAAACTAGTTAGAGCAAAATCAGATAGGTCACCTCTAATTTCTTATACCTTTTGCAATGCGAAAAGATGGATCAACCATATCGAATTGATCAAACACATTAGAGGACCTATGACTAATTCATGTAACGTGAACTAGATTGATGCTTAGACCATCATCATTCTCTTAACTTTAACAATGACTTCTTAATTCACTTTTTGTTTTGTTCACATTACAAGAGTCTCTAATATTTACTCATTGTCGCCTTTTATGACTTTTCATCATTTGTTTCTCGTATGCTTATCATATCACTATTATATATTTATCATAGAATCATAGTTTCAATCATTTGTTACCTATAGTTACCATTTTTAACTTATGTTACTCCATTTTCACTCATTAGTGACCAAATTATTTATCTCCTATACATGTGACCCATCTTGTATCATCTCTATATACATGTGACCCATATTGGATAAAGTCATATCATAAGTAGACAAAGTATTCCACCTTTTAATTACATTATACCTAAAAATTTGGATTCTAGAATTTATAAGTTAGAGAATCAATCATTGATTAGATTTGAGGAAATGGTTTACCTTATAGAACACTATCATCTAACTATACTTAAAGTGGTCTTTTACAAATGTAACTTATAAAGACAGTCATCTTTCTAGATACGAATTGAGAAATGTTGTAGTCATACATTTTAAATAAATTGCCGGTGTATAATTCTTCTAAATCTTGGTGTACAATTGGTTTTTTAATTACTTACACATTTTAAATTTGAGAAAAAAAATGTAGAATTCAAATATTATTAAATGCTCCAACGGTTCCTTAGGAGTAGTTATAACACATGATTTCTGATTTCTGAACCGACCGTTGCCTCTAAGTCACGTGCGTCCCACGTCCTCCAATTTTCATATTCATGTGCTACTTACTCTTCCTCCATCCGATTGACAATAAATGTAAATATTTAAATTATATTCAACTTGATTCTTGAAAACAATCCACTAGTCCAAATGAAACCTTAGAGCACCTCTCATATTTAAAGTCTATTCCGTTTTAATATTACTATTTTTTCTAGAATATACATGTATTATATATATATATATATATATATATATATATATATATATATATATATATATATATATATATATATACTATTCAAGATGAATGTCGATATAAAATTGTCACATGTCACGCGACACTGTTTGATCGGTTATTTATATATTTTCATTGTTTCGTACACATATTGATACAAAGCATACAGAAACTAGACACTTGTGTGATGGTCTTCACGCTTCCGCTACACCCACGCCTTGTGTGTTCGAGCCCCGCCTCCTCCCCTTCGTTGGCTCTTTGGTTTTTCTAGGTAGAATTTTCTTTTATAATTTGACAAAAAAATAATAAATAAACAACTTAAGAAACACATGACAAATTTTTAGGATTTTAAAAAGTATTTTTTACCCACCTCTCTCTTCTATTAAATATGAAATATCACAAAGACAATTAATTTGACTTTTCTTTTGATAAACCAACCAATATTATTATTATCTTTTTTAAAATAAGTATAGACAATTTTCAGTTTAATTTTTTTATAATTAAGTTTTAAGTATTTTTAAAAAAACTAAGAGGCATAGAATAAGAGAATCCAACGCTAAGAAGAGAGTCTGATGACGAACAAGCTACAACAAGAAAATGAAATCAGACATGAGAGAAATGAATTTGACGCAATATATGAGTTTCTCTAGTCCTTAAAAGTACATAAACCATTGCAGTATGCAACTTTAAGAAGTCGGTTAGTAACCAAAGGTTGAAACTGTTAATTAAATAATTAAATTTTGACTTGAGAGGAATTTGATGATGTTTAAGATTTTAAAACAACTTAAAGCAAGCCAATGTTAAACACCCGATTGATGTCTTAAATAAAAGACAAAGAGACCCAAAACTATACTGAAAGACAACTTAATTATACTTAATTAAGCTCACAATTCAATACAAGTGTTGTTATCTTTATGAAAATTCTGATTTTTTTAACATGTCATTTGTTTACGATATTTTTAAAAGATGGTTTACGATTTTTATTAATAGAATTTATTAGAATATATAAAGGTCAAAGATTTGGTAAATTAAAGTTGATTTCATGAAAATGCTTAAGAGTACTAGAAAGGAGCTAAGTTTCTATGAAATAGGTTTTTTTTTCCTTCGGAAATCCCTACCCATTGATCTGACGAAATATTAACACCGCTGAAAATCCTAATTTAATAACAACGTACCAACTAAAAGGTATGCCCTCAAACATGTGTGGAACTTCCTATGCATTTGAGCATTTCTGGCAAAATTTCTAATATTCTATATTTTTAAACTTTCTCTATAATGTATAGGTATATGCATAATACATATAAATTGGTGAAAATAAAAGTATTTGATGTGTAATGAAATTGTACAAAAGACGTAGTGAAAAACACAAATAACATTTGAACATCAAAAAAGAAAAGAAAATACTTGCCGCTGGAAATCTATAAAAAATGTGTAGGAAAAGTTTGGGTCGGAAACATGTGGGAAATTTCACTCGGAAAAGACTCCCATGATAGAATATTAGGCCAAAATCATAGATGAGATATTAAAGTGGCATAATATAGAATATAACAAACGCTAAGTTACATAATATAACAATCCAAAAAACCGGGCGGTAGAACACCTCATGAAGTAAAAATCCATTGAAGTAAACACTATTAATAACCAGAAATCACAAATCGTAATAGTACATATCATAACGTAACTACATAAAGAGGGTACTGATGAGCCGATAAATAATCAGGAACATGGGGTACATAAATTGAAACCCTACTATGTGACAATATGCATGTGGGCATTTACTGAACCTTCCACCAATATAATGCAAAACTCAATGATCGTTTCATAGGACTCATTCTGTTATGGTTTATGTTCTCTCAGAGTACACACATATATAGAAAATTTCGTGGACCTTTTGCGCCACTACAGTACATAGAAAGCTCGGTATCAATTACCATAGAAGCCCTAATTAATAGGTGAAGACGATTATCGATGAAGTAGCCTCAGTCAAGAATGAGAAGCAGATAGAGCGAATATCTCCATGTCCATACTTTTAAATAGAATCTAAATCAAGAGCATGAGGCTTTGAGCTATAGCTTACGAACTACTGAAACAATTTTTATAGGATTGTATTTTTTAAAAATACTCGATTCAAAAATATTTCTGATGATGAGATTATTGGATAACCAAGGATTATCAAGAGAGGATTAGACAAACAAACATGTTTATCACGTGTTAACTTATATCATAAGTGATTGTAAGTTGTTACATAATTGTTTTCAGAAAACCTTAATATATTAGGAGTAGACATTTTTTTTATAGTATTAGGTACAAATTGCAAAATCTTACAACATCATTACATTTCTATACTAAACATATTGTTCCATACCTACGAATATTATTATCCACAAAATCATATACACCATTTATTGCACGAAGTTGTATACATAATTCATGCAAGCAACATAACATGAAAAGATACGTATGTTTATGTGGGGATATGTATTTAAATTTGTTCCGGTAGAGTTATATTTCAAAACAATTGTCTACGTAAGTTATGGGGGGTGGGGGGCCATAGTGTTGTGAGTGTCTCCAAATGGCAAAGGGTTCGTATGTGGGGTTGTTTCATATTGACATGCAATGAGAGACATCACCACAAGGGTGTGACTGGATCAGGGGGTCTAGTGTGATCTGTCACAGCATGGGAAGATGATATATCTATATTTGGATAGTGAAACTTGTCACTAGTCAACCTTCTATTGTCAATTTAATGCAAAACAAACAAATTATGAGCATTATTGTTTGATTTTTTTGTTATTCCTTGTTCATTTCTAATCATATGTCTTAACCTATGAATTTGGGTTTGAGTCTTGTCACTAGAAAATAGTTTTTCCGAAGAAGTTATTCAACACGAAAAGTATTTGAAGTTTTGACAAACCACCAACATATTTCCGACTCATAAAAGACTGTAATACTGGGGATGAAAAGACAAAAAAAATAAATCATCTAAATTTTATTGAGAAAGTAAAGAAAAAAAAAATAAAAATAATCTCAGTTTTGTTGGAAAATAAAAAAATGATGACTTGTTGGAAAAATTACAAAATTTAAAAAGTCATCAGAATTCAATTGGAAAATAAAAAAAAATATTGGAGTCTTTTCGGAAAATCCGAACTATAATTTTCATCGGAATTTAAATAAGTTGTAAAATATTTTGTCAAAATTTTTTCATGAAAAAAGATCGGAAAAATTTTCCTATGGTTACTTTTCCAACAAAAATACTTTTGTCAGAATGAATGTTATTTGACTAATTTCAAATATATGCTCATAGAAAATTGAATAGTTTTCTAGTATTGTGTTACCTAGTGCATGTGTATCACTTCTTTCCATCACACATTCAAAGTATGATCGAGTATTATCATGAATTAGGTATGTATGAGATCTTTTGAATCAAATTTTATAATTTTAAGAGCACGATAGGTTAAAAATATAAACTTTATTTTTATTTCTTTCCAGAATTTAAATCATTTGATGTGATCAAGAGATATGGCATGTGGGGTCGGTGTAAGGGTTCAACTTGATAAACATGTTGTTACCCCGGTTTGTCAACCAATGTGACATTTACTTTAACAAAAGTGGGGACGTTTGACAAGAGATCTTTGTTCGGGGTTGCTTTCGTGAATGACATTTGTACCATGGTTCATTGAATCTCGATGACCCCTACCACCATCTGTTGAACAAGTTCATCGTGCTCGTTTCAAACATTAGCTATACAAGGTTAATATCAATGTTGTATGTTCATGATGTTATGTTTTATATAATAGATTAAATTGTGAAGCTTTTGTCCTTGTATGAATCGTCAAAGGCATGATATAATGCATGTGTTCCTTTGTCTTATGGGATAGGGATATCCCACGATTCAACTTTAGAGGTTGCCCTACTTGTCCCCTTAGAAGCAATTCCCAAATTTAAATTTCAATTACAATTAAAGGAAAAAAAAATACTTTTTTAACCTTAAAACAATAAAATAGTTTTTTCCATTAAAAGGATCATATATATTATTATTAATCACTTGTATCTCAAATAAAGATTTGAACTTTTCACCTCTAAAATCACAATAGGTACATGACTTACGCAGTTATATTTGTGCATAAAAAAGAACACGTTCTTACTATCATTTGATTTTTTTAATATAGAAATACTTGTAGGTAATAATATTATTCTACATTTGTATTATTATAGTAACTAGCTTTTCATCCATGCGTGTTGCGACACTATCCATCAACAATTCCAAATGTGCAAACACAGACACAAAAACACGTCACCACGTCTATCGTTCGTACGTAATACCTTAAAGCGTCGCTTGTAATCGCTACTATCACTTCATGTTGTTCTTTCATATTCCATTGTTTCGTCACAGTACTAGAACAATAAAAAGAAACGTTATAGGCTACGACACTAATTAAACACTTGATTTTTTTATACAACTCTTTTTTTAAAAGTTTATATCAGATCACTAGCAAAAATTTAAAAAACAAAACAACCACACATTCCATTAATGGTTAAAGAAACATAGAGTTTTAGAGAAAAACAAAATTATTAGAAATCAAATAGGTTGAAATCATATATTATATATAGTATGAGTGTTGATAATAAAAATTCAAAAAGACAAAACAAAGAAAAAAATAGAAGTGACACAAGACTTTAGTGGTTAAAGCACAAACCCAACAAGATGGCAAAAGTCTAAACCTGCTAAAAGTTATTGTAGCATTTAACTCTTTTTAATTTTATATAATAAAAAAATATTTATAAAATTTGTATTATTGTAACAATAAAGCTATTATAAAATTTCTACTGTTACAAAATTAACTTTCTTTTTTTAAATATAACATGCATGGTTATAGTACTTTAACAACATACATGTGAGGGAGCTAAGTATAGAGAAATGGTCAATGAATGTCAACAACAACAGGATAATAATAATGAATAAAAGTTCATTCAAGTAGTTAATTAAATATTACCTATCATGGATTTTCATATCCAGAAGTAGTATAAATGACAATTAGTGAAAATCAAATAACCTTAAAGTGAAAGGACACAAATGGCAACACCTAATATTTTTCCGAGGCCAAATCACTGTCTTAAAAATATTTGAACCTATTCAATGAGAATGAGACAGTATTAACCTGGCTCGAATTATAACAACACAACCAAAATGGCCGACTCGTGACTAATACTCAACCCAAATAGGAGTGTAAACGAGTCAATCGGCTTTCAAGCTACTCGGGATCGGCTCAAAAAAAGCTCGAATCGAGTCGAGCTTAAACGAGCTCAAGCCAAGCTCGAGCTCATATTATGGCTCGCTTACCATAACGAGCTCGAGCTAGAGCTTCAAATATCAAGCTCGAGCCGGCTCTCGAGCCTAAATGAGTTTTTGTTTACTCAGCTGATGAATAAGGCTAACTTAATAAAACTTTTATACGTTAATTATACATTTCCATATATCATTCAATTTGCAAGCATAGTATTTTCTCAATATATATATTGTACTAAAACTAGCTTCACTAGTATTTTTTATCATCATATCACTACATTCTAATATTAGACCCAACATTATCTAGAAATAATTAAATCCAAAAATAACACTAATAATAGCAATAGTTCTAGATAATAAGTTTACTAAGGGGGTTAAATAATAAGATAACTTGTAAGTAGTGAAAAGTTCGTTAGAGTTAAAGTTTCTGTATTTAAAACTTTGCATTCAGTATCTATAACTCTATAAGTACGAACTACCAGTCTGAGGTCCATAAAATCATAAATCAAAAAACCGGCCCAAAGGCCTGCAGCCCAAATACTAGATTATTCGATGGATGTTTAAGATTTGATGTTGTTTCAAACTTTTAAGGCTTTAAGCTAGTTTCAACGCCATTTGAAGGCCCAATTTGACTTACTAATACGCCTTTTAGAATCATTGTTGATGGTAATTGGTATACTCTGAACTAAAAGACCATGATTTTTAGTTAGAAGTAAACATGATATAATGATTTTATTTTATAAAATCTAGGTGTTGGGTGTTCAAAAAATTCAAGTTACCGATACAAAATCAGATGAAAAAATGTGTAACTTGTTATGAAAATCTTATTCTCTCGCAAAACTATTCATATGTGTATGCAAATAGACAACAAGCAGCTCGTGTTAAATATGATTATTACTTATATGGATTTGATTTTGCTACCATCGCCCTCTGGCCACCCTCACATACAATTGTGATAGCCGTTGCTCCTACTTACCGCTAGGGGTGTCAATTATTGGGTTGACGGCTTGACTTGTTTAACTTGAAAACGACCATATATATGTTTATTCATATAAAAAATAGTCATAAACAAGACACACTTCAAATAGTGTAATATGAACATAAACGTATCATATGGGTTAACGAGTTGGCAGGTAGTAATCAAGTTACAAACGTGTTAATCAGGTTTGTCGATGTAATGAATTAATTAAACCGGTTAGCGGATCGACTTGAAAATTTTAACAAGTTTGTAGGCCGACCTGCATAATTAGACGGGTTAAACAACTGAATATGACCCATTTATTAAACAGCTTAGATGTGGTAATTCAAAACCAGATTAGTCATTAGTAATTAGATGGTAATTTAGTCGTTTAACACTGTACTTAACTAAAAAATATAATATACGTTAATGAAAATGAAAAGGATGAAAAGTGTTACAATACTATTAAATAAATGATAACTGTTATAATTAATGAATATTGAAGATGAAACATGCATGTGGGTAATGGAGAAAAAAAGTGTAATTTAATAATAACAAATCTTTTTAAATGTTTTAAATTATGAAATTACTAATAAATCAAAATATGCTTAGTGATAAGTGTAAGTTCCCGATCGTATAAAATGGTTTCTTTCTCAGACATCTTGTTACATTTAAAGTTAAGCATTTTCTTTATTTAATATCATTGTATGAATTTCACAAAATTGTCTTCAACAAATATAATGAACTTAGCTACCAACAGGCCGGCCCAAAGTGTGTCTGGGGCACAGGACCCATCTGCAGAGAGGCCCAAATATTTTATTTTGTTTTTCTTTTCTCGTTTGTGGATTTACACGCATTAATAAAAATAAAAAAAATGCAACAAACCCATATCATGTTACGGTTTTAGTTTAAAATTTAAATCCAACTGTTAGTATTTTTTGTCAACTACTTTTCTCATCTACATTATTAGTTAACTTTTACACACTTTTGATAAACTTTATTTTTTTTTCTTCTTTCTCATCAGTTTCTTTCCCAAATCAACAGGGAATTATAGATATTTTCGAAAACTTTTACTCACCGATTACAATGTGATCAATTAAGTTTCTAGAATATTTTATATCCACATGCATTTTTTTATTATTAGAAGCATTCGGTTAGAAATATATTAAAGAAATTGTAGGAGATAAAACAAGAAAAAATAAATGTTACCGCTATCATTATTCATTAATTGGCCTGAGTTAGGCCGTCACGCAAGAGCAATGTGGGTTATACACTGATAGCGGTAGCCAGACGTAAGGTTCGAACTGTTATTTCTGCCCTACAATTCACACCACGTACGCTACTTACCTAGGTCTATAATTGTTTAGTTGTTGCTCGAGGGCTCGTCACCACAATATGCACTTAGGAAGGATAGAACCTGGGTTGATCTCCAAAAGACATCCAGGCATCCTACAGTGGTACCGTCTATGCGATGGTTGGATAAAACTAGAAATAATCTTTAACTGCGCTTGACCATTAGGAGTTGTCGAGAAGGAACCGTCTATGTGATGGTTAGATAAAATTTGATTCCTATCAAATATCAATCATCTCATCATCAAGTAGTTTTAGTTCGTGCTCGTTGCAAATAAAATTTTTTCACACTTACATTGATATGAAAGTATTATCGTAGGTCACACGTTGTTCTGTGTAAATTTTTTTTATTCTGACTAATAAAATCTGAAGACAAAATAGTTTAGAATATATGAAAGAGAATTGTTGTGTTCAATATCATATCTATTTTTTATTTTTATTTTTAACTGAACACATACACTCTTTAAAATCTACTTCTAAAACCCATTTATTACTTACTTTGTGAGACTCGAACCATGAGACGAAGCTAAACACGAAATGAGATTTGCCAATATATATGTTATCAGTAACAATCATATGTATTTAAAGATTTTATCTATTATTTTTTAGATTAGAAGTTATAGATATTTATATACAAAAGTACATAATAAAGCATTTTTAGTACCACTATTTGACAATGTTGGTTGATTGACCAGCGGATGAAGTCATGAAGAGTTCAGGTGAACCCAACCTAGTAAGATTAACGTAATCTGGGGGACCGTGAGCCGACAATCCTGCGATCAAAAGTCCAATCACTCTCGAGCCTCTACAAGTATAGGTCTCGGTGTATTCTGGTCCATTTTGATAATACATGATGAAGCTCCTCAACAACTCCCAAAATGCATTTGCAAACATAGGTATTATAGCAAATAATGAGAAGTAGTTCTTATTTGGTTCTTCAAGGAGCACCTACAGCAAGTAAAATCGTTAAGGATTAATTTAAATGACACATGCCTACACAAAGGTGTTTAATTTTTATCAGGGTGTGGGAGAAATTATGTACCTGACCCTTGTAAAAGCTATTATAATAATGACAGTCACCAAAATGCTTAAAATAAAGATTAGAACTATCGAAAGGAACTCGCGGCACCAAATCGTTACAATAAACAAACCTATGGTACCTCATACCATGAGTTACTAACACCTCTTTCATGTATTCACCAAATTTATGATCTCCAACCCTAGGTTGTCCAAATGTGTATACTCCTTCAAGTTTAGATAGCAAATCAGTCTCATTATGATATGCCAAAATCGCTGGAAAGAGTATTGACAATGCCGCTCCTAAACTATGCCCAGTTACCAAGAATTTAGCATTTGGGTTATTTTCAATACGTTCTTTAAGCTTTTGCCTGATCACGTAGTAAGCATAAGGTTTTTGATCGTCTGATTGGATGTCACTTGGCCACCCTTGGCTCTTTTGTAACCCTAGGGCTTTTAAGAAACCAGCATGGACTTTGCCTATACCCGGAAGCTTGTACCATGATAGATCAACATCAGACGACCAGTCTTTAGCATTGAAAGGTGACGTTCCTCTGAAGCAAACACCTATGAGCTCAAAATTGCCTTTCTTACCGCTCCACATAAACCCTTGTGTCGTGTAATCCTCTTCATAATCTAAAACAATATTAATTGATCTTGATCAGCTTATATTGTTAAAGAAAATGATTGGTTTATTTTAGAAATGAATAATAGGCTCTTTACAAAGAATGATTGTAAAGAAGTATATTAGTTACCATTCCAACAATTGAAGAACCCCAAGAACTCCATCTGCGATCACATCATTAGTTTTATTAGCATGTTATCTGGGATCGGATGTAAATGATATGGAGTTATCTATATAACAATAAGAATAAGAGGATGAAGACATGGTCTTAGTTGCTAACCTTCCAATGTTTCTCAACGGTTTCTTTAACATATGCCTCATTTTCATAGACAGATTTAGCAGCCATAATGGCAAGTGCGCTCGAATACCTAGGATCTTCATGCTTAATTCTATTGTCTAGATCCCTTCGTATGTCCAATAGCCCAATCGCCGATAAGTACTCGGGTGACTCTTTATTAGGAAGTGTCATTTTTCCTGCATCGCATTAGCCGGTTGATATCAATCACTTAAGTACCATAGAACAAAAATCATGAAGACGCTTTGCTGGGCTTTGACTAATAACTTAGAGATGAGGATATGGACGGAAATGCTTATGTGAATGCTCAATGTAATAATTTATGCAAAAATATCATAAGTTAATTAAACCACAGAACAGAAGACGCTTTGCTGGACTTTGACTAATAAATTCGATAATCTCAATTATAACTTCCACGGATCAAAGTAGATCAAAAAATATTCGATTTGGCACATTAATTATATGATTAAGTCAGTCAAGATATACATCAAAAGAATTAAAATAATGGATATAATATTAATTGACAGACACTATTGTTAACGGTACTTAATAAGATTCGATAAGGTGTGTGTCACAAATAAGAAAACAAAAAGAAAAAAAAATGATCCATCGTTTATTAATCACAAAGAAATCAGTAGCAATGATCCAAGATCTCTTAAATCACAATAAATCTTTTAACTTTCTAAAGACACGAATTAATTCAAGTAAAATATACAGACATATATAGGGTGTAAAAACCAAACTAAAAGTCAAGAAATGATCAAAATAAGAAGGAAGATTGAACGAACCTGATATTATATTCAAAAGGAGCTTGAAAAAGCTGTCTCCATTTGCATGCATAAAGTTAGGTAAAAATTCGACCGCTGAGCCAACCCAACTCAGTGGTTTGTAAAGTAAATGAAGAAGCTTTTGGGCAACAATGGATATGAAGATCACAAACCGCCGCGAAAAGCTTTCTTCGGTTGTTCCATCCGGACAGTCGATGAACTTCCGGTTTCCAATATTTTTGGAGAACAAAAGCTTTATCAGATCCCATAATCCGACATCTTTGGGGCTTAACAGCAGATGATCTTCGCAAAATGATTTGTCACATGTTTTTGTATTGGTGTCTTTAGTAGCCATGATCAATGGTTACTTAGGGTTTACAAGAGAAAAAAGTGAGGAAGACGATGTGCATGTACGTGTTCCTCCACTTGTTTCCTAATTTATAAGAAAAATAATCATAGTGGTTGGTGTGAATCATGTTAGCTGGTTATTATTATACTATTCACTCGTTTTTCTTGTGATTTATCATATATAATTAATTTAGTTTTGAATTATTATTAATCGTGACACTAGCAAAAAAATTATACGTATTTTTAGTATTTCAAAATCAAGTGACACTATTCGTTTGTGGAAGAAGTTGGCTATCACGACTAGAAAAGAACTATCATCGTTTTCATAAAAGAAAAGAAAAGTTGGTGATCCGATGGTACTCATTGATCGTTTTCAATTAGGACCTACATGATAATAAAATAAAACAAAAGTAATTGTTAAGTTCTATTATACACCGATGAGTCTTAAAGATCAATTTTCAGACTAGATTTTTTTCTCGACTTTTCAATTATTGTCAATATATTTGTGTATGAACCGAATACTCATGAATTGCTCAGATGTTAGTTCGTTTATTTATTTATTAAACAAACATAAACGAACATGGACAAAAACTATATTCATTTAATTTAATTAAACGAACGAACATGAACACATGTTTTATTCGTTCATTTTATTTACTTTCCAAACTATTTGATTTATTTTCACATTTATTCATTCTTGATCTCTTGTTAGTGATTATTATTGTTAATATCACCTACTTGTGTTAGAATTGATGGTATTGCAGCTAAAATGTGAATATCTCCTATGTTTCGTTATGGTCGAAACTAGCTTGATGAGATTGGTGGTCTTGAAACTAATTTAAAACGACAACACATGTGAGTACCGACACTGCCCAGGACCCCTCCCCCTGCTTACTTTGGTAGATGGTTTGTTATTGCATTGTAAAGATGACTAGTCTATCAAAAACCCTTCAGAAATATGTCGTGATTAAATTATTTTATGCTTTAGCGATAGGCTTACCGAGGAATCATTGATGTGGCTGCCATTGACATATATCGAATGGTTTATGGTTATGTTACTACGGTAGTATCATGGATTATAGACACTACTTATCACACATATGTTTCAAATATATAAACCGTAGTTTTCATCGATAATTATATTTGTTTTAACTAACTAAAAATATTTTACTTTTAAATATTATTTCACTTTGATATATTACATAATTTTTATATATGTAATTAAACTAAGAATATTAAATAAATGTATCATAAACCAGAAAACCTTATAATTACAATAACTAATTGAATACATACATATTTATACAAAATAGAAATATGCTGTCGAAGAAGTTATTCCATTGTCAGGTTCACCGATGTCGTAGCGACTCTATGTTTGTAGCACATGCCACCTCTTATGTCTTCGCTGGTTTTAGTTTTTTGTTTTTGCAACAGGTGATAAACACTAATTATAAACAAGTGATTAGTTATTTTATGATGATATAATAAATAAATTTTTATAAGAATACCCGTCTACCTTTGCATAAGAAATTAGAGCATCAGATCTTAGAGCATTCATGGTATATTCTTCATTTTAATGTGAGTTTGTATCCTATATTATGGGGATGATTGTTAGTGGTTGTGAATGAAAAAGATTGAAAATTAATGAGGTTGTACCGATACAACCTTCATAGACAATTTTAATATTTTTAAAAATGGTTATGAGTAAAGAAAAGAGAAAAATGATGATAAAAATATAAAAATATTATTCAATTAGAAGAGTGAAAAAAAATAACGTTTTAAGTGTAAATATGAGAACAATGATAGAGAAGCTAGTCTGAATACTCTTATAATGTTTAAAAATACTTACCTTACTGGTCATGTTATATATAATAGGAATCATTGGTGACTTTAAAGCCGAAGATACGCCCTTCCTAGACCTCCAACACACTCATTCCACAGCTGCGAGTCATGAGTAGTTCTCAAGATGAGCTCCGTGTTAGCATATTTTACATAAAATTATTAGTTTATGAAAAATTTGACAAAGCTACTATATATATAGCATGTTCGTTATAAATAATATCCTTATGTTAGCCAAAGAGTGACAACACAACACTAATAATAAATTAAATATTTTCATAAATATGTAATAACATATAAATAATTAACATTCTACCGCATCCTTCACCTGTTAACAATCTTTTTCTATAGACGTTGTCCAAGCTAGAAACTCATATTGTAATTTTGTACATGTTCTAATGATCTACATATAACATACAGTTCTGACAACTGACCCGAAGAATTGTCCCAACAGTTTATAGTTTAGAACCTAAAAGTCGCACTAGATCTAATACATATACAAATAATACAATCAGTTTGCATATAAATTGGTTGTACTCAATTTAATATCTTTGGTCTTGCATTTATGCTTAATGATTATTCCGATGCATAAAGTATTGTGCCTTTGCCTCCACCGATGTTGAGGTTCGTTGGCTCATATCTTTATTGTCTAGTTACTCCACGTACACTTTGATGCGACATTTTTGTAGCTACCTACTTGGCTATGAACCTAATTTTCTATCTATGAAAGAAACAAATTGAGGTCGACCTATATTTCATTGGTGACATGTTTAATTTGACACTTGTGTTTAATATATCTCTACTACCATCCAACTTGTTTAATTTCGGGACATGAGGAGATCGTGCCCTGAGCGGTCGCCCACCCTGCCCTGCCTCAGTGCCGGCCATGGCTTTTAGGCGATTTGTGTCAAATGATACACCATTCTTATACTTAACTGAAACCTATGATAGCCGGGATTAATATACTAGATCTCTATTTTCTTTTGATGACCATAAAACGGAAAGAAAGGAAAGAACCGTATGTAATCCGACGATCTAAATTGGTACTCGGGGTACTTTGTATTTACAAGTGTTTCAAGGAACTTTCATGAAGGTTACTTGTCTTTCTAAGTTGCCATAAAATATGAATAACATTTTTTTCTCTCTCAAGTTTTTGCTTTTCAAAAATATTGTGAAAAACTATAATAATCACTATATGACGAGTCCTCACATTCTTCCCCATCTAAATTCACAGTCCTTATCGTACAATTTTCATGATACTTCTTGATCTCGTCCTAACCTGCAACGTGTCTTCAACTTTCTAGTTTGCTGCTTTAATTATCAGCCAAGTTTGATTCCTTCATTAAGTCAAGTACTTCTTATTGCTTATTATCGTAATCCTCGGGTTCATCAAATATAATACACATTCAGTTACATCTTTTATATCGTAACTTAAATTAAAATTCTTGTTATTCTTATCTATTTTAAAACTATATTACATTAAAAGGAATGGATTATCCTCACACATCGGTCTACCTCAAAACAAATATTAAACTAAGACAACTATCACTAGGCCAAAATGGTATCAACAACTATCACATATATTTAAAACTTTTATTCTATTATTTTTGAGATTACAAATTACAGAATATAATAAACAGAAAAAACACATAATAAGGCATTTTTGGTACCCACTTAATTGACAAGGTTGGTTGATTGACTAGCGGATGAAGTCATGAAGAGTTCAGGTGAACCCAACCTAGTAAGATTAACGTAATCTGGCGGACCATGAGCCGACAATCCTGCGATCAAAAGTCCAAATACTCTCGAGCCTTTACAAGCATATGTTTCGGAGTATTCTGGTCCATTTTGATAATACATGATAAAGCTCCTCAACAACTCCCATAGTGCATTTGCAAACATAGGTATTATAGCATATATTGAGAAGTAGTTCTTATTTGGTTCTTCAAGGAGCACCTGCACCAAGTAGAAATTATAATTAATGTAAATGACACATTTATTCATAAAGGTGTTTAATTTGCATTAAGGTATGGAAAAGATGATGTACCTGACCCTTGTAAAAGCTATTATAATAATGACAGTCACCAAAATGCTTAAAGTAAAGATCAGAATTATCGAATGGAACTCGGGGCACCAAATCGTTGCAATACACAAACCTATGGTACCTCACACCATGGGTTACCAACACCTCTTTCATATATTCACCAAACTCATGATCTCCAACCCTAGGTTGGCCAAATGTGTACACCCCTTCAAGTTTTGATAGCAAATCAGTCTCATTATGGTATGCCAAAACCGCTGGAAAGACTACAGACAAGGCTGCTCCTAAACTATGTCCTGTTACCAAGAATTTAGCATTTGGGTTGTTCTTAATACGTTCTTTAAGCTTCTGTCTAATCATGTAGTAAGCATAAGGTTTTTGATTGTCTGTTTCGATGTAATTTGGCCACCCTTGGCTCTTTTGTAATCCTAGGGCTTTCAAGAAACCGGCATGGACCTTGCCTATACCAGGAAGCTTGTACCATGATAGATCAACATCAGAAGACCAATCTTTAGCATTGAAAGGTGATGTGCCTCTGAAGCAAACACCTATGAGCTCAAAATTGCCTTTCTTGCCGCTCCACATGAACCCTTGTGTCGTGTAGTCCTCTTCATAATCTAAAATTTAACTAACTGGTCATGATTAGTTTAGTTTATTGCATGGTCTTTCTTTGTTTTTATAACTCTTATTACGTAATATATACTATAATATACTTTTTTGATAACGTAATGCATTATACATAAACTTTTTAATGAGTAAGAGCCTCTTTTTAATGAACGATTACAAAGGAATACTTTAATTACCATTCCAACAACTGAAGAACCCCAAGAACTCCATCTGTGATCATATCATGAGCTCTATTAGCATGTTAAATGGGGTCAAATTTAGATGATATAGAGTTATATATATAGTAATAACAATATGATGTGGATGATGAAATGGTCCAAGTTGCTAACCTTCCAATGTTTTTCGACGGTTTCTTTGATATATGCCTTATTTTCATAGACAGATTTAGCAGCCATAATGGCAAGTGCACTTGAGTATCTAGGATCTTTATGTGTAATATTGTTGTCTAGATCCCTTCGTATGTCCAATAGCCCAACCATTGTTGAGTACTCTGGCGACTCTTTATCAGGAAGCCTCATTTTTCCTGCATTGCTCAGCCGGTTAGTATCAAACCCTTTAGGGTCATGTGAGTTATGATGCCAAATGAAAAGAATAGATTTTGTTGATGATTTTAATGTAATCAAGTGGTTTTAGTTAAGGGTTATTCTATTTACCCCTACTCTTGTTTCCATTTACATCATACTCTATGATATGTATTGCATTGACTTACTGTTTTTTTTCTATGATTAATCAAATTATGATCAACAACTAATAGTTTGAGTTAAAATAATAAGATTGTTAGGATCATCTTAAATGCACACCACTAATTCTTCAATTCACCTTTATATAGTATAAAATCATATAAATTATATGTAATATATTTCTTTTCCTTTTTAATTATCATCTATTGTACTTATAATTGTAATTAACTATGATGAAAGGAAATAGAATCATTGATACGAGTTATGAGGTGAATGACGTGCTCATTCAAAACTATTCTTATTGCATGAGGTAATGGACTTGGGGTTCAAGAGGGCAACACCACTTAGTACTTGTTTTAAGGTAGAGCTGCTTATTGAAAAATCACTAGAAATTGCTTCGTAATTTTAAAACGGATAGAAAAGTTTCCAGAATTATTTTTTGATATGACCGAATAACTATTAATGGCTTTAAGCACTAACTGACATATATACTCTTTTATAAGGAGTTGTGTAGTTTGAACAAACTCTGGTGATGCGTGCTTCCCCAACTATAAAACACAAAATTTTAATTACATTTTAGTGACGCGTTTTAAGAGCAAAGAATTGCATACTCCTTGGGTAAATCTGAATTATTTAATGAATTTTTTAGATTACTGTTAAATTATTAAATAAGTGAGTAATATGATTCAAATAGACATATCCAGAGTCATTACAAACAATAAAACCCACAATTATCATTTACAAATGTGATTAAACAATAAATACCAGTGAAATTAAAAATCGACAGTAAAGATCCTTTATGGAACGTAGCAGCTGCCTTATGGTAATAGTTGATGCAAAAATATTAGAAGTTAATTAAACCATCTCGCCACAGAAGAAAAACAAGAAGATGCTTTGCTGGATGATGACTAATAATTTCGATAATCTCAATTCTAGATCACCACGGATCAATATATCATAAAATATTGAACTTGGCACATTAATTATATGCTGATTAATTCAGTCGAAAAATCCAATAAAAACTAATTAAAATACGCACTGGATATAATATCAATTGACAGGCACCGTTTAAAATAATTAAAATACTATATGAATTTTACTCTTAATAATATCAGTCAGTGTGTTTTCGTGTGTTTAATTCTGGGTCAACATATTCGATCAAGATCTTTTAAATTACAGTCAATCTTTTAAATTTCTTAAGCAACAAATAAATTCAAGTAAAAACATATATGGGGTATAAAGGCCAAACGAAATCTCAAGGAATTATTCGAAATAATACGGAAGATCGAATGTAACCTGACACAATGTTCAAAAGGAGCTTGAAAAAGCTGTCTCCATTTGCATGTATAAAGTTGGGTATAAATTCAATCGCTAAGCCAACCCATCTCAGTGGTTTGTAAAGTAAATGAAGAAGCTTTTGGGCAACAATGGATATGAAGATCACAAACCGCCGCGAAAAGCTTTCTTCGGTTGTTCCATCCGGACAATCGATGAACTTTCGGTTTCCAATATGTTTGGAGAACAAAAGCATTATCAGATCCCATAATCCGACATCTTTAGGGCTTAATAGCATATGATCTTCACAAAATGATTTGTTACATGTTTTTGTACTGGTGTTCCCAGTAGCCATGGTCAATGGTTATCTAGTGTTTACAATAGAAGAAAAAGGTGAGAAAGACGATGTGGTGTGTAGCTCCACTTGTTGCGTAATTTATAGGGTGTAAATCATGTTAGATGGTTATTATTATAATAAATATTCACTCGTTTTTCTTGTTAATATATAGATGCTAGCTAGTTAATCGAATAAATATAATTGAATTTTAAATTATTATTATAATAAATATTCACTCGTTTTTCTTGTGATATATATCAATAAAATATAATTAAACTATATATCATTTTCATATGTCAGTACGAGAAGGTATTTATGATTTCTAGATTAGCCACCAAAGTTTGATAATTTGCAAAAAAAGCCTTTAATTACATCCTCTTAAACAAAAGGTTCGACCAAGCTGCCATTTTCCACTAGTACTCTAGGTATTTGTCTTCCAGTAGTGAGGTATAGTCAGAGATGGTATATGAAGCAACATTAGTTTGTTACTGCTATCATACACACTAAAAAGCCAAAATTTTCAACGAGTAAAGAGTTGGTAATGGTGGTCCTTCAACAACAACGATGAAGATAGCGCCTTAACTAGGGTTAATTGGAAGTGTATATGTGCAGGGTAAGTGACGATGCACCGTCTTACACAGATGTGATTGATTTAACCCTGTATATTATACCCCCTGGATGATCCCGATCGAAATCCTTATAGGTTTATTAGGTTAGTACGAGGTTAAGGGGTTGACCAAAGTGAATCTCTTTACGAACCATACATCCAAGTGCTTGTGTGGGTGCCAATAGCTTTAGTTCGGCTTGTTATGTTTGGATTGTGTTTGGTATTTGGTTATGTTGCTACGAAATCTTCTGTAAAAGCCTCGAAAGATAGACATTATTCAATGCCTAAATGGAGATGTAGGAGGGGCATGTCGATCACCCAACTGTGTTCTAGCGACATTTTCTTTTATTTGAGTAAATTAGATTAACCTTCTCTATTGTTATTATGCATGTGTGTTTATTTTCAATTTTGCTACTGCATGCATGGTGTTCAATATACCTCAGTTTGATCCGTGTTTTAGGGGTATTTACTGAGATTAGGTTAGAAAATCTATTTATTGGTCAAAACAAAATCAGCTCTTACATTAGTGACAATGTGTAACATATTTTTATGAATCATGATAAAGATATTATCTATTTGATATAACTTTATTAGATCAATCACATAATGATAAAAGTTTTAAGTATTTTGTTCGCATATTTGTAATTAACTCTACAATTTCTTAACACGTGTTTTTTTTTCTCTTTCAAGATATGTTAATGAAGGGGTCGTCCCTACTTCTTACAAAAGGAAGAAGAGAATGGTCATTTCATATATGCCCCAAGTAAGCTATTATTCTTAGCATGATCTTTGGTTCTTATTAAAGTTTTCATAAATCTTAACAAAAGTATTACCTCAACATATATCTAAAGCTATAAATTCTATTGGATGTATAAGTATATTATTCTTTACTATATAGGGTAAATTATATCAACCGCGATGCCTTTAACTCTGTGGATTTGGTTATGTCTTGAATCTTAATAAAACTTTAGCTGTATGCCTATATGTATAGTATTTTGAATGTGCTATATGTATAGAACTACTTTAATTGTTGATGGTATGTTATATTTTTGCTGCAAGCTAAAGAATCTTACACTTCTCTTTTATAGATACCAAAAGGAATTCATGATTTCTTGTTTTTTTAAGTAAATGAATATCATTTCCATTGCGTGACAAGAAGACACCCACAGCAATGTGTGGGTGTCAATCCTAGTTAAACTTTAAATTTATAAAATAACTAATATTAACTTGCTTTTCTTGTAATATATATATGATAGTTATTCAAATAAATATAATTATATATAATATTAATCGTATATGTTGATGTCTACAATGAATAAATCATTGTTATAATAAATATTCACTCGTTTTTCTTGTGATATATGATAGCTAATCAAATAAATATAACTATATATATTATTAATTGTACGTCAGTATCTAAAATGAATAAATTATATATTTTTTAATCTTGATTATTATCTAAGTTAATAATTAGAATTCAGATTACTATACCCTTATAAAACAATATTGAACATCATTTAAACATGATGATAAGTGTCACATGTATGGTTTTGTTTTTTTAGCATAAGGTTAAAAATTTTGTTTTTGTCTTCGTTATATGTCATTTTATACCTTATATTTATAAATCTATAATTGTACGATTATATTTTTTTGTTTATTTTATTCCTCTTAAAAGTTTAATATATATTTTTTTATAAAATTACGAATATATCGTTATGATTTGCTTATTTAACTTTATCTATGTTTTGATGTATATTTCATTCAAAGCGACATTGTATGTCAGATTATACAAGTAATCAAAACACAAAAGTATATGCCTGATCAAAGCTTATTTGTTTTGATTTTCTTACAATTACTTTTCTCTTTTTCTTATAACTTTTAGAATATGATGTTTTATAAAATACAAGTTTCTTCGTGCTAATTTATTATCAACATTATATCTTAGCCATGAAGTTTATGTGACAAGCTTATTTTTATTAACGTTCAAAAGTGAATTTTTTAGCACTTTTATTTTTTCTAAATAACATACCGGGTGTTATGAATGGGCCCACCACAACGCATGGGTTGTGGCATTTTTGTTTTTATATAAAGTTTTAAATGTTATCAACGACATAAATGTTGCATTTTTCTTATATAAAGTTATGTGTATTATCAACCCCTCAACGAGTGGATTCGCGACAACTTTTCGTCGTAATTTTTTTATAGTTTTATGCCCCGTCGTAACGCAGGAGTATTAATACCAGTTGTCTACTAATTGAAGAGTAGGTTTGTTGACTTAGTTAAGTGCCCTATGCAGGAAACAAAACATTTATCTATTAACTAAATTAAACTCCGAACATACCTGATAATTTATTAGATTTCTTCTCGACAGGATACTAGAAAATCAATTCTCACGAACAAATTCTAAAGTATGATTTTTTTATGAAATTCAAATTTATCGTTAAGCGTGGATATTTTTATCAACGTTTTTTAATCTGAGTTGTTGGAAATAACGAGGTAAATACTACTATACAACTCTTCGAAACTGAGTCTTATAAATTTCAATACCGCTACGTACCGCAACACGCGGTTCACTAGCTAGTTTAATTTCAAATTGTTATACTGTGCATAGTGCACCGACACACATATTTGTCAACTAGCTTTAGTAAACCCGTGTATTACACGGTTTAAATAAATAAAATATTAATATAATAAATTTATTAATTAAACAATGATATTATAAGATATGATATGACTGAAATAAAAAAACGGTAATATCAACTTTTCATAATTTTATTTTTAAATTTCTTTTATTGAAAATAAATATTTTGTTTTAAACAAACCTTATAAAATGTCATTTTTGAAAGTTTTCTTATTACAACTCCAAAATTTGATAATTTCAAAATATTAATTTATTTAGAAATAACCTTAATAAATAGATTTCTTTCTTAATTTATTAATTATTAAAAAGTATTAAAATAGTATTATTAGTAATTAAGGTAATTATTTAATAGGAGAGAGAGGCGGGAAAATTTTGATGAGGATGATTGTGGTGCTGATACGTGTCACCCCAATGATTGTGGTGTTGACACGTGGCATCCCATTTACCCTTTTATTAGAATAGGAAGATGTATATAGTGGAGCTGGGTGATTGGGTGTATAAGCATCACGTGACACTAGTAAAAGAAACTTCATGTAATTTTGTTATTAAAAATCAAGACACACTATTTATGGAAGAAGTTGGCTATCACGACTAGAAAAGAACCATCACCGATTAAAAAAAAAAGACGACGCGCGTGTTTGTCGGTGATCATCGAAAGAAAATAAAAACCTACAAGAAAAGAAAGTTGGTGTGCAAGAAAATTAATATTCTTAAGGTTTATTACCGATGAGTTTTAAAGATTAATTTTTTTATTAGAATTCGTTTCAGACATGTTGTCACCCGAGGAAAAATGGGCCACATACAATTTGTCAATGATCCTTCGCAAATGATGAAAGTAATATTTCTGACGAGATTTCCTTCTGGACTTTTCAAAATCTGAATTTGTCATAAATGTTTGATTTATTTACATTCAAAACTCTTTAATTTCCACATATTTTCGTGCTTAATTAATCTCTTGGTGGTGATAAATATTATTGATATCACCTACAATTTGTTAGAATTGATGGTATTGTAACTAAAATATAACAAACGTGATGTTGAATATCTCATATGTTTTGTTATGGTGGAAACTAGCTTGATGAAATTGGTAGTCTTGAAACTAATTAGTATCAACAGCATATGTATCGTCACCACCCAAAACCCTCCTTTTTTACTTTGGTAGATGTTTGTCATTGCATTATAAAAAAAAATGCAAACTTCACTGATGGACAAGCCTATCGAAAACCCTTGAAAATATGATCATGAGTAATGGTTTTTTATGGTTTACGAAAGCGCTAATTTTAATGGTTTATGGTGATGCTACTATGGTAGGATATGATCATTGATGGATTAGCAACGCTACTTTTCACTGACATAAGTTTGAGACAGATAATGACTAATATTTTCATGGATAAATGAACAAATTTTAACTAAATGAGAAAATACTATGTAAATGTAAATAAACTAAAATATAATTAAAAAATGTATCATAAACAATAAAAACCCTATACTAATTACGACAAAAAAATGAACACAATATATATTTACACATAATATATGAAACAATCTAGCTAGATAGAGGGAGGGGGCATTGTCCCTCCGCACTATTTGACGAGCTAAAAGTTCTTCCATGGTGGATCAAAGCATGTTCACCAACATATATCGTAGCAACTCCATCTTAGTAACCATGGCCCCCTTTCAATTCGCCATTTTTAGTTCTATATCAAGGTGACAACCGATAAACATTAAACAATTGGTTAGGTTTTTTAATGGCAATATAAATACGTCTTAGTGAAAATAAAGGCCTACCATCAAATGAGGACTCAGAGCGTGAGATTGATCTCCCTGGCTTAAAAATACTTACCTCCGTCAAAAGATACTCCTTTCTACACAAAATAAGTAGACTAAAAAGTTACATACTATCATAAAAGGGTAAAAAAATATAAATAGTTAACATTCCACACCGTGCTCGTTGACCTACAACAAACAATAAAGTTAGTTATTATAATAAATACAAATATAACTGAAACTGTTACCATATAAAAACATGCAAAACTCTTTCGATGTTGTGCATACTGATTGTTCAATCGATCGATGATATCCATGATGGAGGGTATGACATGAATTTTCCAGAAGGAAGGATCACTAAATCTGTTAAATGTGTTTGTTTCATTTACTTCCAAGACACTTAATTTGATTTTCACATTCTATGTCCTTGGTCTCTCATTTGGTGGTAATTGTTATTTATATCACTTACTGCTAGTTAGAATCGATGATCTGAAACAAAAAATGTGACATATTTGATGTTAAATACGTCACATGTATGTCTTGCTATGTTGGTAACTAAGCTTAGTAAAATGGTGGTTTGAAATTAAAATCAATAGCACATGTGAGAATTGCCACAACCAAAAACCCTTCCTTCGGTTACTTAAGTAGATAATTTGCTATTGCACTATTAAATAAGCGAACTTTAGTTGAAAGACAACTTATCAATGACCTCTGAGTAATTCATTGGAAATAAGTTCGTGAGTAATATAAAAGGTTTATCATAAGTTCGTGGGTAATATAAAAGGTTTACCAACGAGCTTACCGAGGGATCAACAACGAGGCTATTGTTGGTGGATTTTTGATGGTTTATGATGATTGTTGCTATGACATTAATTGAAGAGTTTCACCACTGGGTTAGTGATGATATTTTTCGACAAATTACGATGTAAGTTACAAGCACATCGCAGCTGGATTTTTCCTTGGGACTCAAATTATTGTAACTAAATTAAAAATATTTTTATATTCATAATGTATTATTCACTTTCATATTTTATATAACTTTTTGTAAATAAAGGTAAATTATTTAAAAAAGTTATTGTAAACCAAAAGAATCCTATAAATATAATAAAAATTAAATACAATACAAGTTTATACAAAATATATAAAAGAATCTAGCTACATAGGAGGAGGAGAGGGTCGTGGGGTACTCTGTGCTTATTGTTAGCTTCATTTCTTTCCGTAAGAAGTATATTAAGGTTTTTTTTTTAATATTATTATATAACTATATTTAAATAATCTCTTATGATAATAAAATTCATCTAAAAACTTTAAATTTCAAATAGTTATATTACTTATCACTTACTCGTTTGACAATATATACAATGTGAATTTCATATTTCTTTTGTTTCAAACTCTTACATCTGACGTAAATACTCGGGATGTTACAAGAATTGTCCCAACATTTTGTAGTTTGGTAGTTAAAAGTTGCACTAGATCTAATAACATGTACAATAAGTTTGTATATATATTGCTAGTACCCTACTTAACATTTTTTATCCTGCATGTATGCTTAATGATTCTTTTGTTATATGACGTGTCATGCCTTTGCCTACACCGTTGTTGAGGTTCATTGACTCATATCTATTGTTTGGTTACTACACCTGCACTTGGGTTTGACATTCTTGGAGCTATCTACATGGTTATGAATCTAGTTTTCCATCAAAGCATGAAACATAATGAGGCCAAGGTACAATTCATTTGTGACATGGTGCTTGCTTCGACTCTTTGTGTTAATTTGATGTATCATGACTCCTCGTCTCCTATACTTTCATCTATCATCCTTGTCATTACATCTACTTGATTTCTCCTTTAGTATAATCTCTTGTGTTTCCTCTGATTACTTGGTTTACTACCTTTGGGTGATCATATACATATTGTAACTATTTTTCAAGTTAAAGTGCATGTAAAAGCATTTTGCTCACAAACTCTTCCAATTAAGGTAATAAAAACATTGTTTTGTTTAGATTACAACACTTAAGGAGGGAAAAAAATTCACAAGGCATCTTTAAAAACTTTATTGACACCGTTAGTTGATTGATAAGCAGATGAAGTCATGAAGAGTTCAGGTGAACCCAACCTAGTAATATTAATGTAATCTGTTGGACCGTGTGCCGGCAATCCTGCAATCAAAAGTCCAATCACCCTCCAGAATCTGCAAGTTTTGGTTTCATGATATTCCGGTCCATTTTGATAAATCATAATAAAGCTCCTCAACAACTCCCAAAATGCATTTGCAAACATGGGTATTATAGCCAACATTGAGAAGTAGTTCTTATTTGGTTCTTCAAGTAGCACCTACACCAAGTAAAACAGTTAAGTGTTGATTTAAGCAGCACTTGGTCATAAAAAGATGTTTAATTTGACTTAGATTATGTGAGAAATCATTTACCTGTCCCTTGTAGAAGCTATTGTAGTAATAACAGTTACCAAAATGCTTGAAGTAATTTTTAGAACTATCAAAGGGCACCCGAGGTACCAAATCGCTGCCATATACAAACCTATGGTACCTTACACCATGACTCACCAACACTTGTTTCATATAATCACAAAATTTATGATCTCCAACCCTAGGTTGTCCAAATGTGTACACCCCTTCAAGTTTTGACAACAAATCAATCTCGCTATGATATGCCAAAATAGCTGGAAACAGTACAGACAATGCCGCTCCTAAACTATGCCCGGTTACCAAGAATTTAGCATTTGGGTTGTTTTTTAGACGCTCTTTAAGCCTTTGTCTGATTAAATAGTAAGCATAGGCCCGTTTTTTATTGTTTGATTGGATGTCTTTTGGCCATCCTTGGTTTTTTTGTAGCCCTAAGGCTTTCATGAAACCAGCATGGACCTTGCCTATACTTGGGAGCTTGTACCATGATAGATCAACATCAGAAGACCAATCTTTAGCATTGAAAGGTGATGTACCTCTGAAGCAAACACCTATGAGCTCAAAATCAACATTCTTATCGCTCCACATGAACCCTTGTGTTGTGTAATCCTCTTCATAATCTGAAATAACATTAGTTGATCTTGATCAGTTTATATTGTTACTTTATGAGATATATATTATATCATACTTTTTTTCATAACAACATAACTCAACATGCTTTAAAGAGTTTATTTTAAGACTAATTACCATTATAACAATTGAAGAACTCCAAGAACTCCATCTGCGATAAAGTCAACAGTTCTATTAGCTATTCGAGTGGAGAATTAACTAGTATGAAGCTATTTATATTGTAATTAACAATATGGAGACAAATATATTGGTCTATGTTGCTAACCTTCCAATGTTTCTCAACAGTTTCTTCGATATATGCCTTATTTTCGTAGGCAGCTTTAGCAGCCATAATAGCAAGTGCGCTTTTGTACCTGGGATCTTCATGTTTAATTTTACTGTCTAAATCCCTACGTATGTCCCATAGCCCAATCATGGTCAAGTAGTCTGGTGACTTTTTATCCGGAAGTTTCATTTTTCCTACATAGCATTCGTCGGTTAATATCAATCACTTGAAAAGTTGGAGATGTCAGGTTGGTCGTGATGCCTTAATGAAAATAATAGATTTTTTATCGTAATTTAAAACAAACTGCTAAAGCGTCTCTATAAATTTGTGACGGAATTCGACAATGGCAAGGGACTCTACTAAAGTGGCAAATTTAATCACTTATAGATATCAGTAAGATTAGAGACCATTGATAACAATCAATTATGGGTATGTAGCAAATGATTTTGAAAAGTTATGCTAAAAGATTAGAGAGGGCCACTATTGTGTTAGACCACACAACGTGCATAAATGTGTAAAAAGCATCACGAGGCTTTGCCCGACTTTGACTCAACTTTAACTTTTTTTTAACTACCATGGATCAAAGCAAATTATCAAATATCGTATTTTGCATATTAATTATATGATTTATTTAGTCTAAAAAAACATTATATAATTAAAATACAGGGTATGGTATTGATTGGCAGGTATCATAATCATAAAAATATTATCTTCTTATCGCATTTCTAATCGTACTCATAAAATCACACATTTGTAAAACGTTACAACTTGAACCTTAGTTAATTATTTCAAAATAAACACCTTTCATACACATCTTGACACAACTAGATCGGTACGTAGCAACTGTACTAGTGATGACCTAAATTATCCAATATCTCTTAAATCATAGTTTAACTTATAAATAATCCAACTGTTTTATTATAACGTTTGTTCCTTTGAACTCAAAAGAAATGAAATACAAAAAAATTATTAACAAAAGAAGGAAGATCGAATGAAACCTGTTACTATATTCAAAAGGAGCATGAAAAAGCTGCCTCCATTTACATGCTTAAAGTTTGGCATAAATTCGATCGCTGAGCCAATCCAATCCAATGGTCTGTAAACCAAGGGAAGAACCTTTTGGAAAACAATCGATAAGAAGATGACGAACCGCTGTGAAAAGCTTTCTTCGGTTGTGTCATCAGGACAGTCGATGAACTTTCGGTTTCCAATATCTTTGGAGAACAAAAGATTCATCAGATCCCATAATCCGACATCTTTAGGGCTTAGGAGCAGATGGTCTTCGCAAAATGATTTGTTACATGTTGTTGTGTTGGTGCCTTGGGTAGCCATGATCACTGATTGTTCAGGGTTTACAATAGAAAAAGGTGAGGAAGAGGATGTGCAGGTGTTTCCCACTAGCTTGTATTGTTATTTATAAGTAAAATATTCTTAATGGTTGATTATACACTTTGTTAAAAAAAATCTAGTTTAAAGCTATTTGTAACTAGACGTGGCCCATAAGGGCGTGACCATCACACCCGCCTTCACAGGAAGCCACACTATCATGAGAGGGATGTGGTCTGTTAGGACTAACTTACTAACGTAATTTATGTTGACACTTACTAAATCATTGCATATGGCCTAATTATGATGTGAAACTACATCAAATAATAATATTTGTACTTATTATTAGATTACTTTTGATTACTATTATATCAACATTAAAACCAACCTCATGAATAATATAATTATTCTACTCACTTTTTACTATGTGTGCCAATACATTTCGTTTTGAATAATGAACAAAAGTTGGAACAACTTGTTAGTTAGTTTTTCTTGATTCTCCACATAAGAGTCATGGGATCAACACATCATAACTACATCAAATAATAACATTTGTACTTATTATTAGATAACTTTTGATTACTATTATATCAACATTTAAACCAACCTCATGAATAATATAATTATTCTACTCACTTTTTACTATGTGTGCCAATACATTTCGTTTTGAATAATGAACAAAAGTTGGAACAACTTGTTAGTTAGTTTTTCTTGATTCTCCACATAAGAGGTCATGGTATCAACACATCATAACTACATCAAATAATAATATTTCTACTTATTATTAAATAACTTTAGATTACTATTATATCAATATTAAAACCAACCTCATGAATAATATAATTATTCCACTCACTATTTAGTATGTGTACTAATACATTTCGTTTTGAATAATGAACAGAAGTTGGAACAACTTGTTAGTTAGGTTGTTCTTGATTCTCCACACAAGAGGTCATGGAATCAACACATTCATCTTTTGTCACGTTAACATGTTTCTATCCGTTCGTCATATTCCACATCATTTTTTTGTTTCCAGCTTTATTATTTTAACTGTATAGTTAGTTTTACATATATATCATTTAGAATATTACATTTACTTACAAAATTTTGACATCTATAAAAGTTTCATAACATTAAACCGATTAATGAAAGTTTAACTTTAGGATTAGGTTTTTTTTGGGAAGTGCAAATTTTAAATTCAACCTAATACTGCTAAATGCAGCGTTTTTAAGACCGGATCGGACCGGCCGGGATTCGGCGCCTGGTCCGGTCCGGTCAGGGGCTATTCGTTTTTTGAAGGTTGAACCGGCCGGTTCTTCCCGAGTCGGCGGTCGGACCGGGAAAACCTTCGGACCGGAATCCAATTTTTTTTTTTTTAGTTTTTTAGTTTTAATGGGTAAAAACGTGATGTTAAACCATAAATCAAGAGCAAAAAAGCAAAAAACCGGCTTCACGCGGACCCGGTTTATTTCGAACGGCATTCGTGTCCGCATGTCGTGCGTGGGCGACCCAAATTTTCCAGCCAGAAACCCGTTTTTGCACCCCCCCCTGCGCGCGGGTAGGTCATGGTGTAAAAGGTATCATAAAGATATTCAATACCTTTCACCTTGTTATCACATATAAACACATAATGTTTCATTTGTTACACAAATGTGGGATAAGGATGTTAGATTCTTAGAGAGACTCCCTTTACACCCTTATTTCCAACATATATTTAATTACATATATAAATATAATTAAAATATAGTTAAATCCGGTCCAACCGGTCCGACCGGTCCGACCACCAAACCAGTAAGGCGTCCGGTTCGACGTCCGATCCGGTTCTGAAAACATTTGCTAAATGTTTAAACTCGCATCATATTTGTGAGGAACAATCATTAATACCATGAGACCATGAGCCTAACTTTAGTATTAATATTTTGTGAGATTTATCTTATAATTTGTGACGACAAAATTTCTACATTGGATGCTTGCAAAAGCAGTAACAATCAAACCCGTAGGTGGGTATTCAAATAAAGGGGAGCACCTTGCTATCATGAAAACGAAGTTGTTACCATAGTAGCTGCATAAATCAAAGTGAATGCTAGAGTGGGATCATCCATAGCAACGGTTGACCTATCTTTGCAGATTTCTAGCAGCACTGATAAGAAATAAACTACAAATAAGAGTTATGGCATTCAATCTCATATCACAAGAAATCCAAGAATTTTGGGGGCGTTAGCTTGCCAAGACCTCTTTCCTCTTTTGGTTTCTTCTCACTTGTAAGGGTCTGGACCCCACATCCGCTCCCTAGTTCTTCGTCACCCCAGATGATTGTGTTAAGTGAATTGTGACCTCGTACAATCATGTCAGATGAGCAACAGCCACGTCGTCATAGTTTTTACTTATGGGCTAACAGGTCACACTTTGGCCAAGTACCCGACTAAAAACTTCAGAGAGCCAGAAGTGTTAAAGGAAAAGCCATAGGAATTTGTGCATCATGGCATCGTAAGATGTCCCACCCGAATGAATTGGTTGGTCCAAGAAACGTTAGAAAAAGTAAACAAAACAAGTAATAAGAAGTCAAAAGGACAGAGAAACTTCCCAATAAGAAAGAAAAGTTCCCACTTATGGTATACATAAAGTAATTAAAGCTTTATAATCACACATTTGGAATAAAATCTGGTTGGTAATGAAATCTAATAAAATCTGGGTGTGTTTGCACCTAACTGGGCCTGAATTGGACCGAACACTACTAGAAAACTGGGCACTTGCAACCATCTTTTCGGTCGCAACGCAATTGCGCTGTTACGATTGCTTACCGACCGAAAATGCGGTGAAAATACACTCGTCCACAATTGCTTGTTATGATCATTATGAGACCGTTGTTCTACGATGGTTTGATTTGAAACATCCAATTCACATGAATTCTTGTATATATGTTTTTCACAGAGATATTCATGCTTGTCTTTAAAAAAACAAGATTTAGGGGCTGTTTGATTATACTGTCTCAGTAAGATCTGACTGAGTCAGAAGCTGACCCA
Organism: Flaveria ramosissima; assembly: GCA_025215565.1. NCBI lineage: Eukaryota > Viridiplantae > Streptophyta > Magnoliopsida > Asterales > Asteraceae > Flaveria > Flaveria ramosissima. The sequence continues at coordinate 81,961,293 of CM046035.1, forward strand.
GTTAGAAGTTCTAACTGGGTCCGCATCTGACTGAAACTTGACTGTTTGATTCAAATCTGACTGACTATGCTGAATGATAAAAATAACCATATTGCCTCGAAGCTATAGATAATTTGTAAACAATACAGTAATACATCAAACCGAACCCACAGTTTATAAGCATCATATTACTAAACGTGTTATTATTAAGTATTAACCATCATACACAAAACAAGAAACCCAACACTCAAAAGAACCTTTGATGAAATGATCTCCTCAAGTTTGACAAGCTTTTCCATACAACCACTATCTACTTCCCATTCTTCTAGGCCTCTAGGGCACCAATTGCAATCGACATAACTTGAAACACCCCAGCGATATTCCTAAACCTCTATAAACAATCAGAATACAACTACCCGACCCCTCCACGCGACAGCGTTAAGCAACACTCAAGCATTAGAAGTGGATTCTTGCGATTTCCACCAGAATTTCAATCTCAATTTCAATTTTAACCGTTAAGCAAAAGTCAAGCAACAGTCTCCACCGTCGTCGCCGGTGAAGGGAGTCACGGCTGGTGTTGTGGTCACGCGGAGGGAGTCGTGACAGAGCGTGTAACACCCCGGCCCCTCGTAATCACCAATATTGTCCGCTTTGCTCACTAAGAGCTCACGGATTTGTTTTTGGTTACCCAGGTGAAAACTTCCCAGGGGGTCACCCATCCTGGTACTACTCCCACCTGAGCACGCTTAACTGTGGAGTTTTTTAGGCTCCACAGCCAACTAAGCCCAAAACGCGTCGGTGATTTAAGAGGCAGGTCATTACTTATGAGCCAGGAATCTCTCCTGTCCACGGACAATGTGGGAGGTACGCCTCTAGGTGTTGCAATCACCCCCCCATAAGGGACTCATCACACTCGATGAGGTTTTGCCCCAACGTATATGTGGGAGGTTGCCATTAGGTGTTACAATCACCCCCCCTTAGGGACTCATCGTCCTCGATGAGTTTCTGCCCCACATCCCGGATGGCACAGGAGTGGCTCTGATACCACTCTGTCACACCCCAACCTTGACGGCGGAAACGTCGAGGAGTGAGAGTTAAAGAGTCAAAGTTAAGTTTAGGGAGACAAGTAACTAAGTTAAGCATACATAAGGCAATCCTATGCTAAGGCATCAAGTTGCACAAAAGGCATAGCATTATGTAGCATGCAAACAATAAGTAAGCACAAAGTACAATGATCTTTCTATGAGGTTCATGCAACTATAGTCTAGGTCACCATTTCTAATAACCTAAATCCCTATAGTTATGGGCTCTGATACCACTCTGTAACACCCCGGCCCCTCGTAATCACCAATATTGTCCGCTTTGCTCACTAAGAGCTCACGGATTTGTTTTTGGTTACCCAGGTGAAAACTTCCCAGGGGGTCACCCATCCTGGTACTACTCCCACCTGAGCACGCTTAACTGTGGAGTTTTTTAGGCTCCACAGCCAACTAAGCCCAAAACGCGTCGGTGATTTAAGAGGCAGGTCATTACTTATGAGCCAGGAATCTCTCCTGTCCACGGACAATGTGGGAGGTATGCCTCTAGGTGTTGCAATCACCCCCCCATAAGGGACTCATCGCACTCGATGAGGTTTTGCCCCAACGTATATGTGGGAGGTTGCCATTAGGTGTGCGATGAGGTTTTGCCCCAACGTATATGTGGGAGGTTGCCATTAGGTGTTACAGAGCGAGTCGCGGCGGAGGGAGTCGCGGAGGAGGGAGTCGCGGCTGTTGTTGTGGTCTTGGTCAGCAAACCCAACTTTAGGGTCTCGGTCAGACCCATCGACCGGGTCAGTCACCCCTTCCACGCAAATCAAACGCGCTGACAGGCTGACCGAGTCAGCCAGTCAGCGGTCAACCGTGGTCAGCGCATATCAAACACCCCGTTATTCTATTAAGGATTTTAAAGTACCAACAAGGTAACATTAATCTGAAAGTGATATACATGATTCAAAGGGTTATTCAAGAAGACTCCAATTTAGAAAACATAACAATTTTTAACTCAACATGCTTCATATGTTTAGAAGCTTTAATTTGCAAGTAAACATTTTATACACGTTTCATTGAAATGAGGATTATTGTTTCGCATTGTTCTATGTTGTAAGAAATTTTGAACATGATATTTTAAAGAAAATTTATGTGTTCAGTTATCATGAGGTATTTAAAGTCTTATTTTATTAGCTTTGATATAACAGTACTTTAATAAATACAAAAAAAATGCTTTAGAATACTTGGTACAACTTAATTGACACTGTTGGTTATTTTATCAACGGAGGGCGTCGTGAAGAGTTCAGGTGAGCCCAACCTAGTAAGGTTAACATAATCTGGCGGACCATGAGCCGGCAATCCAGCAATCAGAAGTCCGATCACTCTCCAGCCTCTGCATGTGTAAGTTTCACAGTATTCTGGTCCCCTTTGATAATACATGATAAAGCTCCTCAACAACTCCCAAATTGCATTTGCAAACATAGGTATTATAGCTAGTATCGAGAAGTAATTCTTATTTGGTTCTTCTTTGAGCACCTACAAAAAGTAAAAGCCATTAAGGATTGGTATATATAACACATTTAGTCTCAAAAGGTGTTTAATTTTCATTAGAATACTAGAGTGATTATTTACCTCGCCATTGTAGAAGCTATTGTAATAATGGCAATCACCAAAATGCTTGAAATTAAGATCATGGCTATCAAAGGGCACTCGAGGCACCAAATCATTACAATAAACAAACCTATGGTACCTCGCACCATGACTTACCAACACCTCTTTCATGTATTCACCAAATTCTTGATCTCCTACCCTAGGTTGTCCAAATGTGTACACCCCTTCAAGTTTCGATAGCAAATCGGTCTCTTTATGGCGTGCCAAAATAGCGGGAAAGAGTACAGATAAAGCAGCTCCTAAGCTATGCCCCGTCACCAAGAATTTAGCATTTGGATTGTTCTCAAGACGTTCTTTAAGCTTTTTTCTAATCAGGTAATAAGCGTAGGGTTTTTGATTGTCTAATTGGATTTCATATGGCCAACCTTTGCTTTTTTGTAATCCTAGGGCTTTCAAGAAACCAGCATGGGCCTTGCCTATGCCAGGGAGCTTGTACCATGATAGATCAACATCAGAAGACCAATCTTTAGCATTGAAAGGTGATGTGCCTCTGAAGCAAACACCTATGAGTTCATTATCCCCATTCTTACTACTCCACATGAATCCTTGTGTCGTGTAATCTTCTTCATAATCTGAAATAATATTAATGGATCTTGTCAATTTATATTAGTCACTTTTTGTGATATGTTTTTAACAGTCTTGATTCTTAACAATATAATGCAACAAACATACATAAAAGAGGTTACTTTAAGACTATTACCATTCCAACAATTGAAGAATTCCACGAACTCCATCTGTGATCATGTCATAGATTCTATTAGCTTGCTATGTAGGATTGGAGTTTAATAGTATGAAGTTATTAACATAGTAATATCAATCTGAAGTCTAAGATATTGGTCTAAGTTGCTAACCTTCCAATGTTCCTCGACAGTTTCTTTGATATATGCCTTATTTTCGTAGGCAGATTTAGCAGCCATAATGGCAAGCGCGCTTGTGTACCTAGGATCGTCCTGCTTAATTCTACTGTCTAGATCCCTCCGTACATCCCATAGTCCAATCGCCGTCAAGTATTCTGGTGATTTTTTATCTGGAAGCACCATTTTTCCTGCATTTGCATCCATGGGTTAATATCAGGCACTTGGCAGCTATAAGGGATCATGTGGGTCATGATGCCTAATGAGAAGTTTAGATTTTCATTTTAGCAATGTGATTAAATGTCTAAATGATAAATATCAGAAAGATTAAAGACCATCAATAACTATCAATTATTGGTATGTAGCAACTGTTTTAACAATTATGCAAAAAAGAAAAAAAACAGAAATTAAACCATCTCGCTACAATGGTTTTAGACCACACCGGCCACTAGCATAAATGTGGGCTAAAAGTCAAGACGCTTTGCTGGACTTTGACTCATAAGTTCGAAATTTCAACTTTTAACTGCCACGGATCAAATCAAAGTAGATAATTAAATATTGGATTATGCACTTTAATTATATGATTAACTCATTAAAAAAACACAAAAAAATCAAAATACTGGATATAATATCCATTGCCAGGTACTAATGTTGCTGCCTCAGCACAATGAATTAACTTATTTCATGAGCGAAGGAGGGCTAAGCATCATTGTTTTCATAATCAGAAAGAAGTTTTACGGATCCGCAGGTCGGACCGGTCGTACCGGATATGAGAACCGCAAAAAATTATAAGTATTTTAATAAATATATATAAAAAAATACTGAAAATTTTTAAATATAAATATATATATATATATATATATATATATATATATATATATATATATATATATATATAAACCGGTCCGATCGTCGGTTCAACCGGTTCGACCGCCGGTTCAATCGGTCCGAGCGTCGGTTCAACAGTTCCGATCGGTCCAATCACCGTTCAACGCCAAACCAAGTTTAATCACCAAATCGGATTGGGGTCCGATTCCTGGTCCGACCGGCCAGTCCGGTCCAGTTTTCAAAACAATACTTAGCATAGTTCTTTGAATCAAACGTTGAATATAAGACGTCATGAAGTGAAAAAAGAAAAGTCCTGACCCAGTGAATATTCACCGGGCTTCACCTCACCTTTCTCTTCTTTTTAGGATTTGTATAGGTTAAACGGGGAAACCAGGGAAAAACTCGAACGACCCTATGTAAAACGGAAAAAAATAAGAAAAACAGAGAAAATAAAATTTAAATCTGATGTAGCAACCCAGGGAAGTTAGGGAACCCGGGACTACACCTTGTGGCCTAACCCACCAAACTAGCAAGCTGTCATAATCGTATTAATTATCTGATTTATCTCCACATAATAATATTATTAATCACAAACAAATCAGTAGCATGATCCCAAATCTCTTAAATCACCGGAAACTTTTCAAGTTTCTTAATGCATGAGTTAAATCAAGTTAAACAATATGATTATCTACAAAAAGATTTTATAATAAGAAGAAAGATATATATATCGAATGAAACCTGATACTGCATTCAAAATGAGCTGCAAAAAGCCTCCATTTGCATGCACAAAGTTGGGCGTAAATTCGACCGCTGAGCCAACCCATCTCAGTGGTCCGGAAATCAAATGAAGAAACTTTTGAGCAACAATGGATATGAAGATGACAAACCGCTGCGAAAAGCTTTCTTCGGTTTTTCCATCAGGAGAGTCGATGAACTTCCGGTGTCCAATATTTTTGGAGAATAAAAGCTTCATCAGATCCCAAAATCCGACATCTTTAGGGCTTAGTAACATATGATCTTCGCAAAATGATTTGTTGCATGGTTCTTTTCTGGTGCCTTCAGTAGCCATGGTCAATGGTTAACAGGAAACAGATGAGGTAGAAGCTAGATGTGCAAATCTCCTTCCACTTGTTTCGTTATTTATAAGAAAATTCTTTTCCTATGGTTGGTGTGAACCGTGTTACTAGCTGCTATATGCACTTAGAGGTGGCCAAAAAAACCGGTTCGGGAACCGGTTCGGCCAAAAAAACCGGAACCGGTTTTTGGCCCAAACCGGTTTGGCCCAAACCGGTTTCAACCCGGTCCCGAACCGGAGGTTTCTCATCGGTTTTCCCCTTCCAAAACCCAAACCGGTTTCAAACCGAACCGGTTTTCAAACCGGTTTCAACCCGGTTTCCAAACCGGTTTCAAACCGGTTTCCAAACCGGTTTCCAAACCGGTTTCCAAACCGGTTTCAAACCGGTTTCAACCCGACCCGGTTACCGTTGGGTAACGGCTATATAGCCGTTATAACCCATTTTTGACCGTTTTTTGGAGGTTTTTTTACCATTATACCCCCACTAAGTTAGTATATATATGTATTTGATGTTTTGGGTTGAATCACAACAACTTATAACACTCTCTACTCTCAAAAATCTCAAAAACGCTCAAACGCTCTCTACAAACACTCTCAATTCTCAAACGCTCTCAAAAACGCTCTCACAAAAATCCTTGAAATGGCTTCAACAAGTGCTCAATCTTCCGTTGGTTGTGAAGCGTCTTCAAGCAACGTGGTGGTAGCAATCCTTCCTACGAATAGGAACCCCGAAGTATGGTGCAATTACGATTTATGTCAAATGGCTAGCGGTCCAAACAAGGCTCGTTGCAAGTTTTGTCATAAGTTTTTCAAAAAAGATGCAAACACAACGTTGAAAAACCATATTGCAAATAAATATTGTAAAGCGTTAAAAGGTGAACCTTCACAAGGTCAAGCTTCGATGACAAACGAAGGAAATCTTTGGGCTTATAACGTTGATGCGGTTCGGGAGCAAATGGCGCAATTTGTAATTCAAGAAAGCTTGCCATTCAAACATTTCGACAACGAACGTTTGACTCGACTCATTCAACGAACTCTCCAACCACGTTACACCAATGTAAGTCGTGCTACTCTTCGAAGAGATTGTTTAAAAATGTGGAAAAAGGCTAAAAATGAATTAATATCTTATTTTGAAAATTTACAAACCGGTGTTAACTTAACTAGTGATGTTTGGTCGACACCTCACGGTTCACCGGACTCGTACATTTGTGTCACCGCTCATTGGGTTGAACCCGATTCGTGGCAAATGATGAAACGTACGATTGCGTTTGAATTGTTTGATTATCCTCACACCGGCCAAAACATTTTTTATGTTATTGATAAAGTTATTCAAACGTATAAATTAGAAAACAAAATATTTTCTATATCTTTTGATAATGCGTCAAACAACACTCTTGCGATAGATCATTTGAAATTAAAATATAAACCAATATGTGAGGGTGTGTTTTTTTCATAGTCGATGTGTTGCGCACATCATAAACTTAGCCGTTCAAGACGGTTTAAAAACGATTGAGGGCCAAAAAGATTGTTTTAAAAGAATGTTACGTGATATTTTTAGTAATAACCAAAGATATACTAAATATCGCAAGTTTTGTAAAGACGCAAATACTAAATGTTTAGGTCCGAATTGGGACGTACCAACACGATGGAATTCCACATGTAACATGTTTGAAAAGGCTATAGAACAAAAAGAAAGTTTAATAGCCTTTCATAATAGTTTGGTAAGTCGGGGAAAGGCAAATTCTTACCATCCATCGGGTTGGGCCATCATCGAAGAAGTAACAAAAATGCTTCAAGTTTTTAAAAATGCAACTACATGTCTTTCTGGAGTTTATTACCCAACGAGTCCGTTGGTACTTTACCAAATTTATTTAATGACTTCAAAATTAAATGAAATGTCGTGTTGGGGTAGACCTTATTCGGATATGATACCCCCAATGAAAGAAAAACTTAAAAAGTATTTTGAAGAAATGCCTCCCGTTATTACATGTGCCGCAGCTTTAAACCCTTGTTTAAACAAGTCGGGAGTTGAAACTTTACTTGATAAAATTACTTTTAGTTTGGATTTAGAAGTTGGTAAACCAATGTATGGTACAACTTTAAAAGCTAATTTCAACAAACAATTACAACAAATGTATGATGTTTATTTATTAAAATACGGGGAAACATCACAAATTCATGATGCTTTAAGGCATGCGGCAAATGCCGAAAATTATAATGATCCAATGTTTGATTTATATAATACTTTAAGGGATGAATGTAATAAACGTCAACGTGGTGACACTCCGAGTAGTGAACTCGGGAGGTATGGTCTTACAAACTTTTTATCGACCATGACTCCACATGAATTTAAAAATTTTGACTTGTTGGCTTGGTGGAAAGGTAAGGAAGATCAATTTCCCATCCTATCCATTATGGCCCGAGATTTACTAACCGTCCAAGCTTCTACGGTAGCTTCGGAATCTGCTTTTTCTGTTAGTGGCAGGGTTATATCAATAAGACGAACTCGACTAACTCCACAAGCAGTTGAAATGTCAATTTGCTTGAAAGATTATTTGGATGCCGCGGAAAGAGTACAAGACAAACGTTCACTTGAAGGAGAACTGGAATACGAAGCAGAATTATACGAGGACGAGGTAGAGAGCGGATTGACACCGGGAATGACTGATGATGAAGCGGCATATGATGACTACCTTCGTAACAGTTCCGGTTCAGGTGGCGAGGAATAAACGTACAAGTAATACGAACGAAGAAACAATGTTAAATGTTTAGTTTTAAATGTTTAAATTATTAAAATGTTTTAAATGTTATAAATTGTTATAAATGTTTAAATGTTATGAATTGTTTAAATTGTTTATAAATGTTATATAAATTGTTAAAATGCTTACATTGTTTATAAATGTTATACAAATTATATAAATTATATAAATGTTATAAATGTTATATAAATTATATAAATGTTATATAAATTATATAAATGTTATAAGTGTTATAAATGTTTATGTTTTAATTAAAAGTTTAAAATTTTATTTCAATATAACAAAAATCCAAAGTAAAAAAAAAAAAAAAAAAAAAAAAAAAAAAAAAAAAAAACCGGTTTGGGCCGAACCGGTTTGGGCCCGAACCGATTCCAAACCGACCCAAACCGGTTTGGGTGGTTTGGGTTTTTCAAGTTTGAAACCGGTTTGGACCCGAACCGGTTTCGGGCCAAACCGGTTTTGACCAAGGTTGACCAAACCGGTTTCGGTTTGGGACCCGAACCGGTTTGGGTCAACAAACCGGTTTGTACATGTCTATATGCACTTGTTTTCATTGTGAATCATGTGAACTATAATAAAAAGAAAAAATCTTTCAAGTAATTATTACATAATTGAAGTATAGATGATAAATTGTAACGACAAGATTATCAAAACTGGCAGCTCGTGCTCCTGCTAATTTGCCTAACATTTCAGCCTTCATAATGATTGCCATCTATACTACTCTGTTAAAACATTTTACTAAAAGTTTGAAACCGCTAAGACAATCCTTTAAACGTAAGGTACAAGTGATTTATGCAACAGTTTCTAATTTGTTAATATTTAATAAACTTCTCCTACCTAGTTTTATATCCGTTGATGGCCAGATAGTTTAAGATCATAATGGCAAGATTATATTTCTTTGCTTTAAGCGAAAACAGTTTTTAATTAAAATAAATACACACATCATTTAACTTTTTAGTAAAAAAAATAGCTGAATTCATTAAAGAAAAGAGTAAATTACACGGATGATCCCTATTGTCGGACAAAAATTTTGAATTTAGTCACGTCTTTAATGTTATATTTATTTTTCAGCATTGGTCCCTATTCTATTAATCCAATTAGTGATGTTAAAATTGTCAAAATGATTATTGTACCTATAGGGATCACCAATGTAATTTACGTTTTATTTTAGTTTTAGTTTTATATTTTCATTGTTGATATATTTATTATTTAATAAAAACTATTTTTTAATAATGTACTTTTAAATGTTTGGTTTTAAATTTAAACCTTTGACTTTTAAACGTATTTCTTAAAAAAATAAAAGGATATTTATCAAAAGCATTATAATCTTTCTTAAAATCATTTAATTTTTTAAATGTAATTTTTAACTTGTTATTTTTGTAAAGATTATTTTTAAAACCATTTGTTTATTAAATACTTCAAAAAATATTAAAAATGAAGGTTAAAAATGAATTGTTTTCAGAAAAGACATTTAAAAAACCGAGTTTTTTAAAGGAAAGAGGGTGTTTTAAAAACTGAATGGTATTAAAAGATAACTTTAAAAACCAAATTTAAGAATATCAAACAGTTTTAAGAATGACGTTAAAAACGAACAGCTAAAAAACGTTTTTAACGTAACCACAGGGACTATCCGTGTAATTTACTATAAAAAAATCTTCCGGTAACTATAAGTTTAACCATACATCCTAGCCAACCAAAGAAGGGGATGATGTTGGGCCTATGCCAGCAAACTCATAGGGGACCATGAATTTGACCTGCTGCTTCTTTATTGGAAACTCTCTAGATAAGAACAAACCAAACATGGTCTGTGATATATATAATACACAAAAATTAAAGGAAAATACCCAAAGAAAAAGAAAAATCCTGAGATATGTGACATGTCTATTCCATAATTAAAGTTGGTAATTTCAATTCATTAATGTTAGATGGTTTATATCAAATTAATGAATCAAGCCGGTAGAAGCTAATTAAAACGTTTCTTAAAAATTAAGTGTGTCAAATATGAACTTCCCCTACGTGTGTACGTTGCAAAGTTTAACCTTCCAAATCAATGTATAAAAAAACCTATATCTCTTTTTGTAATGGTTGCGACGGTTCTCTTAAGAAAGAATAAAATAACCCTAAATAACCACAATCATATTGTAATATCATTATTAAACATCAACATCTATGAATACTATGAAACAAACATAATATATTTTTCACCTCTCAGAATTCATTTAGTGGCGGTGCCCAATATCTCTTTTTTATTCATTCATTCTCTTACTTGCCATATTTTGAAGTAATGAAAGGAATTAAAGTTTCACAAAAAGAGGAAATATATTATATATATTCTTGATTGACTTGTATGGAATGATTAACCATACAAAACCTTTGGGTCTCGAGTCTCGACTTAGACATTTTGAGCACTTGGTATGTTCCGTTCCAAAGGAGCATGTTGCAGATGGATAACTTTCTTTTACCTAAAGTTAAAAGAAAATAAAATCTATCAAAAAGTAGTTCATAAAATCTCCTTTAAAAACAAAAGAAAATAAAACAGATCAACATCAAAAAGTAATGAACAAAATCTCTATATTTTTACAACATTTTGCAAGCAAAATCAATTTTTTCAAACATCACAAAATGATAATAACCGGATAACATGAGCACAATTACTTGAAATTGAATATTACAATGGTTTTCATGAGGGTTTTGTTAAGGCGTTTTAAGTGTTTATAAAATAGTTTTAATAACATATTTATATCTAAACTAACAATTATAGAAGGATATTTATATCATGCATTTTTATAATTGTAGCAACACCCATGTGCGTATGTCAAGTTTACACTTAATTTCCTGAACTCTAGTATAATTTTTTTAATCAATTTACAATACAACTTATTAACTTTAATAAAGTTATCGTTTACGTATTTTCTATTTTTCTTTGAAGATTTCATAATTTGATGTCCACTAGTCTTGAATAAAATAATAATAATTTGACGCCTTGTGAAAAACGTGATTGGTCATTTGTTCTAAGAAATTCTAGTAGCCAAGTAGTGTTGATCATCTTCATATTTTATTACTAATAAACGCGCAACGATAATTAATAAATATTTTTAATCTGTTTAAAAGAGTATAAACAAAAAGACATCGTGCACGTAACTAGTGAGAGAATTAATTATTTATCCACTAACAATAACACAACATGAGAAATAGTAATGTAAATTAATCATTTGAAGTCATAGAATAAATGTAATAGTCTTCACTTGAGTAACATATGGATTACTTAAATAAAGCTGGTTGCTTTACAATTGAAGCATAAAATTTTTTAATCAGCCTTTCTTACAGAAATAGTTATTATCATATTTATAAGATTAGTCAACACAATAGAAAATGGCGTATATTCTTCGATATAAATATAAATTCCTTAGAAACCAATAGGAAAATTATTTCTTAACTTGTATGGAACAAAAGAAGATAAATAACGTTAAATGAGTACTCATTTTAATTTAAGAACTTAAAAACTCATTACCATACTATTTAAAAAGCAAAGGAATGAATAGTGTTGTACAAACTATTACTGCGTGAGGGTACAAGGCATTGACACGTGTTTTACGTGTCAAAAGCAAGCAGCCACAAATGAAGTACATGAGGGAGCTAAAGAAAAGCTAACTGGTAGGGGGAATAGAGAGAAGAGATAGAGGCGGAGAGGAAGACGGCGCCGGCACTTGCCGTCTCCATTGTTGCATGGCGGTGGCCGAGGCTCCGATTGTTGCATGTCCTCTGCAAACGGCGTCTAGAGAGAGTTTTGGGTTAGAGGAGGATGGCCGGTGGAACTAATCATGTGACACCCTACACATATCCCACATCGGCCGTGGACATGAGAGATTTCTGGTTCATAAGGAATGTCTGGCCTCTAACAGTTAAGTGTTTTGGGTGTATTGGCTGTGGATAAGAGGAGAATTCCACAGTTAAGCGTGCTCAGGTGGGAGCAATCCAGGGATGGGTGACCTCCCTATGAAGTTTTCACCCAGACAACCAAAAGCAAATCCGTGAGCTCCTCGTGGGCAAAGCGGACAATATTGTTGGTGTGAGGGGCCGGGTGTTACAAATCATTCAACATTATATATAATATTATTTAAATTTAAACGTTTATAATTTTTTATACGTTATTATTTTTTCAAAAAAAAATTATCTCATTAAATCATAAGTTGTGTATTTAATTTGAGTATAATATTATTTTTTTAACAAAAACAAAAACGTTATACGTCAATATCACGTATATGTAATATTACGATACAACATATATATAATATAATATAGTATATATATGTACTTTGATATACTACATATATGCAACATATATGTAATATTCATAGAACCATACTATTTAAAAAGCAAAGGAATGAATAGTGTTGTACAAACTGTTACTGTGTGTGGGTACAAGGCATTGACACGTGTTTGTACGTGTCAAAAGCAAGCAGCCCACAAATGAAGTACATGAGGGAGAGAAAGAAAAGCTAACTGGTAGGGAAGAGATAGAGGCGGAGAGGAAGACGGCGCCGGCACTTGCCGTCTCCACCGTTGCATGGCGGTGGCCGAGGCTCCGATTGTTGCATGTCCTCTGCAAACGGCGTCTAGAGAGAGATTTTGGATTAGAGGAGGATGGCCGGTGGAACTGATCATTCAACATTATATTTAATATTATTTAAATTTAAACATTTATAATTTTTATACTTTATTATTTTTCAAAAAAAATTATCTCATTAAATCATAAGTTGTGTCTTTAATTTGAGTATAATATTATTTTTTTAACAAAAACAAAAACGTTATACGTCAATATCACGTATATGTAATATTACGATACAACATATATATATAATATGATATATATATATATGTACTTTGATATACTACATATATGCAACATATATGTAATATAGGAATACTATACTCAAATTAAAGATAAAACAATTTTTGATTTTATGATGCAGTTTTGTTAAAAATAATAACGTATTAAAAAGTTATAAACATTTAAAGAAACAATTGTATGTTTTCTTAAGCTCTTAAACTAAAACTAATTTTCACATTATGTTCTCCCAATATATAATATGATTCATTATATATATTTGTAGAGGAATGCGGGAATACCATAGTTTCTAGTATTCTTATTGTTGCACATGAGATTTTTTCTCTTTTGAATTTTTCCATAAGGTTTCTTTTCTTTCTTTTTCATTCAAAAACTTTAATTGTTATGTGACTTTTTTAAAATTTCGGTTTTAAGTTTTTTTTATTGACAGTGAGTCTTCATTTGCGTTTGGATTTTTCAACACTTATTTTTACAATGGAGTAAGTTTTCGTGTTTTACGCCGGTGTGATAGTCACTTTTACGACATATCACGGATTTTATGATGGAATGCATTATTGGGTTTTTACGTTGTGGCGATGAAAAATTGAGGTTTTTTTTTGAATCGTATTTACGACGAAGTACGACTTTTTGTCTTTCTTAACGCATTAGGGTTATACGTTGCAGTGGCAAACGTTGCAACATGTTTTGATATCTGTGTTATGATATTGGAAACGGTGAGAAATTCCTCGCGTAACGCGCACTGGGAAAATTTTAGTTGTTATCAAAATTTTACCTATGATATTAGTAAATATTGATTAGAAAATTAATAATACTCAGATATTGATATTTTATTTAGATTAAACGTTTATTAGTTAAATTTTAAGTTATTTCTCAAAGATAAAGAAGTAATCAAGTTGCATTCTTGATAACTTGTTTAGTGTTAGTTTTGTAATCTTTTGTTTTGAATCATCTGTAAAAGATGGAAAGTATTTGTGTGTAGATTCTCTTTAATAATCCCTAATAGTGTTGTGTAAATGTTTTATGATTTTGAGACTTCTTGTTTACTTTTTCGTTAGCAAACGAATAGAATTTATTATTAAGAGGAAGGGAGCTAGCTAGAAGATATACAAATCAAACATCCACCCAAACCAAGTTACACGAGGGGCTACATGCCAAAGTAAGATTAGGTCATCAGTAATTTAGTATAAACCACGGCTTGTGTCATAATAAAACAATTTCTAATATCAGATACAAACTGGAATTTGTGTGAAAAGCAAACGAATCACATTTTAAGGTGAAGTTAGTCAAAAAACAACATAAGAATTAAATAATAAAAATCAGCAAAAAAGTAAAAGAAAAATAATAACATCCAATTTCAATGTTTTATTATATCCGGTCTTCAACTACTCTTCTCAAACATTTCTCTTCAACCCTACTTTACTTCTAGCCGCTTCCACACCCTCCACCATCGCCCTCACCGCCGGCCACCCTCCTCGTCGCGAACCCAACCCATCGCACACATAACCCGTCGCACACCCCTACTGGTCGACCCCTTTTTTAATATTGTGTTCTCATAATGTTCAGAGCAAGAGTTATAGAGACGTTATTCATTTATCCTAGAAGATCCAGCAATTAGTTTAGATTAGAAAAACCGCTAATAACTTTTTTCACAAGCACCATGGTTTATTCGTCAATATTTCTTCGTACATGTATCTTGTATTAACATAATTAATTAATATTAAATATGATTACAAAACTTAAAGCATTAAAATAATAATAATGTTACTTTTTTCATTGCAATATATATCTTCTTAGCACATTATTCATATGAATAATCTAATCTAACAACATAATATTATATTAAGTAAATTACATGGATGCAGGGATGGATGCAACATTTGGCTAGGGGGTCTAGCCCCCACTCAACTACTAATAAGCCTCTTTATAAATTGTTTAAAGTGATTAAGGCACCAATTTTTTTTTCAAGGCACCCAAAGCTCCTATTACCTATTGTCATCTTCTCAAATTTAATTAAAATGATTTGTTTATGACTTTGTCACTTTGTGTAGTTTGTTAAAAAGACATTACATTACCCATAGATGACATGATTTGTTTAATTACTTTGTTTTGCTAATTGTTCGTTATTATTTGTTTGTTTATGTTTGCTTTTTAAAGTCACGTACTCAATTGTTTTGGCTTTCATTTGTTTTATTTGCTTCGTCAAGACTTCATTGGAATTTACTCCATCTTCCATATACTATGAAAAGTAGTGTTTCATATCCCATCCATGGAGGAAAAAATGGATGGTTTTCAGTAAAGAGAGCCTAAAGATAAGTTAGTGCAATCAAATTTTTGAATGCTTATTTAATTTACATGTCTTAAAAAAAGGAAATTGAAAGTGCTACAACTAAAACTAAAATCACCCATTTTTAGAAGCATATCAAGGTCATTTGTACTATGAATTTTGCTGTACTACATCTATTGAAGTTTATTAGTTATATTCTTTATGTCGTTTGTTATACTTATTTTGACACCCACTGAATAAAAATTTTGGATCTATCACTGCATGGATGATGCCTAAAACTTTGCGTAAAATCCATCTATAGTCTCTAGGAATAAAAAACTACGTTTTTAGTTTAAAGATTTAAAAAAACGTGTCATTTGAAATAAATAGATGACCGTTAAAAAATTTCATTAAACCAATTACTCTTTCTCCTTTCAATTAAAAAGCAAAAAGAAAAAAACAAGAAGAAGAAGACAAATGTATTAAATATCAAGTGGGGCCATCCTTTTTGCAGGTGTATGAGTCTATTATCTTCTCCACCATACACCACAATACTTTTTTCATGTCATCTTCTCCAAAGAAAAATCTACTAAACATTTTGTGTCTCAGTCTTGCATCTCGGGCAACCTGCAATTCATCACCACCATTGTTGCCAGCACAAGACCTCACTCCGGTTACCATCACCGCACACAACTCTGGCCATTAATTAAATATTTAAATCTACTTCAACGTCTTCTTCACTGACACACCACCACCACTCCACCAGATCTGGTACAAACACCACCGGCGACCAACAGATGGTGTCGGTGGTGGGCCCGTTACTTTTTATTGTAGGGGTATGTTATTGATACATTTAATTTATTATATCATTTCTGTATCTTTTACATACATACATATAGATACATATAGAGAGATAAAGACAATAAAATGTCTTGAATGTTTGTATAACTCAACCTTTATTTTATTGTTTTTATTTTTAATAAAAGAGTATTTTTGTCATCAGGGTCATAAACGTAAATCCTATTTTATAAATCGACACCCTTTTATACGTCTCGTATGGTACCATACGCGGCTTACAGGTTTGAATACACTGAAAAAAATTTCAGGAGGTTGTTAGATGGCTATACGTATCATATAGCCCTATACGATACAAATATATAGGGCTATACGTCGCGTGTAGTAAATTTTAACACTGACTACGAAAAGAATTCAGTGGGCTGTCAGAGGGGTTACCCGCCCCGTATAAGACTATACGACCCACCTATACGACGCGTATAGTGATATACGACCCTATTCTTATGGACTAATCATGAAATTCATGTAAATTTCAAGGACCATCGGTGTAAATTACTCTATGATATTAAGGGAACGGACCCACTAAACCTCAATAATGTTTTAACAAAATTAATTCTGTCAATAAATTATCATGAAAATTTTGAACAAATAAGATCGCTTAAATCTTTCTTTAAGAACAAATTTATTTTATATCTACTCGTAAATTATAACAACTAGAAATATTTTACACGCGCGTTGCGCGACGAATTACGTTATGGACACAAATATAAAAACACGAATACAAAACATATCATGACAGCTATCACTCCGACGTGAAACCCGAAGGTATCTAGGAAATGTAAAAAAAGAAATAAAGTCAACAAAACAACAGAAAACCCATAAAATACATAAAGAAAAAATTGTTAAAAAAGAAGCAGGGTAGGGCCTTGAACCCGCACAACGAAGACTTGATTTGTTAATCAAAGTTCATGATTTCTTCTTTTAATCGATAGTGGCCATTGTGAGAGGAGGAGATGGAAATACCAAAAGAAATTTAACTTAAAAATTGAAAGATGAAATAAGAGTTATTACGTAAAAAACTACACTCATGGTAAAAATAAAAGCCTTAAAGTTAGCCTCTCAAGGTGAAGAATTTTTTAGATTCCTAGTGAGATGAAGATTGTTATTGTTCAAGTAATTAACTCAAAATAATTGTATGGAATATTCTAAAGATAATTGAAGGATCATAATGAAAATAACATAAGTAATGTGGTCAAATAAAAGAATCTAAAACTTTAATGTAGCTAAGAGTTGTAAATTATATAGATAAATTATATCATATCGGAGTTTGAACCCATAATTTTCTCTTTAATAACTAAAGCTTCTATCAAATTGACTAGTATCACATTGACTTCTCTTAGATCTTAAGAGAACTTATGTGATAGATTATGTGATCCGATAACCAATTAAATTCATCATGTTTACCTGACACAAGAAGTAATGGAAATAAAAAAATGATTAGTTACTAAAGAAGAAAACACAATCAATGAAACCTCATACAATATACATCCAAAAGTAGCTTTAGAAACGATTGAACACTTATTGCTATACTTTTATCCTGCATCACTAACTCTCGATAGAGTTGCATCACTCTATCCTTTTGATTAATGTGACAAAAGCTAAAATCAAGATTATAGAAAGAACACTTTGAGTGTTTCAAAAACATTTTGCAATTGTGTATTAGATGATTTGTGTCAAATGAAACACCATTCTTATACTTATTGAAACCTATGGTAGCCGTTGATTATGATTCTAAATCTCTATTCCCTTAATTGTGATGATAAAACAGAAAGACGAGAAAGAATCGGATGTAATCGGACTAAGTAAATCGCTGATCAAGATACTTTGTATTTACAAGTGTTTCTAGGAACTTTCGTAAAGGTTTCTTGCCAATCGGCTCGGATCGGCTGCTTGTAAACGAGCCAAGCACGAGCAAAGGTCCGCTCGGCTCGATTTGACTTGAATTATTGTTTATCTTTTATATATATAGTTTATACATAACACTCTAGTAGATTTGACCTATTATATAAAGATATACAATCATATTTTTACATATTAAATCAATCAACCTAATATAGAAAAATTACACTAACCACTAAAGTGAATTCCTAAGTCGCTATGAGAAAATTCTAACTCCGCTCTTACTCTTAGTTAATTATCTCCCGCTCTCACGTATTGTTTTCGGCAATCTGCTCACCGCATCATTATAAAAATGTTATGTTATGAAAAATGGTTGCTTTTTAAATCATTTAAACTTAAGTCCTAACATAGTCACCGTCTCTAACTGCAATATAAATCGGATGACACACTAGATAGTTAAGTTGTACAAATTGTTCACCGGTCGTTTGCACTCACTCAACGCTCGATCGAAAAATTATCGCTCGAAAAATGCTCGCTTGATTTTCCATTCGGTTATAAAAGAGCCGATCAGCTTGGTTTAGTTTGAAAACGAGCCAAACACGAACAAATGTCTGCTCGTTCGACTCGACTCATGAACATCCGTACGGTAACTTAACTTAAAATGTCAATAGTTTTATTTAAATAATAAAATTAAATTACGGTAAGATATAATCCTAAAATCAGTCACGTGGGAGGTTATTTTCAGATGGTAATAGAAACGACGAAAAATATGCAGGGGAGGGGCCTATCTGGATGACTACTGGCAAAATAATGCAATGGTTGGTGTGAAGTGAAAGGTAGCATCCACACGTTACACACGTTTCTTATAATTAATTGTCCCGTTAATAATTTTAATTTTAATACTATTATATTATGGTACAAGTATAAACACATACTGTAAAGGGAAACTTTATTATTGGAAATTGCATGAGATTATCCTAAGCCTCTTCTTTTTTGTTTTATGTTAATATATAATAGGCGGAAAGCCATCGAAAACTATTTTTGAATAATTCTTTAAGGGATAGCTTTGACTATTAGTCATCGTTAAAGCTAAATCAATTGGATTAATGGTAAACATGAGAAATAAAGTACACTTCACACTACTTTTTATTTTTATACAATTCCAAATTAACAACTATGAAATACTTTTTGGTGTTAGTTTGTTTATATTTTTACACTTCAAATGTTTGAAGTTTTTTTTATAAATAAACTATAAAATAAATTTGTTATTACATCAAATTATTCTATCATATAAGATTTGACCTACCAAGCCATCAAGAGTATAACTATTTTTTTTCACATGTCATATTATCGTCGTCTTACTATTTTTCTCATTTTACTCACTCGTATCATTTTCATTTCAGTTTTAGTTTCTAACCTTTCTACTTTAAGAAATGAAATTATATCAGCTTGTCAATTAGTTGTATATATATTAGGAAAATTGTATTTTAACAATACAACTTATTGATTAATATTGACCAATAATCTTAAATTTTAATTATGTTACTAATAGCAGTTTCAGTTTAACTGTTCGTTAACTGCATTAGTTTTTAATGACATATCACGTGATTAGGTTCGTGACGTGACATATAGCATATATAGTTATAACTAAAAATATAAATATATTACTCAATTCTTTTTATAAAAGATCCATCTTTTGTATTTATTCAAGGTGATGCTTTTGTCGTTGGTTGACTAGTTTGGAGACAAAGATACGTAGGAATTGAGTGAAATATTTATATATTTTTTTATTTTAATTATGTAATACGTTATGTCACATGTCACATCACGAGCAACTTTACGTGTCACGCTATCAAAAACTAACAAAGTTAATGACCAGTTGGACTGGGAATGCTATTGTAACAAAGTTGAAAGCTAATATTAATATTGGTCAAATTATTGTTAGTTGAAATTAATATTACCTAATAGTAAGTAGTTTAAATTATTAAAATTTAATTTTTTTTAAATATTAGAATGAAATGATTATAAACAGCAAGATCATTGTCTTTTTCTAACAATTATTATACTTAGATATTTTGTTATCGTAAGATTGATGTTTTGGGATTCGAATGTGCAGTACTTTGAAAAGAAATGTATATTGAAGTCATTATTATTTAAGTTATTAAAAGATGAATAATCAACCCAACCCATAATTATTTGTTTCATTTTGTATTTCTAACCTAACTACTTTATGAATTGAAATTATATCAACTTGTCAGTTATTATTTTATTTTATTAAACATATTTATACTTATATTAGTCTATTTATAGTTATGCCATTATTTGTAAACTCTATATTATGATGGACAATAACGATTAAATAAAATCAGTTATTTGAATGCGTATTTTATAAATAATGAATATTTATATATTCTTATATGATAAATAAAGCATATGATATTCAAAAGCATGTAATATTTGACAATGAAGGCTTAAGGTGTGGTCTAACCCCCCTTAACTCCACCTTGGCATTACATAATCAATTTTTCTTCTTTTCATTCTATTTTACCTCAAAAAGATGGGTTTAATCCTCTTTAACTGCACCTTATTCATTTTTTTAATTTAATAATAAATATTTACGTGACTACAAGAATAAATAATGATTATTCATTCATTTCCTAAAACGTGAAAATTTTAAAATAAATTAGCTTGTCGACTGAAATTATTCTAAAGGGTTGTCACGCCTAAATTAAAGCTCGTTCAATAAACAAGCTCAAACCCAAGTTGCATACCTTAATCTCGCTTCATTAAGTGCATAATCCTTGTGAATTAGGGACAATTATTTGACAAATCTTTAAAGCAATAAAAAGGGTAGACAGTTTCAGTGTTTCACCAACTTCTAAAAACAGGCAGATTACTTGTATGTAATCTTGGCTACTTACATAATCACGATGCAGAACGCGTAATAATCAAATAATATACTTGGTTACTTGTTTCTAATAACATATGTTTATGGTTTACTAATAATGAAATCATGAAACTATGAAAGTATGAAACACCCACTAGATATATACCGGGCCTAAATATGAACACCCATTAAATACATGTGCCAAAGTGGGCTGGGCTTAATAACTACCCAATTTACTGGAGTAGTGAAACACCCACTAAGTCACAAGGGCCAAAGTGGATTGGGCTTAGTAATTAGAATAAAAAGCAGCATGGGCCCATATTTGATACCGTGGGCTGAGGGAAATTGGTATATGTAATATGTCATGCATGAGTGATAAAAGACCAACTAATTCCATCAATGCATGGATGATGGATGATATAACTTAGGTTTAGCTATATCCGGTGATGGGTGGATTTTTAATGGGCATGGGCTATGATGGTCATGTGATAGAAGCATGATGCATGATGCATGTCAGATGAATGCAAGTGCAATGTACAAAGTAAATGGACTAAACAGGGGAAGAACCAAAAACTTTATCCACCAAAAACTTCCTTCTCATGGTGGTATTTTGTAGGACCCATCACGTGTTTTTGTATACATGAATGCACCATGCACATCATCCCATTTATGGTAATTCACATGTTTGAGGATAGTCATTTATACGAATTGGTTGCGGAAATGACCACATCTACGTGTTATAAAGTTTGAAGGAACATGACATGATGGATAGTCAATGTCTCAACAAATCAAGACCTAACTTAAACAAATATATACAAATCTAACGTCCAAGGAACCAAAGGAGATCTAAGGAGTCTTTTGATCCTCCGACTGATCAAATTTTCTATTAATATGGGTCGCAAATTGAAATGCATTTCATAATATGAAGCTCAAGAGCATCCCCTAAAAGTGCATTAAACCCTTAAATATTGCTTATGACAAGTTAGGATATATATATGATTGTGCTTCATATAATTATTTAGGTTTATAGAAACTTACCTTATCAAGAATTCGAAATATCATGTGAAAGGAGATCGAATGTTGCATAATTACAAAGAACCTCACACAAGAAGACATTGAGAGGTAGGTGGACTAGATCTACTTTGACCAACACACATTTGTTTAGTTTATCTTTGTAGTTCCTTTTTCAATTTGGATAGGTAGCACTTAATTGGATTCCCTTTGGTGTGGCATGATCCTTCATTCATCAACAATTCAATCATCCTACCCTTATTTCGGAAGCAACCACTCTCTCTCTCTCTCTCTCTCTATTTATATATATATATATATATATATATATATATATATATATATATATATATATATATATATATATATATATATATAATAGAAAATGAGAAAATCATTAAAATTTATTTTTATACATTTTTACGTTAGTCCTTATGTGAGATAGCTTTTTTACCTTTATGGAAAGGAAACATATCTATATGTATTTTCATATCATTATAAATACTTTAAGATGTACAAATTAAGAAACTTTATTTTTGTCTTCTACTTTATTTTCTTAAAAAGTAGGTTAAGTTTGTATATTTTACTGAGTTTCTAATGACAAGCAAACATAATTAGGAATACAGGATACGTGCACTTTATTTGTGTATTTTATGACCATGAGGATATGACTTGATATCAAATTCTTACTATCACATATTTGTACTGAAAATAGTCATTTTTATTATTTTTATCATATTATATGTTTAATACAATTATCAAATACATGCCTTTAATCTATATTTACTTTTACTTCTCTTAATCATTAAATGGTCAACCCTCGCTGCATATTGTACATCCAACTAATCCAAATACAATTTAATACTTTATTGGTCTTAAAGTTGGCATACCTTTAGTATCACTAATTAATGTGGCTCAATGCTATGATCTTATATTATTAAAGATATATATGTATAGAGATTATAAAATTCTAGAGAATGTTTAAATTTGTATCCTCAAGAAAGAGATACATGAGAATGGTAATTAACTTTTAGTTGATCATCATGTATTGCCAATGATTTTACATTATGTTAGTATCTATAGCGAATCCTCAAGTCAAATGTCATGTACTCTAATCTCTTGCAAACTATGCAAATATATCAACCCTATCGATGAAACATGGAAACAAATATTGATCAATGCAGTTGGGTGAAGAATTAATTTTAGAATAGAATGTAAAAAGTAATCTTTTTTATTTTAACAATGAACCTTGTTATTTAAAATTTAATAGTACTTGAACACATAACTTTCTTAACTAATACGAAGTCAACTTGTTATAAAATTAAGTGGTATTGTGATCAAAGTAATGAATTATAAAACATAAATGAATAACACCAAAAATCACAAACAAACAAACACAACATTAATTGTCTTTCTAGATTTAGTAGTTTGAGAATATAATATTAAACAAAAGTAACACAAAACATAAGCACTTGCTAATCAACCCAACCACATAATTTTATTTCGTTAATCCACAATTACAAATTAATCAAACCCCATTACAAAAGTAGGAGTTTATTCCTCCACAATGCTTATAATCTCATGAAACATATAAATATAAGAATCAAATCCTTTACTAATCCCTCAAAACCAAATTAAAAGCCTAAACCACCATCACAATCATATCCCATTGTTAATAATATCACCACCACCACATCTCTATCACTTGAGCAACTCCATAGAGCCCACCATATGACCAGCAGACTCACCACAGGCTCTAAATACATAATTATGATGGTTCACCATGGTTCCACCGGCTGTGGGACACAAACCACCAACATTATTACTCACCGCAGCCGCCCTCGCGCCACCGCCTCCAGCCGCTGCAGCCTGTTCCAACGACTCCACTTGCTTCTTCAAGAACTTCATGTAATGCACAGCCTCATCCAACATAGAAGCAGTGTCCATCTTGGTCCCCCCGGGTACCAACCGTTGCAGTATCCGAATCCGCTCGCTTATCCTCTCCCTGCGGTGTCGGGCCGCCACGCTCTGCGGGTCCTTCGATATCCTCACGTTTCGCCTCTTGGGCGGCTTAACGGACTCAGGGTCTATCTGCACCGGCTGCAACGCTGCCATTCGGAATATCATCTCCCTCATTGCCTCCACTGAGTCGGGCTTGTGGTGCAACCAGCTGGCTCGTGGGTAGTGATCGTGGGATATTAATGGGAACTGCGGTGGTTCGGTGGTTGGGTAGATGGGTTGTAGTGGTGGTTGTGGTGGTGGTGCACGGTGGTTGGTGGTGGGGTTGTCGCCGGAGAAGTGTAATTCGGAGAAATCTTGAAACGGGTGGGTAAACGGGTCGGGTAGCTTATCGAGCTCCATTATGGTTGACATCATATCCATGAGAGTGCTTGAAAGAGATGAATGGAACAGTGAGAATTACTATATCAAGTGGGAGTCTAGGGGTGTTATATATATATATAAACTACTTTAACGCTGAATGTTTTATTGTTTTTTTAATGATTGCAAACAATTTTTTTTGTTACAATTGTGGTATAGTTTATTGAAAAAGAATTGGTGTGGTCGGTGTAGAAGCGTGTGGGAGAAAATGAAAAAAAAATATAATAGAAAACGTTGCGATGTTCATGAATATGAGATAGATCATGTCAAAGATAAAATGCATAAAATAGTGATTTATAGAAACTGTGAATTATTTGGGGTTATTCACACTTGTTTTTTTGAGTATAGAATATTGAGATATGTTATTTTATAAAAAGTGGTTATTGTAAATGAAAAGTAATGGTATTATGGTTCAAACCGGTTTTTTTGGCGCATTAAAACCGGTTTAAGAACTGGTATGAGACCCTGAACCGGTAATTTAATTTGGTCATTTCTAATCGGTGATTGTCTCTCGGGCTTTCGTAAATATGATGTGAGTTTGAATCTCTATAAGTGCATGTAGATTACATGAAATTTTAAAAATTCATGTCAAAAATATAAAAAAAATGTTTTATGCGGAGTTCATTATTCTTTTTATAGTACATTAGGAAGCTATATACTGTATGTTCTAACAAATATGTTATAAATGTCGGGTTAGGATAGGAGCGTAAGGCTATAATACAATATATAAACAATTACAAACTAAAGATCATGTATTGAAAACACAATGAAATATGAATATTATAAAAACACATTTTGATTAAAACCGAACCATTACAACTATTATCATATAACATGATACATAAAGTGGATTAATGTGTGGATCAAGCCATCAAAATAGTTGTCCTCTATTAGGTGTGGCTAAGGTTTGATTGAGCTTCAACAAACCGTGCTAAAAATGTTCAAAGATATGTAAATTAAATTGTCATATAAACTTAAACATGCTACCACACATGTCTCTCACATCTCCTCGATCAGTCTTTCACTGATTCCCCTTCATTCTGTCTATGACCATAAACTTTCATCATAAAATATCATGTTGTCATGCGTCCTTCTCCTCCAAATCAGCAAACACCTCAACTTATAGAGTCTATCTGTCTATGGAGGATGTGTTGTCGATACTCTTATACAAGCTTGATAATTAAATGGATTCCAAAACGTTGCCTTGTGTTACATATGGATCCCAGATTGTTTTAATCTTGTTTGTTTATTTAAAAAACATATATATTATTAAATTTTGTAACGTACTTTATGCTTGTCAACGTGATTAATCCTTATTTATTATTCTTATATCAAGCTTATATGATAAGTCATTTGTCTTTTAGCAAATAAGTAGATTTGTCATTAACTTGACAACGACATTGATATGTCAAGTCATACAAAGAATTTAGCAATAAAATAACATAATTTGTTTTCACATGAGGATAACTAATAATTTAACACCATTAATTGCCACATGCTATTAAACATTTAAATTAACTCATCTTCCGTTTCGATTTTTTCATCTTCTAACGAGTGAACGTAAATTTGTGTGTACGTAAATTTGTGTGTTTGTGGTGGAGTGCTAAATAGCAAGAAATATGGATGCAATAATCGGTTTAGAACAGAAGTAAGTTGAGACATAGATGAAAAGAAAACGTCGCAACGAATAAATAAAAAAGTTAAATCCTGTCACTTCATATAAAAGCCGAAACCTTAAGATAATTTTAATTTTAATGATATCGTATAAAGCCTTGAAATAAGATGTGTTTGTTAATACATTTATAGTTATGAATGGTATTGAATAATGTTATCTTGTGTCAATAATAAATTGGCATTATAATTTTAGAGTCATGTTAATAATACATATTGATCATTTGCATTACCTATTGTTTTATATGTTATTTGTTTAAACGACTACTAATTTATATGTGTGTGGTAAATATATATTACAAATTGTTTCTAAGTTATTAAGTAATTATTTAGTTTAACTATTTAAAACATTTGAAAACTTAACACAAAATTGCATTAGTTCATTAATAAATATAAACTAGTTAAGTGCAATAACGTTGTTAATTCATTGATAGTTTAATTATTGTTAATTATAGTTATGGATGGTCTTTAATTAAGTGCAATAACATAGATATAAACCTTAAAATTTCATTAACCTAATTCAATCTGGTAATAAAATTAGTCTGACCCAACAAAAAATCTCTTTTACTACTTTCCTAGCTAGACCTATGAAGACTGATTGTCACCTATGAAAAAAAATTCTTAGGTCCGTCATTGGATTGAATGAGAGCACTCATAAAGCTAATGCATGTACAAACGTGTGGGGTCGGCCACGAGAGGTGGGGCCTGGTTAGGTTAATGATTATATATATTATTATTAACTTTTTATACACGTATATGTTATTTTTTTTAATCTCTTTAAAGTGGACGTTTGTTTTCTCATTTTTATTTCTTACACACCTTCAACACTCTCTTAACCAACCCTTTGTACAGCATTGCTAAATGACACAAGAATGGTTATAATGCGGAAATGAAAGGAAAAAATAACCATAACTATATGGTTGGAAGAAAAAAGTGAGTGTTTTCAAAGAATATATGAAAAACTTATAGCACAACTATCTTTGTGTGTTTGTGTGTGTTTTTACCCTTTGAGTTAGAAATTTCCTTAATTCAAGCAAATGTTATAAAAGTTGGATTGCTCTTTGTGTTATGAACTAAAAAACTAGCAATCTTACTTTCTTACTCATCTCAATGATTCCGTTTACATGATATAAATAGGTAAGGCTTAAGCTAAACGGAATAATACCTTTATTAAAATAAACAATATCCTACGATATGTTATATTTCCCCTTATCTGATAACTATCGAATCAACAAAAGGTCACTCACTTTAAAAAGGAATTAAATCATTGGAAAATAGTGATCGATTGGGTGCATGAACCTCAACGGAAAAACTCAAAAAAAAGAGTTAGATTTGTGAAAGTATTTTGGGAAAGCTTTAAGGAAACCCCACTGTCACATGACATGTGTCAGGGTGAGCAACTCTCGTTACCGCATTACAGATGTGGGCCAGCCCATTGCTTTAATTGGCCCATTTGCGATGGTGATACCCGTTTGGGTAGGAGGGCACACCAATCGAGGCCCAAGTGGTCCTACATACATGCAATATAATAATCTAATGATATAACTCCAAACCAAGTGGTCCAAATTATCCATTTAAATTAAGGCCATTTGCTAATTGGTTGGGCTGACCCGAATTTCTTTTGTAACCTGCAAGAAGTTAACTTCCAAGTTACTGCTATAACTAACCCTGACAGTTATCCCCACAATACCCAAAAAGAATGGGAAAATCATTAGAGGGATTTTGTTTGATGGTGTTATATATCTATAGTTGGTTCAACGGTACAAAGATGAAGGGTAGGATTTGGTCCCTTTAGGTCACAGGTTTAATTATGATTAAACTAGTGTTTTTATCAATGGCGTGGGTTTTTTTACGAAACTGATGAAATATGATAGTGTGCCTGATGTACAGGTTTCTTCGAGGATGTGTCAGACAATCGGTGCTAGCCGTTGTAGTTATCTTCAAGAAAAGTCATATTTATTTAAACTGATATGTGATAATCTAAATATATATTTACTTTTGTTTGCATATCAGACGAGTGGGATTCATCTTATTTTTTCCCACTTTTTTCATATGTTATAACATAGTCACAGCAACTTTCATCTATTTTTGTCATTTTTTGTAGTTTTGAGGAATTTATCCCACTTTTTTAATTTTCCACACATACAAAATTAATTTATTTTTAGAATTGGTATTTGCATTTCATATTTAATAATTAATTTAAATTATTAACACAATAAAATATTAGAAAATAAAATAAATAACATTTTCAAGTTTTTGATTTTTTACGATCGTATCCATGCACAAACATTAAAAATGAAAGATTTCATTAAAATAAAATTTACAGTAATTTGAAAATAAAATAAAAAACATTTTAATTGGAAAAAAAAATAATATTTTTTGAGAGTGGTGTCTTGAACTTTGCCAGATGATAAAGAAAACATAGTAATCAAAAATTCAAAAGCTAGGTTTACAAGTAATGACAATAGTTCTACTCTCTCAACCCTATGCTCTCCTCACACCCAATATATGTCAAATTCCCAATATAGGGTTGAGAGAGTAGAAATAAGTGTAAAAGAATAGTAGACTTTGATTGTTTGTACAGTGTTAAAAAAAATTCAATGTCACGCTCTTATCACCGTCGTGAATGGTCAAAAGAGTATGCGCACAATCGAGATTAAACGAGCCCTACCTTTTATAAAGTAGCCATCAAAGAATAGGAATTCCCTGCCCTTTCAATTGTTATTGCTTATTTTCTAGCATCCGATTATGACATTAATCCCAATCATCAACCTTTCAGTCACTACTCAGTTTAGCTTTTTCTTAAGCCTTATTCGAAAAGGAATGATTGGACAAAAAGACTTCAAACAACCCTTAGGTGCCTTGTTTTCGTCATCTTCGCACAATGGATCTGGTTTGATCATAAACCTGAGTTGGTGTTCGATTCAAGAACAAATAGATCTGCTTTAGCCTTATATTTGCACGATGGCACCCAACTAGAAAACCATCATCGGAAATGCCTAAAATATTTTTTCCTCCCTCCCTCCAATAATCGTCATAATCCAATTCAATCTAATTACAGTCACTTCACATGGAACATGGATCCTTTTCTTATCAAAGTCGCTACACCAAAACAATAAACAAAAAAAACTATGGAATGAAACATGCTTTCATGAACAGTTTTTATTTACATTAGTCTTGAAGAAAATGAAATGTAATGCCTGATTTTGATTACTCTGTGATAGCTTCATACGTTGATTTGATTTTCAGCCTTCGATGATTTTAAGATGTTTCATTATAAGAGGTGATTATTTTTTATTTAGTTTTTCTTAAACATGCCACTTTAAATTGTGGGATAGAGCTTCTTGTGAATTTATCTTGTAATATCGCGACATGTGGTGTTAACTGGACATTAACTGAGCACTGGATAAAGCCTTTGATCAAGTAGTCTGATCATGTTGTAGATCAGGTGATCAGAGACTCTAGCATATTTCTTAGTTTATTTAATTTTTTTAATGTAAACCAATAATATAAAATTAAACATTTTAATCAAATAAAATTTATTAAAATCCTTAAAAATAAAAAATACATAAAAAAACAAACAAAATAAATAAAAATTCTAACTAATCTTAGTGGTGACTCCGGAACAACATCGTCGAATGAACTGCAAGTCAAGCTTTTCGAAAAGGAATGATTGGACAAAAAGACTTCAAACAACCCTTAGGAGCCTTATTTTCTTCATCTTCGCACAATGGATCCGGTTTGGTAACATAAACCCAAGTTGGTGTTCGATTCAAGAATAAGTAGTACAAACATAATAAATAAAAAAAATCTAACTGATCTTGGTTGTGACTCCAGAACAACCTCGTTGGGATAATCAAATGGACTAAATGTAAAGTTGTAAAAGCTTTGTTGTCCATGAGATCAAAACTTGGTTGAAACGAACCATCCCAATTACCCGACATTTTCTAGTAAGATGATTTTTTATAAAATTTAGAGATGAAGAAAAGAGAGTAGATATGAATGTTGTGATTTTTTTAATAAAAAATGGGTTAGTATTATAGGGTAAAATATAATTTTTTGAATTTTTCTATTTTTTTAAATGAGCCAACGGCTCTATTTTTTTTTCCAACGGCCACTTTACCTCCGTGAGCCCCCTCACGCCCACCCCATCGTGCCCTGATCCCGCGCCCCGTGTTGTTGTGTTCGCGACTAGGGTGACGAGCCACGTGGTTGGTGCCCCCATCACGTCATCGACAACACCTAGCATTAGACATGTCCGAGTTCGTCATGAAGAGTCATTTCAAAAAGATCGCATACTCATTAAATAACAATATATAATTGTTTTAGGCCTAAATTAATGAAAACCTATATGGTCGTTAATTTTTTTGAAGCCAATTAAATATAAAAAAACTAGATGATGCCACAAAGGTACCATAGCAAACCAATTAGCCAAACAATCATAAAAAATCGTAGGCATTGATGTTAACACTTTACATCCATAGAAAAGGATCCACTTGATTTTTTCATTACATTCATAGAACCGGATGTATGATATCGATAACACATATGTATGCATCTTTTCATATCAATCATTTAAGATATTTATTTAATAAAAATATACCAAAACATTAAACGTGTCTTTTAATAACACCAAATAGAAGCCCTGACGATGTAAATTTTTATTTTTTAAATTAAAAGAAAACTATAGCAATACCATATGTAAATTACAAATAATAAAATCCTTGCCTCTAAGTGTTAAAATTATTATATAAAGTATTAACATACGATAAGGTTATAGTGATTAATAATAGTGATAAAGTTGGTTTAAGAAACAACAATTATAATAACATAATTGCAAGGTGTGTAAAAGATACTTAATATAGTCAAATTAATAAAAGATCATTGTGCCCCTTTGAACTTTTAAAAATTTATTGATAGGAATCAAGATTTTCTTGAATCCATGTTGATCAGTTGTTGTCACGGTCACGATTACTCCTATTTTATTAGATACATCGCCTAATCTTGTTCCATTTTAGTCTATTCTTTTCTGTTCACTTTTCATATTGGCCCAAGTTCAGAAACTGACCCAAACTCAGTTCTTAAACCTCTTATTCTAGATTTGACTGAAACCACTGTTTTCATATAAAGTGCCCTTTTTGTGTAGGGCTTTGGTTATTGGGCCTTGTGGACTCGGTGTCTGAAACTTCAAAATAACCTCGACTAATCGACCATGGCAAGTTTAAAAGAGAAATCTCGAATTTTTTTTTTGGTTGGATTTTTTTATGAAATGTAATTATATTTTTCTTAAAATTTTTATGTTATATTCTAGCAAATGCTTAAATATATTTAGATATTAATTATTGTCATTCAAAGATTTAATTTCTGTAAGAACAGATTTTTTTTCCTACTAGGCTTGGTTAGACAGTCCAATTAATAATCTGGATGGTTCTACAAGTTAGGTTTTCCAACACTCTTAAATTAGTTTATACTCAAACATGATATTGTAAAAACTACGTTCGGCCAACTTTAACTATGGATTTTTTTAAATAAGTAAAATCATGTCCATCTGACTTTTTTCACTGTTGCTATCCTAACACAACCAAAAATGTCCACCACCTCCCTAAGCCGTCAACTCTTCTTACACCTCCACCAACTCGACCAGTGCCAGAGCACTATTTCAAATCGAAGCTTTGAAGAGCTAGCCACCACCACAATGAAGAGCTAGCCACCACCACAATGTGGATGAAAGGAGTAGTGGCCTGACCACCCACAACTACTACCTACCGCTAAGGGTGTTAAAAAACTGATATCCCAGAATATTTGAAATCCGATCCGTATCCCAATCAAAATAAATCAATCTGAATCCTTATTCAGATATTTAGATCGGATCTCTTCCGAATCTAAATTCCTTGTTCGGATTTTAGATTGGATTTCGAATATCATAACTTTTTATTCGGGTTTATTTGGATTATTTGGATTATTCGGATATTCGACTAATCCGAATAAAAAATCAACTATGTTTCTAGTCCAGTATTTATTACCTAACTACCTATTATGTTTTGAACTCAATACTAAAAAATCTTGGCACATTCCAATCCTCTAATCCTAAACAATTATACAATAATCGATTGTTGTTCTAAATTAGAGATTCTGATCTTCGGGTTCAATACGATTGCCTATTATGTTTCAATTCAAAAAAATGTCCAAGTCAATTTTGTATATTTTGGTTTTATATATTTAATTATGATTTTAAACTTATAAAATGTTAACAATAAAAATTAGTAAAAATTAGGAACAAAAAATAGGAAAAATTGCTATTTGGTTTATTCGGTTTATTCGAATTATTCGGATCGGATAGAAATATCCTTATTCGAATCAAATCTGATTTGATTTCGGATGGAGTCATGAAATTTTCAAATCCGAATTGTCCGATCCGATGAATACCCCTATCTACCACCACATTCATTGACCACCACAATTAAAGCTTAAATATTCCACTAGTGCGAACCAAACCCTAATCGCACATATCTGAACCAGGGGTGTTCAAAAATATCCAAATCTGAAAATCCGATCCGAAAATCCGAATCCGAAATATCCGAATTTTTGGATATCCGAAAATTCAAATATCCGAATTTCGGATATCCAAAAATTCGGATTCAGATTCGAATAGTGATTTTCAAAAGTTTCGGATATTCGGATATCCGATTATCCGAAAACTAAAAAATATTTTTTTTATTTTTTTGAATTTTAGATATATTCTTACTTTATATTGAGATTTTTTAGTGTATATTGTGACTTTTATTATATGAGTTCGTTTTTTATATTATTTTTATAATATTATATGTCTAATAATTGTAAAAAAACTAAAAAATAAAAATATAAAAAATATAAAAAATATAAAAATGAATTTTGAATATCCGAATCACTATTCGAATCCGTATCCGAAATTTTGGATATTCCGAATTTCGGATATCCGAAATTTCGGATAAATCACTATCCGAATCCGTATCCGAAATTTCGGATATTCCGAATTTTGGATATCCGAAATTTCGGATACGGATTCGGATAGTGATTTCCACTATTCGAAATTTTCGGATATCCGAAATTTTCGGATATCCGAAATTTCGGATATCCGACTTTGAACACCCCTAATCTCAACCCAAAACCCCTTTCGAGACCCATATCTGACAGGTAATCAAATATTTATATTACAAGGGATACAATATGGGGATCACGGAATACCAAGTACCTGGAAAACCCGACCCTGAATGGGAACACCACGCCCTTGAAATTGGGGTGTTAAAATTTGTCTTGACCTAGTGAAAATTCATCGGGTTCGTCGGTTTGGAAGAATTATTTAAGGGGTGGTTTAAAACTTTTTCGTTATGGTTGGACTACATACTTTCTTTGGGGCTGTTTTATTAAAATAAGAAGTACAATCATTTATTTTGATGTGTTTTTTAAAGTATTTAACTAGCACACGTTTTTTTAACGTTCTCTTTATCTATGATTTTGAGATTGAAAGATGGCTACATCATAGCATGTATCACAACTCTGTATAACCCTAACAAAAGAATTTCTAAAATACACTCATGGCACTGTTCATTCAGTTGCTAAATTAACTATAGGGTAATATTCATCCTGAGAATAATCATTTTTCTCGCATATATACAATATTAAAAGAAGGGTTGTGTTATATAAACACCATTTTTTTGTTATTTAGACACCCTATTATCTCTATCTCTCTCCATATATCTATATGTATGTATAAAAAGAGATAGAGAGAATGAAAATAAATATGGTGTATTTATAACATACCCCTAAAAGAATAAGAGATAAATATTTAAGTTGCACACGAAATAGACGGTAACCTATAGCACATTTAGAACCCCAAATTCTTAACTTTTAATATTTTAACGGTGTTTCAGAAACAAAGGGTCTCGAAAAAGAGAAAAAAAGTAACTTAACGTAAAACCGAGAAAAAAAAAACTAATGTAGCGTAGATGTATTAAATAACACAATAAAAAAGAAAAGGTTACCGGAAGGGCTGTAAACAAGCCGAGCCATCGTGCTCGAAGCTTATCGAGCAGGATAATCTTGGGCTCAAAAATTTTAATGAGCTGAAAACAGCCACTCGAATTCGGCTCGTGAAAAGCTCGAGCCAGCTCGATTTAAAAAAAATTATTTTTCACATTTTAATATATATGAAAACCCAAAAAAATATTGGGGCATTTGCCTTTTGTTATCAAGTTATAAACAAAGATCTTAGTACTTGAGAAAACAAAGATAACTATGTTGTATATAAATAATTTATTATCAAGTTATATATTTTTTAAACAAAATAATTAATGTTTATAAAAAGAATTCATTTTTATTTTAAAAAAATCTTTTTAAACTTCTAATATAATAATAATAAATATAATAATAGTAATAATAATAATTATAATAATAGTAATAATAATAATTATAATAACAATTATTATTTTATAATACTATAATTATTATTACATATATGTGTGTGCGCGCATAGAGTCATGAGCCGAGCTAACCCTGGATCGGGTTTGGCTCGTTTAGAATTC
Organism: Flaveria ramosissima; assembly: GCA_025215565.1. NCBI lineage: Eukaryota > Viridiplantae > Streptophyta > Magnoliopsida > Asterales > Asteraceae > Flaveria > Flaveria ramosissima. Next base: position 81,995,799 of record CM046035.1, read on the forward strand.
GAGCCGAGTCAAGCCGACTCGTTTAGATACGAGCATTTCTCGAGCCGAGCTTTTTATGAGTTTTTCTCGAACGAAATTCGAGGCGTGAACTTTTTATACAACCCTAACTAACGGTTGCCACAACTGGCAAGGCGTGAAGACTTTGCGCCACCATAATTTGAAGTTAAGATACCGCCACCGTCTCCCGTCATATCAACCACCTAAAGAGAGAGCAAGCATATTTCACCATTATCGAGACACTTACTTGTTTAAGGTCCATTACTCACACAGGCACTCATTAAATCCCCCAGCTGTAAACATAACTCCCGCCATGTGACTCTCCGACCCCACACACCCCCTCCATAAACCCCCAATCCCCTCACACCTTCTCTAACACTACTACACCACACCCATGGCCTCATCCCTTATCACCAACACTCACATCACCCTCTGCATCCTCATACTAACCCTCTCACGCGCCTCACGCGCCGCCCTGCCCATCGTCGACGCCACCAACGACCTCTCCCTCCACCTCTCCTCCGCCGACCTCGAATGGCCGACACCGTCGATGTCTATTTACAACGACGACATTGACGACATCGGAATCGAAAACGACGACGGCGATGATATCGCCACCGTGAACGGCCGTAGATCTCTGTTTTGGAAGAGGATGAAGTACTACATTTCGTACGGTGCACTTGCGGCCAACAGAGTGCCGTGTCCGCCACGCTCCGGTAGGTCGTATTATACGCATGATTGTTGGAGAGCTAGAGGTCCGCCGCGGCCGTACACCAGAGGTTGCTCCACCATCACGCGCTGCCGCCGGTGAGATCCACCGTCGTGATTGTTAGGTCAGTGTTTGAACCTACGTCGTCTCTATTTATATTTACGAGAGGATTTGATACTGTGTGTTCCTATTGTGTTGTTTGAATATGTATCAATGTATCATCTTAATTGTGTTTATGAGACTTTGATTACTTATTGTTAAACAAACAGCATTATGATGATTTTGATTTGTTGTGTGATTAAAGCTTTGACTTGATAAAAAATTACATGTTATGTTATTAGACACAGGAGACAGGCATGTGCTCCTTACTGTGTGACATTTTTAGTCCATAAAGTGCATTTTAAGCAAACCACACGTGATTAGCATGAGTTGAATCAACAAAACCGTAGGTTAAGCCCTGTAAACCGTATCTATCAATTTATTGTGTGGAAAGACATCATTAACATCCACTTGTTGTATTTCCCACTTGTGAGAAAAAAGCGACTAGTAGTGGGTTTGACTGCTGAAAGTCTTAGCGTGGTCTAGGCGCTTAGTTTGATGAAAACCGTTGGCGACAAGGCGAGCTTTATAGCAACAATTAGAGCCATTACACTAGCGCTTAATGTGACGTACCCACTTGCACCCGCATGATATTGCCCTCACGTGGAGGTGGTACTAATACCCGTGTTTGGATGAATTTAATGTTGACTTACAAGAAGTGGAAATCAAGAATACAGGTATTGAAAACTGGAAATTGCAGAAAGTAAAACTCACACAAAGGAAATTGCTCTCAAAGGTTCGAGCTTCTCTGATTAATACTTGTAGAGAATAAATAAACTTACATGCAACGTTCACAATGAAAATAGCCATAAAAAATGGAGAAAAGAGAGGACCCACTACCCAACTAACCAATGACTTATTCTCCTAAACTTTTTGCATACGTAAACATTAAATAAATAGAATTAAATAAAAGATAAACCATGCTGCCATGCACACTTGAGTAATGGACTTGGTCAATGTTGGACTTTAACACTCCCTCTCAACATTGACTTGTTTCAATCCTATGCCTTCACTGAACTTGATCAACTTTAGGCTTGCAAGGCTCTTGGTAAATAAATCTGCCACTTGTTCTGTGGTATCAACCGGTTCCATCTCAATCTAACCATTCAAGACTTTTTCTCTAATATAATGATAATCCACCTCTATATGTTTTGTACGAGCATGAAAAACTGAATTTTCAGCTAGCTTGATTGCTGAAATATTATCACAGAACAGTTTCACTTTGTAACCTGCCTCCTGATTCAAATCTTGCAAAAGTTGAACAAGCCAAGTGCACTCTTGCGCTGCCATGGTGGCTGCTCGGTATTCAGCTTCGGTTGTCGACAACGAAACAGTAGGTTGTCTTTTACTGCACCAAGAAACTGAACTTGACCCATACATGAAAACATACCCGGTAGTAGATCTTCTCGTGTCTAGATCCCCAGCATAGTCTGCATCACAATATCCAGTAAGCTTAGGTTCAAGCTCCCTCTTGAACTGAACTCCTCTTCCCACGGTTGCTTTTACAAACCGTAACACTCGTTTGGCTGCAATCAGATGTGGCTTCCTCGGGGCATTCATGAACCTGCTTAGTACTCCAACAGCAAATGAAATATCGGGACGAGTTAAAGTAAGATAAATTAGACTCCCTACAATCTTTCGATAGCCTGTTGGATCGTCAATCTCTTTTCCTTCATTGACCCTTAATTTTGTACTTGCATCTAAGGGTGTAGTAGCAGGCTTGCAACACAGCATGTCAAATCTTTGCAGCAAATCAACTGTGTATTTCTTCTGGTGCAAGACAATTGACTCATTCATGTACTTCAATTCCAAACCTAGGAAGTGAACAAGCTTTCCTAAGTCCTTCATTTTGAAGTGAATACACAGATTAGTTTTCAATTGTGTTATCTCTTCTTCGACATCACCTGTGATAACTAAATCATCCACGTAAACGAGTACAACTACAACTTTATCTTTGATTTTCTTGACAAATAGACTTGCATCAGCACTAGTCAATCTAAATCCGTTTTGTTCAAGAAACTCGCCAATTTTACCAAACCAAGCTCTTGGCGACTGTTTTAAGCCATAGATAGCTTTCTTCAACTTGCATACATACTCTGGATGTTCTCGACTTTCATATCCCAAGGGCTGCTCCATATGTATGACGTGATCAAGATCCCCATACAAGAAAGCATTGTTCACGTCCATCTGCCATAACTTCCAATTTTTACTCGTCGCAACCGCCAAAAGTACCCGAATTGTAGTGAACTTAGCCACGGGACTGAAAGTATCTTCATAATCTATTCCATACTCTTGCGAGAAACCGCGTGCTACTAATCTTGCTTCGTACCTTTCAACCGACCCGTCGGCTCGTTGCTTCAACTTATAAACCCACTTACATGACACCGGTTTCACACCCGATGGCTTTGGCACCAATTCCCATGTCTGATTACTTACAAGTGTTGTCATCTCATGTTCCATGGCCCCGACCCATTCAGCTTTCAACCTGGCTTCTTCATAGCTTTTTGGTTCTGCAAAATCATGCATAACAATAGCTACATTTGCATAACGTGGGTTCTGTTTTCTTACCCTTTGGGACCTTCTCAAACTTGTTTCTGGTTCCTCAACTTCTTCATAACTTTGATCAGCTTCATCATCTTCTGTATTGACAGGTTCCTCTTCATCAAAAGTAAGGTTTACTTTAGCAGATTCAAGTTCTTCCTTGAGTTGAGCAGTATCAGGTAATGCATGCTTATCAACTGACCACCAAGAGGAATTCTCATCAAAGATGACATTCCTAGATACATGTACCTTCCCTGTACTCGGTTCCATACATCGCCACCCCTTTCTTTCCAAATCATAACCAACAAACACACAACGAATTGCCTTCTTGTCCATTTTGTGACGAAGGTGATTCGGAACAAATACATAGCAAATACAACCAAACACGCGAAAATGACTAACGTTTGGTTTAATTCCGGTTAGCTTTTTCAAAGGGTGATACATAATTAAGTGTTTGAGATGGTAGTCGGTTAATCACATACCCGGCAGTGTTCATAGCTTCCGCCCAAAATCGCCCCGGCAGGTTCTTATCGTGAATTAGACTTCTTGTAACATCTCGTAATTCCGTTAATTAAAAGTTAATTTTATTAATTCTTATATGGGTTATTTAGGCAATTTATGAATCTTGTTGGGCTATTATTGTAAGTTTCTAAATTAAGTAAATAATAATAATAATAACAATTATAAATAATAATAATAATAATAATAATAATAATAATAATAATGGTAATAATAATACTAATAATAATAATAATATTAGTAATAAAATGATAATAATGATAACAAAGATAATAATAATAAGTTATAAAAGTTAACAAGTTAAAACTTAATTAAGTTCAAGGGGGCTTAATTGTCAAATTAGAAACTTAAAATATTAGGTTTGGGCATAAAATAATAAGAATTCAAAGTTGGGGGACCATTTGTGTAACTACTTTAAAAACCCAACCCCCTTCCCCTTGTTCCCCGTAATTCCGGCCACCGCCGGCAAGACCGCCGGCCGGCTCCGGCCACCTTTTAAAACATCAATTTGCTGTCGATTCTTATTCCCGAAACCATCCCGAACCGCACTAGAACACGATTCGAACCCAAAAGTCTCAATTAAACGCAAACAAACGTCGGTTTATGGGTTTAATCGAACAAGTAACCGAAACCTTTAAGTTCGTACCCGTTCAGGCATTAAATCACAATAATAATCGAATTAATTCAACATGAACCACCTCCTATCTATCTCTAATCGATTACAACGTTCAATTTCATCTGAAACACACAAAAATTACACCTCCGATCTCTTTCACCACCGCGACCTGCAACTTAATCGAACACCATCTTCCGAGCTTCAATTAACAAAATTCGCAGAGGGCTTTTCATCTGGATCATCACACGAAGCTATCTGCAAGTTTAATTTGATTTCCATTGTCGTTTGAACGTTGAACCAGTCGAGCGTGTGTCGCGACCTGTTCTTCATTAGAATCACCTTCAATTCAAATTGATTCGGGTAAGCTTAATACATCATTGAGTTCGATTTGTTGAGGGGAACAAAAGCCCCAAACTTAATCGGATTCACAATGACGTTTTGATCTTCAATTTGGAACAAATTGTTCTAGGGTTTATATGGGAATTTGGGGTTTTCATTCGAAAAGGTTTTTAACATTTAAAACCAGGTTATAACCGCGGCTGGAAGCCTTGGTTCACTGGTTAAGACTTTGCACCCCTTAACATGAGGTCCCGGGTTCGAAACCCGGCACCCTCATGTATTTTTTTTAAGGCCTTTTTAGCCTTAATTAAAATATAGAAACTTTTTAATATATATAAAAATTATTTTTATAAACTTTAAATATTTTTAAAAGCCACCATATATTTTCTGTATTTTTCTTTTAGTTTAAATAATTTTTTTTTAAAACATTTTAACAAAGATTGTTCATGAATAATTTCTAATAAAATGGATTACAAATAATAGTTAATAAATTATTATTGTTTCAAAATGTTTCTTTTCAATTAATATTGTTTAATAGTACTTAATTCTTCTTGTTATAAAAAAATTATTCAAACTATACGAAACTTTCAAATTATTATAAGTGCTTCTTTTCACATTATTGTATAAAATATAGATATATATATATTTTTTAAGATAATATAAATGATTTTTATTTGTTAAATATAATTATTTAACAAGCCCCAAAATCCACTTAACCCTAGTACTCGATGATTCGTTAAACCCATTATGTTTAAGCTTAAATCTTGTAATATCTATATACTTAGGTGCATTGTGAAGACTTTACGTTGGAACGACGAATACTAGTTCTTATTAATCATCTAATATATACTTATTTGACCAAGTGAGTTTTCCTTGTCCCCTTTTTATAATTTCACACTTATTTGGGGTGAAACATGATGCTTATATTACATACACGTTTAAACGTTTGAGACTTGTGATGCACATGCAATTCTACTTATTTTTGGTCATGGTTATTTGTGTTTTGTAAGTGTTTATATGAGATACATAGTTTGTTTACAATCATTAACTATTGCTAGCCTGGCGACGTCTTAGATCTTTGGGCCTGACAAGCCTATTTGGTGCTAAAGTCGAGGTATTGCCGACTCCTAGGGGCCGTACGCTTGTGCACTAGGGAACCAAATACACTTAGCCAATCTTATATACTTGTAATCAAGTCGAGGTTTGGTTGTAACGATATGTGTTCTATAACCTTACTAGCTTATAATCCATGACATGAATTGCTACATGTAATCTTATTATGTATGAAAACTTGGAAACTCACCAACTATTTTAGTTGACTCTTTATTTTCATCATGTTTCAGGAAATCCCCAAGTTTAAAGTGGACATTTGAAGCTTGCAATAAAACTAGGATTTGGACCTAGTTAAATAAACAAAAACATTATGTTATGTTTGAATTATGTTGAACTTATTTCTTTTTGTGACTCATGGTTGTATTTCAATTTAATGCTTATGATAATAATATTTTCAATTTAAATATAGCGTTATGTGGCTGTGAACAATCTTAACCCTCACACCTCGATGTTTCCGCCGTCAAGGTTGGGGTGTGACAGATTGGTATCAGAGCCCATAACTATAGGGATTTAGGTTATTAGAAATGGTGACCTAGACTATAGCTTATGCATGAACCTCTTAGAATAATATTTATATTCATGGTAATATATATATTGTTACATGCTACATAATGCTATACCTTACTTATGTGCAACTTGATGCCTTAGCATAGGTTTGCCTTGTAATTGTTTAAACTTAGTTACTTGTCTCCCTAAACTTACCTTTGACACTTTGACTCTCCCCGAAAAAAATAAAACTTCTTAATCTTATTCTCGTCGACACGTGGAATTGTATACTTATGCTTATGACTTGAATCCTTAGACTTATGTCTAATCTATGTAAAAATCTCATCAAGGTTTTGATTTCATGAACCTAAGATATTTGTGTGACACATAGACACCTGTATTCTGGATTTCCTGGCAAAAGGCCCTCGGGCTAAGGCAAGCATATCGCATAAATCCTACGGGACTAGTTATGCTTACCTGGGGATTTCTGGGATGAGTGATAAACTATGGTCAACATACACAAATTTCTAAGGCAAGTGGGTCAACTTACCTTGACGTGTCAACGTTTCCAAATGGTAATGCGTTACCAAATGGAACCATTCCATGTGCCTTACAACTTTAGCCTTATCCTTGTTGAACTATGACCCTTGTTATTCCAATTCTCGTATCTAACTCATTTTGTATATTCCAGCATGTCTCGTCATCATGGAAAGCGTGGAAGTTCCGATCGTAAACTAGCCGCCATGATTGCTCGTCAAATGGCTGCTGTCATCCCGACCATGGTTGCTGAACTTAATAGCACCTTACTGACCAATGGTAGCAACAATGGTAATGGTCATGGAGAGAACAGCAACAACCAAAATGGGAATAACCAAAACGGGAACAATCGAACTTGCACTTTCAAACACTTTAGCTCTTGCAAGCCCACTAGTTTTAGTGGCAAGGAAGGAGCCACTGGTCTTCTTGAGTGGTTCGAAAGCATGGAGAATACCTTCATCAACTGTGAGTGTCCCGAGGCACTCAAGGTTCGTTATGCTACTAGTGTGCTCCAACAAAAGGCACTTACCTGGTGGAATAGCGAGAAGAGAAACCGTGGACCCGAAGCTGTGCAAGCACTTACTTGGGAGGAGTTCAATGAACATCGCTATCGCGAAGTTCTGCCCACGAAGTGAGTTGCAAAAGTTGGAGGAAGAATTCTGGAACTTGAAGCAAAATGATGGTGATCATTTGGCCTACTCAACTAGGCATCATGAGTTGAGTTTATTGCTGCCTCACATGGTCGACACTGTCCCCCGCAACATCGAGAAGTTCATTAAGGGTGTACCACCCCAAATTCAAGATGCTGTGGTGGGTAGCCGACCCACAACTTTGGAAGAAGCCATTACTATCACCGCTCAACTCACCGAGAACCATATACGAGCGGGCACCATGTCTGTGAAGGGTGCAAAGAAGGTAGAGAAGACGGCTACCGAGGCTGTTAAGGAGACCAAAGCTGAACCGTCTTACAACAACAAGAAACGCAAGTTCACACCGGCGCGCAATTATGCTGTGGCTGCACCCAAACAACCTCAAAGACAACTTGTTCCTGCGGCTGCACCTGTGGCACAAGTGCCTGGGGCTAGGGCTTATGCTGGTCCTCAGCCTATGTGCAACATTTGTAGGTACCATCACCCGGGAAATCAACCATGCCGTATCTGTACATTATGCGGTAAATATGGTCACTTGGTGGCAACTTGTCACCGTGCACCTAACAACAACGCCGCCGTGGTCACAAATCGTGTTTGCTACAACTGTGGGGAACCTGGTCATTTTCGCCCACAATGCCCCCGTCTTGTGGGTAATGTTCCACAAGGCCGTGGTCGTGCTTTCAACATCAACGCGAATCAAGCACAAGCAAACAACGATGTGGTGAATGGTATGTTCACTTACCTTTAACTTTTGTGACTTAATTCATTTCATGTGTTACCTATGTCGTTAAATACCTTTAAAATTGAACAGGTATGTTTCTTATTAATAAAACTTATGCCTATGTCCTATTTGATTCTGGAGCCGATAAGAGTTTTGTTTCGTTAGAGTTTGAATCCATGCTTGCTAGGCCACATACGAAACTAGAAAGACCTCTTACCGTTGAAGTCGCCGATGGAGAACCGATCACCGTTGAAATCGTTATTCGTGATTGCATCTTAAGCCTTGACACGTATGATTTTCTTATCGATCTTATCCCTATGAAACTTGGAAGTTTCGACGTCATCATTGGTATGGATTGGTTAGCCAAACACCATGCCGAGATCATTTGTTTCGAGAAGTGCATCCGTATACCGTTACCCTCTGGAGATACTTTGAAGGTGTTCGGTGAGAAATCTTCCAAAGGGCTTAAACTCATGTCTTGCACTCAAGTCCGAAAGAATAAACTATTCGAATGGGGTCCCGAGCAAGAAGAAGCTTTTGAAGCGTTAAAGCACAAGTTGTGCAATGCTCTTATCTTGACCCTACCTGATGGAAACGACGATTTCACCGTGTATTGTGATGCATCTAAACAAGGCCTTGGTTGTGTTCTCATGCAACGAGGGAAGGTCATAGCTTATGCATCGAGACAATTGAAGGTTCACGAGGTGAATTACACAACACACGATCTTGAGTTTGGTGCTGTTGTCTTTGCTTTGAAGATTTGGAGACACTACCTGTATGGTACGCAATGTATAGTCTACATCGATCACAAAAGCCTTCAACACGTTTTCAATCAAAAAGATCTCAATATGAGACAACGTCGTTGGGTGGAGTTGATTAGTGATTACGATTGTGACATTCGCTACCATCCTGGTAAAGCAAACGTTGTAGCCGACGCTCTAAGCCGAAAGATTCACAGCAAGATGATCTCATTCCAAGAAATTCGCGATCGACGACAATGGTTTGACACTTTGGGTGAGTTCGATACTGAGATCCGACTAGATGTCAACGAGACCACTGTACTGCTACAAAACCTGAGGATAGATAGTGACATCGAGTCTGGTATCCTGGAGGCTCAACAAATGGTACAACGAGAAGGAAGAATGAAGGATGAATTGGAGCATAATCTTCTAACCCGATTGGAAACGAAACCCAATGGGTTGATGTACTTCGCCAATCGAATTTGGGTTCCAAACCGCGATAACCTCCGTACCTTTATCATGAACGAAGCTCATCAAACTCGTTATTCTATTCATCCTGGCTCCGATAAGATGTATATGGACCTACGTGGTCAATATTGGTGGCCTGGAATGAAGAAAGACATAGCGACTTATGTAGCTAAGTGTCTCACGTGTACGAAGGTTAAAGCCGAACATCAACGTCCAAGTGGATTACTTGAGCAACCCGAGATTCCTATGTGGAAGTGGGAACACATATCCATGGACTTCATAACAAAGCTACCCCGAACCTCCCGAGGACATGATAGCATATGGGTAATTGTCGACCGATTGACCAAGTCGGCGCATTTTATACCTATACGTGACACTTACAAAACATCAAAGTTAGCTCGTATATACGTTGATGAAATTGTAAGTCGTCATGGGGTACCTCTGCACATCATATCCGACCGAGATGCTCGCTTCACTTCACATTTTTGGTCGTCTATGCAAGAACTCTTGGGTACACAACTAGATCTAAGCACGGCTTACCATCCTCAAACTGATGGTCAAACCGAGCGAACGATCCAAACTTTGGAGGATTTGCTACGCCTTTGTGTTCTTGACTTTGGTGGCGATTGGGATACGCATCTACCGCTCGCGGAATTTTCATATAACAATAGTTACCACTCGAGTATCAAGATGGCACCGTTCGAAGCACTTTATGGTCGAAAATGTCGTTCACCGATCTGTTGGACCGACATTGGTGAAAACTTCATCACTGGTCCTGAACTTATACAAGAGACGACCGATAAAGTTTCTATCATTCGCAAGAACCTTGAAGTGGCGAGAAGTCGACAAAAGAGCTATGCTGACAAGCGACGTAAGCCATTGGAATTCCAAGTTGGGGAGATGGTTCTTCTTAAGGTTTCACCGTGGAAAGGTGTGGTTCGCTTTGGAAAGAAGGGCAAACTGGCTCCAAGATTTGTAGGGCCTTTCAAAATCCTGAAAAGGATTGGGAAAGTGGCTTATAAACTGGAACTACCTTCCGACCTTAGTGGAGTTCATCCTGTGTTTCACGTCTCAAATTTGAGAAAGTGTTTGGCCGACGAAAGTCTGTATGTTCTGTTGGAAGACATTCAGATTGACGAGTCATTACATTTTGTTGAGAAACCTGTTGAAATCATGGATCGCATTATGAAGAAGACTAGAACCACAAAAACCCCGATCGTCAAGGTTCGTTGGAAGAATAAACGTGGCGCCGAATTTACTTGGGAACGTGAGGAGCACATGAAGAAGAAATACCCATTCTTATTTGTATAGATTCATTTCTTTTAATTTCGGGACGAAATTCTTTTAAGTTGGGGAGACTGTAACATCTCGTAATTCCGTTAATTAAAAGTTAATTTTATTAATTCTTATATGGGTTATTTAGGCAATTTATGAATCTTGTTGGGCTATTATTGTAAGTTTCTAAATTAAGTAAATAATAATAATAATAACAATTATAAATAATAATAATAATAATAATAATAATAATAATAATAATAATAATGGTAATAATAATACTAATAATAATAATAATATTAGTAATAAAATGATAATAATGATAACAAAGATAATAATAATAAGTTATAAAAGTTAACAAGTTAAAACTTAATTAAGTTCAAGGGGGCTTAATTGTCAAATTAGAAACTTAAAATATTAGGTTTGGGCATAAAATAATAAGAATTCAAAGTTGGGGGACCATTTGTGTAACTACTTTAAAAACCCAACCCCCTTCCCCTTGTTCCCCGTAATTCCGGCCACCGCCGGCAAGACCGCCGGCCGGCTCCGGCCACCTTTTAAAACATCAATTTGCTGTCGATTCTTATTCCCGAAACCATCCCGAACCGCACTAGAACACGATTCGAACCCAAAAGTCTCAATTAAACGCAAACAAACGTCGGTTTATGGGTTTAATCGAACAAGTAACCGAAACCTTTAAGTTCGTACCCGTTCAGGCATTAAATCACAATAATAATCGAATTAATTCAACATGAACCACCTCCTATCTATCTCTAATCGATTACAACGTTCAATTTCATCTGAAACACACAAAAATTACACCTCCGATCTCTTTCACCACCGCGACCTGCAACTTAATCGAACACCATCTTCCGAGCTTCAATTAACAAAATTCGCAGAGGGCTTTTCATCTGGATCATCACACGAAGCTATCTGCAAGTTTAATTTGATTTCCATTGTCGTTTGAACGTTGAACCAGTCGAGCGTGTGTCGCGACCTGTTCTTCATTAGAATCACCTTCAATTCAAATTGATTCGGGTAAGCTTAATACATCATTGAGTTCGATTTGTTGAGGGGAACAAAAGCCCCAAACTTAATCGGATTCACAATGACGTTTTGATCTTCAATTTGGAACAAATTGTTCTAGGGTTTATATGGGAATTTGGGGTTTTCATTCGAAAAGGTTTTTAACATTTAAAACCAGGTTATAACCGCGGCTGGAAGCCTTGGTTCACTGGTTAAGACTTTGCACCCCTTAACATGAGGTCCCGGGTTCGAAACCCGGCACCCTCATGTATTTTTTTTAAGGCCTTTTTAGCCTTAATTAAAATATAGAAACTTTTTAATATATATAAAAATTATTTTTATAAACTTTAAATATTTTTAAAAGCCACCATATATTTTCTGTATTTTTCTTTTAGTTTAAATAATTTTTTTTTAAAACATTTTAACAAAGATTGTTCATGAATAATTTCTAATAAAATGGATTACAAATAATAGTTAATAAATTATTATTGTTTCAAAATGTTTCTTTTCAATTAATATTGTTTAATAGTACTTAATTCTTCTTGTTATAAAAAAATTATTCAAACTATACGAAACTTTCAAATTATTATAAGTGCTTCTTTTCACATTATTGTATAAAATATAGATATATATATATTTTTTTAAGATAATATAAATGATTTTTATTTGTTAAATATAATTATTTAACAAGCCCCAAAATCCACTTAACCCTAGTACTCGATGATTCGTTAAACCCATTATGTTTAAGCTTAAATCTTGTAATATCTATATACTTAGGTGCATTGTGAAGACTTTACGTTGGAACGACGAATACTAGTTCTTATTAATCATCTAATATATACTTATTTGACCAAGTGAGTTTTCCTTGTCCCCTTTTTATAATTTCACACTTATTTGGGGTGAAACATGATGCTTATATTACATACACGTTTAAACGTTTGAGACTTGTGATGCACATGCAATTCTACTTATTTTTGGTCATGGTTATTTGTGTTTTGTAAGTGTTTATATGAGATACATAGTTTGTTTACAATCATTAACTATTGCTAGCCTGGCGACGTCTTAGATCTTTGGGCCTGACAAGCCTATTTGGTGCTAAAGTCGAGGTATTGCCGACTCCTAGGGGCCGTACGCTTGTGCACTAGGGAACCAAATACACTTAGCCAATCTTATATACTTGTAATCAAGTCGAGGTTTGGTTGTAACGATATGTGTTCTATAACCTTACTAGCTTATAATCCATGACATGAATTGCTACATGTAATCTTATTATGTATGAAAACTTGGAAACTCACCAACTATTTTAGTTGACTCTTTATTTTCATCATGTTTCAGGAAATCCCCAAGTTTAAAGTGGACATTTGAAGCTTGCAATAAAACTAGGATTTGGACCTAGTTAAATAAACAAAAACATTATGTTATGTTTGAATTATGTTGAACTTATTTCTTTTTGTGACTCATGGTTGTATTTCAATTTAATGCTTATGATAATAATATTTTCAATTTAAATATAGCGTTATGTGGCTGTGAACAATCTTAACCCTCACACCTCGACGTTTCCGCCGTCAAGGTTGGGGTGTGACACTTCTGGTCACTTCACCCAGGTGCCGGTTTTTGCGTTCTGAAACCCCATTTTGTTGTGGAGTGTTTGGACAAGTGAGCTGCCTTTTAATTCCTTTTAGCTTCAAATAGTTGCTAAAATCATGTGCCAAGTATTCGCCCCCATTGTCTGATCGTAAACACTTAATCTTGTGACCCGTCATCAACTCTGCATCTAGTTCGAATTCCTTGAATTTGACCACACCTCCGACTTTTCCATCATGAAGTAAATCCAGACAAATCGAGAGTAATCGTCGACGAAGATTACCATATACTTCATTCCTTTTGCTGATGGTTGTTTGACCGGACCGAACACGTCAGAATGCACAAGTTCAAGTGGTTTGGTTGCTTGGTAATTTGAGTTGGTGAATGGCAGCTGCTTTGCCTTTCCATATTGACATCCAGAACACACACTTTCTTTATTAACTTGAAGTTTTGGAAGCCCATTTACTAAGCCCTTTCTTGCTATAAGGCCTAATTTATCAAAGCCCACATGGCCCATTCTCTGGTGCCACAAATCAGCATTGTGGTTGCCTTTGGTTTTATCCAAGAATGCAGATTCAGCAGTTAACACATACACATTCTCAACTCTCTGGCCTTGATAAATCGGAGAGGATGAACTTTCAAACTCCTTATAGATCTTGACATCTTTCGGGCCAAACAAAACATAAAGTTCTTCATCAGTCAGTTGCGGTACAGAGATTAAGTTTTTCTTCATCCCGGGTACATGGTATGCGTCTCTCAGAACCAGATCCCGTTTGTCTTGCTCGGATGAAAACACGACATCTCCGATGTGAGCTATTGAGTGTTTGGAGTTGTCTGCAATGACAACAACTCGACTCCCTTCATACTTGTATGGGTTCGCCAGTCGGTTTTTATCTCCTGTCATGTGATTCGAACACCCTGAATCCATGATCCAATCATCGAACTTATTCTTTTGCTTCACGGTTGTAGCTGTGTAGGCCACCTCTTCTTCAACTTGAGCAACAAAGGCTTCCGCATCCCAACTTTCTTCATTTTGAGCCGTGGCGACATTACCTTCTTCATTGTTTTTCACCCGACAGTTCCGGGCTATGTGGCCTCTCCGACCACAATTATAACATTTAGTCGGGAACTTCTTTCCACCATGACGATACTTCCTATCACCACTGGCTTCACCTCGATCAATTTCACCATTTCTTTTCTCTGTTTGATCATGAGTTTTGTTCTTGTCATGATACCTATTAAACCCACGATTATTGTGATTCAACCGGGACTTACCCTTGCTTCGTTGCACGTACAAAGCCTTCGCTTCTGGTTTTGATGAAGGTCCAGTGGATAAATTGCTCATTTGTTTGGCTAAGGCCTCTTGGCTAGCCAACAAATTTTCGAACTCGCTTAATGATGGTTGAGTAGGCCAACCTTGCACCGCCGCCACAAAACTTCTAAACTCTGCTTTTAAACCGTGAATGATGATTTGTTTCATTCGCGGTTCACCGATCTGTGCTTGCGGGTCGAGTTCGCCGATTTCTCTACACAACAATTTCACCTTGTGAAAATATTGGGGAATCGTCATCTCTTGTTGGCTAACGGAAAGCAACTCATTTTCAAGAAGTTGCAGCCGTGTGTCGTTTTTCTTTGACAGAAGTTCTTTCAACGTATCCCAAGCTTCCTTAGGACTGGCCGAATCCTTGATGTGTTCAAGCATTTCATCTTCTACCGTTGTCTTCAAGATGAACATCGCCTTTCCCGCCTTTACCTTCCACTTCTTCAAAACTCCTTGAGCATCTTCTCTTGCTGGTTGTCTTATATCGTTACCGTCAACAACCTCCCATAAATCTTGCCCCTGTAAGTACGAACTGATGCAGGTAGCCCACATGTTATAGTTTTGGTTGTTGAGTTTCTTGACACCGCCTACTAAATGAAGATCTGCCATTGTGGAGTGTGGCTCTGATACCACTTGTTGACTTACAAGAAGTGGAAATCAAGAACACAGGTATTGAAAACTGGAAATTGCAGAAAGTAAAACTCACACAAAGGAAATTGCTCTCAAAGGTTCGAGCTTCTCTGATTAATACTTGCAGAGAATAAATAAACTTACATGCAACGTTCACAATGAAAATAGCCATAAAAAATGGAGAAAAGAGAGGACCCACTACCCAACTAACCAATGACTTATTCTCCTAAACTTTCTGCATACGTAAACATTAAATAAATAGAATTAAATAAAAGATAAACCATGCTGCCATGCACACTTGAGTAATGGACTTGGTCAATGTTGGACTTTAACTCGAGATTAGTGTTTTTCCCTTCTTTGTATGTGTATGTTCTTTGTAATTCATCATCATTGAATATAGTTCTTCGAATCTTTGATTTCGTAATTCATTTCTTTAATTCGTATTTTTCTTTGTTGTTGTTGATTATTTGATTTTTAAATTCCTCAACAACAATCCCAATTTATTTTTAAATGGCACCAATGTGGAATAAACTAAAATACTTTTCTTTACTTTTAAATGGTTGGACCTTGTGATTTAAAAGGTGTAAGCATATGAAAATAACACAATGTGATTTAAAAGCTGTAAGCTTATGAAATAACACAATTCTATTATAAGGTAGTATAGATATTTAAAAGGAATATATTTTTGTTTGTTCATGTGCATGTTTGGGATTACTTATTTTCATTGTAAACTCATACTAATTTTTAAAATTAACTTCTTAACTTTTTAAAATCAACTTATTAATTTTTATCCAAACATACTTGTTAAAGTTAATAACTTAATAAGTGTTAAACAAAAAGTAAGTTTCTCATTACCCATATACAAACACCCTGAAATTATGAAACCCAAATAACTAGCCCATAAATAAACAAATTCATCGTTGGTTGACTAGACTTGACGACAGCTTCTAACTTAAAGAAGCCCAATAGAATGCGCCTCGTATTAAGCCCAAAGGATTAACTTGTTGCTTTTGTTTATGTGAACACACATCACCCGTGACCCGTGTACGAAAACGAATTGTGTAATAATTCTACATTATATTATATTCATTCTAATCTTTAATTTAAAAATAACACATGACTATTATGCTTAATAACTATATCCTTCTTTCTTAACGTGTTTACTATTTTTTAATCGACAACTTTGCATGATCGAATTTTTTAGTACTTGTATAACTTAACATACACATTGTAAAAAATAAGAAAGTAACATAATTTTAATAGAACATGTGATGATATCCAGCACACTATATGAATAGTAGTGTAGCTAAATTAAATTCATACAAGTTAAATTTCTTAATTACTTATCCTTTTTGTAACCATAAGTTTGGGATTGCAAGTCGAGTGGACGGTATTTTATTAAAATGTTATAGTCTCTTTATAAGTGTTGTAGTTTACATATAAGATTATTCATATAATAATTTATTGAAAGATGTAAGTGAAAACATGATGGTAAGTTCCAATTTGCATTTTTTATACTCTAAACATGCTTAGCATGTGTATGGGTGTACACGATAACCTGATGTTTGACTTAGCTCTTGTTTTGGGCAAAGTTTGGGAATATATTGATTCTTGATCTGAGGTACGCGGTCTCACATGACAGTTTGTGCAAAATTTTGCTTCCCGTGGTTTGTACTCATTACCTTAATTTCACAAAGCCGTAGCCTTACAGATTTTTCCAAGGCTCGCCTTATGGTTAACGCAATTGAGTTTTTTAATTCATTCATTCAAACTAAATACAACAATATCGCATGCGAGGTCTGGTCTTGCATCTCTGGCCATGATCCTATCGTGGATAAACACGTTTACAAACAAGATCTTAACTCTTAAATCTTAATATCTTGAAATCAAGATCAAAATCTTAATAACTATTACTAGTATGTACACGATCAAAACATATTCGCACATTAAATGTTGACTTCTTAAAAGTCAACGTTGACATGCAACATAATAGTCTACCTAATCAAAATGAACCCATAATGATCACATATCTCTATATACGCTAGAATATTATCAACAACACGTTTCATAAATGAAGCTACGTTAACACTTCCACCAAACTTTCCACCGGTTCATGCACGTAAACCTGCAATTTCCATACACAGATGTCGACAAACTTAACGTTAGGTACGAGAAGACCATTGTCAATTTTCCATGTTTATTATCACTATAAATTAAAACGGTTGGAAATTTCCTATGTGAACCACATGTGATGATTGTGATGTATTTAAGTTGTTAATTAATTAGTGGTTTTCGTCGGCCAATTTGACAACTCTTAAGTGGGGACGAGGTGTGATGTTGACCGTAGCGGTCCGTGTGAAATGAAACGGTGGTGGACCGGGTCCTACGTTTGTAGCCTTTGGTACTACTTAAATCGTAAATAGTAATGGCTTATGGAGTCACCACGACTCGACGAAATTGACCGCAGATGGCTCGTGGGTAGTGGCTTATTGTTGACCCCGGCTTATGGCGGCCCCTACGTAACACGTAACGTGCCCACGTGCTAATTAACCTAACGCAAACCCCTTGGAATGTAGACTTATTACGATCCAAAATTTTTGTTAGAATAGTGATCTTCGGCGCCGTTATAAAAATTATAATAATTTTTTTTGCTCAGTGGACGATTATGGTCTTGATTTACATTTTATATGGTTTTTTATCATTAGTAAAAATCTAGTTTTGATTTTTATTTTTATAATGTCTCACTCACGTACCCGTTAAACATATTTTTAAGTCTGCATCAATGTTTATCATGTGACTAGAACCATCAATATTAGGAGCGGAACATTTTTACTACATAACATGAACGTTAAATGCAAGTGCTTTAGTTAGACTTATAATGGCATGTAACGCTTAGTGCATAACTCATATTTTAATATTTAATTCACACACACTAACCGACCACTAAATTACATAAATTTGCTCATAATGAAACTTGAACCCTTCTAACTGTGAGAAATTTTACTAACACTTTGATACTATTGAGTTACAAGTCCTTTGATTTGTGACTTGTGAACTCTTTTAGAGAGAAAAAAATAAACAAAAATCAATAGTAACAATAACTTTGTTAATATATTACTATTATTAAATGACATACGCTCGTTGCCTTTCTTCTAGGCTTGACCTTATTTTGACGGTGATGCTTATTTATAATTTATTTATTTATTTAATAAAGTAGTTATGTATTATTCTTGGATATTGACTCTCCATTTGGGAAGTTTCGGTTCCCACCGTCGGCTCTATATCTCGTGGGGTTCTCTGAATCTTCTCAACCTTTCACACATTCTCCATATTTTCTTTGTCTTTGTCCTAATTATATATATGTTTTTTTTTCTTTTAGTTTGCGGGGTTGACTGGTTGAGGGTTATAACGATTAACGTGTGTTATTAGAAGACTCAAGCTCACTCTCCATTTAAGTTCCAACAAACACGATTCAACGTCGCTAGAAACAACAATCATAACTATATGAAACATGAAACGTAATGTTTTCTAAGGGTTTAACGAACTAGGATCAAAAAATCAAATTAAATCCTTTTCATTGATACTACAACGTTGTAAATATTGAGGGAAAAAAACATATTAGGGATTGATGGTCAATGCGTGATATTTTGTATACGGGTATGGTTTTATGGCATTCATGAATGATTAATGGTCCAGTATATAGGGATAGAAAACGAACCGCAAACAAATGAATCAAAATAAAATTTAAATCAGGACAAATAAAACTGCGACTCGAGCAAATGGTGTTCATCATTATTTGAATCTTGAAACGGACCTGCGAATCAGTCTCTATCATAATTTCTGTTTTCTCAAGAGCTTTTGATATGTATTTATTTCATCTAAAAAATAGACTCATTGGTTCTATTATCAATGTTCCATCACTAAAAGAGTAAGATTCATTACATAATAACAAGTTTTTACGATGATATAATAACAAACCTAGATCATTCAATTTATGCTGTCAAAGTTCATATTCTAAATTTTCATAGTTACAAATATGTATATTATGTGTATGTAATAAAACATACGCGTGACCTAGGAATGTATAGATTCTATGCATAAACGAAATTTGTTCTTTTGTAATTTCAGAATAGATGAACAAGCATTACATCTCAAATGTATTCTCATATTTTAAAAGTTATTAAGATTACACAACTTAATTATTTTGTTTTACATGTACTCACAGAAGATATGGTTCTATCTAGATCAATGTTTTCAGAATCGGATCGGACGTCGAAACGGACGTCTTACTGGTTTGGTGGTCGGACCGGATTTAAAAACCGGATAACCTCATAAATATATATATAGTATATTATATATATAGTTATATATATAATTAAATATAAGTAATTTATATATGTATTTTATAGTTATATATAAAACTTAACTATATTTATATATCCAACACACTAATTTATGGTTTAACACCCGTTTTTACCCATTAAAATAAAAAAAATAAAAAAAATATCAAAATCTGGTTCGAACAGGTCTGGTTTCCCGGTACGACCACCGGTTCAGGACGAACCGACCGGTTCGACCAACCCAAAACGAATCATAGCGAACGGGACCGTCCACCTAGCCGATCCCCGGTCAGACCGGTTGGACCAGCCGGTCCCAACAACATTGATTTAGATACCGTCCCATTTACAAAACAAATGTATAAAATATTAATTAAAGAAAGAAACATAATAAAAAAGTGTTGATGGTTAGAAAATGAGGGGCGGGGAAAGCGGAAACATGTGGTGTAGACAGTAAAGAGTAAAGAGACCCGAAAACGTGATTTCGGTGCGTTGTCGGGTGGGTTAAAACGGTAAGTTGTCAAAGATCCGTATCACGTTTTCTGGGTTTAAGATTTAATAAATGAGATTATTGAAAAATAAAGATTGGGATAACTAAAAGCCTTTGTAAAAAATATAGTTAATCATTTTTTATTTTTGTAAAATAGATACATTTTTAACCAGGTGTTTCAAAAGATCTTAAGTGTTTAACCAAGCTTTATGATTAATTTAAATCATTTAATATATTTATAGAGAACTTTTTACATATATTTCATTTATGACAAAGCTAATACAATTCTAGTATTATGTAACATTAACTATCGGAAAAGTTGCAATACGACTTAAAGATGTTATATTAGCCTAAAGCATTTTTTTTACGAAAAACTGCCTTAGATGAAGTTGCATTAAATCTAAAATAACGCTTTTGTTAAATAATACAATATTTCTTTTAGCAAATACAACATTTTTTTTGAAAGGTTGATTAGAAAATGATGTTAGACTCATTATTTTAGTAGCGTGGTTTTTACACATTTCTAGTAAAATTCAATTTAAATGTTTGGAATAGTTTTTATAAATGAAAAACAAGGAACATGCGTAGTTGTGAAGGGTTGAAATTTTGGTTGGCAACTTATCCATGTCGCCTCTTCTAAATCTTTCCATAAATGCACATGCATGCTTAGCTTCTACATGACATCCCATCAAGTATCAATATCACCCCAAATCTTTTACCTTTTCATTTTTACCCTACATGCCTTTGGTTACACTCAATCCCCAGTATTAACCTCAAGACTCATAGCATCTAACTATGTTTATATGCATACGCTTATTTTGCTTATCGAAATTGATATGTTTGAGTATATGTATTCATCAAATATACCAATGGCCGCGGGACCCAACCGAAAAAAGTAGGTTTATGTTAGTCGTACCACCTTGTGGTATATAAACAAATAATGTCTCATACATTTCTCGTGTTCTGGCTTCTCATGTGTTTGTTAATTGGATTAATGACTAATTATTTTGTGAATAAACTAACGGTTGTTTCCCCTTTAGAACGAAATATGCATTCAAAGTCGGTATCAAGGATGTGGTTTGTTATATATTACACGTAGTGATAAAATGCTAAGCTCAAGCTCGACTCGTAGTATGCCACAGCTCAGTTTGTTTATAAATTAAATTGAGCCGCTCGACTTGTTTATTTTAACAAGCTATAATGCTAAGCTCGAGCTCAACTCGTAAAAAAATTGTGTGCCAGCTTATGATTCATCGAGCCACCTTATTTATTAGAAATACTAAGTTTGCTGCATTTTACACGTATTGATAAGCTAGACACTATTCCCACTTATTTAGATCGATATTAATTTTTTCAATCCTTGTATAATTTCATATTTGTTTCTCTCAATAAAAATGTCAAAAACAGTAATATGATTATGGTCTATTTAAATATTTAGTTGATAGCAAAAATATAAGTTTGGAAAATATATTATAATTTTGGCTTAAGGTTCACATATACTAAAATCTAGGTTTTAGAATGAGTCAAACGAGCGGGCCAAAAAGTCAAGCTTAACTTAACTCGAGCTCGACTTGTGTACAAATTGAGTCAAGTTGTAAACGAGGCAAGCCGACTCTGCTTATTTGCAAACAAGCCGATTTCGAGGTAGCTATGAGTTTTCTTACTCATGCGTATGTTATATTACCTACATCTATATGTGTTATATTTCATATACATGTGTATGTATATTTATATACGTAAACGAACAATCAAACTATTTTTTGAGATACTTCATGAATTAATTAAGGATGAAGAACAATATAATCATTACATTTATAAAAAAGAATGACTTATTTTATTTTACTATTTTTTTTCCTTTAATAATTCAACTTCTCTCTAAATTCCTCTCATGCATGTACGTATCCCAATTTCAAGTTTCAACAAATGGTCACCTTTTGTTTAATTAATTATAATATCTTAAGTGCAAATTGCAGTTTCCGTCAAAAAGGGGAATAGTATGGCCTAAAATAGTAAACATGGAGAACTGAAAGTTAAGAAAATATTAAGGGTTAAAAGTGGGCAAGTTGAACAAGTTGTGTCCTAGGCATAGGGAGTGGATTATTATTATTATTTGTTATCCTATCACATGTTATGTTGCATCATACAAATATCCACAATCAATTCACCTTTTAACTTTCATAATATAAAAACATTTTGTTTAGATATGTGAGTTGTCGTGTATATTACTGGAACTATAAATACATGAGTGTGTAACTTACTATTTCTTGCTTTACATGTTTAGGATAATGATTTCTTGGTATTTGTTAAGAGAAAATAATATTCACATTAACTATTTGTCTATAAGAAGTCAACTTGTGATTAGGAGCATGATTTATTAAACTTTTTTGTCAACGTCAAATATTTAAAAATGTCATCTTTCTAATAAATACAAAATATAAACACTTGTAGTTCAAATAAAAGTTATACGAACAATATTTCCAAAAAAAAAAAATATTAGCCTTTTTCAATGGCTTGAAATGGAATAACTTTGTTGCACTCCAATGATGTAATTGAGTTTTCTTAAATGGTTGATTTTTTTCAACCCTGACGACTCGTAACAAGCCATTAATTCCTATGGTATTAGAGCTAAATCTAGCTCGTCAAATGACATACTTAAAAGATGCTTCAAATATAAACTTATTTGGCAACCACATATTTTCACATATTTTATAGAGTCATTGTTGAGGCTCTATGCAGTGCTCTCGGGTCAACCACTTTGTTCCAGTTCTCATTAGGGATCACTAGTTTCATATATAACGGCACTCACGACCAGTGAAAAGCTGGAAGTGCAAGAACTTACTTTATATATTGTAAAAATTAACCATTAATGTTTTCCCATATAGAATACAGAAGTAACCAGTAAACTCATTAGTTTAAACGCAATTAGATAAACATTTTTTTAGAAACTTAGGACTTCAATAGGATCATAATATTTTCATGAGAGAATCATGGGTAACTACTAACTAGAAAGCTAGAAGCAGAGAGAGTAGTAGGCCAGTGGATACTGGAGTTCCAACTTGGTGGGACCATACCTCCCACAATTTGCAATTGCACATGTATTATCCCCTGTTTCTTTGGGCATGCATTTATCAACCAATTTCTTTGCTTTTCTAAATCACAACTATTTTATTATTTTATTCTCCAAAAAGTCATTACAGTTACCAACAGAAGTTCACATGAAAATAGACGCGGATTAATAGCTTAGGTATCACACTATTCCATATGCTCAGGTTTTCTCCTATTTTTATATATTTTCTTCTGCGGTTTTGCCTTTCATACTGTTTCGCACCTTGTTTTCACAATACTATTTTTCATTAAATATGTACGCATGCTTGTAATATATACGTATATGTATTAAGAAGATAATGATATATTAAATATTATTGAATACAGTTTCGATTATACTTTTTTAATACACGAAAAGTAAAAGTGCATGAAAACATATGAATTCTATAGAGACTCTGTTTTGTAAAGGCCGTATTTGATTTTTGACTTAGTGCATGTTTGGGATTGTTTTAAAAGCTACTTATGATTTTTTGGAGAGGTAAAAAGACAAAAATGCCCCTCCAAAAGTCACCATAAGTTAAAATTTGTAACTTATGGTGACTTTTGGACGGACATTTTTGTCTTTTTACCCCTCCTAGATACCCGAAGACCGGTTTTCCTGAAAAAGTGTCACAAGAAGGGACTAGGTTCCTAGCCAAGCCAGGGAATCTACGACCGATTGAAAAAGTCATAACTAACTTTTAAAGGCAATCCCAAACATGCCCTTAACTGATGCTTTGTTCAGTGGACGAGTAGGGGTTGGATCGCTTCGCGGTTTGATGTACCAAGCAAGGACGGCCCTAGAGGTGGGAAGGTGGGACGATCGCCTAGGGCGTCGCTCGGGGGGCCGGATTTTATTTATTTTTATATTAATTCATAATATATACATATATATGTTTAAATATATACCCTGATCACTCCTCGTATTATAAATCATTTATATACAAAATATTGGTTTTGACTTTTTAATAAATACATTTTGTGTAGTTGTTTCTCTCGGCTTGAACTCATGACATCAAAGTCACAACATAACAACCTTACCACTTGTTTAAATATATTCTTTCTTGCGTGATATTAAATTTGTTCTTATAAAGTTCTTTTCATATTTGTTTGGGACAATAAGAAGTATATAATAGAAGAAAATTCAATGTATAGTTGACCCTTTGTTTTTTGATTTAAGTCTAAATCAACCTATTGCTGACTACGTTGGTTGGTTGATTAATTAGTCCCACAAAATTTTCAAGTGAAAAATCTGATTAGACCATGCACATGGACAATCACAGGCAAAGGGGACATTTATCATGGAGGACTACAACGTTGTTTAGGGGAATCTTTAAGCGGTTTGGTTAGTGGATTTTTCTTAAGGAATTAAAATGTTTTAAAGAATTAGATTTTGAGAGAACTGAAATTAATTCCAATAAAATATGTATTATGAAGGTAGACTAATTTCTTGATATTAGATTGCCACTCACACGAATCACTGATTATCTAGTCAAAACCCTGATTTAATCGTTTGTTTTAGGGCCTAAAATGTGTTTTAGAGGATAAAGTTAATTAGTGAGATCCAACTAAAAAACATACGTGCTATGTTGTGACATATAAGATAGTGTTATTTAATATTTGATGTGATATTTTTTACTTTTTAGACAGAATAAATTTTTATTCGTAGCATTGTTTGTGCTTTTATAGTCAATAATAATAATCTTTTTTCCGTTTACACATTTTAATTTTGATATTGTGACATTTAATAAAAAATATCTAGCTAGATTTTGAACAAATCCAAACACCACTTGATCTTGTAATTTATTTATAATTACTAGTCAAGTTAATACAAAGGGCAGCAGCCATCCATGAGAGCCAAGAGATATTAATAGTGACGCATTATATCTCCGTGACTATGTAGGATAGGAACGGCAATCAGATCTTTTTAGATACTTTGAACTAGGATTATGCTTGTCACTTTCATTAACAAACTATTTAATTGTCAAATAATTATAATCATACATAGGATCTTGGACTAACAACTTTTCAACTCTTATTCACAAGCTTTTCAGTATTAATCATTCTACTAGTGAGTCGTACTTTAATCTTTAAATTTTACTAACGTTTCACCGCGAATGAAATTATTATTCTGTTTGAGTTTCATTTATATCGTAGTTATAGCCTTCTATTAAAAGTTTTCACATTGTGGATTTATAGTTTATTTTTTTAATTATAGATTGGTCGTCCATCTTTTAAATACAAATAAGTTGCTTTGAATCTCTTTTATAGAAGTTTAGGTTGGAAGAAATTTTAAGTTAGGTTTTCTTCACCTTTGGTAATACTAAAGGCATCTAGCGGATCAATGTCATAATCAAAAGTAGTAATTCAAATCACTAATTGTGGAATATGGCAACTAATAAATTAGGTGACTAAGCTATATGTAATCTTAAATCCACTGATTTTTATTGATAAAAATTATTTTTATTTTATTTTCTAAAACGTACTTAAAAGAGAGAGATTCGGGCAATAATTTTGATGATCTAGTTGGGAAAAAGAGAGAGAGAGTAACAGAGCCTGTGGTCTCACAAGGCTATTAAAGTTGGCGTGGAACAAATCACATGCGAAGTCTTATGGGAGCGAGATTAATGGTCGAAGCAAGACTACCAAAAGATAGAGAGAAAAAGACATAATCTTTCTGGTTTTGACATGACTTATGATTATATATTTTTATATGTGTTAAGGCTATACTGAGTCGTCCCGGTTTGAGTGATATTTGTGACATTGGGAGATGAGGTGGAGGGTAGAGGTTATGAGATGACTACAAAAGAAATAGTTTATAATTTTAACTTTAACATGTGTCAGTGAATTTGGTTTCAAGGCGAGGTCGGGGATATGATGGCGAATTGGCTATCCAATCCCATAAGCTGAGAATCCTATATCCGCATCCTTCACCAGATTAACTCATTGATTTCTCAAACAAATGTCGATCCCTTACAAGTTCAATCTCATCCACAATCATATATCTAACACATAAGTAAATAACTTGCCATCATTAATATAGTAGCTATTCACGCTACACAAAGGGCAATTCACGCGATATACATTAGCCACTCTACACAAGTTTAAGTGCACTCATAAAAGATCTCTATAGCAAGTTGGCTTAACGACACTTAATGTGGAAATACCACTTCTACCCCCAACCATGTCAACCACATTCCAAACTGGTGTACGCTATTCCGCAGCCAAATTTCCGAATAAATATCCTTAATTATCACGTGCACCCCTCCAATATTATAATATTATTATTTCCAATATTATTTTTCTACATAATTCCAATTCCAACTTGCACTCCAATCTCCACATCCCTATATATATAAACAAAGATCGCATCTTCCCCAACAATCATCATCTTCAACTTCAACTTCAACTTCACATCCTCTGTTCTTCAGAAAGAATCACAAACTGCAAAACAATCTAATTTCATACCCATGGAGTGGGTTAGAGGTAGAACAATCGGCCATGGAAGCTTTGCTGCAGTTAGCTTAGCGAAACCAACAAACAAAGATTCAAACTTTCCACCAGTGATGGCGGTGAAATCTTGCGGTGTATCTCACTCTGCATCGTTGATTAACGAGCGTATGATCTTGGAACAACTCAAAGATTGCCCCGATGTAATCGGGTGTTTTGGGGATTCGGTGACGGTTGAAAAGGGTGAAAGGTTGTATAATTTGGCGTTGGAGTATGCCTCCGGTGGATCGTTATCGGAGAAGGTGAAGAACTCCGGTGGGTTTCGGTTGTCGGAGAATGAAGTTCGGAGATACACGAGTTCAATTCTAAAGGGGCTTCGGTTTATTCACCGGAGTGGGTTTGTGCACTGTGATATCAAGCTGCAAAACATCTTATTGGTGTGTGACGGTGGTAAAGAATCGGTTAAAATAGCCGATTTCGGGTTGGCGAAGAGGACGAATGTCGCCGGAGATGTTGAATTGAAATATGAAATCAGGGGTACACCGATGTATATGGCGCCGGAGACGGTGGTCGGAGGTGAGCAAGAATCGGCGTCGGATATATGGGCGTTGGGGTGTTTAGTAACAGAGATGATCACCGGAAATCCCGTTTGGAATTGCTCCGACGTCGGAGCTCTGTTGATGAAAATCGGAGTCGGTGCCGGAATTCCCGAGATTCCGGCGAAATTATCCGACGCCGGCAAAGATTTCCTCACGAAATGCTTTTTGAAAGACCCACGAGAAAGATGGACGGCTGAGATGCTTCTGAATCACCCGTTCATCAACTCTGTTTCATTTGCAGAAGAAACAGAGGATCAAGTATCTCCAAGAGACCCATTTGGGTTTACTGATTGGGAATCGGAGCAATCGTGTTCAATGTCGCCGGAGTTCGATGGTTTGGCCGGAGAAGAAGGGGAATTCCGATCAGGGTCGCCGGAGATTCTGCCGGCGACGAGATTGGGGCAGCTGCTGACAGATCAGAAGCCCAATTGGTCTGTTTCAAGCAGTTGGGTGAAAGTAAGATGATGTCAGCAGAAGCAGATTCAAAGCATCAAGACTTAAATTCTTTTTAAATTTTGACACGGATTTTTTAATTGATTGTAGTTGTAAATACAAGGTGGATATATGTGGAAGGTGTACATACACGAGAATATGTTAGTAAATGACTTGTTTAACAATATTTTCTTTGGGTTGTTACAATTTTCAATTCCGGTTTTGTAGTTTATAATTGTTTTTTCTTTAAGTTTAAGGTAACTATGATCATTGGAACTAAGAAAATTTTGTGTCACACCAACCTAAACCTAAAACTTACCATCTTAAAGCAACCGTAAGTGTATATGTATATGGTCTCGTTTTAGTTTTAATTTCTCGCTCTGTTCTTATTGTTTATGGTGATGACATATAACAATGATAGTCGATGCGAGAGATATGGTAATTTTTTCAACACATTTTTTCCCTTCGTTATATTTAGGTATTCGTAATGATTTGAACACACGTTATATTTGTGAAGACAAATCATACAAGTAGACTACAAGATCATGAGTTTTCTATCGTTAAATCATTACAAGTAAACCCAATTACTTGGACAAATAAATATGAATTTTATTAGAAACTTTTTTTCTGTTTATATTCTAAATATTTATTAAAAAGGTAGAGGTGTAACTTGCAAGTATCAAGCTAGGGATCTTAAAGCAAACCAAAGGATGAAAGCAACGATCTTTTTGCCACAAATTTGCTGTCTTTTGCAGGATTGGATCCTATTACTATTAAAAAATACCTTTTAATCTGATATTATTAAATTATTTTTCTTATTATTAATATTAGGAGCACCTTGCTTTACCACCTCATTGGTTATTTCTCATATATAAATCCCACAATTTGGAACTATAGTTTATTTTCATTGCATTTTCAAAAACTTAAGATATTATTAACATTATAAAAATTCATTATATTATACTTCTTTAAAATATCATTATATTATAATAATATTATATTTAGTCCATCCATGAAATAAACTTATGTCCGCCCAAAATGGTCAAAGATTGTCGACGATTCTCCTTTTCTCCGGTAGGAGAGCATCCTATTATTCCGCCTACGCCTTTGCCTAACAAGTCACATTGGATATTTTTTAATTATAATTTTATTAACTTCCAAACACAAAATTTTCAATTAACATGTTATATTTTATTAGCTTCCAAACACATTTTTTTCAATTAACATGTTATTTTTTATTCCTTGTGCGCCCAAAAGGTCGGGCTTATTATGTTGAGAACCTAAGAGCCCATTAAACTTGGACTTTAAATGAGCCCAATAGAAGAAGCATACGATTAGTATTATAGTGATATAATACTAATTGGGTGTGAATAATGTGATGTATATTTGTGCTTACATAATCTGTATAAAAAATGAAAACTTTCGTATTTGAAGTATTTTTTACTATGATCGGAGTGCCTCAATGTCTTGTTATAATAAAATAGAAATACTATTTTTTTTCAATGAAATGTCTGAACTTATATTCAAACGGTAGTTGCATGTTTATACACTACATGTTTGGTTGTCGTATGTTCATATGACGGGTTGCGTGATTATATTAAGTTGGGCGCCATGGTTGCTTTTATAATGGTGTAACCATAAAATCATGTTGCAATTAAAGTCGGTTGTAATAGCACATATTGAACTTTAAATCCGGGCTTAAAAGTTCAATTGATGTTGATGGTGATTTTCATATTTCCTCAAGTAGGAGTCAAACCTATGACCAATCGGTTAACAGCCGAATGCGCTACCATTGAGCTACTGAGGAACAACGTGAGATTTGATTTCTTAGAGTTCCATTCCCGCCATTCATGAAAAGTTTAATGGAGTGATTGACCAAGTCAAAATTGCACCTTGCCCAACAAGCTAAGCTATTGTTTACCAGCTACACTAGATGGGTTGTTATGCTTGCTTGCATTACTATCACTTATGAGAGTAATTTTCTACTGTGTTATAAGTTTTATGGTTGGATTTATCTCTCTCTTTGCATGTTCATTTCATTTAATTTTTCAGTGCATAGGGCCGGCCCATACTTGATATGGATAAAGCTAGTGCTTAACCCTCGTCCATCAAAAAGATAGTTACTTGATTGAAATTATTGGTCTATAATTATTTTTTTAAAACTTTTGAATGAAAATAATTATTTTGAGTAAACCTTAAGAATGAAGATAATAACTTACTTTAATTTTAATATGTTCTTGCTCATCGCTTTGAGTTATACAGAAATCGACAAATTTGTATTATTTTAGGTCTAATTTATAAATAAATGAATTATTAAATGGAATAACAAAAAAACTAACGTTTTTTACAAAATTTTCACAAAGGTGGGTGAAAATTTTGCGACAAATTTGCTACAATTTTATGTTATTTGGGATTTAGGAATTGGGATCAGTACATTTGGGATTTAGGAATTGGGATCCGCGCAACTGGACCGAGGTATGGGGACGGGATATTGGTGAAGATCAATCGTTAGGAGGGAGTCATAAATCATCGGGAAAGAGTATTACAATCTGGTAATGCAAGTAGTCTCTGAGCATCCAGTTTTTGCTCATTCGGCCATGATATGCTTATTTGATTACCATATTCTGCTGATTTACTCATATGCTTAACCGTTATTGCTTATTTGCACGGTGATTTGGTGGATATGAAAGCCTTAGAGATAAATTTGTATTTGGAAGGGGTACATCAAATTTAGAGGTGATAATACATTACTAATGCTATTCGCGTTTTAATCTAAAACTAAACTAAAGGTCGAGAGACCACCCATAAAAAGATGCAGGAAAACATAATGTAGTGGTAGATTAAAATTATACGTTTTCATTATATAGCTAAACAAAAAGGATAAAAAAAATTAATAAAACAAATCCAAATCAGCTCAAGTTTCCTATCACCACCGACACTCCGCCGTGGTTCAGCCATCAAGTCACCCACCTGCTTCAAATTTCTATCTTTAAAGAATGAAACAAATATCAACTGTAATTTACCCACCTAAACCACTGAAACCTGTGCTTTAAACACTTGTACAATTCAACCATTGTTGGTTTACTCTACGGTGCAAGAGTTCTTGAGTGAAATTGGCACATTGACTTTTGTGGGTTTGTAAACAATCCCACAAGATATCTTTCTATGGAACTTGGGCTTGACCAGTTTACCGAGCACATAAGCCTTGGCTTTAACCGTGAAGTTCAGGTTCAGTGGCACCGGTGCGGTCAGTTTCCCGTTCTCGCTGCTCCAATTCACACCACCACCGTATAACGGAACACCATCGCCCTGTAAATTCACATTCACTACTCTGTGCCCCTTTCTTGATTGATAAAATTTCTTGATCTACAAAATACCCATTTGAGGTTTAAAATTGAGATCAAATTAACAATACCCATGTGAAATTGAGATCAAATTGTCAAGATTTAGATGGATAATTGTGTGACTTACAGTTCCAGAGGCTAGGGTTAGATCTGTGTACGCAAGATCAAGTGGTGTAGATGACACATGAACTCCGAAGAACGTACCCCGATTACGGAAATTGAATCTGATTGTAGCATTCATGGTCACCATCTCTGTGGCAACACCAGATGCATCTGCTCCAGCGTTGACGACAAATTTATCAAACGAAATGCTCTGCAAATGATCAAATTTCAAATTCCCAGTTCAATTTAGTCAAAATTAAAGTGAAATCAACAACCTAATTGATGAGATAACGTGATCAGATCCAATTCAAAAGGTAGAACAATTACCCTCATCAAGATATCAGGTTTCTGAGGTCTAGCAGCAGCCCAAAAAACGAGTGCAAAGAAAGAGAACAGAACAAAGAACGCAACAACAAACGCCAGAAAATAACACCTACGAGGGATTCCACTCCGGTGATCATCATCAACGAGCCCTTCTTCTTCAATTGCATCGAACCCCTTTCCATCTTTCCGATTCTGTAACGGCTGAGTACCTTTTCTCGACCCGGGTCGGAGTGAACCGGAGAACCGAGTGGAAGACGAGTTCCGGGAGTGTCGACTCGGTGACCCGGTGGGACTCAAAACGGGGGTTGAGTGGAACGAGTTGGTGGTCTTCTCGCCGTCGTGCGAGTCACGTGACGGACTCTGAACGAAGTACACCGGCCGCCGTGGTGATCTCGCCGGAGATGACGCTGTTTGGCTGGTGACCTCTGAATCGGTCTTTGTGTGCATTGACATTTTTTGGCTACTTTGATCTGAAGCTTAAGGGTTTGAAGGTGTCTCTGTGATGCAGAGATACACACAGTGACAGTTGTTATCTGTATAAATGGAGGAGATGATATGATAACGGTAACGGTGGTGGTTTATTATCGCCGAACTCTTGCTGGTGAAGGTTGGAATTTTGAGACTTTTTAAAGCGTTCATTGAGTTCCTCGTTTTTATATAAATGGATGCTTTATATTTTAGGGGATGATTGTAATTTATGAGGGTTGTATCTTGATTTTTATATCTTTATAAATATTTTAATATTTTTTAAAGTGATTGTAAGTAAATAAGAGAGAAAATGTAATATAAAAGTATGAAAAATATTATTTAATTGAAAAACATAGAAAAAAATATATGTTTTTAATGTAATTATAAAAATGAGGGTGAAGGTATGAATTCTGAATACGCTTAAGTATGGACAAATTGAACTATTGAATGTGAAAGTGAATATAGCTATGTAAATATTGAAAAGATAATTGTGTTTTAATAATTTGACAATTGTTACTCGTAGGATTATTTTAAATCTTACTGAGAAATAATCATAAAACCCTTGTATAGAGGTGGTGAATTCTAGTTTAATCGTAAAGTAGAGTTAGGTGGACTAAAGTATGATTATATTATAACTGTTTATAAAAGAATGAAGCCTTGCGATGTAATTGTAACTTTAATAAGAAAATTATGAAGAGAAAATACATCAAAATTAGAATGTTTTGGAGTAGTCTTGTTAACTTACTCCAAAAATATAACTTTACAAATCAATTGCTTGTTGATATTTTTGACTTAAATTCGTATTAGTTGTATATAAATTAAAATGACAATTTCGTATTAATAGACAATAGGTTAGGTGAAGTGTTCATTGTTGGTAATCATCTTATCACATTTACTTATAAGATCATTATTTACTTTTTTGATCATTAAAAAGAAATTTTGAATAGTTTTATTACTATGTTATTAATAATGATATGTATTAAATGTAATTCAAATAAATGTTGTTAATAACGAATAGTGGTTGCTAAAATCCAAGATAACATTTTGTACTTTTGAACTTTCTAAAAACTTTTCTTTTGGACTTTCAACATCTTAACGTGTGTACATGAATCTAGAACTAGCTGCGAAATTGTATTCCGTTATTCGGTTATATAAATAGCAATTAATCACTTATGTATGGCGAGCTAAAATGTGGAGAGTTCCAACCAAAGATGACGTTATAATTGCACTTGAATCTATTTGCCCAGTGTGTGGAATCTTGGGCGAATCACCGGATCATCGATATGGTTGATTAATAATAGTTGTGTGATTTAATTTCCTTAGAGATTAGAATAAAACTTTAGCTAAGTATACCATAACTATATTACTATGTGAACAGTACACTTGTATGTATGCTGTTTTTTTAGTTTTCTCAAGTTAGTTTAGAAATTTAAAATTTAATTGCCTGCATGAAGTGTATTAATATAGTTGTTTTGAAAATGTACTTAATAAGTTTATCAGTTATGCCACCTCAGTTGTTAACCTACCTTGTGTAATGATGTTACATTTGAAGAAAACCAAATCGATCAATATAAATCTTGTTGACCACGTTCTAGATTTACGTATATGTTTAATATCAACATATAAATAAAATATCAAAGTAGAACACAGGCACAATGTCCGATAGGAATATTTTTAAAATCATAAACAAAACATAGCAACTTATCGAAAAAAGTTATAGTAGGGTAAAAACCATAATTTTTTAGAGTTAATAAAATAAATAATCCCTATAGTAAGAATGTTTTTTAAGTTTAGTATTTAAGTATAGTTTATGACAGATTAGGGTTCCGACGAATAGGATATGAAGTTGCCGCTTGAAACAGGCGGCGGAGAGTGGTGAAAGTTGTAGGTGGCGATGGTCGGAGATGGTGAAGGTTGCAAGCGGAGGTGATCGGTGGTGGTTGGTGAAGGTTGCAGGTGGTGGTTGTGTTGAACATAGAGCAGTGTGAAAGGATATAAAGGTTATTTTACACATATTTAATGGAAAAAATTAACCATTCATTCAAACTGGAGATACTTCGTTACAACTTGACATAATTAATGGGCTGACTTGTTAAATCATACTTAAGTATTAAATTTAAAAAACGACCTTATCACAAGAACCATTTATGCAATTAACTCATCTTTTTAATTATTAGAATAAACCATTGAGCAACAAACAACACTTCATTTACTCAGTTTTACAGTGAGGATGATTATAATCAAAACAGGTTAGAATCATTAGTATGTTTATTGGTTTATTTAGTAAATGAATAAACATATTTTTAATAAAGTAGTTAGTTTTACCCAGGGGCGGCTTAAGGTTTTTGAAGGCCCCAATCAAAGTAAAAAAATAAGGCCTTATTATGAACACTAATAAAACCCTTTTTTTTTATACTGATTGGGTCGACTTGGGTTGAAATCCCAAAAATAGCTTCCAGATCTACAAAGAAACTGTTATGTTTCGATCAACTATTTCAAAGAACGTAATATGTCAGAAATTCATAAATGAGAGCAGAAATAAATTGCAAACACATTCTCACTACAACACTTGATGGACGATGAAAAATCTTGTAATCATAATTGATTATATCTTAATTATAAACTTTAGCACTTGAAGAAGCTTTGTACACTATGAAAACTGAAACATAAACTTTTTCACAAATGAGTACATTTTCTCCATCTACCTAGTACTAGTAGCAACTCCAAGTAATCTAGTTAAGACCTATTCTTAATATATTGAA
The DNA here is from genome assembly GCA_025215565.1 of Flaveria ramosissima. Lineage (NCBI taxonomy): Eukaryota > Viridiplantae > Streptophyta > Magnoliopsida > Asterales > Asteraceae > Flaveria > Flaveria ramosissima. The sequence continues at coordinate 82,030,562 of CM046035.1, forward strand.
ATCTAAAAGAAAATCAATACAAGCATATTGATACCAGCCTAAAAGCACCCAAACTTCTAAAGAGAAGAAACACAAAAATTCTCCATTAACTATTTTAAAATCATCTTACAGAGTTTTTAACAAGTTAATGGTTCAATAAAAGTTGTGTTAATCGTGCTTTAAAATAAACATTATACGGATTCCAACATCACTTCAGTTTGAAATATGTTCTAAAGTATAAAGATGTACTTCAACCAACAAAATTTTTAAACAAAAAACTAAAACTTAAAACTCACTAATTTATAGAGATTAATTACAATATGAGGGAGTGTTAGAGATTCATTAATTATGCCTTCTAGAATAAACAAAATCAGATTAGTAATCATGAAAAAGCATAGTGAGATAAGCTATCAATTCTGTTTTGTCAATTCTACATAGTTTTAGAGGGTAAAATACTCAAAATCATATGCGATGTAAATAAACAAATCCAAGAATATTAAGTCAAATAAGCAATCACAAACACCTTTTGATTTTGTCTAGAATATCATTAAATAATGAATTAGCTATAACCAAAACACCACAGAAATCGAATTCAAGAACAAGAATTACCTTTAAAACTATTAAGACCTTTTTTTGAATCTTAACAATGCCTGCAAAGACAAAAGAAAAAGGTACTCTTATTACCCACCGATTACACGCTCCTTTTCTTTCTATATCCTCCACACATCTTAGCAGTCCTAAGCAATGAGTAATCTGAGGGTTGAGAAATTAAATATAGAATATTGACTGTGAAGTGAATGAGTTTATGAGGAAACGACTCATGAATGTCAATTGAAGTTTCAGAAGTGGGGATGGGTGGTGGGGCGACTGCTCGTTATCATCGCCATCATCAATTTACTTCAGAATCACAACAGTCCCTCTTGGAGTCATGCACTCATTTCCTATCCGGATGAAGAAACGAGATCTACTAGGTTTGTAAACAAGGGCCACAATTTAAAAAGTTAGAATTTAAAAAGTTAGGAGTTGATTATAGGCCCAAAATGTTAACATAAGCCCAAACACTTATAATATATTAAATTCTGAAAATTGGGGCCCTATTTTTTGGGAGGCCTCAAGCTCTAACTTGGCTCAAGTACACTAACGGGCAGGCCCTGGTTTTACCTTAATAAAAGTAATTATTTTTATTCAAAAGCTTAAAACATGAATTTATCTTAAAAGGCTATAAAAATTATTTCGATTTCAGTTCTAAAGTTTTATTATTTTGGATTCAAGTTGAAACAATTATGAAACTTTTGGAATACAATTGAAACAATTTATGAAATATTTGGAGGTAAATTGATGTTTTTAATATTTTAAGGGAATATTGTTATTTTTATCAAATATTAAAAAGCAAAACCGAACTTAACTCTAAAATATATATTTGATAAACTTTTTTGTAAATAAGTTATATTCCTTTACATTAGTTTGTGTATGTTCTTTTTCCTCTTGTTGAACTAGAAGAATCCTTATGTGAATAATTTCAAAGGTCCTTCCACGGTTGCACCGTAATTAACACAACTTACAAGAGTTTGTTTTTTCTACAAAGGAGCTCTATTCTCGTGTCGAAAGGGAGATCAAGACGAGAACATGTTAGTTTATTTTTGTTTACAAATACATGAAAAGAAATTTGTGTATATTAGAATCTCATGCTTAAATAAAAGAGATTACTACTATTTAAGTTGGTAGCCTAGTGTTAAAAGTTAATTTTTTTTGAAGATGATTTAAATTTAAATCTGATTAGAAATTATATACATGATCCCAAAATGAGTATTTTGTTAAAGAAAAAAAGAATAAAAGAGACATTGTCTAAAAAATATGGTTGTCAGTTATCACGATATTATGATTATTTACCTAATTTTCTTCTACACTATTATTTGATTGAAACTAGCTATATTTGAATTGTTAGATTCTTTGAAATAATAAATTTTAATTTCTAAATACCATATAGACCTATAGTCAACTTCTACTTCCAACAACTATTACCAATCTTACTAGACCGGTGAACATTTGAACATGGGCGGCCCTGAGGAGGGGCGAAGTGGGCGACCGCCCAATGCCCAATCTCTTCAGAGCTCAAAAATTTTTAAAATTTTTCTATAGTATATATGTATCTATATATATTTTTTTAAAACAACTATTGGCTATTAAAAACCCAATAGTAATTTAATTATGTTGACTACTGAAACTTAGGTTCCATTAATATTTTAATTAGTTTAGTACACTACCAGTTATTCAATATAAACTCATTAAAAAACTTTAGAGTGTCTAACGATTCAGTTAAGTATGTAATTTGCCACAATGCTTTTGTATATTAGTAAAACAATTATTATCGTATCATAGATTTTTTACATACGTATTATTAACTTTATATTATAATGATCTATTTTCTTCTACTCGTCTATAACTCAAAATTTTTCAAAAACTCTCAGGAATCATCTACAGATTGTGTATATCCAAGTCCCTCAAGTTTCTCAAACACAGATTCAATATATGAAAAAAATTAAATATTCCTTATGTCACAATTAATATGATTAATCACCAAGTGGGCCATCGATAATAACATTTATACGTCTGCATATGCACGCGCTTTCGGTTGCGAGCCATCTGTCAAATTGTCAAAACTACCATTCTGTTCAACCTTCATCTCTCATATCCATTTCAGGTTTTTATCACTCTTTCTCCCCCAAATAACCACTCAAACTTCAAATTCACCACTGTTTCTTCCATCACTTCATCGACATGCGGCGATTCAATGATATTCTTAATAATAATCTTATCATCGTCGCCATAACACTTGTATTCATCTCCCAATCATCTTCATCTCTCAAGGTATGTTCATGTTCATACTTCAATATTCCACTAGTCTCCGATCAGCACGTTTTCATCATCACTCAAACGCTGATTTGTTCGATTTCTGTTATCAGATCGGAGAAACGTGTTCTACGAGTAGCAACAACTGCGATTCCGGTTTGCGGTGTGGTACTTGTCCGGCGAGTGGCAACACACGGCCTCGATGCACTCGCATTCAACCTTTTAGCCCTACATCTAAGGTGTGTTAGTCGTTAGGGTGAGGTTTTTTACGTTGTGGTGATTGATGATTGATGGTGTTACGGGATTCGTGTGTGATTTTGGTTAACTTTTTGATTAGGTTAATGGACTACCGTTTAATCGGTACACATGGTTGACGACTCACAATTCGTTTGCGGTTTCGGGTACAAAATCACCATCCGGATCCCCGGTTCTTGGCCCGGCCAATCAAGAAGATGATGTTGCATCTCAACTAAAGGTACGTGAAACTTATCTTTCCATTGTTTTTTTAATCACAATGTTTTCATGATCGGTGTTTAAAGTGATGGTTTTAAATATTTACACACTTTTCGTTTCTTTTTTTTTTTTAAATCCGTAAGTATTTGATATTAAAATTTGAAAAGAGTTAATTAGTTAATAACTAAGGTCGTTTAGTTAGAAGAGTGAGTGTATCTTTCATTCACTATATCTTGTTGGTATACGTATTTGTTTATGTGGTAATTTGATTCTATTAGCATACAGAGCCTATAAAATAATAAAAGTTACCATTTTCTTATAAAGTAAACGTTAATCATTTTTTGTGGTAACTTTTGGCAGTTGTCATGAACAACTTGATGAAAGGTTGCTCGTGAAGTTTTTAGTTTTTAATAGGTTAGGTGTATGGAAATTGGGTAAATAATTATTAATTAATTAATGGTTTCATGTTTGATGATATCTTATTGTATAAGCATCTAATCTCTGTTATATTCCACATGTCTGGGTGGTTAAGGATTTATTAGTCTAGTAAATAATAATTGTTTTTAATACCAAAACTCCAAAAGAACAAAATTGTGTTGGTATTTTTCTATTATTTTCTCTTCTTTTTTTTTCCAAAAAAGGTCCACTAATTCCATGCTACTGCAATAAAATAATTAATGGAACATGGTGTGTGTGTTTAATTATGAAAAAGTTTATCTGTCACTCAACTCAATTATTAAAAGTTAAAACACCAAATGGGGTAGCCAACTGCCAAATTAGCTTTATGTACAACAAATATAGCCTTTTGTTTTTCTTCAAGAATACTTTTTCGTTTCTAAAGGGAAATCGTGATGATAAAATAACAATCATGGACGTCAACGCAGAGTCAAAATTTGAGCATATTGTATTTTTGTTAGAGCATATTACTTTTTTGTTATGTACAAGCTACTTGTAGAATATTTTTTTTTAAATAATATACTAGGCTAAAGACCCGTGTAACACACGGGTTCAATCTAAAAATATTATTGTTGTTTAAAAATATTTATAAGTAATAATGTTAACATATAATACTTTGAATATCAATTTTTATGTATATTTTTTTAAAATTTACTACATCTAATATTAGTAGGTTTCTCTATTAATGCCTATACGTCTAAATAGTGTATAATATGGAATGAAATGAACTTATAAATAAGAAGTTTAAGTAATAGAAAAAATTAAATTGAACATGAAAAATAATACTTCAAATTCATAAACATCTAAAAATTTCTTTGTATACAACATTTGATGTTCTGTTGGTGATTTTTTTTCATCATTATCTAATATTAATAATTTTGATCTATATCTATTTTTAATTCGAGATAATATAACAAAGAGCTGATCATGTGTGAACACTTTTTTTAAAACAAACCAACTTTGGATAACGATTGTCCTTTGCTCTTGTTTATTGTCGTTCCAAAACATACTGCTAAAGGAAATTGTATTCTTTGAAATTTAAAAGCAATCATTTTGTCTGAAGGTGTCAAAGTCAACCGTGGAATAAAAGTGCAATTTCCAATATTACTTCTAGATATTATTTCAGCTTCTATAACACGATTGCCGAAGCTATTACTTGTAGCCTTGTTGCATTGCACAAACCACGTTTTTTTATCAATATTTCTTAATAGTATTACTGGAATACCAACTTTTAATATTAATTTATGGTTTCGAAAACCATATACATTAAGCCCATTAAGAACATCAGGTGAATATAAACTTTTATCAAAGTTGTTAGGAAGATACTATAAGTGACATAAACTATCAGAACTAAAATATTTATTTTCATCTCTGGGAAGCATGGATAACAAATAATTATTTATTTTTTGAACAACTTCATTTGTCGGTACAAGTATAGCTCTTTATTGAAAAAATATTTGATTATTGACATTATAAAAAATAAAAGGGTAGACAAAGTCAATTAAACTTGTTATAGGATCAAACGAATTGATAATAAGAAGATCATCCGGTATATCAATTATTGCCTTTCCATCATTCGATCCACCCGTGTTTCCTTCTCCTACATCTAGAAGTCATTTTGCAAATATCTTTGTTTGTTTCATATCAGATTGTTTACTTTCAACGGCTAACCTCGTGTTTTTTGTTATTCTAAGAACCTTACAGTTTGCTCAAATGTATGAGAAACTTAAGGAGGCATTAATGATGTTATGTCCAGATCCATTAGGAATAACAGGAAGAATTTGTCTAAAATCTCCTACAAAAACATTTATTTTGCCTCCAAATTGTAATCGAAGTTGTTACAATTATCACATGTGAGTATATCTTTCAAGGTTCTATCCAATGCTTCAAACGCATGCTTGTGAATCATAGGTGATTAGGTGCTTCATCCCAAATAATCAATGCAATGTCACTGTGAGGTTTTATATGACACAAAGAATCCTCGTTGAGATTTAAAGGAATTAGAAATCGAGAGTATGTCATTCTACCACCAGTTAATAATAATGATGCAATTCCACTCGAAGCAACGTTTAAAACAATTTCACCTTTCGACCTTATTCCACAATAATGTTTTCCCTATTCTACCGTAACCATAAACGAAAAAGACGCTTTCTTCTTTATCGTCAACTGCTTTCATTACATCATAAAAAACGCCTCTCTATTGATTTATTAAGGAAGATAAAAGATCATCATACTCGTTTGTCAAGGTTTCTCTATCATAAGATAGCTACTCAGTAATAAAACGATTATTTGAAGAAAGGGACCGAGTTATGATCAGGATAAGTAATCATTGAAAAGTTTTCCCTATTCCACCGTTAATAATAATGTTGTAGATAATGTCTTCCACAAAAATGTTTTCCCTATTCCACCGTAACCATAAACGAAACGCTTTCTTTTTTATCGTCAACTGCTTTCATTACATCATAAAAACGCCTCTCTATTGATTTGTTAACGAAGATAAAAGATCATCACACTCGTTTGTCAAGGTTTCTCTATCATAAGATAGCTACTCAGTAATAAAACGATTATTTGAAGAAAGAGACCGAGTTATGATCAGGATAAGGAATCATTGAAAAGTTTCGTAGGGTCGAACTATTACGAACTAACTTTTTTTTTCAATTTCAAAGAGAATCAAATTTTTAATTTGATCTGTGTAAAGAGATAAACCTGAAATTTAACTAAAATATATTGGAATTAATAAATACATCAAAAAAATGAAATGCAAATCACAAAATTATATTGTTGTATTTTTGAATTTTTATAATAGATAAATATTAATTTAACATGTATATATAGTAGCGAGGATAAAAAAATTGATACTTGGAGATTTAGTAGATGTTGTTTAACCTGAAAACTTTTGTAAAGACCGGAATATAAACCGACCGTTTTATAGAAAAACACAATCAAGAAATTTATTACATAGATAAATAGAATCATAGATGATTTGTAGAGTTTTTGTTGATGAAATATTCAAAGAAAGAAGAATCATGAGTGTTATATCATTTCCATAAAAAGATGATCTGTAATTTATGGTTAAATTCCCTAATTTTCTCCAAATTGCTATTGTATCATAATTAGACGGGAAATGAACCTAGACTAACATTTAGAATAGATACATAATTAGGCGGGAAATGAAAAAATTAAAGCCTTAAGAGAATGCCATGTGACACTAAAGATATTGTTTTATTAATAAGTATAGATATACCAGCTAATTGAATAAATGCCTGTTATGATATATAGATAGATATAAATTAAACCAACTATATTATTGTAATAGACTTTAGGGTTTAAGTGTAATATTGTTATTTATAGAAACCCATATCTGGAAACAAAAACCGATTTCAAACCCATAACCGCTTGTTTGTTGTACAAACCGACATCTAAAGGCCCAAATCATTTGTCAGTGTGTCACTGTGTTGTACACAAATCACTAAATTTAAAAACCAAATTGCGAAGCCCAAATCAGAAAGCCTAAATTAGAAAGCCCAAAAGAGATTGCAATTTGCAAAACCAGATCCAAATAATAGTTGTATGTGAATCAATGAATGTTTTATGAGGAATGGTGGTTAGAGACGACAATGGAGGGGAAACAGGTGGTTGTTTCGAAGATGAAGGATATAAATAAATATATTCTTGATGTTTGTTTTTAACATGTTTAGAAATATATCTTAGGTTTTACAAATCTAATTATAGATAAATAAGTTTTCTAACTATAGTTATATAAATATATGCATATATAAATAAGTTTTTAAGGTTATTATTACTATTATAATAGATCTATTGGGATTTATATAGAATGGGATATCATCCTCAAACTTTACCAATAGCCATGCTATGAATAGAATTTATTATTTATCAGATTTTACTAAGTATGTTTGTTTGTTATGTAGAATGGAGTTCGAGGGCTGATGTTGGATATGTACGACTTCAACAACGATATATGGTTATGTCACTCATTTGGCGGTAAATGCTACAATATCACAGCATATGTAAGTTCACAATCGTACAACACAATCTGTGTTATATAATTAATACTTACAGTTTAAACTTCTGTGCTTTGAACTTACAGCAACCGGCTATAAATGTTCTACGTGAGATTGAAAAGTTTTTGAAAGGAAACCCATCAGAAATCATCACCATTTTCATTGAGGATTATGTCACATCGCCAAGAGGTTTAACAAAGCTTTTTGCCGCAGCTGGTCTTACTAAATACATGTTCCCTGTCAGCCGAATGCCTAAAAATGGTAGTGATTGGCCCACGATCACAGATATGGTGAAGCAGAATCAACGATTGATTGTCTTCACCTCCAAATCCTCAAAAGAAGCATCCGAAGGGATCGCGTATGAGTGGACATACGTTGTTGAAAATCAATGTAAGTTTTCACATGAATCCACAATGTTACAATTGCAAGATTCTTAATCCTAACAAGAGAATATGTATCCAAATCTAATGAATCTTAACCTCGAAACTGAAACTCTAGATGGAAGTGAGGGGCAGGTTGCTGGTTCTTGCCCCAGTCGCTCTGAATCATCCCCCATGAACACAACATCACGATCATTGGTTCTTCAAAACTACTTCTCAACTAATCCCAATGTCACTGGAGCGTGTATTGATAACTCTGCTCCGATCATTGCCATGATGAACACATGCCAGATAGCCGCTGGCAACCGCTGGCCAAACTATATTGCTGTTGACTTTTACCAGGTATGGAGTACAATTTGACTTTTGAGGTCAACTTTTAGCTCAGACATTAATGCATGGTTTTTGGCTACAGAGGAGTGATGGAGGAGGAGCTGCTGAAGCCGTGGATGAAGCCAATGGTCACTTGACATGTGGATGTCCTAACATAGCTTATTGCGGGGTATAGTTATTTTGAGTGTTTTAATCATATTTACATGTAGTTCTTGTAATCATGTAATAAATGTATTAATGAGCAAATGGCCCTGCAGGTGAATGGGACATGTAACACACCAGTGCTGTCGCCTCCACCACCAGCACAATTGTTATCTGGAGGTTCTGGTGGTTCGAGCCAGGGCTACTCGATTCAAGAAGCGGTTCGACTACAATGGGTTACTGGTGCACTATTGTCCACATTGGTATTGCTATTATTGTAAGTTTTACTTAGCTGAAGAGTTCTCTCTTCGGTTAAATTCATCTGCGGCTGAAATACATGCATACACTTGTATATGTAAAGCTACTTGTTGCTTTTGTTGTATCGAGGATACTTATGGTCCATTTAGATCAAGTTTTGGTATTCTTGTTTGATCTTTTTATTCTGGATGCTGCTTTTGTTACTTTGTGTACAAATCAAAGGCTCAATACGCTAACAGATATATAGACTGATATACGACAAAATTCAGGCCTGGTTACAATCAACCCGTTCTTAGTCGGATCCGACTCGATACTAATTTCCTAGTCAGGGTTGTAAACAAACGCATTCTAATTGCAAATTCCATCAACAAGTCTATTAGTTTTGATGGGCAACAACATAAAACAAACTAAAACTAGCTACTAAAAGTTGAAAATAACACAGGATTGAATTGTGCTTCAATGCCTAGGAAGAATCAGAAACTAAGATGATCCAAGTTGAGATCCAAATGAAGGCTCTTGATTCATTGTTCGCGAAAAGTCAAGTACTGATGGCTGGTTTTGGCTCAGCATTGGGCTCACAAGTGCTCCATGGTTTGCTGTCATGTTGATGAGCTGGTTTCCATGGTTCATGCCAGAGGGTTTGTGGTTCGGTTGAAGAACACCATGTGGTGCACACATGGAGTACAAGTTTATCCCATTTCTCATTGTTAACATCTGAAATATTAAACAGCATATTATTACTTCCAAGAAAATAAAAACAATGCTAAGTTGGCAAAATGAAATTCACGGGTTTGGGCCTACTATAAAGCGGTCATGTTAGTTTCGGTTCAAAACCGTAAACATGTTTAACTTAAAGGGTCAGTCAACTCGGTGGGTCGTGGTTTGACGTGTTAGACCTAATATTTACATAAATTAGTTGAAATGGCCATGCATACCTGCACCTGAAGCTGGAGCTGCTTCAGATATTCAATGGCTTCATCCAGCATAGAAGCCTTATCAGTCTGTTGAATCAATTAAATTTATCAAGATTCATGATTATATCGATACATTCGTTGTAAATATTGTTAGAAAGTTTCATAATATAATTGAAGTCATGTATTTATGTTTTGTGACAGACCTTATTTGAATTGGGGATAAGTTTCTGCAAAGCTTTCATCTTTTCATTAATCCTGCTTCTCCTCCTCTGAACAAAATCAATCAAAATCCGTATATTAGGATAATAATCAAATGTGGTGCAACAACCTACCAACTACGTGTTTTGTGACTTAAAAGTTGTTACCTTTTCGGACATATTATGAACCTCGGCAGCGCGTGTTCGTTTTGATGGATTACGAGGAGGGTTTGGTTTCGCAACCATTTCTTCCATCAAGTGTTCCAATCCCTGCTTTAGAAGAAGAAGATTATTTCATGGTCGAAAATATGTGACAATTTGGTTTTCTTAATATTAATAGTGTGAAATTAATTACTTTACTTTTGCTTTTTCCCCCCTCAAACAACATAAATAACCACATTAATATAACGAAAGACAACATATTTTCACTCTTTTTACCTTTTGATATCATGTAATGATGGACAAAAGATAACAAAATATAAGTATACATGAACATTACATAGGTCGTTTAAAAAACCATGTGCTTAATTTATTTATTGGTTTATACCTTAGTACCTTACGCCTTACACCAAAATCCGCCATCAATACAACCCAATACAATAACCTTTAAGGGCCCCGTGTGCTGTGACTTGAGACTTGAGAGTGGAAAGAGAGAAACCGATGCTCAGTGCCAATAAAAATTTAAACGGTAAAAAATTCTTGCATTCCTTCTTTTTTTTTTCAGAATGAATACACATGATAGTATACACATTGGCGAAAATGAGTCAAGCCACTCATGATCTATTTGGAATGGGCGCAGTTAAACTTGTATCTTGACGGGCTAGAACCATGCTCGAGATCATATTATAGCTCTATTGATAGACGAGTTTAAACCCAAGCTTCATATGTCAAGCTTAACTAGGCTTGAGAGTCTAAACAACATGTTATTTATGCTTTTATATTACAATATTATATAATATTTATGTGATAATTATTATTATGTACAAAACTATGACAAAAATATATGATTTATTTACATTATAAATATTATAATTGTAAACACATATAAAATATTATAAATATATATAACAAAAAAATAATAAATAATAAATGAGTCGAGTTATAAAATCTACTCAGAGCATTCACATCTCATTATAATTATGTGAGTGTACGAGTTAACGAGAGAAAAACTGTTAATGTTTATTTGTATAACTCTTATAAATTTTTTAATATTTTAAAAATGATTTGAGTGCATGAGAGAAAAAATATAATGATAAGGATATAAAAATACATTATATAATTGAATATGAGAAAATAATATTAATAATTTTAATGTAATTATAAAAATAATAATAATAATAAATGAGATATAATTGCTCTCATGATGTCATGTCATACAAATAGACTTTCAAAGTTTTAAACAAAATCAAGTAAAATCTAGAAAGCTACATATTCTAAAACCCCACCCGGTTCGATTTTCTCAAACAGATTTCCAAATATAGATCGTAAAACTCAAACTATTTTACACGGTTTGAAACTTTCAAAATTCCTAAACTGATTTTTAAAAAAATTAAAAGTGATCAACAATTTGAATGGTTTCAAACCAGAAGATGTATTTGTACTCCAATGATTGCTTAAAGAACTTTATATCTTAGTTTACAGAGTTACTAATATTTTGTAAGGTTGATTTTTATTTGGATCTTAATATAGAAACACTCACTTGGATAAATTTGACACCCCCTTATACACCGCGTATGGATCATAAGGTCGAAAACATTAAAAACGAAAAAAATTCAGGGGTTGTCAGATGGCTATACGTCCCATATAGACCTAGACGACCCATATACGACGCGTATAGCAAATTTTGGCACTGACTACGAGAAAAAATTCAAAAAGGGCTGTCAGAGGGGTTATACGCCCTATCTATACAACGCGTACGAGGCTATACGACACGTATAGAAATTTAAGTTGTTAATTTATAAATTTAGGTTGTCTAAATATTCGTACCTTTTTTTACCACATTTTCTTATAAATTTCATACATATTTAAAACTCCGGTTATTTCATCAACATATTCCAACTCAGATTCCAAAGATGAGGAGAAAATATTGCAATCCAAAATCAAAACAGGGTATACCTCGCTTTCGCTATCATATTCCTCTGGATCATAATCAACAGTACCCACCGAAGAACAAGCAACATTTCCGACAGCCTTCACCGGAATATTCGCAGCTCCGGCGGCAGAAGACGACTGATCCGACGGCTGCTGCCGTTGAATGTCACATTTCATTTGTTTTGCAGCATGAAACATCGAAGAAGACGACGACGATGATGATGATGATTTGAAGAGAATTTGACGGAGGAGGAGAGAGATGTCGTCGGTGGGTTCAGGCGGCGGAGAATATGAAGGTGTGTCATACATGTTGGCCATTAATCTAATTCAAGAGAAATGGTATGATGGAATTGAAACAGGCTTTTTTTCTTTCTTTTATGTTAAGTGTGTAGGTAATCGGAGAAAAGAGTTATGGGGTGATTGAATAGAATAGATTTATAGAATAGATATATAGATATAGATGTAGCCAACGATGGAGGTCGTACGTGATGATGAAATGTCACGCGCGCCTCACTCTATCGATTCTATCATAAACCACTGAATCTTTAGAAATTCAAAGGATGAGATATTGGAATGCACCCAATATTGTAGAGGTGTTTAGGAAAAAATGTTTTATATATGGAACTTAAACCGGTTTGTAATCTAAAAAGAGTTGGACTGATTAACCGACATGAGTGAGGAACCGGTTATGAACTAATCCGAGCCACTGGTTTGTATACGCCTCCTTTGAAACCTGTTTGGAACTGGTTAAAACCGATTCAAACCGGAGCCAATTATTTTTCATTTGAAACTCTGGTATGGATCTGAAACCTGTTTGTACAAAAGCCGGTTTTTGACTTTCGTTGACCAAAATGGAACCAATTTGGGGAATTATTCTTTTTTACGCCACTACCTTATTGCTAATTGCATATTCTATTGATTTGATGGATTTTCTTTTATTTTTAATGAAATTTGGTTAAATGGCCGTTGAAGACTGGTTCGGAACATTATACATATGTTTAAGGGTTGTTCTTCTTTTTAAACGATTGTTTTAACGGTTGTTCTGCTTTTCAAAAATTTGCTTAAGGTTGTTCCATTTTTAAAACACGTATTAAACGAATATGAGGTATATTTAGTAGAGTACGTTTAACATAACCGAATATATTAACTTTTTTTTTGTTTTTTTATATCATTTGTAAAGAAGTGATAACATAAACCGTATAAGATAACTCATTATCTGAATACTTTAATAAAAATATATGGATAATAACATGCTCATTTTACCTCATGTATTTTCATTTTAACAAATTTAACATCATATCTTATCATATATAATTTTATTTCCCATATGACATTGAATTTTATTGTGTGACGTACCAATATTCCATGTGGCCATGTGTAGCTTTCATTGTCGACATAACACCATAAGTTAATGAGAAGAAACCCAAAATAATTCTTTTATCATCCATTGCCCTCCTCAGATATCTTTATCCATCATATTACAATCGACTACATTACAATCCCCTTCAATCATCTTCTTTATGATATTTCATGTGGTGTCATCAGATTACATACACTATGGTTTTCCCTACAATCTAGATTCCTTTTTCACTAAAATGAATGATAGAGACATAGAGTTTAGAAGAATTATCAAGTTCAACGAGAGAGATATTGACTATGTGCTGACGAAGGTCATGATTCAAGGCTGGATATAATACGGTGTAAGACATATGGAACAAGAATGATATATATAACTTATTTTACATGGTTTATGTGCACTTGTGTTTTATGCGTCAAATAGAAATCCGATAGCACAAACCAAGAATTGATTATGTAGTTTACTATACTTTCATATGTTGGTTGTAGTTTATTAATTATGCTAGAAGATAATCATGTATCAAAGAATGAAAGTTTTATTTTTACTAACTGGACATGAAACATGTGAACCCGATGACTGACCAATACAACAGAATGGTGGTTTTGGGACTCTTTTCTATACCACGACCTGTGACATCTATTTAAGATGTATAAAGCAAAGGGAGATCATAAGAAGTGAATATCTTTATATCTTATTATTCGTACAAAAACCTATACGTATATGTGTGTATGTATGTATGTTTGTGAGGGTCAAGTGAGAATTATTTTTTATAGAAACCCTGAAATCTGGTTTTCACGTATGTGTGAAAAAAGAATTGTTTACACATGTATAAAGAAAGAGTTTTTAAAAATTAAAAATTATCATTTATTTTATGTGATTACTATTTTGTGTGACTACTATTTACACATGGATTTTACAAAAAGCTAGATTTTACATTACGTTTGATGCAAAATTTACGACAATCGACTATTTTTAATTAAATGGCTGGTTTCAAATATTTGAAATAAAGACCCACAAATTTTTAAGCGTTTTAAACTCACCAAAAAGGCCAATATTGAAAATCCCAATCTAGCTTAATAAAAAATCATACAAGTTAGGGAATTTTGCTATAAGATGTCATGGATCTACCATTAAAAAAATTTCAAAGAGGACACTCAAAAGTTGAATAGGCGTGGGGAACATTTATCCAATTATTCCAACTTGCGACAAGTAACAAATTCTTTGCACTTAGATCGCACATGCCACCAACACTAACTCTTCTGTACTTCCGTGATATTACTCTGTAAGTTTAAATTTATATATTTTTATCTTTCTCCAAATATTAATAAACGAGTTGTTAGTGTTATGTTATAACCACATAACATAAGAACCTAAATACTTTTTAGTAATAGGAAAGATTATTGAACTAATCATTTGACTCAATCTAATTATCAAATAGCCATTGCCTAAAGAGGCTTACTAAAATAGTCGTTAATCAAACTTGTATTACCGACATCGCCATATCCTTTTGTAATGTCTTGCCGACATGACAAGATACACCATAAACATCTCGGTTAAGTGAAAAGATCACACCGCTTTGTCTGCCAAAAGTCTCGTCTGGCACATAACAAAACTCACTTACTTAAAACATGTAAAATGATTAAACAATCAAATGCGACAATTAACAAACCATTTGTTTTTATTATAATACTTCATTTCATAATTAATTTGATTGTTCTTAAATAACTTTTATTCCTTAGCTTTTTTAAACTAAAACATGGCTAAATTTTTGTATTTTCTCTTTGAACATTCAGTTATAAAATTTAACTAGAACGAAACTGTTTTTAAAAATGTATTCTTCTAGTCTCGTAGATGCTTCGACATGTGTTTCACTCGACATTTCGGTTTTATTATTCATGTGATGTTTTATTAAAAATTCCGTTAATATTAATCTTTTAATTTGTTAATAATTCTAATTTTTTAAATAAATATAAGTGTTTTTTTAGAAAATAGACTCCACCCGCATCTCACAATTTCCTAGGTATAACATATTTTTAGTGAGTGAGTTTTCTTACTTATGATAGTGCCCACATGACACAACTCACAACTCATAACTTATTAACGGGCTCTTTGTCAGCATCTAAATCAGTTTTTTAATGGTTCAGATGTCTGAATGGTTCGGTACTTAATGGTTCAGACTGTTTGTTCGTGAGCAAATGTCTGAATGATTCAAACATTTGTCTCTAAATAGTTAAGCATTATACTAATGTTGAATGATTAAGCATTATACTAATGCTAAATGGTTAAGAGGTCTAATACTGAATGGTTAAGACCTCTTATCTGAATTGATCAGACATTTGTCTTTGAATAGTTAAGCGATATATACTAGCATTAATAGTGTCAGACCTTTTAATGGTTCAATACTTAATGCTTCAAAACTTTTATTGGTTCAACACTTAATAATTCAGAAATTGCCAAACATCCCTAAGTATGACATCACATAATAACCAACTTATAATTATTAATTGTTAGTTTTATTTGAGGTGTTTAAGAAAGCTATTGAATATTAATCTACAAAATTATAAAATTTATTAGGCACCACTTATAAAATTAAATTTGAAATTATAACATCTGTAATACTTTGATATTATTTATATCTTATTACCTTAATTTTGTAGTTTTTTTAAATTAAGTGGTATAGTGAGATTGAATTAAGATTTAACTAATTATGATTTTATTTTATTTTACTTTTTTTCATTAGTTAATATAAATTAAAAAAACAGCGAGATTCACAGTTTGTTAGCTACATTCATATATATTATTTTTAATATTTTTACCTTTTTAAATTTAATTTTATTATTTTAACTGTAATAAATTCCTATTCAGTAATTTTTTAAAGTTTATTATATTTTGAACTATAATTAGTTTTATTTTACATATATACATGCTAGATTTGTAAAATAGTTAGTTTAATTAATTTAATTTCTTGTAGCGACATTTTTCTTGATATCTCGCTTAGGTGGCGAGAGTTATTAAAATCTGTTTTTTTATCGAAAGTGACATGAATTTAGTGAAATATCACGGTATTTTAAAAGTAACAAGATATTTTCATAAAAACTTGCCGCTTTGGGCTATTTAGACATGAAATAACTTGGTAGTTCTCTTTTATAAAAGTTATTAAAAATCTTTTACCTGTTTACATAAATATTTTGACTTGGAACTAATGATGGCTTTGGCTTTGCTTAATAGCACAAAAAGTCCTTATAGCGTCGATTGTATGTCATTAACCTCCATGATTCTTAGGAATGAACACCTTTCTAACACAACTTGATACAGCCAGACGACATGCCCTACAGTGAACATGTAAAAAAATTGTAATCCCACGAACAACACAAAATTTTTATGGCTTAAGTAGCACAAAAAATCCATATAGAATCGATTGTACGTCATAACTCATAAGCCTCCATCATAATTTATATCGAGCTACGGAACTACCAAATCAAGTTTTACCTCAGTGTAATGTTATCTAGTTGAACTCGAGGCCAAAAGTTGGTTCTCAGCTAGTTTTACAATAAACTTTTGTCAAAACCCTTTGACACTTGCATACTCTATAATTGACAGAACAATATCAATGAGATAAACGTACACAAAAACAAAATGGAAACACCACCATTAGTTTGAAACAATCATCATGAAGCAATCTCACTTATAACTTTTCAAAATTATAATCTTAATCAGAAGGCCAACATCCTCGTAAGTCACAACTCGCTCCACCAGTCCACCACTTCGAGTTGACTATGATACTACTGTTACAGACCAAACACCACAAAAAATCATTTTTAAAATGCTAGCTTGGTGAGTGAGGAAGTCTATTCGGTCTCTAAACTCCATATTTGTTACTTATACAACCCGTTATATAACAAGTCTCAAACCTTACTTTTTTAAAAGTGTCATGTTAAAAGCCTCCAACTTATTTGAGTCAAACTAACATCCTGTTTACAAACCAAACACACCATCTTCCTTTTCCAAAAGACCAATGTGTCATATCCACATGTATTGTCAAACCGATGTTTGGCGGTCAACGAGCCATAGAACCATCCAGTAATCCAAACAAATAAAATATCGAACCCAATAATTCTCATGTCTCTCGTAACCCACTGTGGCAACCCCTCATTGGACCGAACAATCACCACATCCAAACACCCACCCTAAATGTTGATACCCTACGCGAGGGTCCACCACAGTAATCAACGCCCTCATCATCAAAATTCAAAACTCAAAACGTCACAAATTAACATCGAAACATGTAAATTCTTTCCCTCAACACGGCAAGCAAAAACCAACCCCATTTCTCACGATACTGACGTGTCAATCAAAATAAAACGTCATTGTTGATCTGACGGTTCTGATTTTCTTTTTGTTTTGATAGTTTTGAAGTTGGTTTAACTTTGTTGAAAACGTTGTGAGGAGCAGTAGAGTGGTACTTACGGTGGGGATGGTGTTGGTGTACGTGGCATGTTATGATTGGTTGATGTAACTGTGTGATATTTAGGTTTAAGGTCTATAACATGTTTGTCAAAGATGGATGGCTGCGATGGACTCTAGGATGCTTGCAGTGGGTTGCTTTTGTTCGTGAAGGAGCGTACGTACAATATCACGTCCGTTCATTTGAACGATATGATTAATAAACAAAAAAGTAGCAAAGAGATAGCAAAATTACATGTTACATCATGAAAAATTAATAAGTGGAGGTACATTTATGTAACCAAATTGAACCAAAATGCTTTTTAGCGGTTTATTTAATCTGATGAAATATAAAAAGGTTTGATATCCTCCATCGTCTTAGAGGGAAGCAAGTATATTTTTCTTTTTACAAAGACTCATGTCTCACGTATTACTAGCTTTTCAGATCCACCAAATCATTGTGCTAATAGAAGCATTTATCCATCAAAAAAATTACATATTTATTCAAAAACACAAGTTTTAATACATAGAATAAATTTATTTTAAGCATATTTGAAATAAATATGTAATATTACAAGTTGAAAAAAGGAATATGGAATTGCCCCTAATTTATTTTGCCTATTACGAATCACCATGTTCTAAAGTAAGAAGATAAGGTACATTATGTAGCCGGAGGTTCGTGAAAAAAAAAAGCTGCCTTATGAACATTTTGGCAAAAATCATTAATTTTATTATAACTTATCATTTTCTTACTTTGCTTTATTTTTCCGATCCTGAGCAAATTTCAATAGTCATTTAACTCATCATCATCGATTATTGATGATCAAAACACATTTTATGGAAATTTAATGTGACCAGAATAAGTATTTATACGAAAGGAAGGGTTCAAATAAAAAAAAGTTTTAAATTTGAAAAGTATTTACAAGATAGCTTTAAGCAAGCACATCTCGGCTTAAATTTTTAACCGAGTTGGCTTTGCTCGTTAATATATGAGGCTCTTTCAAACGATTGATTTTAAACAATATATATTTGGTTAGTGGCGGACTCATGTTTTTTTTCTTATGGTGTATATTTTTTGGTTCTTGAATCTAACAACGCAGATGTCATAATTTTCAAGTCAGTTAATACAAGTCGAGTCACAAAGTAAAATATATTGTCATTGAAGATACGCATAAAAATACAATGACATTAAAATATAAGAATAGCTTGTTTTGTAAATGTCATATGTATAGATTGATTTTGCCTAATAAGTATGTCTATTTTGTTTCAATTATTAAAAGTTCTTGATCACAAATGCATCTTTTTGATCGGTTTTATTAAATAAGTAACATGTCATTTAAGCTTTAGTCTTTTTTTTTTTTACTATACTCTAACCAATTATGAACAGAATTACCTTGCATTTCTACTAATCAATTATCATGAAAAATTATGGTTTTTGACCAGCATGGATCTCTACTTAAATATGCTTATTTTTGTTTTCATGTTTTTCATCAATGATAGGGTCATAATTCTTTTAGTAAAATAATGGTGTCAATCGTTAAAAAAACAATCATCGAAATTCTAGTGTTATACATTTTTACATAAAACACAAAAAAATAATGTAAGGTGCTCACACACTCCATAATCTGGTAATGACATTGAAGATGCTTTAAGAGCCAACTACCCAACTTCAAAGAATACTATTTAGTAAGTCTGATTTAGAATTAAACTCCATGTATAGTTTCCTATCTCAATCCTGTAGCAATTTTGTAAATTCTGGTGTGATCTTTCCTTAAACTTACGTCTTCCCATGTGCGATACTTATTTAGACAGATATTTCCAACTGAAAATTTAAAAATAAGTGCAAAAAAGATGGTAGTGTTTTGAAAATACTTAAAGATTATCTTAGTATGCCCTTTTCAAATACAAACATTTGAATCATACTTGGATAATATTTATAGTTTCGACCAATTAAATATTTCCCGTGAGGGCGTAACCTAATTCGTTGTATATTATTTATTTAAATACATTGAGATGATTCAATATATATTACTTTATATAATTTTTTCATATTTTTGTAGGATGAATCTAAATTATACTCAAAAGTGGTAACTTGTAACAGTGAATTAAAGAAAACAATAAATAAGATGACTTCAGCCTTAAATTGATTAAGCTGCAAGAATAAGTGGGTTCTTAGTGGGCTGCTACTGGACCGAGGATGAGGGATGAAAACAAGTTGGGCCGTTTATTTAAATGGTGTGAGCCCAGAAGAAAAACAAAACCGGCTGATACCGGTAGAGTGCAAACTTAACCTATACTCCGACCTCGGAACCGAACCATTAAAAACCAGTACCGTAGAAATCGGTTTCTAACCGGTCCTAACCATCAGATTGTATCCGGTTAGAGGTGTACATAATGCAACCAGGCAGTAACCGGATTTCGCATCGGGTAATAACATGTTATTAGTTATTACCATTACCATTAGTAAAAGTAGTCGTTTTCTTACTGCTATCTGGTCGTTTAGCCGTTTAAACTAATTTTTTTTAACCTTTTCACCCTCATATGTTAGTACAAATAGATATTATGTGTATTCAATTGATCATAACACTTCTCTAGCTCTCAGAACTCATAAAAATGTAAAATATGCGCACTATATTGTGCACCTTTTGTGGGTATAATTACTCACAATGTGCAAATCATCATGTACATACGCGGCATTTATCATAAATCCCTTTAATTTTCCCGATCAATCGAACCAGGGTTATCTTATTTATATGGTCTTCACCTCCATCCAATTAGTTAAACATAATAGTTAAAGAAAAGATGGACCGGATGGTATTGAATAACAGTATGGATGACAAAACTTTAGTTTGTGTGATTAGAAAATTTGAAAGGTTGGAGAAGAATGCAATATTTATATATTGATGATTTGTACATAAATAAGATTATACACAAAAAATGCACATTGTAATGTCGTGTAAAAATTTTATTTAAGGTATGCGCAGCCTTGAAAGTCATTCTTGTTTTATTGAACAATTTTGTTTCTTTCTCTTTCCAATTGCAATAACAGTTGGCAACAAACATCATGAAAATTTGGTCCCCGACCCGGACTTCACCTCAAAATGCCAAATACGACACATCATCACCTAAGCGATTTGATGGTAAAGCAAGAAAATGATATCGGTAGTGTTGAGTTCAACTTTAAAATAACATCGGTCACCTCGACTTCAACTTAGAAGTGACCTCTCTCTTTGTCTCATTCCCTTGTTTAGTTCGACCCTCACAAAATCCACCCTAAAACCTAAAAATGGCACGCATGTGACATGTCTTACGTCTCTACCACATAGCCACCCATTCACCACACTCAACGCCACAAGTTTGTCTCGGTTATTGATTCTTTTCTCTCCATTGGTCACGAAATGCGACTTCAGGTTGAAAACACTGTCAGAGTCCCCATTAAATCAAAACAAAGATATTTTCACTGGTTTAATCAAGTATATGAAGTTGGGTGAGAGACCTCAATTATACCAGTATTGAAAGAAAAGAAAAAAAAACGAATTCTGATACATCGTTTTAGCGAATGAATTACCCGTATCTTTCTTTTCATGACTCAGATCCATTTATTATATAACATGTTTAAATCTTTTACCTTGTTGTGCCTAGAATTGTCGCCTTCATAATTTACATTTGCCCATTTACATTTAATGAATATGAGAATAATAAACTTAAGGGTTATTTACTTTCATAACAGATATTTGAATGTTTTTTTTTCAGATATATTATATAAAACTATGTCCTATTTCTCAAACGAGCAAATGAGTGATCATGAAGCATAAAATTTTAGCATTGACTTTCAGATTATGGGGTATTTAAACCGGTATCATTTCGTTCTTTCTAAGTATTTTATTTACCTAATTTTTAAAAATATCTTATAATCTAATTCTATTTCACATATATCCATATTCTATAAGATAAAAAGAATATAGTCCTATAGAATCATTTTTCCAACCAAGTAATCTAATGGTATTTTATTCGCCCCAACATCAAAGAAAAATATTCAAATCCTTGGTTGAATATTATAAAATTTTGCCGTTAAAAAGAACTAAATTGTCACTATTTCTGGTTTTTGACGTTTTGCAAAGCTTCATGCTATGTTGAGTTGTGCACCAATCACAACAGTAAAACTTACATAAAGTGAACAAACACACTTTTCAACCCACGTACATCCAAACAAAGCACAAGGTACAAGCACTATAAGCAGGAGATGGGTTCCATGTTGAATATTCAAGAACAGACACGTGCCAACAAGAGAATCTGATGGCGAAACGATGACCACATTCTTCCGCCACTGCCTTAATTCTTCTACACCACCGTACGAAAACCCCATAAAACCACCACAAATCCCCCTTTCTCTCTCTACAATTTGGGCCTCTTTCTCTCTCTAACATCCCCATGGAAGAAGGTGAACCTCAGATTGATCGCCTTCCCATGGACCTACTTTCTCACATCTTCGTTTTCATCACTTGCTTCAAGGATTTAGCTCAGTATGTTGTTTATGAGTTTTGATTGTTGTTTTTGATCTTCTTGTTAGAATCGAGTGTTTGATCGTTGATCAATTTTTGTGAAGGACTAGCGGTGTGTGTCGAAAATGGAGGCAAGGTGTGAAGCAATCGATTGGGAGAAGGGAGAAATTGAGCTTTGCGGGTTGGAAGATGGATGATGCGTCTACTTCTCGTCTTGTTCGTGATGCTTATGGTCTCAGGGAGCTTGATATGTACGTGTTTGATTCACTCTCCACTTTCACGCTTTTGAAATACGAATTTGTGTATTATGTGTTGTTATGCAGATTGTTTGAGATGATCAATCATGTGAGTGTATCTGATATAACTTAGAATTTGTGAATTTGTGAAATTGAGTTTCGATTTGAATGCATGTGATCCACCAGAACAGCTAAATTTGATATCTGTGTAAGAATTAGGGGTTGTTTGGATGTAATTCTACAGAATTTACTATGATCAGTGTTGATAGTTTAATCGTTGAATTGTATGAATTGAGAACATAAGATTGAACAAAATGAGTGTTGAACAATCTAAAATCTTCTAATTGTGATGGTTTCAGTTCAAAAAGCCGTTGGGGCTGCCAGATTACGGATAATGGATTGTACCAATTATCCACAGCAAAATGCATTACCAACCTGACCTCAATATCCTTATGGGGTATGACGGGGATCACCGACAAAGGTGTTGTTCAACTGGTATGAGATCACCGTTCTTTTCGGTTAATGGATCATACATTTGCTTTAGGTTTATTTATTGGTGGCAGAAACATCAATATATTTTGGAATCAGTTTCAACATTTTAGATTGTTTATTGATTGTTCCTACAGATTTCAAGGGCCAATTCTCTGCAACACCTAAACATTGGGGGTACTTTCATAACCGACGAATCTCTGTTCGCGATTGCTACTAGCTGCCCCCATTTGAAGGTTGGTTTCTTTAGTTTTCATGATTCTTACAGGAAACTAATACTGTTAAAATAGAGCTTGTGATGAGCAGATGACCTTCAAGGGGTTAAAGATCATGAGACCTTGGCCACCCTTTGAAGGTTTTAATCGACTTATTTACTAGATAATAATTATTTGTTTGTGAACTTTGCAGACTGCTGTATTATGGGGCTGCCGTCATGTAACTGAAAATGGACTTGTAGTTCTTGTGAACAAGTGTCCTAAACTGGTGACGATAAACGTATGGGGGTTGAGAGTCCCTGTTGACTCTTTCGTTACCCTGTTGACCATTCGTCCAGCTCTTCAGATTGTACCCCAATCGCCCCTCAATATCGGAAGCATACCTCTATTACCTGTTTTTTGAGGTTGTTTGGATGCATTGTGTACAGATTTGTTAATCATCCCATTGAAAATTTGTACATATGTTATTATTGTATGTTCTTTATCAGCATAATAAACCGGACACTTTGCAAATGAACCCCCATCATGTGGGTTTGTGTGTTCTTGTGGCCACAATGATATGATATATGGGTGTTTATACCCTTTGTGCAAGTTTTTTGCTGGATCAAGCATTGCCCTTTTTTAGTGAATTTGGTGTTTCTGTTTGCCGTCTTATCAAAATACCGATTTTGTTTACTAAAGACATTTGAAAAATAATAAAGGTTGATATTTTATATGCATTTTGAAATTAGTATTTCTGCATTTTTTAAGTTATAAAAGTTAAAGGTAGATGGTGAGGACAAAACATCAATATCTTTTGGAATCATTAACAAGGGTTTAGGTTGTATTTTATGACAATGGTTATTCCTACAAAGGACCAATTCTTTGCAACGCTTAAAGATTGGGGATACTTCATGACGGGTGAGTACAGATAGCAACAATCACGGCCTGTTGTCAAATAAACGGGTTGATTTGAACTATTTTTGTTAGTTGAATGGTTTGATTAAAGTCACTCAAATTATACAACCATTACAACTAGTTTTATATCTGTTCGGTGGCCAGATGGTTTCATGTCATAATGTCATAACTATCTCTTTTTATATACTAAACAAAAACATCATTTGTTTGTAACTAATGTAATTTGTTACTATAAGGACAACCGACTACATTAAAAAAATCACAAAACAATAAAAATCAATAATTAGTGATTATAACCGTAAGTGGTACAATCAAAGGTTGCCAGGGTTTTAGGTATATCATTTAATAAAAAAAGGAAATACTAACCGTCGTATGCTCTCCACGAACTATCGCTTCATTTTCTTCATGTCGCATGCTGGTTGCAGTTGGTGATTACAGGTGCTCTCTTTATTCATATGCATATTCGTAAGTTACAGATAATATTGGTAGGTTGTATTCGATTCAAATATCCAATTATCTGGTTGCTAAATATCACTCAGTTTTTGCACAATTAGGGCTTCTATAGAATTTTTTTGTCGAATTTTGTTGATGTTTGATGACCAATGTCTTTGCTATATTAGTGGTATTTCTTTATAATCTTCATCACAGCAACATAATGCAGATTACGTAGGTATTCATTATATTTCGTTACACCCCTACATGACCAATGAAAATTTTGCATAAACCCTAATACAGAAGGCAAGCTTAAAGGAACATTGTGCTTGTTTTTGTAATATATACATTAAATTTTTTAGTTTGAAGTAGTATTTTTGAAAATTCTGTATGTTTTACTTTTATTGGTGATAGTTTTCTCCTCAATATATATTTGCAGCCAATTTTTCTGTGGGTATGGCTAAGATTAATGACAAAATAACACAATTAGTATGGTTTAAGGGATCTTCTTTCACCACTACTTTTGCAGGGAAGTCCCTTGTTCATGTGCTTAAAACCACCGTCAAATTAAACAACATACTCTTTCTCTTGCACTGGTGTTCAGAGCAATGTCGAAGACGAATGGAACTTTATCAGCAAGGAGACCTGTTGCCGTGAAGGAAAACATCGATCTGACTGATAAAGAAAAACAGATATTTGATCGTTTGCTTGAAGTTCTTCGTCATTTTAATCTTGAAACCAAGCTACGTGTTGCTGGTGGGTGGGTCCGTGACAAGCTTCTAGGGAAAGAGTGTTATGATATTGATATTGCTCTTGATAATTTGTTGGGGAGAGAGTTTTGTGAAAAAGTAAACGAGTATTTGACATCCACAGGAGAAGAAACACAAGGAGTTGCTGTTATTCAAAGCAATCCAGATCAATCAAAGCATTTGGAAACAGCAAGGATGCGCCTTTTTGATGTTTGGATTGATTTTGTGAACTTAAGATCTGAAGATTATGCTGAAAACAGCAGGATTCCAACCATGCAGTTTGGTTCTGCAGAGCAGGATGCTTATCGAAGAGATTTGACCATTAACAGCTTGTTTTACAATATCAATACATCCTCAGTTGAAGATTTTACAGGGAGAGGGTTAAGTGATTTAAAATCTGGAAAAATCGTGACACCTTTACCACCAAAAGAGACGTTCTTGGATGATCCGCTAAGAGTTTTAAGAGCTATTCGTTTTAGTGCTAGATTTGAGTTTGAGATGGTGGAAGAATTAAAGGCTGCAGCTGCTGATAATGATGTGAAATCTGCAATTGCTGATAAAATTAGCAGAGAACGCATTGGTCATGAAATTGATCTTATGGTAAGTGGGAATCAACCAGATAAAGCAATGGCTTGTATATCTGAGTTAGGGTTATTTTGGGTTGTGTTCACACCACCCGAAAATTGTAAGCCATTGATCTCAAAAGAACACGATAAGGCTTGTGTTGGATATATGGATGCTGCATGGAGACACATGCATGAAGTGGGATGTACTTTTAGTGATGAACAAAGAAGGCTGTATCTGTATGCATCTTTGTTCATTCCACTTAGGAAAACTGTTTACATAGATAACAAAAAGAAAACAGTACCCGTTGTGAACTATATCTTTAGAAATTCCCTTAAGTTGAAAGCTAGTGATGCTGATGATGTCATGAAGCTGCATAACGCGGTTGAGAAGTTTTTGTCTTTGATCCCTTTCGTGTTGGGCAATAAGGATTTGCAAATTGGTGAAATCAATTGGGAAACAGATGTTATAGATGTTCATTTGTCATTGAGATTAAGAATCTTGTTGGGTTTGCTTCTTAGGGAAATTAAAGATTTCTGGAGGGCTGCATTAATGCTTTCTACTCTTTTACATAACAGTGATTCCTCTTTTGAGGTTATTGAGGGGAAATTAGATAAAAGAAAACAAGTGTTTAAGGCGGTTGAGCAAGAAATATTGAAGTTAGGTTTGGAGAAAGTGTGGGAAATCAAACCTTTGATTAATGGTAAGGATGTAATAAAGATTTTGGAACTTAAAAAAGGAGGTCCAGTTGTTAGTGAATGGCAGAGGAAACTGCTACAATGGCAGCTCGCTTATCCTTCTGGAACCGTTGAGGAATGTGTTGATTGGATGACGAGGCAAACACAATCAAAACGAGCTAGAACATAAAGCAACTGAAGTTACAACCACTGTTCTTGCTGGTTAGTAGATTCATTGTTGCAGGTTTAAACTAGAATTCAATGTCTATAACTAAAATTCATAGAATCATAGATTAATGTACTGATATTGCTTGGATGTAAATCCTTTTGGTTAGGGTTTTTGAAAGTTTTGAATGGAATTGAAAATATAATGATTTATGCATGTTACTAAATATGCTAAACACAAACTTTTGTTTCAACTCATTTCATAAGGCGTAATATGACATATTTAACATGCTAAACTAAGCATGAAGTTTAACTATTCTATATATAACTTGAGATATAACTTACAATAGCCAAGCCTCAGTGAAGTCACTCGTAAATCTTCGAATATATATTATCTATTTAAAATAGAATACCAACCATATCAATAAAAAAATATAATCCATAAACGGCTAAGAGACTTGTAAGATCTATTTGCGAGGCAGATCCTGTCAGTTGTACAGTTCCTGAAAAACTTCCTGAAGGACCTGTTGGTGCAGTGGAATTAGATACCATGTTGTTTTTACAAGTTCCGAAAGGTGCCCCGGCCTGCATAAATTGAAACAATTTATAATAATTGAATTTTTAGATTTTTAATTAAGTGAATAACTTGACGACAAACCTGGCAAGAAGCGACTGAAGCACACCCACATAATGTTTGGCCGTTCATTCTATCCAAAGCATCAAAGACACCTCCTCCATCACTTCTCTGTAGAACTCATAAGTTAGCATATTACCAATTTACTGTTGTACTTCAAAGGGAAGTATGAATATCGAGTACCATATAGAAGTTGACAGCTAAGAAGTTGGGCATTGTATTCCCAGCCGCCTTGTAACAGGTGGCAACCATATCCATCAATGGAGCAGAATTATCTTTACAAGCTTCAGCTTGTACCGCCATGGTTGGAAAGTAGTTTTGAAGGAAAAGAGACGCAGTTTTTGAAGTAAGCGGTTTTGATTCTTTTCTGTTTGGGCATGATCCTTGTTGTATTCCAGGATCTCCAGCTGAAACATCATCACATTTATGTTTCAGGATTAAAAAAATACAAATGATATCTTCTCTAAGCAATCTTAAGAACGTATGATATAAATTTTGAGGTCTTTAAGAAATAAACGACCCGTTTGACTTGTCTGTTCTTAAGCTAAGTTCTAAAATTTGCCCCTAAGAAATGAAATACAATCCAAATCAACTTATTTGAAGGTCATGTCTACAGAAACTAATAGGCAAGTAAGTAATGCTTATTAAACTTACGCGCATTTTCCACCATGTATCTCCATTGATAAGCAATGCCTTCAGTAGCTTCCTTTGAAGAATCAGAAGTGAAAACCAATAACCTATGATTATCTTGTGCCATATCGGTCACCGTTGGCCAATCCTCGCCCTTTTTAGGCATCTTGGAAACTGGAAACCAGAACTTATCCAAACCAGCAGCAACAAATAAGTTGGTCAATCCTTTAGGTGTATGCACATAATCCTCGATTATAATTGTCACAATCTCAGTTGGATTAGAACTCAAGAATGCTTCCACTTCCCTCAATGCATTAATTGCAGGTTGCTAAGCAAAAAATACACACATATTAAGCACATTGTGAATTTTTGACTTTTAAGGTCCACATGTTACATATATGACCACAAAGTTTATATACTAGTAAGGGTTATGAAAGAAAAATATAGATATAACAGGAGAAAAGATGATTACAAACGCGGTGATGTTGTAACACTGGCCATGAAACGAGTGACAAAGCCAGATATCGTTCTCAAAGTCGTACATATCCAACATCAATCCTCTAACTCCATTCTAGCACCCATTGAAACAAATAGAACAAAACAGAATCATTACATTACTAATTGGAGATAAGGATGTTTATACACAAACAGAAAACAAATGAACATACTCTCAACTGGTTGGTGACAGAATCTTCTTGATTGTAAAATGTGATCCTCTGAGGACCAGTTAATAGCGGAGCATCCACAATCGAAAACGCATTATGTGTTACAAGCCATGTGTACTTGTTGAATGGTAACCCATTGATCTAACCTCCATTAATCACCAAACGCAATGAAATTAACAGTTTAAAAATCACAACTTTCACCGAACAAAAAAACTACTAATCACCAGCCTTAAAGTCCAATTTCTGCATAGTAATGTGAAAATTAGAACGAATGTGGTCCTAATGGAGGTACTTACAATGGCGGTAGGGATAATAGCTTGACCTCTAGTACAAAAGGGCTGAGTTTTCCCCAATTGAGGGCAATTACCGCAATACAGACCTGGTGCACAATCAGTAGCAGCAGAGCACGATTGTAGCATCTGTTGAGATTTCGCAATCAGTTCAATCAACAATTTGAATAAAGCGGAATCGAAATCAAACAGATCTACACGAATCTATTCAAAAAAGCAATCAGTAACATGAGTTTAGAGAAATGACGAAGTGAGAAACCTGACAATCGCCATTGGAGCAAGCGGAGGAGGTGAGGAAGAAGGAAGCTGAGATGAACAGAAGAAGAAGAAGAAGAAGATAGTGATTTGCAAGCAATGATTTCTTCATGCTCTGCAAACCCCCAAAATAGATGGTGGAGAAGATGAGTGGGGGTTAAAGGAAAAGCAATGAATATTATCTTTCTTCTTTAGTATTCGAATTCAGAAACGAGACAAAGGTATGACACAAGGTAAAGTTAGTTAATAGTTATGATGTTACTACACTTCAACCTCTATTACTTGTTTCTTCACTTCTTGTGTCAAATGAATGTTTGATCTCGTGTCCAAAACGTTTTATTATCGTTATACTGGTAGACTAGTGAAATGAGTTGAATTATCTTAAAGATCGAAAAAATCACTGATAAGGTTAATAAAATAGATACCGAGTTAAATTTACGGATTGATGAGTAAATGAGAGGTTGAAGAAAACATACAAAAACTTAGATTTAATTATTATGATCTGTCGTTTTAATTGTTTCAACTAATAACCAATCGGTTTAAATGTCTTGTTACGGCGTGCGTGTAGAAAAAGAGTGGTCAAGTCTTACGTAATGTGGTCACACAATATGTGGTGCGTTCACACGCAGCGTGTGGAGTGAAACGTAAATGATGACGGTGGACTCGTGTCCAACATTATTAATCAGGGAGAACATGGTTTTCCATCTTAGAAAGTCAAAATTGGGAGGAAGAGGAGTAATAATTGGTAGAATTATTATTATATAAAGATAAATATGAGAGAAAGACAAACAATGAATTTCAAATTAATTAATTTACTTTAATTATTTATATTGTTAGAAATTGTTGTGATTGTTAGAAACTCTTTAAACAAAATCATATATTAATATGAGTTAGATTAGAAATTGTTGTGATTAAAACAAATTAATAATCGGGCGTGAGAGTGATTGTTTTTAAAAAAATTAGTTCACTTTAAGTATTGTGGTTTGACAAAACTTGTGTGTTTGAATTTAAAAGTAATGAAAATACCATAGACTATGACTTGTAACGACGTAACATGACAAGCACAGGTAAATACAACCAATAATTTACTTGTAACATTCACATTAAATCCAACCTCTTTTAACATAAGTTCAATAATGAAATGTATTAATTATAAATTTTTAAAATATATTCTTGAATATTTTAAGAAATACTTTAAATATAAATAATTAAATGTTAGGTTTTTTAAAACTAAAATTATGGTTAGCGTTCAGACGATGACTTCATAAGGTATAAATCCTCATATACTAGTAATTGAAATTCTGATGTACAATGGCCGTTAGGAAATGTAATAACATATTTTTAATATTTACCATGTAGAAGATGCATTTTTTTATTTTTTATATACTATTTCCTAAATTTAAACATAGAATTTTGACAAAAGTGAAGATAAATAAATTATAAAAGCATAACAATAACAAAAAGTAATAAAAAATAACAGAGGGTACTTCTTTTAAAACTAAAGCTTCGGGTGAGTTTTTATTTAAACAAAACACAGGGGTTACTTGTTTAGTTCAGTAAAAAGAATAATTTTATTATTTCTTGTGGATTCTAGGTTGATTTTTTAGGCGTATGGCATTGTAAAAATTTTGTTATTATTGATTTTTAAAGATATATTAATTTGTGTGTATTAAGTTTGCACAAATTCTTAACAATTGACTATATTAGTTTAACTAAAACTTGTTAGTTGACCGTATTAAGTTTTTTCAAACTTTTAAACTATTAGACTATAATTTGATTTAGATAACAACAAAAGTTAGTTAATATAATCAATGTTACGAGTGAGTAAATAACCGCCTTAACCGAATCATGACCAAATTAACCGATTTAACCGAATCAAAACAATTAACTGACAGTTTGGTTAAGGCATTAGCGATTAACCGCACATTGCAGTTCGGGTTCGGTTTTGTTATACGAATTAACCTCATTAATTTGCTATTAAATATAACTTCAATGGCTTGCACCATACCCCTAATTCGGTTTTAATTTTGGTGGGAGCTTATAATCAAACCGTATTATGCACACTCCTATTTAGGTTGGTTTAAATTTGACCAAACAAAAATTTATTAGTTAAAATCTTAATTTAAAAGCACATGCTAAATATATTGGTTAATAAACCGAATTAATCGTAATCAATTCATAACCGACAATGAACCAAAGTGTCGTTAACCGTAGTAGCGGTTTCGATTTCGGTTATAAGAATAATATTAACAGCATCGTTGATTTTAATTTTGAAAAACCTTCACTGTATCGAAACGTACCATGCTCATCCCTAATTAATGTAGTAGACTAAGGTTTGCCTCAATGGTGGGTTTTATCCTTGTAGCGACTTATTTATTAAGGTAGGGCTATAGTAAAAACTGATATTTAATCTAAAAGTTTTAAAAAAAATTGTGAGTATGATACGTGTCATTTTATTATTTTAAAGTGAATGATATTTTGATTATTGTGTCAAATACGTCAGATCTTTGTGTCTTATACGTTCATTATGTCAAATATGAGATCATTGTGTTATATATTTTATATTATTTGTTATATGTATCCATCATTTAATTTTACATTTTAAATCATTTTGTGTTATTTTTATTATTGTTTTTATTTATATAAACTTGTTATCTATAGTTGTGTTTTAAAATTAGAACAACACAATGATATATATTCATCAATCTATTTTTCAAAACTTATAATGTTAAAGATAACATAATATGTTATTTTTGTCATTGTTTTTATGGTTTATATAAACTAATTATCTATCATTATGTTTTATAATTAGAAGTACATAATGATTATTATTTCACCAATTTATTTTTTAAAATTCATAATGTTCAAGATAACACAATTAAAATATTAAAAAAAATAATAAGACATTGTGTTATTTTATCATTGTGTTTATGTATTATATTGTTAATTTATTAGTGTTTTACATATTAAAAATACACAACAATATTATTTCACTATTATATTTTGAATGTCCCAAAAACTTCACCACAACCCATTTTAACGCCAACAACAACGTGGGCTTCATGGACTATGAGAAAAGCAATGCCAAAAAGAAACAAATCTATAAGCATAACCAACGAACCATATGATTTTTAGAAATGTAGATACCTCCAAGAAGCTCCATCATCAAATAAACAACGTACCAAGCCCAAATTTCAACTTTTGTAATCGATCTATAAGCTATTTCCACAAAAAAAAAATCATGGGTCTAGTTCTTTATATGAGTCCTTATTGCTTATGGAAGTCATTTGAAATGTTTGGTAAAGTTGGTTTAATAAAGTAGAAAATAGCACAGAGCCTTACAAGATTATCCATTTTTCTTACTAAGATTTTGTAGTGGAAGATTCTTCCCATCGATTTCTTATGTAAATATAATTTTATCACCTTAATTTGTCCTATTAAAGCTGGAAAAGATGAAAATGGTCAACGTGGAAATTGGAAGAAGCTGTTAAGAAATTGAATGTTCATTTGTGTAAAGACTAACCAACCATTACAAGGTAGTAAAACGAGTCAATGACAACAAAATGCATCTTACAGGTAAATTGTGGTGCAAGAGTCAATTCCGCATAACTTTTCTCCTATCTCGGTGCCAATAAAACTCATCTATAGAAACAAACACTCCCGATGGGGTGGATATGATGACAATGTCTAATGCACCAATGAACAACACAACAAAAGGAATTTTACCTGTAAATGGTAAAGAATTGCCCGAAATGTCGGTAAGTTCAATTATAAGCATATTGCAAGTCAAGCAAGCTTCTTTGCATGGCCGCTAGAAGGAGCCGCGTCATCTTTCTTTGAACCAGAGGACTCGGGCTTCTTTGCCCACGCAGGAGCCCTATCTGGTTCATAACGGTAGTCATAGAACAGTTCTTCCCCAGCACATATTCTTTCTTTAGCAAATATGCCTACCCTGTGATCTCCAGCTACCATGATAACCTGACCAGACAATTGTTGTATAAAACAGCAGTAATTATATAGAATTTGTGAAGCAAACCAAATGGTGCCTGATTGAGCCTGCTGTCTGTTGTTCATTACACATATGAACATATCCAATCAAACTGATGCCTACTCTAACCCAAATGCACCGTCCTAAAGGCCCAGTAGTTAACTGTGTTTTTTTAAGTGTAATACAGATGTAGTTTACCGGATTCTTGTATACCGTTCAATCTTTTTTATGAGTTTAAATCAATTGTTACAAGTCTCTTCAGTAAATACAATTCAAATATATGGCCTCAATATTATATAATTAAACAATAAAACAAGAAGATAAAAGAAAAATGTGACTTGTTGACCACCAGGCACAAAATCAGGTCCTTTTTCAAGTTTAAAGACCAGATTTATTGGGTCACGACTAGGGACAAGCTTAAACATTGCGTTCAGAACAGAACGTCTAAGGGCCAGATCTTATACATCCTTAAGTCCAAATGTAAAAGCCTCACTTGGATGACTATAGAATGTATTATAATTCCAAACTCGACCTAATACATTCACAAAACGCTTTCAGATATATGTTAAATTGGGCTTCCAGGAAGATACCTTTGCATAACAGTTTGGAACCGGAGAATGGTTAGCAAACTTCAACTTATCACCTTTACGATAAGCATCAAGAACGTACTGCATATTGAAAACAAAATCTTGCCCCGTTATGTTTGCTTCCAAAGGAAAAATACCAAACAACTAGAAGAAAATAAGTCCATTTCTTACTTGATCATTAAGGTTAAAGAGGAAAGATGAATTTTCACGATCATATATCTTTCCACGCTTGTCAGCTTCACGATGTGAGATTAATTCTCCGGTGTACTCACCCAGATATTCATGTTTCGGTACACTATTCTGAAAACAATCACCTAAACATAAGTTGCTTAATATAACAAAAATGTTATTAATACACCAATGGCCCTGATGGGTTCCTGACAGAACTACGATGATTTTTCCAAGGACTTTCCAAAAGTGTTAACTTTGATTCAAAAATAAGCCAGATAGCGATATTTTTAAAAACATTTTTCTTGTCGAGGAGATTAACATGGTATTTTTGTATTAAAAATCATACAAGAATCTAATGAGAAAAATGAAAGTATAAGTTATAAACTTTAATGAAATGTCACAACTCTATATGAAAGGTTTACTTAAGGTAAAACATTTCAAATGAGAGTTATTGTATTGCATTGGTGATGTTTCAATTTCCTCACTCATGTGAGAGATTGCTAGAATTATTAGGATTTTTCCAAAAACTCACTTTTCAAGTGTTAAGTTTAGGTCAACACTAAGATGGAATCCATGTATTGATATTGGTTATATGCATTTAGAAACGTTTCTCAACTCATCATGAAAAGTTGTAACCTTTTATTATATCAAGTGAGATTAACTAACTATTCAATAAAGAGTCACAACCTTTCATGGAAAGTTGCAATCTCTCACTAATTAACTAAGTACTTGATAAGGGGTCGTGATGACGCAACTTTTTCATGAAAAGTTGCAACTTTCGAGCAATGTAATGATTTCATGAAGAGCCACCATTACGTCTACAATGAGGTTATTCCATAGCATCTTTCTAGAGATTTTTTCACACATTTTCAATGGAATCTTCATGTGACGCACTCTCATAGTTACATAAAAGAGTTTCACTTTGAGTTGGTTTGGTTCATTTGAAATACTTAACTAGTTACTTAACTGATGTGTTTCCTTTAAGTAAGCTTAAACAGTTGTATCCAGAGAAGCTATTCAAATTACCTACAAGTAGTGCTTCGGGAAATAAAATCCTCATTGTGTTACTTGGGGCTCAATTTTGCTTACTTTGTACAACTTACTACTAGAATTTATCAAGTTGAATGAACTAATTTAAATTCTGGAAAAGTAACTGGTTTAAAATTCACAAACATAGGTTCCCAGTTATTTTATCAACTACCTTTAAGAAAGCTCCCCATCCTGAGACATCAGACCTTCCTAGTAAAACCTGCATCCAAATCCACCACATTTTTATGCATTAAATTCTTCTTATTTTGTGGGTAGAGAGAAGAATAACACAATTACCCGTTGTTGTTGTTTGAGAAGAAGCTTCATATTTCTGCATTCGTAATTATCACCTCTTTGACCTGGAATCCCTAGAGTGCCATCACCACATCTGCAAGTCCAAATAAACAGGTTGCAACTATAAATATGAGTTTCACAAAGCCCCAAAGTTGTTACTGGCAGTAGAAATTTTATGACTTATAACATGTATGATAATAAACTACAGAAAATGATCTAAACATGTTACCCAATCCAGCAATTTCGGCATACGTCAGGGTCACATTCTCTACCAGCAGCAAAGCACGGGCATTGACGACTTCTGCACTGGCTTTTAGCACAATGGCATCCTCTAAAACGAGTTTTGCATGTTTTCGGACATCTAGTCAACATAGAAGTGATAATATGAAAAGCTAAAAAGAACAATAGAAACTGGAAGTAAGTTCAAAGCAAAGACAAAAGGCACCGGCTTACCCACAGTACTTTTCACAACAAGTCCCGTTCACAAAGCAAGAACACTCCTTTCCACAGGCGGATTGACAACCACATGGGTTGTATTGCCGACAAGGCAGCTCTTTTTTATCAGATATACGTTTTCTCATTGAATGGTATCCAGCAGACTTCCAGGAATATTTTAGACGACGAACTTTACCTCTTCTGCGTAAAAATCTGGATCTTCTTTTTAATGTTGTACCCTGATGTGTTGTTTAAAACCATTAAAAATTATAAGATGTTTTAAGTAGTAATATCACTGCCACAAGTAGACCATGACATCACTAACCGTATTCCCGTTACTGTCAATTCTGGATCCATCACCTAGAAAATTTGTGCTGTCACCCCCTTGAGAAGATAGTTTATTCTCAGAGCTATTCATTGCATAAAACACCTCAGCACATGTCTTCATGCCATTCATAAGATTCCTAGCTATTAAACAGCTGCAATAATAAGAAAAACATTACAAACAGATTGTATGATGAAAAAACCCACATTATAAACACTAAGAATTATATATAACATCATGCTAAAAAAATACTACACGATTGGATGACATCATCACAATCAGCTACGTCCAAAATTAGGGGAACCCATATAGAATGCCAAGAGTTAGAGCAACGCCAAACATATAACACAGCACGTACTATTTAAACACAAACTTAGAGGTAGCAAAATGCCAAAATGATCAAGCTGGGTAATGAGTCAAAAATAAGTGGGGCCAAATCTGTCCAGTTGGGTTCACCAGAATACTTTATGTCCAAAAATGTTATTTGTTTATAGATACTTGGTGTGGTGCACATCATTACAAGAATACAATATTTCAAAAATAACACAACTTTTGGTAATCATGTGATTATAAGGATTGATACATAAAAAAATATTTTGTTCAACTTTCGGTCCGTTTAACCCCTTTGACCAGTTTCCTTTTGCTAATTGTAAGAGACCAATAAGACCATATCCTATAACAGAATCAAAGGCACAGGTTTTCCTAACTTTCTAATAGCTCAGATCATACAAGTGAAGGTACTGACCTGTTCCTGCCAAAAATCTCCAGACCTTTTTCAAAAAGAGATTTTTCAATAGTTTTCCAACTTTTGAACTCAATCACTTCTTGTCTACAAATGCTCTCATCCCCAAACTCTTCTTTCTTACATTTTTCATCACCATTTATCACGGCCTGGGCACTAGTAATCTCCTTACAATCAGGAACATCTGGCTGAAGAGATCTATCACCACTAGGGACTGAGTCTTTTCGCCTACCCCTTCTGGCACTCAGAGATCTAGCCTTTAGAGAAGATGAAGTAGCTTCTTCACTTTCTTTGTGTGAGCCTGAACGAACCCCCGAATCTCTTAAACCAAGGCTTCCACTTGAAACAGAGTCAGAATCAGAAGCATCCACCTTCTTTTGTCTCTTCTTTATTGCAACCAGAACATGATCAGATATACGTTTGCTATTCCTTTGACGGGTCCCACGTTTCTCCGAAAGTTTACTCTTACGTGGGCCCGGTCTAGCATCCGACTCGCTACTTTCAGATATGTTTTTAGCATTTGACGACGCATTTTCACTCTGGGAAGACTTTACTCTCCTTAATAAAGAGCGACCATTCGACTTCTTTCTTGATGACTGGACATTATTACCATCTGATAAAGGGGCAGCTTTTTGTTCACTGTTGAGCTGCACCGAAGATGGTACTGTATTGCCCTCCACCTTTTGGACCTAAAGAAACCAAAGAAATATCAAAGCTTTAGGTATATTTAATTCAAGTTCCTATGCAGCATGCATGATAAAGATAAATCTTGCAATTACCTGGCGATAACAATGCGGACCACAAGGTATCTTCTCCTCATCCATGCGGTTCAAAGTACATTGCTTTTCAGCCTAAATACAATGTAACAATTGCTAATTAAACTTCAAAAATAAAAGGCTTTCCGCTTTTTGACCTAGAAAGCTATATATTATTACATACCATCAACAAAATGCAACTTATATGATAACTTAGAAGCATAAATTTGCATTTAGTGTTAGACTCTAAAATAGGGTTATTTTTGGAGATTAAAAAAAACAGTTTAGTAGGCTTTTTTTAGAAAACAGAATGAAGGAAAGAGAAAACTAAAGTGCACTTACAGGAAATATAAGGTCCTGTGAACATCCATGTAATTTACAGTCAAATACCTGCCAATTGAAAAACACAGTAACAGATAAATTGAGCAAGTGACATGTATGAGAACCGACACAAATTTGAATCAAAAAAATTGAAAACACAGGGGTGTGTTTGTGTGTATGTATGTGTCTATACAAACAGGAACTAACAAAAGAAATATGTTCTATTATAATTCATAAATTAGATCCATAAGACTTATCATACTTAATCCACCAACACTAGGTATAACTAAGTAATCAAGGGGCCCACTAGCTGCCCTTCTGACACACTAAATCTAAGTTATACTGTATATTTCTAGCCTTAGATTTTAATATAACTGATGAATTTCATCTCTCCCACGTTTTGAAGAAAAATCATTGAAAATGATCTAAAATTTCACTTCATATCCTTGTGTTTGTGGTGATAGACTGATCAACACCTCAAAGGGTTTAAACCCACCCCACCCCAAGAAAAATGCATCACCAAACACGCAATACAAGGATGGAAGTAGTATTGTGCTCAGTCACCAAACCCAAGAAGAAAACATGTTGATTAGCAATGCTTACTAGGCATCGACGACAAAATAGGTTGTCAAATGA
Organism: Flaveria ramosissima; assembly: GCA_025215565.1. Classification (NCBI taxonomy): domain Eukaryota; kingdom Viridiplantae; phylum Streptophyta; class Magnoliopsida; order Asterales; family Asteraceae; genus Flaveria; species Flaveria ramosissima. The sequence continues at coordinate 82,069,116 of CM046035.1, forward strand.
GTCCAGTGCGGCTTCAAGATCTTTATCATACAATGAACTCATATCGAACTCAGAATTTCCTGGTTTAAAGCCTTCAACAGCATTATCTCTATTAACAAGGACTTCATATCTTGCCTGTTACAGATGTTCCATAACATGTGAAAATCAAGCACAACAAAAGGGAACAAAAACTGCACAAATATTGCACTGTGCTTAGTTCATAAATTTAAAAGAAAAAAGAATAACAAACCTATGGAGAGAGATAATAGAGCAAAATAAGATGTCAAGCATCTAAATGTGTACCTTAACTTCAGAAGGTTTTCTAGACAACTGTTGAGCCAGTAAATCCAAAACAACACCAGAAGACCCAAGCTGTTGAATGGTCATTCTATAACAATATAAGATATGATGAGAATGCAGTAATAATGATCAAATTTGTGACTGGAAATTGCCCCTAGGATGTATCACATGACTAGAAAGTATAAAATAATAAATCCAAAACAACAGATGACTGATACAAATCAAGGAGGTCCTAAAGAACTATTAGTATATACTAGAAGGGGGAAAAGGGAAAGTGGCTAAATGTTGCCTTGAAGAGAAAGTTAGAATAAATAGAAAGGGAATATTGTATGACAGTTAGTTATGATTTTTGAGTGCTAGTTAGTGGTCCTGACATTTTGGTCTAGGATTAGGGCATAGCCCTGGATTGTAATCGTTTCCTTTATTTCTTGTTATCTCAAATTCATCAAGCATTCCCTTTCTTATTCTTGTTCTTGCTATTTGTTTAATCCTTCTCATCTCCATCGTTGTTGTTAATCCAAACCAAGCATAAACTCTATCATTGGTCCGACCCTGCTCGAGACCTGCCGTTTTCATAATGGAAACCCGCACCACCGCTCGCATCGATGCTCAAGAACTCGCTATCAAACAGTTACAGTCCGATGTCCATGACATCAAATCCACCTTGAAAGTACTAGAAGATGAAAAAGAGGAAGCAGGTGAGTTTCGAAAAGTCTTAATGGGGTGGATGAAACAATTTGACAAGAAATCGGAACATCAATCAGGTGATTCCGGGATCGACTTCGACTCCTCCGGCGGTTCCGGTAGTAAATCCTCTTTGGGGCCTCCTTCCGATCTTCCGTGGGCAGTGAAGAAGGTAAAACTCCCAGAATTCAGTGGTTTTGACCCACAAGGATGGATTCAGAAAGCTACGTTGTATTTCGACATGAACCATACTTCTCCCACCGATCGTCTGCAACTTGCTCGTCTCAGCATGATCGGTGTTGCGCAACACTGGTTCACAATCATTACACAGGTTCGTCCTTCGATTTCGTGGCCTGAATTTCAATCGGAACTTTTACAACGTTTCAGCGGGTTAGAAATCCAAAATCCGTATGAACAGTTGTCGACAATTACACAAGCAGATTCCATCTATGATTATATAGACGATTTCGAATATCTGTTATCTTTGGTCCCTCCCTTACCGGAATCTCAGACGATTGGCTATTTTGTAGCTGGGTTAAAGGATGATGTGAAGAAATGGGTACGTCTACATCGCCCTCAATCCAGATTAGATGCTATGTACCTGGCAAAGGACGTCGAAGACATGCTCCGGCCTGATTCCGGCCATTCAATGATGAACCGCTTTCGTTATCTCACCACCAGTGGGCTTTCTCCTATTGGATCTCGTGATGGGCCTCCTCTGTTGGGCCGTTCGGATAATAAACCGGGGGTGTCGCCTAAATCGGGCGATCGCGTTTTCTTTCCCAAATCAGATTCTTCCCGGTCAATCTCCATCTCTAAGTCCTACTCTCCTTCGTTCGCAGATACGGGACAGGGATCTCCTCGAGATCGAGGGTTTCGTTCTTTATCGCGAACAGAGTGGGAGGACCGTCGCAAAAAAGGATTGTGTTTTCGCTGTGGCCAGCAATATGGTCCAACTCACAAATGCCCGGAAGGTAAATTACGTGTACTCCTATTGGGCGATGATGAAGATGATGCGCTTGAAGGAGATAAAGGGGTCTTACTGTCTGATGCGAATATGGTTTCATCGACAGACTCCGTGCTTCCATCGGGCACTTGCAATGCTTTGGAATTTGCCGGTACTCTAGCTGCTCCGGAACATTCAGCTACTATGCGATTGGAAGGTACCTTGTTAGGGTCCTCAATATTTATGCTTGTTGATAGTGGAGCATCACACAATTTCATTTCTCGCCACTTAGTTCGTGCTTTGGGGTTGTCTTCGTCAAAATTCAGTGGTCTCCGAATCAAATTAGGCGATGGTCATTACGTGTTTGTTTCGGAACGATGTGTGGATCTTCCGATCACAATTGGTCCCTGTTCTTTCTCCATTGATGCCTTAGTTTTTGACACTGGATCTTTGGATTTCATTTTGGAATTTTAATGGCTGAGATCGTTAGGAGAGGTGGTACACGATTGGAAAAACTCACGGATGCGTTTCGAATTCAATGGCACTCAGGTCCAATTGCAGGGGCTTCCCACAGATCAAGCACCCTTGACAGCTTTGCATCAATGGTTGTCCATGGATGCTAGTTTCTTATTTCCCCCTATCAGTGATAAACCAGCTGATAATTCCTCCTTATTCTCCACTCATCAACAACCGGGGTTAGCAGCCTTACTACAACAATTTGTTTATCTTTTTCAGCCCCCGTCTACTCTACCACCAGTTCGTTCACATGATCACGGAATTGATCTAATCAGCAATACTCCAATTTGTGTACGCCCCTATCGTTATCCTTATGTCCAGAAAACTGAAATCGAACGTCAAGTTCGAGAGTTGTTGAGTATGGGGATGATCAGACCTAGTACAAGCGCTTTCTCAAGTCCCGTCATTCTAGTTCGCAAAAAGGATAATACGTGGCGTATGTGCGTGGATTATCGCGCTCTAAACAACGCTACCATTCCTAATAAATACCCTATTCCCGTCGTCGAGGAACTCATCGATGAACTACATGGCTCTATTTTCTTTTCTAAACTTGACCTGAAATCAGGTTACAACCAAATTCGAATGCGCCCCGATAGCATAGAGAAGACAGCTTTTCATACTCATGATGGTCATTACGAGTATCTCGTAATGCCGTTCGGTCTTATGAATGCCCCAGCCACGTTTCAGGCAGTGATGAATGATATTTTTCGACCTCTTTTACGACGTAAAGTTGTTGTTTTTTTTTGACGATATCTTAGTTCACAGCCCAACATGGGATGATCATCTATGTGACCTACAGGAAGTTTTTCAAATTCTATCAACTAATCACTTCAAAGTAAATGCTGCTAAATGTTGTTTCGGACAAGATTCCATTGATTATTTGGGACATGTTATTGATGGTAATGGGGTGACAATGGATCCGAAGAAGATCACAGCTGTTCTCGACTGGCCAATTCCAAAAACCATCAAAGCACTCCGAGGGTTCCTGGGTTTGACAGGGTACTACCGAAAGTTCGTTAGAAATTATGGAAGTATTGCTCGGCCTTTGACCGCTTTAACGAAGAAAGACTCTTTTGTTTGGACTTCAGCAGCCCAACAAGCTTTTGAACAACTAAAACATGCGCTGGTGTCTGCTCCCGTACTCGCGTTACCTGATTTTAATAGTCCTTTTGTTGTCGAATGCGATGCTTCCGGCTGTGGCATTGGAGCAGTTCTTATGCAGCATAAGAAACCAATTGCTTATTTCAGCAAAGCCCTAAGTGATCGAAATTTATCCAAGTCGGCCTATGAACGGGAGTTAATGGCCCTGGTATTAGCCGTGCAACACTGGCGACCTTATTTATTGGGTACAAAGTTCATAGTTTGTACTGACCAAAAGAGTCTGAAATTCCTTCTTCAACAACGTATTTCTTCTTCCGATCAGCAGAATTGGGTGGTCAAACTGTTGGGGTACGATTTTGACATCCAATATAAACCGGGACGCGAAAACCGTGCCGCAGACGCGCTGTCTCGTCGTGCTGATTCGGGTCAATTTAATCAAGTTCTTTCGTCCCCAATTTGGTTACATGGGGCTCTATTAATTGAGGAAGCTAAACAAGATGCCAGTCTTCAAGCGTTGGCTGCCAAATGTTTGTCCTCACCAGATGATCATCCAGGGTACACAATCAGACAGGGTGTTTTATTTTATCACAACAGACTGGTCATCTCTCGTCATTCAAAGTTTATTCCCGCCCTTTTACATGAATTTCATGTCACTGCAACGGGAGGTCATTCTGGATTCTACCGAACCTACCATCGTTTGGCGGCAAATATCTATTGGGCAGGAATGACTACCACGATTAAGAACTTCATTCGCGAGTGTGATGTGTGCCAACGCTGCAAAGCCAGCACAGTGGCTCCCGGGGGCCTACTCCAACCATTAGACATCCCAGATTTGATTTGGGAAGATTTATCTATGGATTTTATAGTTGGTTTACCTCCTTCTAGAGGCTTCACAGTGATATTAGTGGTGGTCGATCGCTTGTCTAAGTATGCCCACTTCATTCTCCTCAAGCACCCTTATACCGCCAAATCTGTGGCTGATATATTTGTCAAAGAAGTCATCCGTCACCATGGCATCCCAAAATCGATTGTCAGTGACAGAGACCCTTTATTTCTCAGCAAGTTTTGGCAAGAAATTTTTCGTTCCATGGGAACTAAACTTCAAATGAGTTCGGCCTATCATCCGGAGTCGGACGGACAAACGGAAGTTATTAACCGATGTTTGGAGGCTTATCTTCGTTGTTTTGCAGTGGACCAACCGAGAAATTGGTCTACTTGGTTACCTTGGGCTGAATTCTGGTACAATTCTACCTTTCATGACTCAACCGGAGTCACTCCTTTTGAAACCGTCTACGGTCGTCCCCCTCCTACTATTTTTCAGTTTCTTCCGGGAGAAATTCGGGTGGAAGCAGTTGCTCGTGAACTTCAAGACCGTGATGAAGCATTAAAACAACTCAAGGTTCATCTTTCCAATGCTCAAAGCACAATGAAGTCACGAGCCGACAAACATCGACGCGATATCAACTTTTCAATTGGAGATTGGGTTTATCTCAAGTTGAAACCATACCGCCAACTTTCAGTTACCAATCGAATTCATCAAAAATTGGCAGCTAAGTTTTTTGGACCGTTTCAAATTGTGGATAAGATCGGACCGGTTGCTTACAAACTCAACCTTCCGGACACTTCTAAAATTCATCCGGTCTTCCACGTTTCATTATTAAAGAAAGCTGTATCGGGACCTGTCGAGGCTGTTTTACCTCCTGACTTCAATATCACACCTTCTGATCCTTTGTTGCCCAAATCTATACTGGCCAATCGCGTTATTACTAATGGAACAAGTACTGTAGACCAGTGGTTGATACAATGGCAGGACCAAACAGTGGAGGAAGCCACGTGGGAAGATGTTGCATGGATTAAGGGCCAATTTCCTAATTTTAGTCTTGGGGACAAGACTGTTCTTGATGGGGCGGGCAATGATACAAATCAAGGAGGTCCTAAAGAACTATTAGTATATACTAGAAGGGGGAAAAGGGAAAGTGGCTAAATGTTGCCTTGAAGAGAAAGTTAGAATAAATAGAAAGGGAATATTGTATGACAGTTAGTTATGATTTTTGAGTGCTAGTTAGTGGTCCTGACATTTGGGTCTAGGATTAGGGCATAGCCCTGGATTGTAATCGTTTCCTTTATTTCTTGTTATCTCAAATTCATCAAGCATTCCCTTTCTTATTCTTGTTCTTGCTATTTGTTTAATCCTTCTCATCTCCATCGTTGTTGTTAATCCAAACCAAGCATAAACCCTATCAATGACCCAAGCTGTTGAATGGTTATTCTGGAACAATTAATGATATGATGAGAATGCAGTAATACATACTATATGTGACTGAAAAATGACACTGGTATGTATCACAAGTCTAGAAGTATAAAATTAAAGAACTTCATGTCTGCAACATATAAAAATTATGTATATATAATGGCAGGAAACATGGACATAGAAATCATACTTAAAATTAAAGCCAAAAACCTGAATTATATGTGATATTGATGGGTCACGTGAGTTTACCTATACAATTTATAATAATAAAAAAGATTTATCTTGACGATTAAATTAGAGGTGTGCGTCTTTGTTTTTAAGTAATGTGATAACAAACGTCACAATTGCCAATAAGATATTGAACTATAGAAATTATGAGAAAAAACATATTAAATTACATTATTACATTACTCTGTAATAATTTAACTGGCAAATGAATAATAGTAAATGTCCACATTAGGTCCGCCCATTTTATCCAATCCAACGGTTCACAAGAGCATTTAAAATAAAGAGCACCAACCGGATTATGTAATCTTCAGAGTCAACAAACTCTTTCTTTTCCTCTTCTTCATCGATTGCTTCCTCTTCACTGTCACTGGCAATTAGTGCTTCACCCCCATTTTGATCATAGTAAATTCTCCTGCGACCTACTACAGACTGGTCTTCCGTCATTCTTTGATTTCTGCATAATTCATAGTTATATAAGAGATGTACTATAACTTAAAAGTTACAAGAAAGCAGATAAATAAAACTGCATCTTAGCTGGTAGCATGTTCAATTTTGGATTTAAAACTGAAGTGCAATAACTATTAACAATTGAACTAGTGATGGAAGTAGCAAACATGTGTTTGACAAATGACAGCATTTAAAAATAACAAGCATGGGGCAAGATCACCTATCCAAGAAAAAACACAAAACTGTATCTTAGCTGGTAGCATGTTCAATTTTGGATTTAAAACTGAAGTGCAATAACTATTAAACAATTGAACTAGTGATGGAAGTAGCAAACATATGTTTGACAAATGACAGCATTTAAAAATAACAAGCACGGGGCAAGATCACCTATCCAAGGAAAACACAAAACTGTATCTTAGCTGGTAGCGTGTTCAATTTTGGATTTAAAACTGAAGTGCAATAACAATTAAACAATTGAACTAGTGATGGAAGTAGCAGACATATGTTCGACAAATGACAGCATTTAAAAATAACAAGCACAGGGCAAGATCACCTATCCAAGAAAATCCATGTTGTGTAAGGAGGTAGTTTCTTCACTTCTGGAAGCTTGATAGGTCTGACAGCATTTTTTACTGCAATGCTAGATCCTAAAAGAATTGCTGAAGCATGTCCATCTTCCTGAGAGCTACTGCTGTCACTGTCCCCATTGTTTGCATTGACACCATTTTGCATGTCAATTGCGTCCTTCTGCCTTTTTGTCAACAAGTCAACAGTTTGACCTGCACCAGTAGCCCTTAGTTTTCTTCTTTCTAATGATAACTTGTGATGGTTGTGGGTGACTTCAGCCAACTTAATCCTGTTTTCTTCCATTCTTTTCTGTGAAACATATCAAAGCATCATAATGAAGATTCTTTACGAAAAACGTGAATGAAATATTAAGGCATTCCATTGTTCTTAGACTAACCTTAATATAAGCACAACGATCAGCCTCGACTTTTTTCTTCAAGGAGTCGATAACCAGTGAAATTTCTGAGGGAGTGACGGCTGCCTTCTGTAGTCCCACAATCTGAGAAATATGAATACTAATTCAGTATCCCAGCTTCTAAAATATAAATCAAACAATATAAAATTAAAGTTATGTAACAACTAGATCAACTACTAAACCACCTTGCGGATATCATTGGGCAAAAACACTTGCATTCAACTATTCAAGGTATACATGTAACATTGGATGTTTGTAAAATTGCAAAATCTTTTTCAGATGAGCTAAAGAGGATTTAAGATTGGTGCCAAAATTATGAAATGCACAAATGATACTAGAAACAAACTTACATAAGCAATGAATGACTAGAAGCTACGTATGCACTATAGTACTAGATGAACTACCTTACTATTGAATATTGATAACCTATTTGCTTTTACCTTGCACATAAAAGAGCTCGACTATCATGTTTTGTACTTTTGTACTCGTGCCGCATAAATATGTATATCATAGTTTCCCCAAGAAAACACAATCTAATAAAGTCATCTTCTTAATTAATAATATTGCAAACGTAAAATCATATTGCTCTTATAGTAGTAATATCTACGTACATATGAGTCATCGAATTTTGGAGTCTACTTGCACATGTTATATGTAAACTAAAAGAATTACTTCACCTCGTGTATAACTTCCAAACACATCCATATCTTTACTATTAACCTAAAAGGCTTTTCATGATATTTTTAACTTGTAAAGCCCTTGTAAAAAGAGAGGTCCTTCATACACCTGAACCTCTATAAAATAAACACTTAAGTCCCCTTAAGTATCTTCCAAATCAAATCAAGCCTAAATGAGCATACATTTATCTTACTGAATTTCAATAAAAACAATGCTTGATTTCATTAAGTATCTGCAAAGAAAAAATCCCATACATGTATTTCTATCACACAAGCAAGCTCACTGCACTCAACTATGTGTGCATGAAACTATGATCGCACTATAACATTTTTCTTTCCATGTTTCTAACTGCATGTCACTGGCTTATGTTTAAATAGGCTAATGGCTAGGAGTCTGCTACTGCCTTTATTTGTTACCCTTTCCGGTACCAAACAAATACTAGTATTTTGCAAAAACAAGTGAAAGTTGTGATCACTATCTTAAGCAATTCATGGCAAAATGTCTTCAAGAATTCAAATAAAACTAACATAAATGCATTAACAAATCTAAATCATAAAAACCATGTGCAGCATGGCATAAACTAAAAAACTTCAACGCAATGCGATAAGCATCAAACTCCATTGCACAGTAACATTCCAGATAAAAGGCATTCCATTACTAATGCAGTAATGCAACAGTTTTCAACAGCATTGTATGCTTTACAACACAATGTCGCTACAAATTTAGGTAGAAACTGTCCAGAGCTCACATATATCCATCAAAAGAAGCATTTACATATGCTCCGCAATATAAAAATAACAATTCATACATATACAAGCCAAAACAACTACGGAAGCATTCCTACTTTCGTCTAATCAAATAAAACTTTCCGAAATTAAACAAACAAACAAATAACTACACGCATTAATCAATATCATGGTACCGTAGATGCATCTGCAGACTCCGATCGGCTTGCGACGGTGGATGACGAATGAGGGACCTTCGGTAGCGACATTATCCACCGGCGATAGTGTAAGCTGTTTAAGAGCACAAACCGGCGACGAACGTCGGTATGAGATCGGATTCATGCAAATGCGAAGGAGACTAGATGCAGAAAATTAGCGAATTTGGGGTTTTTGAAACCCTAGGTTGTGGTATTTGGGGAAGCGCGGCGTCAATTTATATACGACTTATTTAATTACGGCAACGGCCGAGTCTGCGACTGTGTTGTGGTGGGTTCCATAGGATGAGTTGGTTTTGACTTTTGACTTTTGAGCGGAAATATCAAATATATTGAATTGAATTTTATGAACTGGAGTATATCATTTCAAAATTGTTGTTTGAGACTTTGAGTTGTCAGTTTGGTTGATGTTTGTTTTAAGATTATCTTTAATTTAAAAACATTTCAGGTTTATAAAGAGATAAATATGCGTAAAATCAGAAGCATATATAACACAATGAGAAACATATATATAAGGTAAGGGTGTGGTTCTAATGAGAACCCAATCTTTTTATGAGAACTATTTAACTTAATACCAACAATGGATCAAAAAATCAATGAATTAGATCTTTTTATTATTTTTTTTAAACAAAATGGCAAAATAGTCATTTTACCTACTAATTAAAAATCAGCTTTTAACAAAAATATGACACATGTCCCCCCTAATTCCCCTGATTCTTTTTTTTTTTCCTATTTAAAGTTTTTACCCTTTTTGTTTTTATAGTCTTTATAACTTTTTCATACATTGTTAATTTTTTATAAAAATAACATCATTAAACTCGTCTCATTATTCTCTTTAATTCTTATATAGTCTCGATATTTTTTTAAAAAAATTTCTGGACGTTAGATATTACAGTGAATTACATCATTTTCGTATGCAAAATCTAAACAACATTAAACCATTAATTACATCATTATTTCAACAACCAAACAACATTAAACTCATGTTACAAGTTACAACGTTAATTCCCATGTGATGTTGCAAACGACATTAGATTATATAATCTTGCATTACTGTACCAAACATTTACACCCGATATTACACCACCCCAACTAACAATAACATCCTCATTATGATAACCTAACAAGCAAACGATATTACACCATATAACTACAACACTGTAATTAAATTTAAACATTGTAACAAAACCAAAATAATAAAAATACACCACTGTAACGAAGTTAAACCAAAGTAAACCAATGTACCATGGTAATACACTAATGTAATAATGTGTTACACCATGGTAATACACTAATGTAATAATGTGTTACACCATAAAAAATAACAATGTAAACCAATGTAAACTAATGTAAACCAATATTAACCAATGTAAATCACTCTGTAAAACAAAATGTAAAACAGATTAATCGTCATTACACCCGATATTACATCGTTCAAACTTTCAGTAATATCGTCATTGCAACAACCTAACAACCAAAACGACATTACATCATGTAACTACGCCATTGTAACCAAATTTCAAACTATAAAAAATCAAATAAACAAAACTACACAACTGTAACAAAATTAACTTAATGTAAACCAATCTATAGAATAATGTAAAACAATCTGCAAGCTATTGTAATTACACCACTAAATTTTTTTTTAATGTGAACTACAACACTGTAATTAAATTTAAACATTGTAACAAAACCAAAATAACAAAATTACACAATTGTAACAAAGTTAAACCGAAGTAAACCAATGTATCATGGTAATTCACTAATGTAATAATGTGTTACACCATAAAAAATAACAATGTAAACCAATATAAACTAATGTAAACCAATATTAGCCAATGTAAATCACTCTGTAAAACAAACAAATCGTCATTACACCCGATATTACATAGTTCAAACTTTCAATAATATCGTCATTACAGCAACCTAACAACCAAAAACAACTTTACATCCTGTAACTATGCCATTGTAACCAAATTTTAAAACTATAAAGAAATCAAATAAAAAAACTACATCATTGTAACAAAATTAACTTAATCTAAACCAATCTATAGAATAATGTAAAACAATCTGTAAACTATTGTAACTACACCACTAACTTTTTTAATGTGAATCAATGTAAACCACTGTAACTTAAGAAAAAACAATATTTTCTCTTGTGTATCTTCTACTACTCTGTAAAAAGGCTTGAAATCTTAAATGAGTTTGTTAGTGTCCTTTAAAAAAAGCATCAGTTACCCTTGTTCTTTTCTTTTGGTTCATAATCAAAATCTAAATTCAAAAAATAGCACACTCCAAGGTTCTTATTTTCCCATCTATGAACAATTTTTTTTTCATTAAAATATATACAAAAATCAAATATTGATGGGGAACAAATAATGAACAACACTATGTAAAGAAAGCTTTATTTTTTCATAAAATTAAAACCATAAAAGCTGCTAACAAGATTCAAGTGGGTCTACATAGCTTCTAAGAAAAGATTTCAAGAAATTCCCAAAACCAAACCAACAAGAACAAAGGAGAACGCTACTTGGATTTGCATTCGTGAATATCAAGGTCAAGAAGTAGATCCGGGAAAAGTCGATGTTAGAGAGAGAACGATGGAATGGAATCAATAATAGTGGTGGTGGAGGTGGTGTCGTGGGGTTGTGTGAATCAGAATAAGCGGCGACGGTGGTGGGTGTCATGGTTGTGGTGCTGGGAGTTGGAATCGTTGGTGATGGTAGGTGAAATTGTGATGGTAGGCGGTGAAAGAAGGTGACTTGAAGCATCAATGGTGGTGGGGAGATAGATCTAGAGCTTGGCATCCATGGTGTGAAATGAAAATATGTAAAATGAAAAAAAAAAGATTTTAATATGATAAAGTGAAAAGTTGATCAGAAAAGTACAAATATCAAAATGACTAAACCCTCCTCCAATCTTAGCCTTCCAAATAGAATATTTCATATTGATACCAAATCAATGGTGAGTAAATAGGTTAAAGAGTTCTTATAATAAATAAGGGTTTTCACATGAGCCTTATCCTATAAGGTAATTAGTAAATAGATGAATATAATTTTAATACGTTATGCAACACAAAAGATCCATGGGACACGTCTTTCAGCCACAAAATAAAGGATCTAAAGTTCAAGTTTTAAGTCCATCTAATGATTTTCTTGTTGTTGCAGATCGTTTGCTCATAAAGATAATAAATGATGTTACGTCGCTAATGAGAGTGTTTTGTAAACATTTCATGTGTTGGGATTAATCCTGATCAATAAATAAAAGTTGGGATTATTAAAATCTAATAGCCCTTTTGTTTTATTACTAAGTTGGCTCTTATAGCGTGACAATTGTTGTGATTTAAGATTATGGGTTCGACCCTGGTGTAATATATTTATTTATTTATTTATTAATAACTATAAATCATCACACGTACAATCGTAATTTTTAAAGATTAAGTATTCTAAAAAATAACACCTTTAACAAAATTAACCTTACTCTTATTACAATAAAATTAATTAATTATAAATGATATTTTAAGATAATATTTCAACTTTTTAAACTTTTATTCTTAATTTTTTTCCAAAAAAGTAAATAAATATTTTTGTTTCGAAACAAAACGTTTTAAAAATGTTATCTTTGAAATCTTCATTATTATAACTGTCAAATTTAATTATTTTGATTTATAAGAAATTTCTTTTTTAAAAATGCCAATTTTAAAGTATTAATGTTTTAGAAAAAAATCTTATTTTGTAAGAATTTATTTATTTATAAATAATATTAATAAAAATGTATCTTTTTTATTTATTTGTTAAACCATTTTAGATCTAAAAATAATATTATTGATGATTAATGTAAATATTTAATAGAAGAGATAAGCGGAAAAATTTTAGTAACTAAGAATGTGATGTTAGCACGTGTCTCTCCAACATTCATAAATAGACAACAATATCGTTTCATGAATACAACAAGGATCGATTTGAATTCCTCGATCCTCTTTTCATTCCCAATATCCATATAAATAGAATTACAAAATACAACTAATAATGAGCTAAACAAGGAAACAAAGATATATACAAAATATAGAAAATATAATACTAAATATAATACAATATTGTGAGTCGGTTAATAGTCCCCCGCAGTCGAAGCTGGAGATTGGCGGATGCTGAGACTGGACCTGAAGCGAGTGAACAACTGACGGGGAAGTCCCTTCGTGAAGATGTCAGCATATTGATAGTCGGCAGGGACGTGGAGAACCCGAACTGAACCAAGGCGAGCTTTTTCACGCACAAAGTGTATGTCAATTTCAACATGCTTAGTGCGTTGATGTTGAACAAGGTTCTGAGACAAATATACCGCAGAAACATTATCACAATATATGATGGTTGTTGTGCGGAGTGGAACATGCAACTCTAGTAGAAGATTTCTAAGCCACGATGTTTCAGCAGTGGCATTGGCGACCCCTCGGTATCCAGCCTTGGCACTTGAACGTGAAATAGTGGCTTGACGTTTCGAAGACCAAGAGACCAAGTTATCACCAAGGAATACGCAATACCCCGACGTGGACCTTCTAGAGTCGGGGCAACCCCCCAATCGGCATCCGAATAAGCCGTTAAGCGCAAGGACTTGGAAGGGCGAATGTGAAGGTCATAATGAAGTGTCCCTTTTAAATATCTTAATATACGTTTGATGAACTGGAAATGATGCTCACGAGGGGCATGCATAAAGAGACAGACCTGTTAAACAGCATAAGCAATGTCAAGTCGAGTAAATGTCAAGTACTGTAATGCCCCCCGCAAGACTCTGATACAAAGAACCATCAGGCAGTGGTTTGCCCATGGTTGCATTGAGCTTACTGTCGGTGTCAGTCAGACTGGCACTAGGTTTGCAATCTTGCATGTTAGCACGGGATAAGATATCAGAGGCATAAGATTCCTACGATAAGAATAGGCCCCCGATTTTCTTTGTAACTTGTATGCCAAGAAAATGATTAAGTGGCCCCAAATCCGACATGGCAAATTCGTTGGATAATAAAGTGATGAAATGCTTTAGTAGACCTGTATCCGAAGCAGTTAAAATGATGTCGTCAACATATAGAAGCAAATACGCTAGCTTGGGGCCATTTTTATAAACAAATAATGATGTATCACATAATGTGCTTTTGAACCCGCAAGTTTCAATGAATGATGCAAAGCGTTGGTACCATGCCTTTGGGTCTTGTTTCAACCCGTATAGAGATTTTTTGAGGTGACATACATGCGATGGATGTGCCTGGTCAACAAAACTCGGGGGCTGAAACATATACACTGTTTCATTGAGATTCCCATAAAGAAATGTGTTTTTAACGTCCAGTTGATTGATGGGCCAAGAGCGAGAGACTGCAAGACTTGAGACCGTGCGAATAGTGGTAGGTTTAACAACGGGACTAAATGTTTCATTACGATCAATGCCTACCTGTTGACATTTTCCATTCACAACCAATCGTGCCTTATAGCGTTGTAGAGACCCGTTGGCATGGAATTTATGCCTATATAACCATATGCAACAGATACTGTGAGCATCTCGAGGTCGTGGGGCTAGCTCCCATGTTTCATTATCTATTAAAGCACGATACTCATTGTTCATGGCAGAGAGCCAGTTCGGGTCGGACAGACCTTGCTTTGGTGATTTGGGTAATGGAGAAAGGTTAGAGTGTTTAGTGGAATCAGTGTGGAGATTGAGAGGAGGTTTTGGTTTGGTGATTCCAGCCCGAGATCGAGTTATCATAGGGTGGGACTTGGGTGGTGGGGGAGGTGGCGGTGGTGTATTTGAGGGTTGACCGGGTGATAATGACGGGGTGGCAGAAGTAACAGAGGGCGAAGCAACTGCTGAATAGGTGGGTGGTGGGTTTTGTTTCGTGCGACGTTGGTATACGTAGGTGTAGGGAGTGGTTGGCGATGGTCTAGGATGAGGGGATGAAGGTGTCGAGCGGGGAGGGGTGACAGGTGGAGATTGGGTAGTGGTGAATGGTGGACTAGAAGCTGTTGGTTGAAATATTAAAGGAGAGGGATCTGGGTCAAGGAAGTCATATGAGTGAGGTGGGTTAGGAGGATTTTGGGAGAACGGAAAAGTTGTCTCATCAAAGGTTACATGCCGGGAAAGAATGATTTTCCCGATGGAGAGATTGAGACAACGATAACCGCGATAATCGACAGGGTATCCAAGAAAGACACAAAGTGTGGAACGAGCTTCCAACTTGTGGGACCGTGTTCCATTTTGGTTGGGGTAGCAAGCACAGCCGAAGACACGAAGATGATCATAAGTTGGGTGCTTGAGGTAAAGAGCGGAGGTTGGGGTATGAAAATGGAAGAGTTTGGTGGGAAGGATGTTATGAACGTACATGGCGGTGTGAAGTGCCTCTACCCAAAAAGAGGGAGGCAGGGATGCATGAGTAAGCAACGATAGCATGAGGTCGTTTATGCGACGTATCATGCGTTCGGCTTTCCCATTTTGTTGGGACGTATGTGGACAAGAAAAACGAAATTGCAACCCATTGGTCGTGGCGAAGTTTTTAAACTGGGTGTTGTCAAACTCGCGTCCCATGTCACATTGAAAGGTTTTGAGTTGTTTGTTGAATTGTGTATGAATAAATTTGTAAAAGGTGGCGAATGTATGACACGATTAAGATTTATATTTCAAAGGAAAAACCCAAGTATAGTGAGTATAGTCATCAATTAAAACAATATAGTATTTATACCCACTTTTACTTAAAACTGGGGAGGTCCATAAATCCGCATTTACAATATCAAATGAAAATAATGTAGTGGATGTAGAAAGCTGAAATGGTAAACGTTTGTGTTTAGCAATTTGACACGAGTGACAAATAAATGAACTAGGCACTTTATTACATGAAATAACTTTATTCAAACGCAAATAATCCATAACATAAGAACCAGGGTAACCTAGTCTATCATGCCAAAGAGTGGAAGACGAGGAAACAATAAAAGTTGAAGAAGAATCTTGTGAAGGCTTTGAAAACGGGTATAGTGGGCCGGAACTATTATGGCGACTGAAGAGCATCCCATTATTAAAATCCTTCACAGAAAATACTTTAGCTCGTTAATTATATTTGTGTCCCCTGTTAATGACTTAAATCAATGTGATACACAACATATTATTGCATACGTATTATTATTCGCATATGGATTCACGTATGTATTACTATTCACGTATTACTGAAAATGCTCTGGTTCAGGGGAGTAAAAGCTGGCAAGTAAAAGCATATACACGTATTTACATGCATTAAATTATTGCAACATTACCAGAAAATTACCTTTAACAGTTTAGGATCCCAAGCCAAGAGAAAAAAAAAGTTACACAATTAATATTCTTCATTCAAAAAGCAGATAACGTTTCTTTATGTTACAGTTATATATACACATCACGTGAACACAAAAATCCATTTCTGTCTAGAAATTTCAGTCAAAACCAAATCACATTATTCCCACACAACTAATTAATATAATGGCAGCATCAATTTTCACTTGTTACTTTTTTTCCTTCTCCACAGTAATTTCCTCAGCATTCCACTTTTTTTCTTTTTACTAGGTACAATAGACAAGAAATTTACCAATGCTTCTTCATCTTCTTGCTGTTTAATTCCAGTTACACTTAAAAACCTCTGTGGGGATATCACTTTCACATTATTAGCATTACCATCCATGACAGCTGGTGATGTTACGGTACGTGTAATCTCTTTTGGTTTAGATGGTTGGAGTTCTTGTGCTTTGTCGTCCGCCATCATTTTATCCAGTAGAGAGACCCGCTGGTGGTTTGTTTTGGCGGGTGGTGGCGATGGCGGTGGCGGTGGGGATTCGTATGTCGGGTTAGAAATAAGTGTTTCCGGGACAGATGTGTGTCTTGGTGAAGCTAATGCCTTTAGCTGTTTCCCCAGGCTTAGAATGGTTTCTTGGCACTCGGCTAATTTTTCTGAAGCAGCTATTATTTCGCGCTCCTGCATCCATATTCGAGTACCATAAATTGATAACTGTAATGGAAAAAATGAAGAGATGATTGTGAGTCATGAAATGAACTGGAAATTGGTCACTTACACTTTGAAGCCTCTTTTCGTCGTCGTCTAGCTCACAATTTTGTATGTCTTGTTTTATAATGCTGAAATAGTAGTAGTTGAGTTGGTTAGACTGAATTTGAAAAGGTTTCAAGTATGTACAATATGAACGTGATTTTGAGAAAGTGAACAGAATTTTCTAATAGATCAAAGAGAAGAATATTACCTTTCTGGTGCGATCAGCACAGGGTCATCAAGATGTCTGGCTTCGATTTCTTCATTGGAGGTTATTATTTTACAGGCTTCATTATAGTCACCAATGGCCTCAATGAGTTGCTCATCAAGATCTTCTTTCGCCTTCATCTCTACTTTCATTTGATCTTCAATTATATCATTCTGCTGCTTAAGAAATTCAACCTCTGCTTTTAGATTTTCAATTGTTTTCTCTGATTCCTCAAGTTTAACGATCATAACCTCGCTTTTACATATTTCGGATCCAAGTTTATGTTCCAAGTCCTTTTTTGCAAGTTCCATTCTTTCCAGATCATCTTTCAGATTCTTTGTTTCTTCCTTCAGTTGCAACTTATCTGCTTCATTCTCATTCTGAGTTTCATCCCAATCAAAATGCTTCTCCATTTCATGCCTCATGCTGGATACATCTTGAAGTGAAAAACAGTGGTTGACTATCCACTCAAGAGTCAAAGTCAACTCTTTGGCAAAATTTTCCAGTTCCGCCTTCCCATTAAGCAAACTAGTACAGCTTTGAAGAAACGTCTCTAAAACAGCACCAAGCTCACTAGTTTTCCACTGAAGAACACGAACCGTGTAGCCTGTAGGCGTTTCTGAACTATCATCTTTCCCACACAATCTAAGCCCTTCAATTAGTTCAATTAGCCTCTCGATCGATCTGTTCATGTCAGAGCTGAACACCTCACTATTCATAGATTTATGAGGATTTTCATCACCTTTTTGTGCCAGAGCAACTGTGATATCTTCAAGCACGTCGCTAGAATGTCGTTGTGTTATTCTAGAATGTTCCGAAATCATTTTTGATATATTTTCAACCCAGTCTGAGTGATTTTCCAAAACAAGATTAGAAGTTGATAATGGTTTCTCAACAGAAACTATTGCCAACTTTTCCATCTCAACAAAATCATCCATCAGATCAATATCTGAAGCCCCAACCGTTTTGCAAGATGGAGCCCATGATTCAGCCATACTAGCCTTTTCATCACTACCTATGTCAGAAGATGAAGCATGTATAGGAAAATCATGACAAGTAACAGGACTCCTAGAAGTTAGACTTTTTGACTGTTCGTTAGTTTTTTGGCTGAGAAATTCCTTGAGAACTCTGTTCTCATCTTCTAGTGCACACAACTGCTCAGTTAGAAAGTTAATTTGTTTCTCAGATGTTTGGTCAAATGAAGAATTCTTTGAAACAATCGGAAATGGGTTTGACTTTCTTCTAGAAGTTTCCGTTGGATCTCTTCCCAGCATCTCAACTTCATTCTTCATTTTTGCCAGGGCAGCAGGCCCAGGTAGCCGTTTTCTAACAAGAACACGTAGTCTTTGTGCTTCTGTTTCAAGCTTTGCAATCTTTTTCACACTCTCAAGGTGTTGTTTGTGCGCCACATCTGCAGTTCGTCGATTGAAATCTCTCTCTTCGTTCCTGATCTCAAGCTCCTTCTCCAGCACTCTGACTTCATAACTTAAAGAAGCATTATCTCTCTGCATTGACTCCAGTTTACTCATAACAGCACTTAAATCAGAATCTACCTGACACCTGGCTGCATGTAGTTCATCAACTGTTTTTTCTTTTGTTAAAAGAGCCTTGGTTAACTGAGCATTCTCAGAAGTTAATTTGGAAAGCCTTTTATTGGACTCTGATAACTTTTCTTCTATAACTGATTTCATCTTTTCATATTCTCGTGAGGTTTTCATCACGGCATCATGAATCCTTTTTTCCTGTTCTTCACGAACAAAACGAAGCTGTTGCATACACTCCTTCAACGCTGCATCCACACCATATAATCTCTCCTCACTGGCTACCAGCTGCTGTGTTGTTTTCTCTAGTTCTTGTTTAAGTGCTAAAACTTCTGCTTCTGCCTTCTCCCATCCTGTGAATTGTTCAGTCAAAATAAAAAGTTACGTCAGTTGCATTAAAACATATATTAATACATGTAAGGTTATAAATAATCCATCAATGACCTAGAATGGCTTCGCGCGCAATGTTTGTCTGTTTCTTTGCCATGTCATCTTTTGCATTTATTTCAGCAAGTGCCGCTGAAAGCTTCTCATTTGAAATATTCAAGTTTCTCTCAAGTTCAGCTTCGTAGGCTAAAATTCCCTGCAACTAAAATTGAGATTTGTGTTAAAGAAGCACATACAAAGTCAATTATTAGCATCAACTCTAAGTGAAATTAACAACAGATGCAAGCAAAGAAATACTAGTATCAAAAGCTTAAGTAATTCCATTTACATTCAGAATTATACAATCATACGTTTGAAGTTGGAAATCAAAATGTATTTTAACTACCTCATCTTCATTCCCTCTGTTCGCCTTGTCAGCTGCAATCATAGTCTTCTCAATTGATTTTTTCTTCCAAAGCCACGACTTGTGATCCGTCATTTTTTTAAAATGTCTTTGCACTAAATAATATATGATCAACTTAAATCACATAGGACCTCTGCAAAAATAAAGATTGGACACTTGTTATGTAGATACATGTTAGGTAAACACAATTTCATTAACTTCTATATGTTAGTTTATACTTTATACTTTATAGTGACAGTTTCGTCATACATGTTAGGTTAAATGGTTATCTTCCTGTTACTTTCACAGCTAGTTATCCTATCTAAGTTGCTTCTTGTTCTGGCAACTCTATGTTAGAAAAGCACACCTGATCTTGTGAAACTTTTTATTTTTTTTTCAGTCAAAACATATATTTTTTGTTGTCAAGCAATAACTACACTTGATTGCAAGGACAAAAGTCAAAAAGAGAGGGCTACTTTATGAAAAGTAAACTCATTAATGGTCAACCAGAGAAGCTTGAAAGAGATGATTGGAGTTACTGCAGGGTAAACCTTTACAAATCACAACATTGCAATGCAATCCCACAAGTACCAAAAATCTCGTACAGATGCATTTACCGATTAATTTTGTAAATTCTCACATTGGACTGGAGTCGAAAACATCTATTAATGGACTTAAATTCATGCTACGTGTGGACGTCTACAGGTCAATAACACATCCAGATTACACCTGAAGGGGCCTATTAATAATAAGACAAATCACAACTAATATGATCGATCTTTTCACATATTCTAATAATATAATCTTATTTTAAGCAAACGAGGTGAAAATGAGTCCATACGAGAAGTCAAAGACGTGTTCCAAACAGATCAATTGCAGCATAATCAATAAAATATAACCTAGAATTTAAAATAGAAGAAGAAGACGAAGAAAACACAAATACACTATACTACGATACGCACGCTACAGAGAGCAAAATCATAGAATCAAATTTCTGAAAATTTCAAACTATTAACAAGCAAAAATCATAGTAACGAAAGCACAGCAGATCATTATTCATTAGATCAAACCGATACAATTGACGATCACTGGATCAAAACTACAGCAACAATAACACAAGAAATTTGTGCTTCACTCATGCTATCGATCATCGTTTCCCCTAAAATGAACCTAAAACTAAAATCTGAACTACAGTAAACAGTAAGCAGACACGAATCAAAAAAGGAGCATGCACATTGGAATAGTGAGAATACAAGAACAAAATAAAAAATGTGAGTTACGATCTTACCGACGATCAATGGACCACCGACGGAGCATTAACTGAAGAAATTAAAAGCAGAGCAGAGTGAAATAATAGAGAAGAAGAAGAAGAAGAAGAAACAAGTGGAGCTATTTTCTAGAGAGAGAGAGTAAATGTAGGCTTGCAAGCTGTACGATATATAACAGAGTCACACAGATATCTATATATATAGAGACAGTGTTATGCATATAATATTATAATAATGTATTATTATTATTATATACGTAGTGAGATGGGAAGAGAGAGAGAGAGATCTGTGAATGGAGTAAATCTGACAAGTACGTGACGGGTCGGGCCGGGTTGTTTGGTTCGGATGGCGAGTACTTTTTACCCGTATATTGCTTTACAGAATTACAGTCATTCAACTGTAACATCATTTGTAATAGGACGGATATATCCACACGGACCACACCATCCTTGATCTAATCACACTCCACTCAAACCTGCAAAAGGATGCTTGTAGTTTTAACACCCGTTTGTTCATGAGCCGAAATGAGTATTTGCATATTACGTCAAATCTTATGTTGCTCCCTATCTTTTAAATGATTGTTTGGGTTTGTCGTGAAATGGTCCTTTGAGTTTGAGGGAGGGTAGTATATTTAAGAGAAATTGTATAGATGGTCTATATAATTTAACTAGAATGTAAATTTGGTCCGTAAACTTTGAAAATTGTAAAATCAATCCACATAGATCATTTAAGCGATTTTTTATATTTATTGTCAGGGACCAAATGTGAAATACGTACAAAAAAGCTTGAATTTACTTTGTAAATATCAAAGTTTGAGAATCAACCATGTAACTAAACCACGTTAACCATTTATGTATTTTCTTTATATTTAACTTTATATTACACGATATCTGACTTTGAAAAATTACACTCTTGGTTTTTATTATTTACTCGATTACAACAAAGGTTGTCTCTGAAGTGACTGCACGCTAGTTTTTGTTGTTAAATTTAATAAAAATGATCATTATATCCCTTGTAGTATTAAAAGAATAAGATAGATTAATTAACAATGATATATTTAAAAAGTTAATAGTTCCACTCCACCCTTTTGTCATCTTCTCCTCGCCTCTCTTTTAACTTGCATCACCGTCGTGGAAGCACCATCACCACCATGGAAGCACCACCATCAACAGCATGATCTCGCATGAAACCTTAATCAAAACCTTTCCCCAACCCGCGTTGGCCATCGTCCATTCATCTTTTGTCAATTTTGTATATGTATCCTCGTTACTTGTCGATGGGTCATCGATTGGTGTCGATAAACCAATCATATGTAAAGAGAATATGTCTTAATTATCTAAGGCTGGTTAGGGCAAACAAGAGTGTTGAACCACAAGGACTTAATGGATGGTGTTTAAGTGTTTAACTCAAATTTTTGCTTTTGATTTTTGGTTTGTTGATTGAAAACTAAATACTAAAAAGTAATAATTTGGTTGCAATTAAACAAAAGATGATCACTTCTGGATTGGATCTATAATCATATTGTGTAACCTTAGTTAAATATTAATGTTAGTAAATTACATAAACATAATATTGTTCAATGAGATGATAAAAAGGTAATTACAAGACTAATGAATCCGGTATGTTGCTACTTAACGATTCTAGACCGAATAATGGCATATAACAAGATGTTATAATGTAATACCCAAAACAAAGTCCATTTCAATGCAAAAATAGAACATGGAAGTACAAAGAGAAGTGGGAGGGAGGCTTGGGACAAAGTGCGACGTGGCACTTCAAAATAAGCAAGAACACCGCCCCCTCACCTCTGAGACGATCGGGAACACTAACCTAAAACCTAAGAGAGAAGAAGACACATAGAACTATTCTACAAGATTATAAATCACCGAGAACCGGTCAAAATGTTTTTGTTTAAAAAAGAGAAAATGTAATGCAAACTTTCTCTCATAGTTTTTCTTAGATAAATATTTTTTCATATGATAGCTTATCATTATATTTAATTCTTTGTAACTTTGTTTATGTGTACTCAATTTATTGTAACATTTTTAATATTAATAAATTGTTGAGATAAGAATCAAGAAGCATGGTGTCATACATAAAAACGAAACAAATTAGTTTATCTATATTTAAAGCTAATTATAATAGTATTGTTTGATTAATAAATCATTATAAGAATCAAGAAGCATGGTGTCATATATAAAAAAAAAGAATAAGAAACGAATCATTGATATGAATTATTTAATATCATAAGAAATAGCAATAAATTCTTTTTAGACGATGGGAGGGTAATCGGGGTTTGTGGGTGAGATCATCAAATATGCGGAGGTGTGTCGGCATCAAAGAGGAGTCAACGAGGGTTGTGATTCACGTGACGATGTACTTACTTTACTAAACTAGTAAAACTACCCGTACCTCATTACTTCATTGGTTACCCCATTCCTATTCTTTTTGTACTATTCTTAATATTTAATCCAAAATACTAACTTATTATAATATAGAGTAAACTATTATTAAACCCTCTTCGTCGTTGCAACGGGGGCGTAAAATCACATCAAGCATGATCAATGATACATCATTGTTAGTGATTATCAATATCGAAAAAAAAAATCGTATTAAATGAAAATAAAAATAAAAGCGAACGAAAAAATAGACGTAAAAAAGTTGAACCACACATACGAAACGTAAAACATATATAACAATTAGTTAGTCGATCTAGGACCAACGCATCACGACGTGGCTGTTAAACGGAGAAAAAATAAACGTAAAAACGTTAAACCACACACGCACGCTGCGGTGTTTAAACTCACAAAATTTAAATTGAAACCGTAAACAAATTTTATAAAATATGAAAAGTGTAAGGAATCAAAGTTGAAAGTAAAAAGACATCAGTGCTAATTGTAAAAGATATATAAATATTGGGTTTCAACTCTGACCTCAAGCCATCTCCCTCTCCGACCTCGTATTAGGGTTTCAGCTCCACTCTATCTAGTCACCCTCTGATCTTCTCCTGTGAACGACCTCAAGCCACCGCCCCCGCTGACCTCAAGCCACTACCATGACATTGACCACCATGAAAGTAGCATGTCACCACCAACGTCACTCCCCCCATCTAACTAAGAACACCGCCCACGTTTATCGTAGGCCGCCACGGATCTACAATCGGGCGAAGATAGTCGGAGATGGCGATGGGCAATGGGCGATGTTGTTTTTGTGTGGAGAGATAGCGAGAGAGAGTATAGAGAGAGATAGAAAGAGAGAGTAGAGGGTGTGCTGATGATATATTTATGTTTTGGTTTATATAAGAAACTTTTCACTTTAAAAGTAAAAATTTATTTTTCATATACTATTTTAATCATATATATATATATATATATATATGGGAGAGATCAAATGAAAACCATGTTTATAATGAAAACCGTGAA
This sequence comes from Flaveria ramosissima, assembly GCA_025215565.1. Classification (NCBI taxonomy): domain Eukaryota; kingdom Viridiplantae; phylum Streptophyta; class Magnoliopsida; order Asterales; family Asteraceae; genus Flaveria; species Flaveria ramosissima. The sequence goes on from CM046035.1 coordinate 82,093,420, forward strand.
ACCACAACAACTTCCCAAACATATAATTTATAATTGATTTGACATTTATTGTTTAAAGTATATTTGAGTAAATTAACTTCATTTTTTGAGTTCATTATATATTTTTAGTTTAAACTTCAAGAAATGATAATGATAACGAAACGACTACGTATACGTAACTTGTATGAGTTATATGTACGTAACTTTTAGTTGTACACTTGTTAACATGCACGTACATATACATAACCCCTACATATACGTAACTATATTGTAGTACTTTGTACATGTAACTTACTATATGTAACCCGTGGTTTTCATAGTTTTCATTTATAACATGGTTTTCAAAGGAACCTTCCCTTATATATATATATAAATATATATATATATATATATAATATAATATATATATATATATATATATATATATATAATATATATATATATATATATAGATATATATAATATATATATATATATATATATAGGGGGAGGTTCCATTGGAAACCTATGTTTAAATGAAAACTTTGTAAACTTAATATTAACCATTGATCATTTTGATCAATGGTTTAGATTAAGAAATGGTATTTTTGTAAATTAATGAGTATAAAAGATTAGTAATTTGGTTGATAGGGGTAAATTAGGTATTGACTATTTTTTGAAAGTTGTAACTCCCGAATATCATTTCCACAATTGTTTCCCTCTCTCCAAATCCCCCCAAACTCGCAAACACAATCGGGATAATACACAATTCAGTCGCAACTGGAGTATAACATCAACGATTCAAGCGAGAAAAGATTATCGAAGCAAAGAATCGGACTGATTTTATTGTTTTCGACTTGTGTTCTTGCGAAACGAAGAGGTAATCGATGTTGTTTGTTACATATTTTGATTTCTTGTTCTTTGCATTGTGAAATTGGTGATGATCCCCAATTTTATGCATCTTACTGTTTAGGGTTTTGGTTATTATCATACCGATTTATGTAGAAATAAGGAGTTTTTTTATGTTTTGAATGGTTGTCTGTGATGATACATATACGTATTGTTTGTATTTATTTGATAATATATGATTATCGAAGCAAAGAAATCGCACTTATTTTATTGTTTTCGAGTTGTGTTCTTGCGAAACAAATAGGTAATCGATGTTGTTTGTTACATAGTTTGATTTCTTGTTCTTTGCATTGTGGAATTGGTGATGATCCCCATTTTTATGCATATTACTGTTTATGTTTTTTGCTATTATTATACTGATTTAGGTAGTAATAGGGAGTTTTTTTAAGTTTTGAATGGTTGTCTGTGTATTTCGAATTGAACAGGGATGATACATATACGTATTGTTTGAAGTTATTTGCAAATATGGTGTGTAGTTGTTTTATTGTTTGAATATTATAATGAAAAAATTAGTGTCATATTAAGATTGTGTTAAAATAAATGAATAATAGTAATGATTCGTGTATGTAATAGTTACATATTATGTGTTGAATATTCTTATAAAAATTGCTTAATAAGAAACCTGATATCTGAGTTTTATAAACATATATGTTAGGTACATATATGTAAGGAGTATATTGTAAAGATGCATGGTACATTCTGATTATGGTTATGAAGGTTGTAATGAGAATATATGTTAAGTACATATATGTAAGTTGATTACTTTTTAAGTTTATGTTTTTGTCTATTATTATACTGATTTAGGTAGAAATATTGAGTTTTTTTAAGTTTTGAATGGTTGTCTTGGTATTTCGAATTGAACAGGGATGATACATATACGTATTGTTTGAAGTTATTTGATAATATGGTGTGTAGTTGTTTTATTGTTTGAATTTTATAAATGAATAATAGGAATGATACGTGTATGTAATAGTTACATACTATGTGTTGAAGAATCTTATAAAAATTGTTAATAAGAAACCTAATATCTGTGTTTTATAAACATATATGTTAGGTACATATATGTAAGGTGTATATTATTAAGATGTAGCGTATATTCTGATTATGGTGAGTATGTTGTTAAGGTGTATACTGAAATTACTAAATATATTAAGTACAATTATGTAAGTTGAGTACTTTTATTTGGTTGCCTATTGCAGGGTTGAATAAAACACAAAACTGAAGATGTCATCAAGTAAGTTTTATCATAACAAATAGATTAATAAACATTCATATCGATACGTGCTTGTTAATTTTAATTATATTTCACAATCCAGAAAGAAAGAAGAGCGAGAGGATTGCAAAACGTACGTCTTTTAATAAGTTCATCAACACAGTTGAAGACCCTATTTTAGTAGATGACTTTCAAGAGACACCATGTGTTGTAAGAGGTAATTGTATATGAGATTATATGTACATGTAATAAATAAATTACTTTTAATGAATTTTGTTATTCAAACAGGTTTGGAAAAGCCCCCACATACGGTTTTAAATAAGGAAATTAAACATAAAAGCAAGGGTGTTGAGGACAACTATGGTATTTGTTATTAAATATGTTGATTGATGTATGTTATTGTTTAATATGTTATTAAGAAAGTTGTTTGATTGTATTGTAGTTGCGAAGCGGAAAAAAACAATAGAGGAAAAAATGAAAATACTGAATGAAGTTAAAGAAAATTTCAAGAAAATAAATGAGAGGATGATGTCCAAAAAAGGTAAGGGCGTTATTAACTTATTTGAAAATATATTTTTTTAAAATTTTAATACGCGTATGTAAGTTTTGTTGATGTCATTTTATTATTGATAATTTGAAAATTTACTATACAAAAGGTGATGATGCTGAAAAGGGGAACCAAGAAATTGGGGATGAAAACAAAAACAAAGAACAAGAAAAAAACAAAACGTGTTAAAGCTCGGGAGGAAGAAAAGTATGGCAAAAAGAAGTGTGAGATCCGTAAGTGTTCTTTATACTAATTATTAAGTATCAACTGTTTATTGTAAACTTAATAATTAGAATTTTGATTATTATAGTTTTCAAAATACTACGAATTTAAGATTCATTTTGTTTTATTTTGAACAGGTAAGGTGACTGAGGAAAAAATTGATAATGTTGGTTTGACAAGTAGTGATTCTATTCGAATGGATGTAAAAGAAAATTAAAAGAAAGAAAGGAAGTGGAGGTAATTTTTACATAAAATCATAATCAATAGATTTGTAAATGATCTAAGTTATTTATTTGTAGAAGATACATAATAAAATAGTTCTCAAAATATAATATGCAGATGGAAGTGAAGATAAAAAGGATACGAAAAAAAGGGTAAAAATGGAAAGAAGATGGTTTGGGATACGTACACGTTCCTCACCGAAACAGTTTTACACAGCAGTTGCACATTTGGATAAACAACAGAAAGAAGCTGTGAAAAGCATAGGTTTTGGTCGATTTCTAAATTTCAAAGTTGATGGAATACCGGCTAAACTTGGACATTATGTTGTTGACATGCTTGACCCACAAAGGTTGGTCATTAAGGCTAGCAAAGGAGATGTGAAGGTGGACAGGGATTCAATATACAAAATGATTGGAATTCCAAACGGAGGGAAAGACTTGTTTAGTAAGGATAGTGAAGGTCCATCTACGGAGTACGCAAAATGGAGGGCTCGTTATGATGGTGTTACTGTTGGGCCGTCAGAAATTGTTCAAAAAATCATCGAAGGAAATTACGACGACATCTTCTTTTTCAAACTAGATTTCTTGGTTCTGTTTTACAACACAATGGTTTCTAGTCGTAAGAATGGGAAGTGTCTTTGTGGAGTGGTTAAGCAAATTAGCATGGAAAGTGATATTAAGGAGTTTGATTGGTGTGGATGTATTGAAGAAGCAATTAAAAAGTGCAAAGTTAATTGGACAAGGTGCAACTTAGCTAGCGATTTTGTGGGTCCGTTGACTATTTTGACGGTACGTATTATTGTTTAAATTGTAGTGTAATATAGAAAAAGGCTTGAATTATCTTCATAAAATTTGTTACATATATGTATTAAAATAATTATTTACTTACATATATGTATTTAAAAATTGAAAAAAATTGTCTGCTAAAACTGTTAAATTTATTATGCAGCTTTTGTATGTTGATTGTGTGTCCTGCCCGGGCATAGATGGTGAAAAGAGAATATCACCACTATCATTTTGGTCAATGGAGAAGCTTAAAAAAAGAGAAGACATGGAGATATCAAAGACAGGGGGTTTTGGATTAGGAGACATAGTTGATCAATTTGTTGAAGAACATGATTACAACATTGATTCCGAAGATGAGAACAAGGATGAAGCGACTGATAAGTCGTTGGATTATGACAGCAGCACACTTGAGGTAATTAAGATATTTTATAGTCTTCTTTAATTTTTAAGATGAAATTATTGTCATTATAATGTTCCAATTCAATGCAGGGTAATATCTCAAAACTTGAGAAAATAAAGGCAATTAATTTAGATGGGAAGATAAAATTTGAAAAGGCCATAAGAGAAGCAAAGAATCTATTCCCCAATAGTAAAGAGGTGGATGCATTTCACGATGCATATATCGAGTTGTATCATTGTGTGGTTGATATGGAAGATAATAATACATGCGTAAGAGAAGAAGTAACGAAACACAAAGATAAAGAAACAACTGAATTGAAGACACCTGAATCATTTAAAGTGCCTACTCATGAACCTCAATTATGGACACAACTAGCTGTTGAAGTAAGTGATATTGTGGAGTTTGCCTCTACCCATAAGGATGATGGGTACATGTTGAGACATGATTTTAGTGATTGCCCAACATATAGTCTTGGTCTAACTCAAGAGTTTAGAGATTTAGATAAAAGAGGAGAAGGAGCAGATGCTGGGATAGGGGGCAATAGTGAATGTGATATATTAAAGGAAGGTACAGTTTGTGATATAGGGAAGGGTAAACGAGCTAAACAACCTTCGTCAAGGTATGTTTCTCCATTTATTGATAGGCCGGTTGATATTAAAAAGGGTGTATCGAAGGAGGAGATGAAAGTATGGAATTATCTAATGTCAGGGGCAATCGATGAGAAGTAATTTCCTAATTTCTCTAATTGCATGTATTTTTTATTAATCCATTCCTTACCAACTGTGTATATTTTGTAAATGCAGAAAATATGAGGAAATTAAAAAACATCATATGGAAAGGGATGATGAAGAAGTTAGAGAGGAGGCTAGATCATTTAGGTAAGACCTTTTTTGAACTTAGTAATTACTATTCTGGTTGATTTCATACATGTTTGTATATGAATTTTAGTCCAATTAAGACATGTTAAGGTTGTTACACAATGTATTTGATACATATATGTAACATTTAACAGTAGAAAGTTTATACTAATTATGGTACATATATGTAACATTTATCACTAGAAAGATTATAATAAAACATGGTACATATATGGTAAATAAAAATAGGTTGGTATAACATATATTATCACATGAATAAAGACTGAAATGCTTAGATATAGCCTCCCCAAGTAACATGGTACATATATGTAACATTTATCATTAGAAAGTTTACTGTAAACATGGTACATATATGTAATGTTAATCACATTATTCGCATGGTACGTTTATGTAATCTTATAGAGATTATATGTTTGAACATTTATGTAAGTTGATACGATGATTGTTGCAATTATGATGGTTGATATGTTATGTCTATGTACTAGATATCATACATGTTTGTAGATTAATTTGGTTCCAACTAAGACATGTTAAGGTTGTTAAACAATATATATGATACATATATGTAACATTTAACAGTAGAAAGTTTATACTAAATATGGTACATATATGTAACATTTATCACTAAAAAGTTTATAATAAAAACATGGTACATATATGGTAAATAAAAATAGGTTGGTATAACATGTATTATCAAATGAATAAAGACTGACATGCTTAGATATAGCCTCCCCAAGTAACATGGTACATATATGTAACATTTATCATTAGAAAGTTTACAGTAGACATGGTACATACGTGTAATGTTAAATCACATTAATCACATGGTACATTTATGTAATCTTATAGATAGAATATGTTTGAACATTTATGTAAGTTGATACGCTGATTGTTGCATTTCCGATGGTTGATTTGTTATGTGTATGTACTAGAATAACTATAAACAACAAAGTGTATAAGAATTATCATATACGTAGTGAATGATATATATATTAAGAGATGTATTCTGTAAAATTATATATATTAGGGTGCGTATGTGTAATCTATTAACCATATTTGTTTTTGGTGGCAGTGTTCCCATATTTGCTACAAAATTTTGGGCAGGTACTAATTTTTACCAGTTGAATAGCTTAAGCCCGGGACAACAAATCTATAATGATGTTATTGATTGTTGGGCAAAAGTACTTAACCATGATGAAAAGGATAGATGCCCAAGTTCACCACATCGATTGTTCAGCGGAGTAACTCCATTTGTGAGTATCTAGTAATTATGTTTCCATAATTTCTTTATTAATCCATATATATTTTTCTCCTAATTTAATAAAAATACAGCTTGGGTGGATTGTTGATAGCCATAAAGAGACGGATATTGAGAGGTTGACTCATTTCAAACTGAACCTATTAAATGTCGTTGAAGGGTGTGAGAGTTTACTTGACATGAAACAATTTGACATCGTCTTATTTCCAATTCTGGAGAAGAATCATTTTTATCTGGTGTGCTTTGAGTTGAAATATCCAGCGGTTACAGTGATTGATAATATGTGTGATGAGCAATGCGTGTTTAGTCTGGAGGATCATCCAGAATTCATACATAAGGGGACACCTTTAAAAGTGGTAAGACGTATACGGTTCTACAAATTTAGATATATTAAATTATCACAAATAATATGATGTTAAAGATATAATATAAATAAATTACATTTTGCAGAAACACATATTCGTATCGTACTTGAGATCAGTTGGGCATCCAAAATGGAGAGATATTGAAGGCTCACACCCACAGAAGTTAAAGATTGGATGGTCGACATCAAAGAACTTTACGGATTGTGGTATTTTTGTAATGCGTCATATGGAAATGTTCATGGGGAGTCAAGTAAAGAATTGGGATTGCGGGTTTCCAACAGAAGATAACAAAATGAAGATTAAGATAAGAAATCTCCGAAAAAAATATGGATACAAAATCCTTACGTCGGAAGCAAATATATATAGGGATAAAGTTTTGAGAGATTTAGTATGATACGCTACTTAGAAGTACAAGTTTTTGGTTAATTTTGGACCCTTTTAAGGCATCAAATGTGTTTGAATGTTGACTTATGGTTATATCAGTATGTTGGTTGTTTATTATTAATGAAAAAAGTTTTAATTTATAAGCAGCCTTTAATAAAGACATTTACTTATAGTGGTGATAATTTTAAGAAAATTAAATGGATACATATATGTAACAATTGTATTAAAACGTTATAATTAAACTCACTGAGAAATGAACTATGAGGATGTTGTAATTTGTTAGATGTAATAAATGTATAAATATATAAGTGAAGGGGTAATAAAAATTTAGCAAAAACATGTGAATTTATGATACGTATATGTAGGCTTTATCTAAATGTGTTCCAACCAAATAAGTCATGGTTAAAACAACGAATAAGTACATGATACGTATATGTAATCTGATGTTTACATTTCCATAAGAATATGTAGGATTCTGGTTATTCAATATTACTTATACTTTAGAATGAGGAGTAAAGATGATAACCTAAAACATCAGATTTTTATGATACGTATATGTATGCATTATGTAAATGTGTTCCAACAAAATAAGTAATGGTTAAAACAATTAAGAAGTACATGATACGTATATGTAATCTGATGTTCTCATTTCCATAATTAATAGGAAGGATTATGGTTATTCAATATGACGACAAAAGCTAATGAATGGATGAAAGCTTATGAATAGATGCACTACGATTTGTGTTATTAAATATATGTCCATAAACCTTTTACAATTAAATCGAATTAATAATTATTACGCCCATGTTAACGACCATTACTACTGAACATCGCATGTTTACGTATACGTAACATAAGTCAAAAGTATATAAATTCCCAATATTGTAATAAATTAAAAGAAGAATAAAAAGATTCATGTGTGTAATTCAAACGAACATAAAAAGTTAAACAAAAAAAAAAAATTATTCAAAACTTTTAAAAAATATCATCTTGCACATATAGTTCTTGGTCTTCTTCGTCATTGCTTTCTTCTTCAAACGAGTCATCTTCAGATGAATAACCTGATGATTCGTCATCATGAACATCTTTTTTTGAATCCTTGTTAAGTAATTTTAGTTTTTCCGGGCAATTGCGAGAATCGTGTCCACGTACGTATTTCCTGCAGTAATTACACATCCTTTTAGGCTTTTTACTTTTAACTTTCGCCTTCTCACCCGGACCGATCAACCGCCTGTTCTTACCGCAACCTTTGTTTCTGATTCCCGCAGGTGGTTTATACGTAACTTCAACGGGCTCGGATTGATGTAAAACCTCTTCAATGACTATACCACTTTTATTATATGATGGATCTTGAGGGAATTCGTTAAATATTTGATTCTTTAGTTTTTGAAGATGGTCGTCAAGCCATGTAAGACGCTCTGAATTCAACCTTAACCGATCCACACATTGTTGCATTGTGTCCATCAAACGATGCCTAAGAACTGAATTTTCCGATTGGTCTGCGCAATACCTGTATTCCATACTGAAAACCCTTCTTGGTAGAGCATCTCTCCTCCAACGTCCATGAACATATTTATCAGGTACCTTCTCAATCTTGTGATGCCTAAATACGCAAAATGCGTGACGACACAGATATCCAATCCTTGTGTATGACATGCAAGAACATGTTACAGTTTTCTCCTTCAAATCAAGAGTAACCTACACACATATTTATAAAAAATTTAAAGATTTAAAAAATATACATTCCATGCCGTATACGTATCAATAACAAACAAATGAATAAAACATAAATGTTACCTTAAACTCGTTTATAACATCAGAGCTGTTGTCTTGATGAGCAATTTTATATACATATACCCCATCATCCTCTTCACGACTCACTATGTAACATAATGTTTTACACTTATGAATCTCTTTTTGAACTTCTAAAAATATGTTGCGTGTGTATACTTCGGAAGCATGACGTTCTATTAGTAAGCTGGTGAGGAATATAGGAACTGTAGTTGTAGTGTTGAACTCAAGCACACGCTGGTTGTATCTTTGGCCATCTATAGCATTGTCGTAGCACAACAAGAATTGAACAAGTGTGTTCGATGGACTAGAATTTAGTTTGAAATATGAATTAGAACTTTCACATCTTGAGGTGGTCTTCATCAAGCAACACATCGGAATATCCTTAAAATATCCAGGAACCCACTGATCTCTTATGTCAAACATATCAGAAAGCCACTTGTGGTCTTCCAAACCATGCTTTTCCATTAATGACTTCCATCGTGCCTCAAAAGCAGACGGATGTAGGTATACATTCCACACAAGCTTATGAATGGATGCACGAAGGTTTGTGTTGTTTAATATATGTCCAGATACCTGTTACAATGATATAGACATAATAATTATTTTGCCAGTGCCTCTATTTTAAAACAAAACAAATAAAGTTACGTATATGTAACATGTTGTACATATTAAAAATTCACCAAATCTTACTTATATGCAGATTAATAACAGAAAATACTTTAAACACAAATCAGTGCCTTAACAACAATATGTTTATTGGAAAAAGATTCAAGATGTACAACAGCTGAAGATTTACTTGATTAATGGAGTTATTAATGATACGTATATGTAACATATAATGTTTTAATAAGATATGTATATGTAATATTCCACATCAAATACTGTAAAAATTATACCAGAATATAATACCTTTGATGGGAGCTTATTTGTGATATGCCACATACATAGACGATGAATTGATTTCTCAAAAACAATTTGAACAGCATGTTTCATCGCAGCGTCTTGGTCCGTCAATACTAACTTTGGTTGTTTGTTGTTATGAGCTTCAATAAAACACTTGAGCAACCACATGTATGATTCTATGGTCTCGTCATACAACAAGCCCGCACCAAAAGTGACACACTTTTTATGATGATCCACCCCGGTGAATGGGACAAAAGTCATGTTATACCTATATAAATTGTACAACGAATTAATTTGACAGAAACAACTAAATAAAATATTCAAATTATTAACATACTTATTAGTCTGGTACGTTGCATCAAATGCTAATACATCGCCAAACACCTGATAGTTGACCTTTGATACATCATCTACCCAAAACAAGTTCCTAATCTCGTTGCCAACCGCAAGGAAATTGAAAGTGAAGTTGTTTTGGCATAGAACACGATGTTGCATTCTATCTAAAAAGAATTGGCCATCATTATCACCAATAAATCTGGAGATATCCCTGCTAAAGTTTTTATAATCAGTCTTGGTTCCTCTGACCATATGATGTCCGCCTTTCAACGCGACTTGCAACCTATGTGCTTTAGAAGGTCCAATATTTGCCAAACGACAATTAGCAATGTACTCTTTATCAACAAATTCTAACTTACGCTTCCTCCTTGTCAAATCTATATTATCCATGTTCACCAAGCCATGATTATGTACTTCGATAAAACCGTATACTTCAAAGGCTTCAGTCCCTTCAATAGCTCTTAATTTTATACGGGCACGACAATCACAAACTTTAAAGTTTGTTCGACGGACACGAGTCTTTGCATTAACCTCTAATGAGTCATTCACCTGACCCGTAGGTATGCCAGCCTTGTTGCACAAAATATACCTATGCGTAACAACACCATTCTTCTTCTTCGCTATACCTTTTCGGATACTAAAGCCGGCCTTCTCTGCATAGATTTCGTACTTTCTTAAAGCTTCATCCCAATTTTGGTACCTGTATCCAACCACAGGTTTATGCTCCGTGGATACAATAGGAGTCCAATATCTAGATCCATTTGGTGTTTGGTATAGAGTGCTGCGCATGGATTCTGCATAATTTAATCATAATATATACTTAAATATAGTTTGTTTGAAAAAAACTACAAATATGAACAACACTTGGGTACCTTCATTTTCAACACCAGTTATAAATAACATATCATTCTCTATCTCGACTCCATTTAACTCCTTGTCATTCAGGACATTTGAGTTATCTGCTTCATGCAACCCAACTTCATCACATGACATAAAATGAAAAGTATAAATTCCAATAAACTATGATACATATAAGTAAGCAAATACAAATTACAAGAAATCAACACAATCAAATGTGAAAATACTCATAACTTACGTATAGGTAAACTGTCCTTACCAAAAAACTAACAATAATATAAATCTAGATGTACCAATGTATCAATGACTAACACTAACAAATACGAACGTAAAAGTATAAATTCCAATAATCTGTGATACATATACGTACGGCCAATACAAATCACAAAAAAACATAACAATAAATGTGAACATACTCATAACTTACGTATACGTAAACTGTCCTTACCAAAAAAATAACAAAAATAATAATCTAAATGTACCAATGTATCAATGACTAACACTAACAAAAAACTAACGTAAGATTATAAATCCCAATAATCTGTGATACATATACGTACTGCCATACCAATTCAAATAATCATAACAGTATATGTTATTTAACATATCACGTCCGCATACGATTGAATTATGGAATACGAAATCGTATAAGTATAACAGTATACGAATCAAATCGAATTAGTGCTAACAAATACTAATACTACCGTAAGAAAACATCAAGTATAATTAATAGAATCAATTCGATCGTACATACCTTCATCGTCTCTGTTAATCGGTTCAATTTCTTCAATATGTAACGATTGACATATGGAATTTTCATTGATATCAGTAGATTGATTCAACTCTTCTGAAATGTAAGAATCCATGGCTAATAACTATAAAAAACCGAAATTAAAACCCACAGATACCAATATATGAAATAACCCTAAAAACGAAATCAAAGAATGAATGTGAAATTGAAGCAGTCGATGGATGAAGATGATAATTAAGAAATCAATTATGCTATAGAATTAAGAAACAAGAATCATCAGTTAGAGAAAATAACGTAAAAGATTTAATTGTTTGACTATTTCTAAAAAAAGATTTATACAAAATTACATAAATACCCTTTTGATTAAATTAATGGAAAAAGATATAAAATTATGTGATTGGTTGGATATGGTTTTCAAGGTTTTCATTTATAAACTTGGTTTTCATTTGATCCCTCCTCTATATATATATATATATATATATATATATATATATATATATATATATATATATATATATATATGTGTGTGTGTGTGTGTGTGTGTGATTGATTAAACTAGATGATTTCTGAAATTATAACTAATAACTAGTCTAATACATTAGTGATATTTTCTAGATTCTAATATTATGTATTATTTTATAATACTAATTAATTAAGACAAGCTAAGTATGAGATACACCAAAATGATTTTAATAGAAAACTAGACCAGATATCATCAAATAGTTAATGATACATAGGATTAAAATAAGATTGAACTTGATAGATGAAAAGAAAGGAGAGTCTGCTCAACATATGAAATTGTATGTAGAAAATTTTGTGACAAAATTTTTGATTAAAATTAGGGGTCTATTATATAAATTACTAAGTGCCTAACTTAGTTTTATAAAAGAGTTTTGGGGCCTTTTACTAAAATTTCTTGGGGCACTAATGTATACGTTGTAAATTTTAAGGGTTTTTTACTAAAACTAATAGAGGCACTAATGTATTTATTTCTATGTTATAGGTTAGATAGTAAGAACCGAGTGGGGGCCTATGCACCTTCTCATTCCATACTATATCCGTCCAGTACCCCTTAAGTTTAAGAAAAGGGCAGACAACGGAGTGTCAATTTAACGTTTCATAGTTCTCCTACGTTTCACTTATATTAAATTGACACCCTGTTGTCTGGCATTTTCTTACAAGTTTTCCACATTCATGATTTTTGTCTCGCCTTTTTAAATTTATAAGTTGTTTAATTTAAGATTTTTTGTTGCATATATTCGGTGAAATGAAAATTTTACTTTTTGGGTTCAAAGAGGACACAAATCCACATCAAATTTGATTACAAAGTAACATGGTAGAAATACCCAACCCAAGAACTCGAGTCGATGTACGTCTCTAATTATTGCCCTCGCTTAGACCTTTTCTAGTACCGTCAATGACTCAATGAATATATTAACTCTCAATATTGAAACATAAAGAAAAGGAGAATTATTTTATGTTTATAGTGTTTATTTCGTTTAGCCCTTTTTAATTTGTTGCTTTTCCAATTTTTAAGCAAAGAATAATACCTTAATTTTGTTATATAATTAATACATATCGTCAGAATCAAATACCAATTCAATGACAGGGGTTTTTCTTTTTATCGTATTTATAATCTAAGGATTTATTATTATCAATAATTTAATATTCATGAGAAATAGAAGTTTATTTATAAACATATTGATATTAAATTACGTTCTCTTTGTTGTAGTTTTAAAATGTAAAAATAGGATGAGAGCAGTCTTTATAAAAATAAATTTAAAGAATGCAAGTAAAGTTTCTGTGTTAAAACAACTTCTACTATTTTTGTTGATAGTTAAGAGCTTGTCTAAAAGCTTGTCTATTGTTTTAATTAGATTATTGTTTTTTATTTGAGCTATCTAAACCACTTCAGGATTTAAAATAATGCTATTGTTATATATGTTTTTTAATCGGTTGAACTTAGTTCTCTAAATAAAACTATTGCCAAACCTCGCATTGCGGTTGGGGGTGCAAGAGAGTGAAAAAAAACCAGCGCTACTAACCACTTGATCAGATGATCAAAGTCCATTTCACGAAAATATTTGTCAAAGCAATTAATTCTTTCATTTAATTGATAATGCTTGTATTTGTTTAAAAGAAAAGGTGAGAGTGGGGGTCTTCAATTACACATTTTTGACCATAATTTGATGGTCTTGGTTTTAAGTTTCTTCTGGACTGAAAAAGGATAGTTCACCTAGTCTTGGAACACTTTATTATCATGGTGGTTGAAGAAGTGACTCCACATTGGAACTTTCTCATTTAACATTATCAAACACAACAAAAGATTACGAATATATGACGGATTGACGGGTCATGATCGTTTTTTTATCATAACATGAAATGTAATGTAGCGTTACACTTTACAACCAATACAATACAATCCTACGATACACGTGATACAAGTATAAAACATACAAAATAAGACAGACAATATGAGATCAAGTGTAATAAAGTGTGTTGTCCTTATTTCAAGAAATGTTTGCTTAGGTTGCTTAGTGTGTTGTTTCATTTCCTTTGCCATGTTAGTTAGTTGGCCTCATTCATTCATTTGTTTTCATCTTTGATTTTTGTTGTATTTTAATGTCATGTAATCACTACCGTGTAATTTAGTTAGCATGTTAAACTCTGATTAGAGTCTATGAACTTGCTTAATTAAACAAATATATAGTGGTTTAAACTTAACCATCCAAACATTATTAAAGCAAGTGATTAGCAAAGCTACCTACTTTGGGTGGTCATCATTCAATTGATTGCATGTTGTTGTACTTGTTAAGTTATCCCATTTTATTATAGTCTAAAAGAAGTTAGTAGGTCCATATTGTGGAACTAGCATCAAAGAGACGTGGTACTTTATTCATTCACAAATGCCACATCCATTCATAAAGCAACACACAAACTGTCACATTCATGCTTTATTAAGCGATTTCATGTGATATAGCCTCGTGACTTATAACTCTCAACCTTTTAGTCTAGTTACTTCTATTTCCTATATAATATGTTCATCACAAACTAACAGTCAAACCCATGAAAATACATAATGCACCCTTACAAAAAGTGAATAATTTTTACCCATTTCCAATCTACTTTAGACCACACAAAACTACACCAGTAAAATTTTCATATTTCTATAAGAAACTACAGATATATTTTATTTTCCATTAACATGATTAATATATATATAAGAAACTTAATAAACTCCCGACTAAATAACAGAACAATCAAATATCAAACCACAGAGTTCAAAAATCTTGTTCTCCTTCACAAAACTTTCCCACATCGGTACCTTAAGCCATTTATATCCACTTTATAAGCACCTCTCGTAGGATGATGATCACCGGGCTTGGTAGCGCTTGCCTGTAACTCAAGTGAGGGTATTAAAGATGGTTGAACGGTGAACAAATTCAGCTCGGTTGGTCCGGTCGGTGCGTTAACTGGCTTGCCCGTTCCAAGTTGCGAGTTGGGTCATGTGGCTTTGGCGAAGGCTTGGGTCACATGGCTCCTAGAGTAGGGGGCACTGCGTAAGGCTGGTTTCACAGAGCTGCGAAAACCCCTCGCTCGTGACAGTGGGAGGATAACAGGTCGGGGCTCCGTAAGGGCCATATGACCAGTTGGAATGTCTCAATTGAACAACCATCTTTTTGCTGCTTCTTTTTTTAATTGTAACGTTTTTACTCATTCAAACTATATGCTTACTGGTTTGCCCTCTGGTTTACTTGCTAGTTTCTTAATTGACCTTGATAAGCATTTGGTGATACGAGTGCCATAGTTTTTCTATAGCACATTAGCACAGCGCAATGATTTCGAGACCGGGTCGAACCGGTCCGACTGGGAATCAGAGGGAGGCCCGAACCGGTTCACGCTAGTTCGTTTTGGAGGGGTTGGACCGGCCGGTTCGTCCCAAACCGGTGGTCAGACCGGAGTTTGAATTTTCTTTTTGGATTTTAATGGGTAAAAATAAGAAGTTGAACAATAAATTAGTATGTTGGACATAAGATTATTGTTAATTTTATATATTACTATAAAATACACCCATAAATTACTTATATTGAATTATATGTATAACTATAATATAATATACTATATATATATATATAATTATGACACCATCCGGTAAATTCGGTCCGACCACCAAAACAGTAAAACGTCCGGTTCGACGTCCGATCCGGTTCTGAAAACATTGACTTCTGAAAACATTGGCATAGCCAAATGATCAACTGATCTTATGTGGCCAAAATGATTCGTTTGTAATTAAGTAGTACTAAAACTTCAACCAGGTGTATTTTAGTGACAATTCGTAATGTCTTAAATGGATTGCAAGTCTTTGTATGATTGGGAGCATCAAAAAATTAACATATAATGTTGTACACTTCGAAAAATACTTGCATTGTTCGTCAGTGTTATTTTGTCCCATTCCTTGTTATTCTCGATTCAATAAAAAAAGATAACTGTTTTGGAAACAAACAAAATTTCAGGTTAAGATTATTCGTTAACATGTTGTAATTATTATGAAATATAAGACTTATTTTGACTTACTAAACCCTTATACTTGTTATATTTATGCCATGGAGAAACTCACCTTTTTAACCAAAAGACACACACATATATATATTTTTTTACATAACATGTTATTTTCATTACGGTGTATTTTTTTAGAATATCACAGGATATCATATTACTTCCCGAGATTGGGTTATCTGTGAAAAGTAAAATATCATGATCCACCATAGAGGTTTCTTTAGCCCAAATGGTAAAACGCATTTTATTAAATCATATAACATGCAATTACATGTTACATACTAATGAGGGGTATCAGATTGGGCTTAATGTCTAGGCCCAGGCCCATAAAGGGTTTGACCCAGTAATCCATAGCAGCCGGCATTATAAAAAGGAGAAACAAGATTTAACAATTGAAGAATGAACTTGTTCAGTTGTTCCTCCTCTTCCATGATTCTAGCAACTTCTGTCTCTTTAGACTATACATAAGTGCTAACTTAGATCATATGCATATATGTGTTCGCATCGGTACAGTGTTGAGTTGATCGTTGGGGGATGGTTTCAAGGCTATGCATCAGACCCTTTCTAACGGTTTTTTCCATATTGTTGTTCCGTCCGAAGCTCGAGAAATGTTAGATCTGGTCACACGACACCAAGACTCCACCACATAGATTTTGTACAAAATATTAACAAACAAAAAATAAATGTGGTAGGAAAATGTATAGGTTTCTTTATGAATCTAACCAGATAGTTTTTGGTTGGACAAGGTTTTATGAAGGAAGCAGCACCTTAAATGCTTTTAATTGCTAAATAATTTTGATGGTACATGCTTCAATTTGTCTAGTGTTTTCTCGATCACAATAACTATGAACTAACTGATCGTGTTAATTCTATAAATGAAATGTTTCAATACATACATAATATGAGTATATGACAATTTACTTGGCAGAAAATTATTTACATCTGATCTTAAGGGTGAAATAATGTGGTGCTTCTAGTTAATCGCAGAAGACAAATAGCTATCTGTGATTTTTAGATTGATATGAATAAATATATATAGAAAAATCTTAGAAGATGACTATTTATAAAAGGCTTTTATTTACCTTGTTCAGTTATCACGTATTTTTCAATTGATATTACCCTTAGGTTTACTGGTTTAGTGACCGGAAGTTATCTAAGTAAAACACAAATTCATGATTGTGAGAATAAAAAGAATATAAATAGATCAATGATTTTTTTTAATCTGAAAAAATTAAGAATAAAAGAAAAAGGTATAAATATAATGTTTATTATCTCTTACTACTCTCTCTTAAATTTCATAAAAAGATTATAGTTTATGTATATAACCTAGTACTCTATACATATGTAGTATGTATACGGTAAATTAAAACATATAAACAAATTAGTTTAATGGTTTTTTATGTAAACAAATTAGTTTGGTAGAGCCTTTGTCTTTTAGAATGGTGGTCCCGGGTTCAAACGCAGACAATGATGTAATAATTTAGGAGTATGATAGATTTGTCGTTCAAAAAAAATATATATATCATTCTCACCTTCATGCGGCTTATCCATTTGTTCAAGGATCCAAAGTTAATAGCTTCGCTTGGTCAATTGGTGAATAAATTTAATTGAAAAGAGAAAAATCATTCTATAGAACATTTTTTTCTTAATAACATTTAACAACACGTCGTAGTACCGCAAGACTTCTCGAAACGCGCCGTTCTTATAGAGATAAAGACACTTTAACATCTTCTTAACCCCAAAATGGATGGGGAGAGCAAAGGTTTCTTCTTTTGAAAGTATTTTCGGGAACAAATATGATGAAGACGTAATGTGGCCTGTAACTCAGGAGATTAAAGCAAGTGGCTATGTACCATGGTGTTAGGGGTTTGAATCCCTCCTCACCCACAACCGACCCAGAAGGCAAGGGCAAAACAACACTATATTATTGAAAAATAGAGCCATTTAAAAAATAATTAAAAGATTTAAACTTGTTCTTTCTTTTTCGCGTAATAATTTAATGGTTATATTAATCTCCATGTTTGAAAACTACGACATGTAAATCAATAAGGTATCCACTAAATATGTATTATTAAATCAACTCATTTTGATATGACTAGAATGCCTTTTGTTGATAGGCTAAACAAAACAAATGTGACTTGTTATCTTGTCTTAACGAATTTAAAAGAAGAATTAACTTAACGTGGTAAGTTATAAGGTATAGTTCGGGTTTCATATAATCTAGAAAACATAATTTAACCGGAAAAGTTGTGGGAATGTTACTTTTCGCATTGGAAACATTTACATTTCTTTCTCTATGTCAAACTCATCTTTATAATTTAAGAAAGGTTTCAGGGTTTTCACAAGATTTGATACCACATCTTATTCCTTAACAACATGGATCAAATGTAGGGACAAAAATCCCATTCATTTTATTTAGGGATCTAGTATTCATTTCCTACATGTATAGTATTTCTCATATTTTTGTAAGTAGTAGAGGGTGAAAGAAAGGGAAAATTATATTAAAAAGGATACTTTTGTAGTAAAGATAAATTTATCACAACCCAAAAAATTAGTGTTTAGAATTCTACAAACTGCAAGATTCTATTCATCCTAAAAAATCGAGGATAGGTTTTGTTTTAAAAAAGTAGAGAAAAGTTACAAATATTTAGATATGAGAATGGGATGTGTAGGCAAGTTTGAACAAAAAATTATGAATAAATGTGACTTTTAGCTAAAAAATGGTATTTGTTGACTAGAAATAGTTTCAGATACAAAATACTTTTAGCTAAAATATTTAATCTTTAATCATTAATTTTTTTTATTTAAAATTGCTTTTTACACTAAAAAAATTAGTAGTATAAATTGGCTTTACAAAATCTTGTAACACTTTGGTAGCGTTTGGTACGCAGAAATAAAAGACAAAATGAAATGACTTATTGATGGTGAATGAAAAAATGATATGTTTGGTTGGTGAATGAAATGAACATTTGTCGTTACTATTATAATCACTTTTGCATTTTAAACCTTTGTATTTTTGCTACATAATAAACAAAATAAAATAATAATTTATTTTATTTTCACATGATAACCAAATAGAATAATAAAATGTAATGATCAATTTTATTTCTTAATCCATTTTATTACCTCTTCTATTCCATTACCTTCTTCCCTTAATTTAGGATTTTAAATTATCTATCTCGTTTACTAACTTTTCTCAGTCTTACGGAATATACCAACTGAAAATAATACATCAATACATCATTAGTTATTGATTAGACGCCTCAAAATAAATCAATAAAAGCCGTGGGTAAGTTGATTCGTTTTTAAAAGCAAGGACTTAAATGTAGAGAATTTTACCCTAATTGTTTTTTATATTACTAAATATGGAAG
The DNA here is from genome assembly GCA_025215565.1 of Flaveria ramosissima. Taxonomy (NCBI): domain Eukaryota; kingdom Viridiplantae; phylum Streptophyta; class Magnoliopsida; order Asterales; family Asteraceae; genus Flaveria; species Flaveria ramosissima. The sequence continues at coordinate 82,113,132 of CM046035.1, forward strand.
TGTTTTTGGCCATAAAAATTTCATTTCAAGACATAAGTCATGCGTTCTTTACTTCTTTCTCTACCTCTACTTTTAATACTTGTTAGTTATTATTTTAGTAATACATTATTGTCATAGTAATATAAATTTAATAAACTTTTATATATTAAAATATAGTTATAATTCTACAATTCTACATAATACCATACCTTTTCTATCAAATTTAAAATAAAGTCTTTTATCTTACCATTAACATTGCATATTGCATATTTATAAAATTATATTGCAATGCTATTATAAATGAATCAAAATTATTATGATTAATGGTTGACGTGACAATGCAATTGCAAAATACATAATGGAAACATTATTAAAAGAGAGGACCAAGAAAGGAAATTATTTTTGGACGTGATTACGATGGCTTAACCACATACTTAAATACTTTAAGAGTAAACTTTTATATATTGCTAAACAGGGAAAGACTTGTACGGTACGGATTGGTTGTTTGATTATGTCTGTATGGTATAATCTTTCAGTTTGTTCGATTTTGATGATAATGTCGTAACATACCTGGACCAATCAAAAAGTTTCTTAACAATATGGTAATGATTTGATATATACAATACGTATTTTAAATTGTACCATATCTCTTATAAATCATGTAAAGATCACATTTAAATTGAAACATTTGGTTGACACTTATGTAAATTGGGTCGGATATATCACTAAAATATTTAGTAACCGTAGTATGTTATGGAAACAATGTACTAGATAATATACCAAAATCTTCTTTATAATAGAAATGAATTATCAACAAATTTTGAGTTGACGTTAAGACTATGTGTAGTGGTTTTAACTAAATGTTTAGTTAAAATACCACATAGGTGCCATGTAGGCAAAAACAATTTCACTAAAACTCTTTTTAAATAAAGTGTTGTGGTTTTACTTAATTGCAAATATTATTCTATTATTTTTATTTAATATTCAATAAACATAATAATTTTAATTAAATAACAGCACACAATAAAAATAACATTTTGATAAAATAAAAGTTACTACAACCTATAAATAAAATACGATACGTTAGTTGTTAGTTGAATATGACTAAATCCAAGCTTATTTCTAGTGTCTTTCCTTTGGTGGAAAAACAATACGCTAGCGGTGGTCGTCATCTATACGGTTCCAGTTTTGACGTTTGACTTGCTCGACTAAAAGTTTTATCCCCACTCGAACAGCCTCGATAGTTACCGTTTCATCCATCTCTCAAAAAACTAAATCGTTAAATAGTTGATCGTTTTAATAAAATATAAGATATTAAGGAGAGCTATAGGAGCAAGACTGTGATTGGACTATACACGTGCCGAAGGAACATTTATAGAGTGATAATTTTTATTAGTTAGTTAGATAGATAATTTTTATAGAGTGATAATTTATAGAGTATGAATATAAAAATTTGTAAAGGTTTAACATATATATATATATATATATATATATATATATATATATATATATATTATTAGTTAGTTAGATAGATTACAATTAAAAATTGTTTTCACGCTCGTTACCAGTATGGCGTTTACTAGTTTGATGCCCCCTTTTAATTTTGGAGTAGTGGCTTTGGCGCCACCTAACCTCCACGTCACAAGCCTTGGCGGTTCATGTAATTCTCCACTACGTGGAGTCTAACAATTATAACTCTCGAAACTTTAACATTTTTATTGGTGGGAAGGAAGGTAGCAGTAACTAAGTCATACCGATGACTTACCATTTAACAGCAACTTAGTTGTCATTGATGCTTATTTGCTACTAATGCTTCATTGCTATTGATATTCAGTTATCATGATATCAGTTCCCATTAATGTTTAAGTTGTAACTGATGATCAGTTGTCTTGACAACCAATTACTGCTGATCAGTTGTTGTTGATGGTCAAGTTGTTGCTGATCTCATTTACTATTGATGATCGATAGTAATTTATTGTTGATTATAAGTTCTTTCTATTGATTAAAGTCATTGTAAATTTCAACAATCAAGAAAATCTGATGCAATTTTTAATTGTTAATCAAAAAGCCACAAATAAAAATGTTCATGCTTACTGGGCAACACACACCGCTAGAGGTGTTGCCCTTTGGAACCCCTTATCTTAGGGGCTGGCCCTATCTAGTTGCCTAGGTGCCACATATCATAATGTTCTTGAACAAAGGTACATTTTACACCTTTTAACTTACAAATGATGTTTATTTTGATTTACTTTGTTTTAAAAAAAATCCAACTAATTTAAAATGACATTCATAAAGCTAAACTTACCAACATAGATTAAAAGACTACCAAACGACATCTAATAATACGAATGTATTGAAATGATGCCTCTCCCAAATGGCTTATAAGAGTTTTAGTCTTATCGTAAATAAATTATATAAATTTAGGATATATCTAAGTTAACTGCTCCAGATTAAAGTTAGGTATAATATGGTCTCGTAAAATAAAATCTTATAAAATGATCATCGTATACTTAGAAGTTACAACATTAATTAGAAGCAAATCAAACTTACCAAACTCTAATACAATAATAATATTAGGTATAGTAGAAGTATCTATTTAGTTTACTCAAGAGCCAAATAGTATAAGTATCCATCTGTTTTACTCAAGAGCCGAGATAAAGATATATACAAATATAATTTAACAAACCGACAACAACAGGTTGCTTCATTTTTATATGGATGTGGTGACGCACCACCTGACGAAATTGGATCCGAAAACCCTAAAAGATGGTTGGATGATCATCTTTTTACGAAATAAGATTTGTTATTGGATTTTATATTACTATAAATAAGTTTCAAATAGGATAAAGGGTAAAAGGGATCAATATATGCAATTTATATTTTATATACATGATTAACGTTATGATAAAAAACAATTTGACCTAAATTATTTGTTGTATCAGAATTGCGGGATTGATATTTCATTTTTAAAATTAATCGAAAAACTTGGTAAGATTTGAAAACGAATTGTTGGTTATCAATATGCATGTTGATGTATATCATTCGCAATTTTAGTAAAGAAAATTCTCTTGCTTTTGATTATTTATAGAAAAATATTCCACAAGTGTGTTACCGGTTTTATTGATCGTTTCATGTTAGCCAATTTTAGAATTTAACATTTACATTGAACCATGAGCTAAATTATTTATCTAGAAAAAAATGCTCAACTTTAATAATAAGTAGACGTTATATCTCATACGTTTTTTCTAATGGTCATTTAGTCATTTGTTATTACTTTCTTCCTCTTAAAACTACATCTATTTAACCAAATTTTACGTTTATCTTTATATTTAAGATACTGTTAAATAAAAAAACTGCAAAAGTGATAACTAACTAAAGGTAGAAAGACTAGTAAATTACAGCTTTTTTCACTAAAGTGAATACTATAAACTAAAATAATAACATAAAATTTTCTGGTGAAAAAAGAGAGTTTCTTTTAACTCCATCTTTCTCTAATTAAAATAAGATGAGGGTCTTTTATCATTAAAAAACTTAATAATGCTTAATGACTGTCTCCTTAACTTAAATGTCATTATGTCAGATAATAAAAAAAACTCAAATTAGAAATAGGAATAATAAGTATAAATATAATTATATTTATTTATTATCCAAGAAGAATATATTAATATGATTACACTACAAGAAAATTAAGTTAATGCAACCTCAATAAAATGTTGCATTAGTTTTTGAAAAGGTTGCATTAGGCCTAATGCAACCTTTTATTAGGGGCTGCATTAGAAGCAGTTGCATTAGATCTAATGCAACTTTTTCATGATCTAATACAACTTTTTTTTTAAGTGTTGCATTTGATATTCAAATGCAACTTTTATATATGCAACTTTTTTTACAATCTAATGCAACTTTTTCATTTTGAAATGCAACATTTTTAATACTCAAATGCAACTTTTATTTTAGTTTAGTTACCAAAATGCAAATTTTTCTACACTTAAATGCAACTTTTTCTATATAAATGTAACCTTTTTCAAAACTTGATGCAACCATTATTTTCTTCCTAATAAAAAGTTAGCAACCTTTTTTATAATTAATAAAACAGCTTTACGATTCTAATTACAATATATACAACAATTATTACACCTGAATACAACTTTATAGCATAAATTTCAATTGTTTTCAATAAATATACATTCTATTGCAATTACAACAAAACAATAATAATATGGAAAACCATTGATAGTCAAATGTACGTTAACATACTTTAACCAATAGTTAATCAATTTACCTATGGCCTAATATAAAATTTCTCAATAGATCATTATCAATATAACTTTTAAAAAACTCATGACACAATACAAATAAGCTTTATCAAACCATCTCGAGTCTCTTCAGTAATAAACATCCACATTTGGTATCCCAAGCCTCGTTGACCCATTCTCAAAACTTCACACTGCTGATCATAAACATTGTGTATACTTACCACTCCCAAACTTGATCACCTCTGCCATCACATATCTATACTTTACCTACATTACTCAACAAAGAGAAAACCATTAGCGAAAGCTAAATGAGGACTCATTCGATAGAAACATAAAACTTTCATCCAACTAACAGAGCAACATTACGAAAATATAGGTAAACATATGACAGAATATCACCCCAAAACAATCAATGAAAATAACATTCGATGTACCATACGTCATAGAATAAACGAAGGCCTCATGTAACTTCCGGCTGGAGGCGACCCCATTCATACATAGCCACCATGTATCGTCTTAGCTTAAGCCACCCAGGCCTAGGCTATGTTGTAACTGCACTCAAGGCTCCATGTTTAGTTTTATACCCATTATTTTCATGAGGACTAACAAACCTGTATACATGTTAATGAAGGGCAAAAATCAATATTTAACACTTCAATGCTCAGCATGGGCACACTTTATTGTTGTATTCCTTAGAGTAATTTATATTCTACTTACAAATGTTAAATGGAATTAGAGATTGCTACTTATCAATCATTCCTCTGTACAATTTCAAGTTTATTGATACTAATAATTCATTCCCGTGTTTATCTATTATATCATATGTTTAAATTTTCATCTAACTATTAACTAACAAATAACTGTAATATGCATATTGAATAGAGCATATACTACATTGAGAATAAAATTCATTGTTTAACATTGAATTAAATCTCATTGTAACAGCACAATTTAACAAAAGCCCTCCCACCAAATACAATCACAATTAAGTAAACAGACAATCAATAAATATCTTTATAATTCATATTTAACAGTATTTTTGTCCCTAAATAGTTGCATAACAAAACGAAGAAGATGAACTACATATACGTAGAGAACAACGGTTTAATATATAACCTGTCAAGATAATTGTGCAGATGGAACCATTGCCACATAGTTTGCAGCTACCTAGAATTACAAACAACTGTATTAGACAGAATAAACACACATCAAAGAAAGAGAAACACCAATGTTTTTAGTGCAGACAGAGGAAGCCAATAAACAAGTCAAACTAACTAAATGAAAAAGGAGTATGGTCAAAATATGTCAAACTACTAACCATGATGATACAATACTACCTATGAGCAGATATAAGTTCAGTGATAAAATCATTAATCTCCAAATTACAATGTATAACAATAAATATTATGAGGAGAAATAAAGCAGAATGGAAAATAGACAAAATAGAATGTTATGATTAATTTATTCCATCTAAAAGAGATTATTTTTGACACACACACCGTACCTGACAGAAACAAAAGGCAGCATCCTAAAAGTTAGTGGTTGTGAATTAGAAATTACCTCAACCTGGCTAATTAAAATTAGCTCAATTGTTAAAAGGTGAATCAAAATTTGCACATGATTAAACACAACCTGTTTGAAACGTGCATACTCCATGCCTTTGCAATCCATAGCTTGTTGATGTGTTTAAAGGCTTTGGGTGCTTGCATGACGTCTAATAGAATTAGTGGTTACCACATCCACAACAAAAAAATATATATATATAAAACAGAAGGCTCAAACACAAGGACAGAGCAGTCTAACATTAGATCGAAATGTAAAGTTACTTTAGGTCTTACAATTTGTCATACACAATATGCTCTCATTTGGGTTCAAAATAACAGTTTATCTTTAACAAAAGCCAATCATCCTCATGCGCATCTAATTTCAACTGTCAAGAGCCTGCTCTTTTCAATGCAACTGTGCACTTGATGAACGAAAAAAGTGCTCCAATGTCAATCATAGAATTATTATTAGACCAATCAACATACTCAGGTTGAAATAATCAAACAATAGATCATCAGATAGATACGAAGATCCATTGTAGCTTGAAAAGTGCTACATAGCATGATTATTAATAATAATATATTACCATCAAAAGAGATGATTATTTCTTGAATCAAATAGAAGGCAGAAACCAAACAAATGAATTAACTATGGTGTCAATATGGCAAGGTGATGCAAATGTGAAGTCAATCTAAACATAAATAATAAATAAAATCGATTAGGTTAGATGTTTCAGAAGGAACCGCGTAAATACAAAGAGAGAGATTTGCGTGAAAAAGATTACCGTCGATCCGACAAAGTCAATGATGAAGGCAAAAAACGTGATGATAAAGGCAAACACATTCCAATAACTCTTGAATCATCAAGGCATCGGTATTCAATTCATGGGAATTACGGAGATGATAATCTGTATTGGAACAAGAGTAATAGTAGTCAAATAATGGGCATTCAATTTATGCGAAATTGAATTTTGGAGGGAATTAGTAAAAAGTAGGAGGGAAAAAGTATTTAAAATATATAATTTGAAAATAGAATTTTTATAAATTGTATTATATACAATTGCTTTATATTGAACCCATTATTTTCAGGAAGGGATAGTTTGTTTATATTTATAAATTTTAATAAACAACAAAAGTTATTTGTATAAAGTAAAGTTACACCACAAAAGATAATAAATATATATACGTTTATAAATTTTTGTAATTTGATTATCAGATCATATGTATTTTGTTCAAGACATATTGTTTCTAAGAAATAAAAACATGTACTTGTTCTAAGCATATCACTAATAAAAATTATTTAAATAACAATCTTTATTAAATTTTCAACCAGTCAATTTAAAAGTTGCCACTTATACTAAAAATTGTTACGTTTTCATAAAATGTTGCCAAATATTATTGAAAAATGCAACTTTTCTAACAAATGTTACGGGTGTCAATAAAATTGGCAAGAAAAAGTTAAAATGTTAGTAAAATTAGCAACTTTTAAATAAAAAATGTTGCAATTTCAATACAAATATGCAACTCTTCAGAAAAGGTTGCATAAAATCTTCTAATGCAACCTTTATGCTCAATTAAGTTGCAATAGAATTAAATGCAACTCAATAAAAAAATGTTGCATTTAAAAAGTTGCATTAGCCTCATTTTCTAGTAGTGTTATATGATCTTAGTTTTTACGTGTATTATTTGAAGTATTTAATAAGGTAAGGTCAGGAGTATGGTGACATTATTACTGGATTGAGTAATTACTGAGTTGTGTAACCCTCTTCTGCCACCTACGTTAATGCTTCCTCTTTTATTCTTACAAAGGTACACACAAAATAATAGTCTGTTGAAGGAATTCAATAATTTTCCATAAAGCTTTCCATCATTTCTATGTTTAAAATAAACTAGATTTAAGACCGCGCGTTGCCGCGGTTTTGTTAAAAGAATAAAAAATATATTTATGTTAAAACGTATAAAAATGCAAAAGAATTTATATGACATATCTATACTAATAAAACAAAATAGTTATAACCACATGATTATTTTCTAGCATTTCCAACTAAGCTTCACCTAAGATTATTCATATATTTTCACCACAATAAAACTTGTAAATTTTGGTTAAACAAAAATGTTATTTTTAATAGAGTTTCCTTAATATATGCTCATTTACTACTATATTAATCAATTACATTCTTTATGTAAATAAATAATTATTTCACTAAAAACACACTGATGAGACTTGATTTTTAAAAAATACAATTTAACTTCTTGCTAATCACTATTAAAACTTAAATAATTTAAAAAGTTACACGAAAAATTATGCATATTTATTATTATAATTATCTTTTAATTTGTTTTTATATTATATTTTGTAACTTAAATATGTTTACTATATATAATATATAATAATTTTATTGATATGTTATTATATATATACATATATAGTATATAATTTTGTTTAGTTTATTTTATGTAATACGGTATCTAACCAATTAAAATAAGTATTTAAAGATATTGGGTTTGAAATATTAGAATAATGACCGGAAATTTGAACGGTGACAACTTACACTTGTTTGACTCTCTCCCTTTGAAGAGATAAAAGAGAAGATTACTTTAAAATTAAGTCACTTTCTCTCATCATTCCACAATCTTCTCCGTCGCTCTTTATCGTAGATCGCCACCTTTAGTCGCCACTGCAAAACGGTCTTCATCTCACACAATCACCGGAGCAGTCGAGCAGACCACCTGTATGCCCCACCGTCGCTCAGATTTGCAACTTTATCCAGTCACAGCTCGTTAATCCGCCAACAACTCGTCGATTTGGAACCTGCCTTCTCGTCTTTGAAGATTATTTATCACCATTCAAACCACCCAGATCTATTCTCCTTCACCATTCTTCCATCACCCAGATTCGGTGTTGTGGTTCAAGCACATACAAAACCATTATTGTTCTAGTAATCGCTTCATCATTTCTTTGTTGTTGAGATTTGCTGCAGCATTTCAGATGTGGTTGTCAACCATCACTCTTGTGTTGAGATCCACAACTTCATAGCTTTCTCTTCTTATTTTCTATATGTTTTCTTTTGTTCGGCTCTTCTAGTCGTTTTTGTGGTATTAACCGGTGGTGGTGGTAGAGGGAGAGAGGGGGAGACGTACTGTAACAATGGTGATGATGATGACTGACAAAGGGAAGCCTGCATTGTATGGTTGTACAGTGTGTATCGGTGTTGGTACGGTGGCACTGTAGCCACCGACCAAATGTTTTAATATATATTATAATATATATTAAAAAAACCTTTTTTAACTGGGGTGGTTAAAAGAGGAAGCATTAACGGAGTGGTTTTGGAGAATGAGTCTTCCCATCTCCTCCGGGAGGGGGGATTGTTTCCGGTTTTTCTCGGATCCAATTCTCCCCGCATATTTTTTTTCATTTTTGTAACCAATCGGGGAATATTCACTGGGTTCACCATCGCTTCGTCACCATCATGTCACGTCCACTGCCAATCACCACCCTCCACCTATTTTTCTCGTTTTTTCTCATGGGATGACATTGGCCTTACAATGGAGAGTCGTAGTCCTATATTACCATATGTATAATACTTAAATTTCATACTTTGCTAGTAGTCCTATATTGCCATATGTATAATATTTAAATTTCATACTTTGCTAGAAGTTTTTAGAATCGTGTGTGTTACTATTGTATTAAAGTATTATTTGTGTATATACAAATTGAATAATCGGATAAGACAAAAATGTCCTTAGAAACGAGAATGATTTCTCCACAAATTAATGTTTAAATAAACCAAATAAACTCCTTTACATAGGGATTGAACCATCTCAATAATTGTTATAACCATCAAGAGTTAAAAAAAAGTTACATTAGTGAGAAAACCCAATCGTAAGGTACCAATAATCACCCATGTTGCTGCTGACATAGGTTGCAATTACTGGTAAGTTGTGACTGTCGGACACTCACCACTACAAAAGAGCCACTACTAGGTCATTTGCTATTGACTAAAGATAAGTTGCCACTAATATAAGTTGCCATTGATGCTTCAATGGTCAAGTTGTTGATTTAGAAAATTACGACCGAGTATTTATACTTTTAGATTATCAAATTTCAAGTAACTTTAATCAAACAAGTGATATCAAATTAGTGTAACAACAATATAACATCCTACATATATTATCGTGTAACATGAATTCGGTTAGGGGCTTTTTGAACCCCGCCAGGGGTATTGTCGTTGCATCCCATTGAGGAGCTGCCTCGAACCCTGTTGGGTTTTGTACAATACATTTTAAAAGATTTCGCAACAAAAGAAAAACGAACATACCATTCTTAACTTATTTAAGAACACGCATCAGGAATCTAGTTGCGACATTAATGAAATAAAAAACAAACAAGAGTTATATTTGAAACTTTTATACCGTAATCTTGTTGATTTACTAGATAAAGAAACTTCATGAGGTGATTCATAACAATCAAGGATCAAGGTTTGTGATGGCCGAACAAGTGGAAGAGAAAGGGGGATGACAACTACAAGATGGAGATGACAAGAGTTTGTGATTTACAAGTTAATTATGATCACTTGTTATAAGATACCCCTCGATCCTTTCTATAATCCCCATCATACAACCCTAATTACAATCACATTGGCTACAAGTTTTTTTAAGGCCACCCAGAAAGAAAATCAGGTTTAGCTAGAAAGTTCGCCAACAAGACACTAATATTTACCTTTATTTAATGTTTAATTAACGCTTAAATGACTTCTAATAAAAAACCATTTATATGTGTGTGTGTAATATTTAAAAAAATTATAAAAATACGAATAGTATTTGATCAAATAATAAAATATATAATAGAGTTAATTTCAAGTAACTATTTTCCTTCTAAAGATTCAAAACATCAATTTACCATCAAAAGTTTTATATATTGTTTCAATTTCACTTCAAAAGTTTTATTATCTTGGATAAAGTTGAAATGACTAATTAAACTTTTGAACTAAAACTGAATGAAACTTTTGGAGGTAAATTGACGTTTTTAATCTTCTGGAGGAAAATAGTTATTTTTAACAAACCTTAAAGAGTAAAATTAAACTTAACTCTATATAATATTTATGATTCGAAATTATACAAATAATTTGTCCATAATTATATAAAGCAAATAAACATTATTCTAACAAAAATATATTTATTATTTTAATATTATTATCTAGCTATTATTATTTTCATTAAACAATAACTGTTTTTGACGACTAAAAGGGTGTTGCGTAATGCGGCGGGACTATATTTCAAATCCAGCACGTGTTTCTAATATACATTTTTTATTCTTGTAGTATTTTTACAAAGTCTATTATGTTTTTTCTAAGCTAAAATTTTAAAAACCAAATAAATGGGTTCCGCATAACTACTTGTACATTTACACATTAACTAATTGTACATTACAAAATACAGATCCATTTAGCAAAAAGTTTACACTAAAGCGTTTAAAAAGAGAACACAGATTACAATTGTATTCTGCAAAAGTTTTTAAACGTGATAGATTAAAAGATATAACTGAACTCCTAAACAACTTAAGTTTCTTTTTGTTTATGGGTAGATAATATAAATTTTTTATAACTGTTGGTAAGTGTAATGTTATTATGTAATTAATTATAAAGGGTAATATGTAAATAATATTATAAATAATATTTTACCCTCAAAAGTTATCGTGTATTATTCATTGAATAAAGTAATGTTATTAATTTTATATATGGTATCTTAAAATACCACTATCATATGTTTTATATATAATATAGATAAGACGAACATCTTAAAACTCAAAATACAACATAATATATTGCAACAAAACACAGAAAAAAAGGGACGCATGTAATCATCAAGAATTCAATGAAATTTCTTTGAATTTCTTTTTTGGAAGTTGAATACTCAAATACATAGGAAGAAATAAGAAGAATCATTCTTCGTCTGTCATATCCTCAAAGATCACGATCCCTAACTATTATATAGTCTTAACATAAAACGCTGATCTTTAACGAAACAGAAACTCAAGTTAAAGGTATAGTTCACTTGACAGTTAAAGAAATAGTAGCACTATAGCCATTGTTGTGCAGCCATGTTTGAGTATATATATGCTGGCGGGGCTGCTGGTTGTCTCATGTTAAATCTTTGTTGTGGGAATCCTGATGATGCTGCAGCACTATTTGCATACATATGTACATTGTTTCTGTTCGACTCGTGTCCTCCTACAACCATCGTGCTGCTCGAAGGCTGAGCCTGTAAACATTTCATATGAACGGCGACTTTAATCAATGTTCAAGAGTTAAGAAGAAAGTAATCCAAACAAATAAGAGAAAATTAGTTAGTTAGACTCACTTGGTGATTTGAAGAATTATGGGGTGGTGGGTGTAACATGTGAAACATAGACGGGTGATCAGCGATTCTCGTATGATGTTCATGTCTGTGAGATTCATAGTTTCTTTCTGATGATGATCCAACGGGTTGAAGATGTGTCTGACTTAAAAGTTGCAATGTCTCCATCTTGTTATACTGTTCACTCCGACCCGCCCCAAATGCCTTTAGTTACATAAACATATGACAAAATATCAAAGCTAGCCCATAAGTAAATTTAGACAAAATAGCTTAAAGAATACGTGATTTTTCATATATTGGTCATCGAAGATTCGCCTCTTTAAATATAGACGAGTAGCTTAATTATGAGATAATGTCATAACGAGATAATAATCATGGTTTGTCATTAACTATTCTAATACTCAAACTAGAGATAGAATAATGACTAGCAAAACAAGCTTAACGATTAAAGATGTATCAAATAATAATATCTATAATCTATAATAGATAATAAACTCGGTTAACAATTAAAAAATAATGTACACATATGACACCCAAGTATCAATATGGTTTCAACGTTTCATTAATCTTGACATGTAAAACAACAAAAATGGCTCTGATATCAAACAACAAATTTATAATAATCAAGGTGCATTATTTGTGCATCATCTGTGGCAAAAAAGATAACACATACCAGTGGTCTATATCCAAGATCTCGACTATATTGGCTATTTGGGCCCGAATTCTGTCCTAAGCTCAAATCAAGATTGTGATCCGATGACGTGTTGTTGCTCTTATCATTATTATTATTTGATGACTCTGCAGTGTAACTATAAACTATTAATCGACAAACTAATTATTAGAATACACACACGAAAAAAAAATAAACAAAAAACCGTTACCATTAACATGGGACTCATTTTCATAAAATGTGGGATCAAAATTGGTCACGGCATCCTTTCCATTGTATTTGATGGCTGCCTTATCATAAGCCCTAAATAGAATATATTATCATTTAAGCCCTTATAAATGAACATATGACATATCATACCTTTGAAAAGTAAAGAACGCCATATTTACCTTGCAGCTTCATCTTCAGTGTCAAAGAGACCCAGATACACATACCTAGTGCAATGGGAAAAAGTGAGCCACAAAAGGAAAAATATCAAGTGGGTTTTGAATTTTGTGTTTTGAAGTGACTTAACTTGATGAAATGAATAGAAGTAGGTACATAGGTGTACACATAGCCCAATGGTAGCCAGCTTTATATATAAATGGAAAAACAAGTACTACTTCTTTATAAGGTTAGTTTTCAAATAATTCTATGGTCACTTATTGATATTATTATGATATTAAATTTTATTTTGTTTGGTCAAAAACAACATACCAAAATTATAAATAATTAACAAAATGTCAAAAACATATCTCTATTCAAAAAAGAATTATAGATCTTAAAATAATAATATAAGTTATAACCTTCATGATGAATGTAAAATTAGGGTTCCTAATATCAAATACTTATTACTAGCGGAAATAAAATAGGAGCAAAACCTTCTATAAAAGGAACTATTGAATATCATTTGTGTAAACCAATTTTCTTGCAAAAACATAGCATATTCTTCTCATTTTTGTTAGCACATTTGTGTATAAGTTAGAAATCTTTCACCGAATCAAAAATTTTGGCATTTTGATGATAGAATTTAATAGCAAAGTATTGTGAATTGGGTTTCTTGAACGTTGAACAAGTTAAAAAGCTAAAAGAACATACTTTTTGCCTAATAATTGGCCCATTCTTGCTTCCCATCTACCACATTTGTGCAAAGTAACTCCTCTATATTTCGAACTCCCTCTCGGATATCCGGTACTTTGTCTCCGTAACACATGCACAAATTCTTCCTTCGTCAAGGTGCTCATCTGTTTAATGTTTGTTTTTTCAAAACAATAACAACATGAAAACAAGTTTCAAAACAAAGGCTGAATGTAAAACACGTGCTAAAGAAGAAAACACATAAAGTAACACCAACCTGTTTCAAATCGTCTTCATAATCTTGGAGGCTGAAATTTATGTCAGCCTCCATTCCCCGAAACTTGATAGCCGCCCGATCGTACGCACTGCAAAATCATATAAGATTATTTAGTTAATTAATTGTTCAGATGACATTTAAACCCTAATTACCTGCTAATTATAAACCATAAAAATAATATAAAGGGTAAATAAAAAGTTTTGATTCGCTTACCGTGCAGCTGCATGTGCAGTGTCGAACCCACCTGTGTTACCATGAAGAAATTATATTAATTTATATGCTTAAAAGTGTAATTGTGTTAAGTTTAAAATATACAAGACATACCTAGATAAACTTGTTTCCCACAATCCCTAAATTATGAAAACAAGATTTAATTAGCCCAATATCTTTAATCAGAATTAAATGATAAATTAATAGAATGAACACGTAACAAGAAGAAATAAATAACGTAATATGTCCAAACAAGTAACCTAATGTAATAATTCAATAAGGTCTGGCAACAAACACGAATAAAAGTCTGAACAGAACAATACATACGTAAAATGACAAACATATTCACGTATAATAGTATAATAGTATAAAGTTCTAACTTTATATAATCTTTTGCTAGTCATTTCTGCTTCCTAAAAACCGATTTTGATAATTCTTGAAATTAGTGTGTTTCTTCAAGACCTATTTTGTCTTAATGTCTTTGGTTCGTTGCACTTTTGATTGTGTTTGGTATACTAAAATCACAAGAGCTCCAAGTTGCAAAATAATTCAATTAACATGTTCAATATTCTACTAATTTTTAAAATATTACTTAGTTGGATGAGAAAAGAAGTAACAACTTAATAAAACTTTTTTCTTTTATATAAAAAAAAAACATTTCTAGAAGTAAGATAGAAAATGATAAAACTTAAAATACACACGAAGTCAAATTAACATAAAATAAACAAAAGAAGAAAAAGGGGGAAAAAATCAACCATATATGCGATTCCCATCGGCCGGTTCGTCGGTAAAAGGTGACTCCACGATACTGTGAGCTTCTAGAACGGGGTCCACGACGGCTTTTCTTCAGCGGCTGAGGAACCTCCGCCGGACCACCTTTTCCGGCGATATCGCCGCTGCAAACAAACCCCGGCGACTGCTGCCGGAATTGCACTCCCACCCAGTGAGCTGCCGGAAAACCACTCGCCGACGACGGAGTACCAGCGGCGGGGCCCACTCCAGCACCGTCGACGGGGAAGAACTGGTGGGTCACCGGCCGATCGCCACCGCCACCGTCCATAGAGAACCCGAACAATCGGTTGCTCCGTTTTCTTGAACTGCCGTCGTCGTCGGAGCCGTCGTCTCCGTCCATAACGACGACGGAGGAACTGGAATTCGATGCGGATCCGACGCCTTTACCTTTACTAATAATAATAATATTATTATTATTATGATTATCGTCGTCCTCCGGCGAAGAGCAAGCGTGTGATTGTTCTTGTTCGTTTCTCGGATCGGGTGACCCGTTTAGATCCCACATTTGTCCGGTGAGAAAGCGATCGAAAGGCCCCTCGATCTTCTTCTAATCTTCTGTCTCTGTGTGTGTATGGATGTATGTGATGATCGATCTACATGGGGTGTGTGTATTAATGATAATAATAATAATAAGAATAATAATAAGGTGATTAGAAATTGTGTGTGTGAGAGTTGGTTTGTGGATGGTGTTTATGGGAGCAAGTCTAAAAAGAAGTGCTGTGAAGGATGGAGGAATAGGTAGGTAGGAGTAGGAGGTATAGAGGGAAAAAGAAACCTAGGATTCATAAAGAGAGATAGGAAGAAGGTGTGCTGTAGATGGATACATATATGTGTATCTATCTATGAAAGTATAGAATGTGGGGGTTAGGGGGTGGGGGTTGGGTTGGGTTATACATCTTCCTTGCAGCTTTTCTCTCACTAGATTTTGTCTAAGGGTGGAAGGGGTGTTCCGCCGTAAGGGCGCGACGACCCCTACGCTGGGCGGTAATACCACCGCCCCTTCACTTCGTATTTTCTGGCGTAGCACCGCAAATCCACGCCGTGAACTCTTGTGTGTGTGGTATGGTAACACCGCCACCAACAAATTTGTGGTTGTGGTGTAATGTGATGTCATGCGATATGACAAAATATAAGTGGTGAGTATATAGTGTGACGTGTGTGTATCATTTTGTTGTAATGTGATGTCTATCGTTATTTTATTAAAAAATAATGGCGTGCATAAAAGTTATAAATTTTTTAAAAAAATGAACAGATTTTTAAAAAGTCAACATAAATGTTTATTATAAAATTTATCTCTAACAAAATTTCTTCTACAAATTAATCTTAACCATTGTTTAAAATAATAAATGATTAAAATTACTTATTACGTTTTTTAATTTTAAATTCATTTGTATTTGAACAATTATCTATAAAATTATATGTTTTGTTTTGATATGATTCTCGTACACGTGAAATCGAATATCTTGCAAGTCTAAAGATGATTTTATAACTTTAATCTTTTTTTGTGCTTATTTTGACTATTTGTTCGATAGTCACATGAATTGATTGGGGATCGATGTTACAACCCTGTTTCATCCAATTTGTCTTATAAGCCCACCGAGCGTCGTTGTTCATGAACCACACCCTTCAACTGCTTTGGCCTGAACCATTTTATAGTATTATCCCTTCAAGTCACACAATTCATTTCATTTGTAACTATTTCTTTGAATCTTATATAGAAGAGGATCACTCTTTTACTCTCACAATTTTAGTTATATTTTATACATTATGTTTAAGTCATGACTTATGCGGTTTTAAAAATGTTATTGATTTTGAAATGAATGTCGCTATATGTGTGTATGTATATGTGATTAAAGTTCATTAGCTTTCAAAACCGGACCAGTTTAGCGAATTGAGACGTTACCACTACACCAGTCAGACTAATTGGACTAGATTTACAAAAACATATGGCATCATAAATAATATATATATATATGAAACAACAAAAATTCCAAATATTTAGACCATTGACAATAAGGAGAGAGGGAGTCGTCTTGTTTTCACTGGGTGGCTTATTAATATCTACTTTTTCAATTTTTTTGATATTCTTCAGATTTTCCTTGTTTTATAGGATGGTGTTCTAATTTTTCCATGTTTCCCTAATTTTACCACCGAAAGAGAGACAGAGTCGAAGTTGCAACCAGTGCACCCGATGAATATTCATCGGGTTAGGACAATTTTTATAATCCGGGTTCCAAGGGCTCCCATTTGGGCCCGAGATTTTCTCACTCTTCCCCGGTTCCCACTCTGTGTGGTCTAAGGATGGTTTTTTGGGGTCAAACACCTTCTCTCTTCCTCCATAGTTCACGCACATAACTTTCTCACTCTTAAAAACCAACTCTCTCTTCTCTCCTCCCTCCCTCTCTCTCTCTCACACACACTCTTTAAAACTCGCCTCCTTGTACAAAAACTTCAACCCACCATCTCCCCTCCGCATCATCTGTTTCTCTTCACCTCACATTCTTTTCTCTTTAAAAACACCTAAAAAGCTCTTATTTGATATGCTCTTATGAAACTTCAAATAAAACCATTTAAAACACAAGATAAACAAGTTTAAACATTAATCATGTTTAGAAAAATTATAATAACTCAAAAAACCTGAAAATTTGATTTAAAAAATTGTTTGATCTTGCAATCCAGTCCGCCTGCCACACTGTCCCACTGGTCTAACCGTTGACCGCCAAGAACCGTCCAGTTATTAAAAAAAACAACTCACATATGCATAACCGGACAACCTCTGACACCGGTTCTAGTATGTCCTTAAAATTATTGCCATATATGTTATTTTGTTTGAAGGAATGATGATTTTAATTTTTACTAAATGATGATGGCCTGATGGGACCGAAACTTAAGATGCCAACAAAGGAGGATCGATGATATTTTTAAAAAAGATGGTGTGTGGTATCAGCAACAACGTCTTAGTGGTGGTCATGGTTTTTGTGACGATGACATTTTGATGATTTTTTATGGAGGGCAAGAAAAGTACACCAAACAACAAGATGCTAGATACGGAACTTATAAAGGAAATATTCTTTACTTCTACCATCAAACACAACACAAACTTATATTTTCAATTTAAAATCATATAAAATTATATGTCCATCATATAATATCATCAATTGGTGTTAGTTATATATTCTTGTACTTGTGAATATGTAATAGTAGATGAATTTAAAATATAAAACCACGTCCATAAAAGAACTCTAATGAATCATATAGCTGGAAACTAATATAAATTGATTTTTAACGACGATTCTCTTTTTTCTTCGTGACATGTGATTATCTTTCAAATATTGCTTAAGTTAGCCATTCTAAGAAAATCTAATTATATGTTTAACATAAAAACAAGGATAAATCTAGCAAATTCTAAAAAATATTTTTAGTAAGGTGATTCCTAATAGATAAATTAAAATAAAAGTACCAATTAAAAAGAAATATTGAAAAGGGTAAAAAAGGGAAATTGCATTATGTGTGAAGAATTAAAGGTGTCCAGGAATGGAAAGAGACAAGACGAGCAGTGGAAAGATGACTTATTATTTAATTTCCTTAATCAGGCTACTGTTTAATTATTATCATGCCTTCACTTTCACCATCACTCACGCTTTTTACCCTTTTGGGCTTTCCTTTTCTATCCGGAATTGTATTTTTTTATTTTTATTTTTTTCCTGGTACAGTAAAGATAATATTGTTTTATCAGTAATTAAAATACTCGTGAACAATAATAAAAAAAACTAGAGCTATTCACTTAAGATAAACTACTAATCATCAAAATGGCAAAACTTAAATAATTTTTAACACCAAAATAGTATTTCGCAGAGATTTGAAAAATCGTTTTTTCTAATATGTGAAAGAAGTAGTATACTTGTTAATACTAAATAGTTATATGCTACTATGCAAGGTTTACCGTTAAAACAGATACTATATTAATTCATTATCATAAATACTAACATTAACACAAATGAAAGAAAAACATTGTACCAAGGTGTGGCTACCATTTATAAAATAAAATAAAACAAAATTAGCCATGGGAGTAAGCGATGCTTTTTAACATTTGGTATTTTAACCTACGAGGTTCACGAGAATTAAAAAGAATCTATTATTTATAATAAAGTACCTTAAAGAGTAATAAAAAGTCCATATTTTATGCCATCTCGTGTTGTTTCCATCTTGGCCACCACTTTGGTCACTTCAATCCTGTTGTTTATATGTACTTTAACCCCTGAAATACGTTGGAAAAAAACACACTTTCTACTAACTGGATTGGCAAGTGTGTACGTAAGCATAATATGTATATAACTAGGTTATTAGCTCGTGTATTACACGGGTTAAAAGTTATAAATATATAATTCAAATATGTAACAAAAATATTTAAACTCTATCATTTTTATTTTAAATCGATTATATAAGGTTTAAAGAGTTAAATAAGGCTTGAGATGATTGATATCATAGATTCAAAATCTCTAGAGTGGATGGTGATTGAGGTAGTTAAAAAAAATAAAAACTTCACACTTGTTAAAAAATAAAATAAAATAAAAACTTCAAGTAAGAAATATAGCATGATTTGTGGAAAATTTGTTAAAGAAAGTTTAGGCGGGAAAGATTTTATGAGGTGAAATATGGTGATGACATGTGTCACCATATGTAATCATTTATTAGTATAGATATCAATAGATATCAATGTTACTCTCAAGATTGCATAAAACACCTTGGATTTTAGTAAGGAAAATTACAAACATGTATATTATACAATTTATTTCAATGGTAATTAAACATATACTATAGTATACGTCTCAGTCAATTAAAGCGCTTAGTAACCCAATTGTTGGGGTACGGTTATGCGTCTTTCTAAAAATACTTGACAGATTGTTATGAAATAGAGGTGAAAATGGAACATTAAAATTTTTGAAACGTAGTTAATATGTTTAAGTGGAAATTAGGTCTCAATTTTTTTTCTTTTCATATAGATACAACTCTATTGTTACTACTATCTTTAAAATCAGGGATATAAGTCAAAACATGATAATGTCAATAAATGTTTACGTAAAGCATCCTCTATTAATAGATTTATACTTTACATTTACACCTCTCGTAACAAGATAATCTTGAGTTCACATGTAAAGTTTGGGATCTAATTTTTACATTTACACCTCCGTTAACATGTTAATCTTCTGTATAGCGACAAATTGTGTTTAAAGATAGTAGCAATAGAGGAAACTTTATATTTACACCTCTGTTAACCTGTTAATCTTGATTTTACATATTGGGTGCAACTTATTAGTTTGGTTTTTAGCCAACTTATTTGTTTCAATTTTGTTTTTTTTAGTTGAAATGGTTTAGTTTATGGTTATTTGTAAACCACTATTGTATTTCTAAATTCTAGATCTACTCGTTACCAACTCTAGCAACCAATTAACCCTAAAGAATCATTGCATCCGTACACATACAAGTTATACCAATATTCAACTCAAAACTGCAACAATCACCAATGAAACTAATCTTTAATCTTGATTGGATCATTAAACTAATCTAACATAGAATTAGGAAGAAAAGTAGATTCGATTGTTTTTTAGGGTTGGCAGATTCTTGAATCACTTGCATAGTCTTTTGACGTAAATCACCCCCTTTTATGTTAGCAAGTTTTTTAATGTTCAAAAAAAGTTTAACGGCAATATTCAAATTAGCTTTCTCTTCTACTAAAACCATTTGACTTTTAATAATTTTCCTAAATTTGTGTTTAACAGAAGTTGAAATTGACTTGTTAATGTTGCAACAAACATATTTGCAACCAACTATTTATCAATGTCATGTGAGGGTACTGTTTCCTTTAATGAATTTATTTTAAATATTCAATGGATATCCATTTGGGCATGGCATATCAAATAAATATGAGCCTTATTAGACATTTATATTAATGTTTTTACTGCCAGACCAGGTTTGGAGCTAGAGTTTAACCGGTCCATTAGCATATTTAAATCGTTTTCATTTGAACCGGTGAATCAGCCAGTTGAACCATATTTCAAAAAAATTAATTTCTTAATTTATTTTTGGAAAATCACTTTTAGCGATTAATTTAATACTTCAGATTCTATATTTTAGGGATTTATATATTATAATATACACATGTCATCCCGTTATTAAAACCTGGTGATTCAACCAACAAACTAGTAAAGCGATCGAATCAATATCCGATCTAGTTATGCAAGATATTGATTATAATCTTTTTTATAGAACGAGAGTCGAGAAACTCATGAAAACTATAATTTTTAAATTTACTATATTTTTCACGATCCGCTTAAACACTCGACCTTTTATGAAACCTAATTTTACCAGACACTTTGCGATGCAAAAAGCCCTTTGTACGTTGATAATATTCGGATTCGTTGTGAATGTGTGGTTGTAAAATCGAAGGGTAGTGAAGGGCAATTCTGGGAGAAGATGAGAAAAATAATAATGAAAATGGTAAAAGCAATAAAACGAGAAGTTTCCATAAATGAGCAATCCATGAGTACGGGAACATCCAATAATTTTCTAACCACTCCTTTCTTTCCCCACTCCCACTTACCGGAGCGTGCTCTTCACGCTTTCAAACAAAAATATCTTTAAGGAGATGTTAGAGATGAGATAAAATCCTAGGGATTATATTGCCACTATTTGTATGACTTGTATAGTGTTATAGTCGTATAGAATTAAGGTTTTCTAACAAAGTTGTCTAAGGTTTCACCTAAGTTGTTAACATGATACCTTTTATACGAGTTATGTAGGTTTCACAAACCGTATGTTTAAATGGACAACAACCATGGACAAAGCTTTGTTAGGTGCACCCTTTGTGTTTTTCGTCTTGAAGTGCAAATTTATATGTATTCTGTCTAAAATTTTTATACGTATTGAGTTCGTCCACCCCCCTCCCGATTGGAGTCATGTGGCTTTCGGTCCCCATTGTACTTACGTTCAGTCCGCCACTGACACTAACCATATGCTCTTAAGTGAGGTTCTTAAATTATATGTTATAGTTGATCCACAATCCATGTTTCTTGCGCTCAAGTGAGGTTCTTGAAATAGTACTTTGAGATCTTCTAATGCATTGAGATTTGAGATAACTAGTATAAGTATGTTTTGGGTGGACATTTATCATAGTTTAAATCTTTTAATTCTAATTTTCTTACTTCTCTCGCTCATTAAATAATTACATCAACTAGTAATTATATTATTTAGTTTTTTAAGATTAAAAGTAGTATTTAACAACAAATAAAAAAGAGATATTTTTATAAATTTATTTTCTAAAGAAACAAGTCTTTATAAAAAAAGATTTATTTCTAAAAACATTAAACTTTTTAAAGATATGGAATATTTTAAAATTGATGTTTTTAAAAAATAATAATTTTATAAACCAAAATAATTAAAAATTAGAGTTATAAAAAAGATTAAAAATGATATTTTTTTAAACGGGTTTGGAACAAAATGTTTAATTTTTTTCAAAAAACAAGAAAGTTTATTTTATTATTTATAGTCTCTACTCATATGTAACTTTAACTATATAATTTCTCAAAATATCATTTTATAATTAATAAATATTTTTATTAAATATTAAATATTTTATTTATTCACTAGTGTAGTGTAATACATGAATACTAACTTAGTATTTAAATAAAGAAATCACAATATCAAGCCGAGAATTATTGTTGAAAACATGAAAACAGTCTCACATGAGTGTTGCATGTTGTGCTTTTTCTCATTTAGTAAATTTATGTGTTCATGTTTCAATAATCAAATTGATACACTTTTCTACAATTAGATATTTGCTATAAGAGTGTACTATAAGGCGGTGTGTTGTGTCCACCTCAAACCTTGCGGGTTATTGAATTGGACAATAATTTTTTCTAATAATAAATTATACCTTATTTACATAATACTAATTATCAACTTGATTTATGAATCATAGTTATACAATAAACTTCAAATGTTGTACTCTTAATTTTCATTTAGTCAACGAATTCTTAAGTTTTGAGTCAACCTTTTAAAATAATTTATATATACTAATTATTAACTTTAATATGACTTATTGGTTGTATCATATGCATTAGTGGGTTGTACCATCTTTTGTATTTTTTTTAGTTTTTAACTTTTTATCATACACAAATCTTTTACGTACATTTTTACAATTTAGCCCTAATATTTTTTACTTTCAAATTTGGTCTATGTAGTTTTCATATTCTATAAAATTTTCGATTTACGTTTCGGTTTAAATTTTACGTGTTAACACGCCACTACGTGAGTTTGTGGTTCAACGTTTTTACGCATATTTTTTCCCCATTTAACGACCCTGTTGCAACACGTTTTTCCTATATCGACTTACTTATTATTTTATATGTTTACGTTTCATATGTGTGGTTCAATATTTTAACGTTTATTTTTCGTTTGATTTATTTTTTATTTTTTTTCTAATACGAGCTTTTTCGATATTGATGATCATTGGCGGTAGTGTGTCATTGGTGCTACTTGATATGATTTTACGCCTCCCGCTGCAACGCATGAGAGCTCAATACTAGTTACCTCCTAAATACCACCTTCAAGTTTTATTTTTACATATCTTTTAAATAAAAT
Source organism: Flaveria ramosissima (assembly GCA_025215565.1). Lineage (NCBI taxonomy): Eukaryota > Viridiplantae > Streptophyta > Magnoliopsida > Asterales > Asteraceae > Flaveria > Flaveria ramosissima. The sequence goes on from CM046035.1 coordinate 82,136,910, forward strand.
CTCTCTACTCTCATATAAATAGCCCCAAAAACCTTTAATTCTCCCAAAAAAATATTTATACATCCAAACAATCTCAGACAATAGCAACAGGAATCCATTCCGGAACTTACGTGCATATGTGATATTCAAAATCAGCGTCAGATAATCAAATTCTATCAACATAAATTGAGGGAAAATTATGACTTATGTTTAAACTTATCGTTGGTTTGTAGATATACATAAATAAAAACATGATTCCGATTTCCATGAGCAATGGAATCCAATCGAGTATTAATCCTAACTAATAATCTGACCAATATTAATATTAACTTTTAAATTTGTTATCAATAACAATTTCAGTCTAACCGTTTGTTAACTCTGTTAGTATTTGATAAACATGGCATGTAACATTGCTCTTAACGTGACATATGATATGACGTATTACATAATTCAAATAAAAAATATAAATTTATCACTCAAAATTTGTGTCTTTTTGTGTCTGAGCTACTCAACCAGCGACAAAAGCGTTACGCGATAAAAACGTTAAGTTGATTAACTTTAGAATGACATTTTATAACAAAGAATTGAGTAATATATTAATGTTTTTAATTATAACTATGTTATATGTAATGTCATGAACCATGTCACGTGATATGTCATAAATTACTAATGGGGACAACGAACAGTTAGACTAAGACTGTAAGATTGTTATTAGTAACAAAATCGACCATTGATATTAATATTGGTCACATTGTTAGTTAAAATTAATATTAATATAGGGTTCAAGTAAAAATATTTGTTATTCTAAAAAGCCTACAAAGTATTTTTTTAGTCACTCATAATACGAGTCAAGCGAACTTCGTTTGAATTCATTTCAGCTGCGTTGCGACCATCTCGTAGAACTCTACGATCTTAACTTGTAAGATCTACCTTTTGGTTTTGTGTTTTTAGCTCATTGTATTTTCAGCTCGTCATTGTGTCTTTGTTCCTCTATTGTGTCTTGTTGCTCGTAATTGCACGGCATTGTATCTTTTTTACATTTCATTATGTCTTTTTACTCTTGTTACAATAGAGAGCATTTTTACTACAACTTTACCATTATTATTATAACTAAAAGTTATATGTTATCCCATGTAGAAAAATAACACTTATATAAAAGTAATTTTAAATTGTATTAATTAAATAATTAAATAATTTATATATAATAAACAAATTTAGCTTTAGATTTAAAAACAAAACTCAAAAGAATCCAAGCTCAAGTTCGTTAAATTCAAACAAGCTGAACTCGCACCTAACAATCCCACATTGAACATAAACCAATAATAGATTCAATAACATAAAACAATATGTTTTAGTTGAAGTCCCAGTTTAAACCAACTTTACTAAATTCTCACAAAGAATTAAAGTCAATAATTTTGATAATACCACACAAACCACCACACATATGTATCCAAATTACAAATGTAGTATTTGATTAAAAAATAAACCGACTTGAAGTCCACATCTTTTTATCAGGAAGCTAAAATAAGTAATTTTTGCAACAATAATGCAAAACAAGTGGTCCATTTCTATCACTAAATGGTCCCATAAAAAATATAATTCTTGAACGATCGCTATTGTATTTACAAAACTTGACGTATAATAAACATGTTCCGCTGATGTTTTTTCCCTTAAATGAGACATAATACAATATAGAAATTTTTTATCCAGGTTCTATTTTTCAAGAAAGTAAAAAAAAAGCCAAGAGATAACAACTTTACTTCATAACAAAAATTGCCTTGTTCCAAAACTAAAAATATTTCTTAGTTTTCTATACTTGATTTCTTTAACTATAACTGTCCTTTGTATGCTGATATTTTATTTGATACAATGAGATATTGAGACCCATCTAGACCGTTGTATGTCGGCTCGCTAAGGTCATAGGTATTTATAGAGCTACTAATCGAAAATTTCCAATTCCAAAGTAACCGAATGATGTTAACATCCATCCTCTCATTGATAGAGAGCTCTCACACATTCTTCATGTTAGAATCACGTCCATGAGACCATCACACAAATTGTGATGGGGTGTTGGCATTCACATTGACGATCTACCAAAAAGAAAAAAGAAAAAGAAAAAGTAGAACCGATTCATACATCTAATAATTATGTTCTATGTACTCACAGACCACATCTCTAGAGACGATGTGGACCTCTTGCACCACCACTGGGTTTACGTCATTGGTACCACAATAATATACCTATGGAATCCCCGGTGGATCATATATTGAGTGGGTATCACGGTCACATCAAAAATAAAGTCAAGTCTAGGTAAAATTAATATAAGTAAACCAAGTCTAGTTGAGCGTTCAAATAGTAAATCCATTATATACGATATTAGAAACATACAACAATGAGTACCGTTCAACTAATTCCTACCTCGTGAAGACTTGTATGATAAATACAAATAGTATAAAAATACAAACCCGAACAACAGAAGGAATCCTGCTACAAGATTCATACCTAAAGCAAAATCTAAGAGTTTGGAAATCCATGACAACTTAACAGTTGGTGATCACATGACTAGAGATATATTTCAAAACAATTGGTCAAGTCAAAAGACCAAAAACCCATAGATTGTTCTCAAACTTAATCCGAACTAAACTATTTTGGTTTTAAAAAACATTTACAACATGCTAATCTGATCTTTTGATTGAAAACCATTAGTGGAAGTATTTCAAGTGCAAACCATTAGTTGAAGTATTTCAAGTGTTTTTAAAGTTGACTAACAAAAAAATCCTACAATTGACAAAATGGGTTAATCACCCATTTTCATGATTTTGCATAGCTAATCACATTTCCACTAGGATTATGATTATATGTAAACACTAACATATTTAAAACACACTCTAGTAATCCTATATATAATATTTACTATATAAAATGAGATGATTTATCTGTTCAAAAGAAATTTTAGTCATTATACTTGTTTGAGATACCAAACCTAAATGACATGGATAATCAAGTTTATAAACAAACATTGTGAATCTCACTCATAACAAGGGTGAGATGACAGCATAATTTTCCTCTATCTCAAAGGATAGAGAATAGACAGATTGCTACCGATAAAAGCCCCAGCTCCAAAACGTAGTAAAGTTTACAAATGATTTCTTTAGTTCAAGTATTCAACCAATTGACATGAGCAGTTTTTATTGTTCTCTAAAAATAACAATAGTTCTATGTGGCTTGGCAATCCTCAAATAAGAAGCCTAGTATGACCTAAACAAGATTTGAAGCTTAACCTAGAGAAGGTAGGTTACCTTTTATGTATACAGAATTTGATACTCAGAAGAAAAACCAAACAAAATAGCACCTTTAATGTATGTGGATAGAAAACAGAGTTTACAAAACTATATAAACACAAAAGGAACATTTTAAAGTTACAAAGATTCAATCTATATAATAAAAAGCATAGTTAAAACTTGACTGGAATGTATACCATTTCATTTCCTCCAAATGCTATGTTTTTGTCTCGCCGGCCTTTTTTATTTGTAGTGCAGCTCTTACTACATTTCCTCTTGTAATAATTCCCACCTTCAATGCAGAAACAACAAATATTAGCTTGTGAAATGTTATGCAAGTTTAAAGGAAAACAAGACCACCAAACTTATAAGGACCGTACCAACTTTCCTTCGCCATCTACAACAGGAAGGCGGCGATATTTGGTTTCAAGTAGCAATCTGAAATCATAGGATTCTTCTATAAGATTTTTATAGTATTACAGCAACAAAAAAAAATCATGGTATATCTGGAACATAAGAAACGGAAGGAAACGATGAGTAAAGTAATAAGGAAGGTAGGATAAACCTGGCAGCATCCTCGAGATTAGTATTTTCACGAACTACTAATGGTGCGGGTGTCATTAAATCGCCAACCACCTTCCCGTCAGTTTTATTGAGCAGTTTTTGGACCTCATTGAATGTCTGCAATCAGTTTCAATTTAGATAGAAAATGGGATGTCATAGATATGACAAAAACTATACTTGATAGATTAAAAGCATAAACATATGGTTACTAGGTAGTTAAAGGCGCAAGGAACACTCAAGGAGCAAAGGACACATGTTGCCTAGGTTGGAAAAAGACCACGTTCATTGCCTATATGTAAAAAGTTGCACGCCCGAGACAAGAAAAGTGTAATTATAAAAAGATAAAAATATATATAATAGGCATAAAGAATTAATACACTCCCCACATGTGATAAAAAATTATTATAATAATAATAAAACCTAATATAATTAGCAATTAAAATCATCCAAGCTAATATCAAAATTTTAATGAGCCCTTTAGGATCATCCGATCCAATATAACTAGTTGGTGACTACATTAATTCTACCAATCAAACATTGACCATATGAAGAAAATCAAAACAAGAAAAAAGAAAGTCCAAACAGATTTAAAAAAAAGCCCAAGACTCACTTTTATGGGGCATATGTGATTAGGCAAAGAGGCTAAGAGGAGAAAAAGAAAGAAGCGAAAACAGATGAAAATCAGAAATTGCCAACTTCGAAAACCAGACATCAGCCTCCCTGGCCTGGCGCCTGGATGGATGCACAGGCCTCTCATAAACCTTTCAAAAACTGTCTTCTTGTGCCCTTGCATCTACCTCAGGCGCAACAGCCTTGACTGAGTGCCTAGACGCGCACAAGAATCCCTTTTGATAACTATGAATGGTTACCTACCAGTTTCTTTGCATCACTAAAAAAGCAGTAATCCAACAAAGGCGTCTTTATGGATAGATGGTAGATGCTTACCTTCCAGGTGCTATCAACTTCTGGGAACATGTTCGTATCAGATCTTGTAGCACCTACATTCCAGCCATGTAACAATGTAAGAAATTTTAGTAGCAAAACTGAAATGGATAGCTGAGATTCAAAATGCAAATGTACATATTGACTAAACATTAACAATCACAAGACTGAAGTCAATATAGGTATGTGCCATGTAACCTGCTAAAACAATATTAATTTAATATTTCAGTTATGGCTTACCCGATACAGAATCAAGTGCTAGCAAGTCATAATCTGAAACCAGCCCAACCTGCAGAAAGAATGAACCTTTGAATACTTCATAAAAGAAGCTACAATTATATATGCAATTATATGCTCATCATATGAACAGATTGTTCATGAATGCATAACAAGCATATTTTAGTTAAGCTTCTATTAACTCAGCTCCTTTCTAACATAAATTCCCTCCTGAACTACAGAAACAAAGAAGCACTGAATTGCTAACCTATATCATAAGATGCAAAGAATAAATTGGATTGTATACAGATTGCATTAAAAAATAGAGATGGAACATAGAGTTACCAATTTCCAGTCATCATCAATAACAGGAAAGCCAGTTATTCTGTTTTTCACAAGAGCTTCCAGAGCTGTAGGACAGAAATCAATTAGAAGAACTGAGAAATCAAAGTGATCGATTTATTTATTCTAAGTAAAGCAATACCTTCATCTACTGTTGTTGTGGGCTTTACCACATGTAACTCATCTTTTTTAGTCATAAAATCACCCACAATCAGAACTCCATTTTTTGGCTGGAAACAAGAATGGCACTTGTCAAAAATAAAAGGAAAGATAATGAACTGCATTGCACTGTTGAAGCGTTAAACCACCTCAAGGCCATTCATTTCATCTAATGTGAGTAAAATCAATAGGGATGCGGAAATCATAAACAAATACTTCTTTTTGCGAAATACTTCTTTAGATACTTAAAGGTACTGCAAGGTACAGGGTGTTCTGCAGAAAAAGTGAATATACAATGTCTATGTTGATCAAGGACAATGATTATGCTGCAGAAATACATTTAGAGATGCATTCATTATAAAGCAGCAGCCTTCTCAATGGTCTCCAAAGTGATCAACTGTACCATAGTCAACAAGCAGGCTGATCTTGTAAAGGCTGCAAGATATATTGGTCAAAGGAGTCGCAAAAGATTCTTGCAAAACTTCACTTCAAGCAATAAGAGCGTGAATTTGATTTAAAAGTCATAATGGATAAAAGATTAAGCTATCTAAAACACCTGTCATACACAGAAGAAGCAACCAAATGGATTTAAAATTTTACTTCCGAAGAAGAATCCATTCATCTCATATTCTCATGTACTACAATAGTGAAAACGAATGGGCTTGCTGCTCACGGGGTTCGCCCTCATCTCATCCTCCTCGTACCATACTTATGTTTATTTATTTGTTATTCTCTTTATTTCATATTATTTAACCATTGTCATTTACTTAGTTCCCATTTTAGTGGCTACTGTGAAGTTGTCTCTGTAGCTGATATACTGTTTAAACAAGTAGTGCTTGAAGATACAAAAGTCTCCTAGCTTCAGCCCCCATTATGCCTAATTGCCCACCAACTGTTCGCTTAAATTCCTCAACGAAAACTCTCCACTGTCTCTTTCCAGTCCCAATTTAACACTATTACACCAAAATAGATACACGAAAGATACACACCAACGTACTCCGTAACAATAACGCTAAAATTACACAATTCTACACCGGAAGCAAATTAAAACCCTACCAATACGAAGACGTTGAATGACAGTATACACATAAGATAACCGCAATGAAATTAAGTTGATAATATAATTGAGAAAAGGATGTACCGGTACGGAATTACCGGTCAAGGTAGCTGCGGCGGCGACGGTGGTGGTGAGGGTGGGTCTACCACGAGAAACTGTCAAGAGGGAAGAAGACGGTGGCGTTGAGATACGTGATGGGTGGGATGAGATGATACAGGGGAAGTGGTGGTGGAAGACGGTGGCGGAAGGTGGTCGGGAAAGGGTTTCAGGGCGGAGGAGCGGAGGAGTTGAGGCCATGGTCGACGGCGACGGTGACGGTGATGATAAGGGATATCTGATGCGGCTTCTGGCGAGAGATCCCAGAAGCCCAAGGGAGATTATTGTGAAAACCGATGGCTTTTCTTTACTCTATAAATATAAATATAAATAAATAAATAAATCTACTTGGTTTGGAAAAGGGTATGTTATTGGTATATTTATTTTAATTTTAATTATCTATTTCTTTTTATATATACATATAGATCTAGATACATAAAGAGAGATAAAGACAATAAAATGTCTCAAAATAAGTGTTTATTTAACCCATCCCAGTTAAAAATAGTTCTAAAATTAAAATATTCTTAGAAAACATTAACATTTCAAAATCTATATACTAGATATTGGTGATGGGCTCGGTTGTGGATAATAAAAGATAGATACGATAGAAAACGTTGCCGTGATACGTCTTAAAATTAATAAAAAGTCATGTCGAATGTTAAAATGAGGAAAGCGTGTTAAAAAAGTAATATTACATATCAAAAAGTAAACACTCACAAAGGAACAATCACATACCAGTACAGAAGAAAACAAGATTAACACAAAAAACTTTACTAGTAGCATAATGTTATTTTGAATCTCGTTTATTTTTCTTTACCATAACGGTTTAGAAAAAAATCACAATTAAACGGGCATAAATTAATGAATCCAACCATCCAAAAAAACAACTTTTCAACCTCTACAAATTACAACCTGATATTGGACCCTTCAGCCATAAATCAATTTTGAAATTTAACCCACTAGACATTCCAACAATAAAACCAAAGACGTTAAAAGAGTCTCACGATTTGCTTAAGAAATAAAATTAGATTATTTTGCTACAACACTTTTGTTTATATATATAACAATTATTATCGTATTATTGACTTTTTATATAAGGGGTTATTAATTTTATATTATAAGGGCCTTTTTTTTCTACTCGTCCAGGTTTCAGAATTTTTTGAGTTCCCTGGGACGGCCATGCTTTGATTAGAAGGAAGCTAGACAGGAGCCATTCCAAGCTAGAAAGAGAACTCCGGGATCTTTTTTTTTCTTTTAGAACCCGAAGGCGAACTAATCCATTACCACGTGTCTCGTTGCTATCCTAAAACCTATCTGGCTTGGATCGATATTCTACCGTTTTCTTTTCCTTTGAGTATAAATAAAAGCGATTCTTGTGGCTTCTTTATATTTCAATGTACTAGAAGGATCTAACAATTATTTATACTTAGTCCCGTCTAACAAATTGTACGGTATAGCTAGATAAGCGTTATATATATTTTTTTTCATTTTACGTAAAATAAATATCTAACAAGATAAACAAACCACGTTAAAAGAATAACCGCTACAAATCTAAGTGGCCCATTGAACTTCGGCTTATTTATGAACTAAGCGGTCCATCTTTGTCTTTTACTCTCGGGCTCTTGGGCCTATTAATCTTACCAACTAGTCTTAACATTTATTGTTATGATGCTTACTACAAATAGAAGATTTTGTTAATTCTAATTTCCTTTTAACTGAACACACACAATCTCTGCTTTCACCTAGTTTATTTTCAACATTACCATACTTACATTCTGTAGGATTTGAACACAATTTTTTAGTTGAGGGGTACATCACATTATCTTGATTTTTAATTTGACTTGATCAACTATGTAGAATGTAGATTGTTTGCTACATTTTTACTGAGTTTTGTCCTTTTATTTAATCTTTATGATACATGCACATGTATGTATGTACATACATACAAAAATATTTATGTTTGCATGATATCATACAAACTGATTTTTATGAAAGATACGCCACACGTGTAATCTATCATTTATGATTAAGATGGTAACATCCTTTATATTACAAGTGGATTGAATAAACACTTTGAGTTGGATACACTGTTGTAACCAAGTAATTTGTTTATACAACATACTTGAACAACTTAGACGCGTTGTGGGACAGACTATTTCAATTAATGTGCATCGATCTCTCAAGAAAACATTGTTTTTTATACATAACAATATCATACTCAAATATGCATAATGAGTATTTTTTTTGTTTGGAATACTACTTTTAGAAATAAATGACGTATAAGTAATACTTTGACGTTTAAAAATTGATGAGACTAGATTTATATAAAAAGGAATAAAAAGTCACAACAAATGCTAATTCTCTCTTGCCTTTCAACCATCTTAAACTCTTTATTAATCACGATATCATCATCACCTGACCTTAATATCAGTCATTGAAACAGTGTCATTAACAAAGTTATTGAATCTTCCTACTCTAATAAAATGATAAATGTGAGTGTCACGTGTCGACACCACATTCATTCTAATCAAACTATTTCCGCTTCTCTCTCTTATTAAATAACTATATTAGTTACTAATATTATTTTGTATTCAAGTTTACATTTTAATTAGTTTTTTTAATAAATTAAGAAAGATATGTTTTTATTAATGTTATTTCTATAGAAAAAGTTTTTTTATAAAAAAGAAATTTTCTAAAAAATAAAACTATTTAAACGTAATATTTTAAAGTTGGTTTTTTAAGTAATTTTTTAATAAATAATTAAAATAGGAAGTTAAAGTAAGGAAATTGTTTAAAATGGAAATTTTTTTAAACGTTATTTTGAAACAAAATGTTTACTTTATCTTTGGAAAAAAACAAAAAGATTTTAAAAGTTCATATTATTGTTTTATTACTTATAGTTATTACTAATACGTAATTCCAATCATATCATGTTTTAATATATCGTTTTATAATTAATAATTTTTATTTTATTTAACTCATATAATACACGTGTTTATTAAAACTAGTTAATTATATAACGTTAGAAATAAAGTTTATAGTTGTATTTTGACAAGAAAACAGGAAAACACATGTTAGGTAGAAAGGGGCTCTAGTTGATAAAGGCTTTCAAATAATGTATTATCGGTGCCCTTTTTCCTCTGACGCTATTCCTGTTCTTTGTTTCGGTCGTCAAGCCAAAATATCTCCATTTAATAACACCAAATATTTGGGACCATCTCATCGCGTGCTTCATTTATTTACATTTATTACTCGACCTTCTCTTTTCCATCATCAATTAATTATCAAAATGCCAAAAAGAACTACAAATTCCACTATTAAATAACATCACACAAATCATAAAAAAATGTAAATATAAAATGAACATCGATTTATTAGACTCCAGTCCTTGACGTGTTGGTATTTTACTTATTTCTTTTTTATATTATCTAAAGAGTTAAATGCGTTTTACATCCATAAGTTTTCATATAAATTGTCATTTGAATCCAAAATTTTAAAATTTACTATTTGCATCCAAAAGTTTCGCAAAAATTATCATTTGAATTCACTTAACTACTCCTAATTAACGTCGTCAAGTTTTTCCGTTAAGTTTCCTAAATTAGAGGTATTTTAGTCAAAACAATTACAAAATAAAAAATCAACTCTACGTGATAAGTTTTAAGCGTTCAGTCTCATTTAATAATCACCACTGCGATTTTAATTTACCAGGAATGATAGTCAGCATTTCTTTCATCTAATCAAGAAAGGCATCTCTGGATATCATATTATATAAAATAAAATATAAGTATAACTAACTAAAAATGATTCATTTCTAACTTTATAAAACATACAAAACAAAAATATATATAAATATACAAACAAGTCATATAATATAAATTATTTGAATTATAACCATAAAAAATAAATTATCATAAAAGTATGAAAATAATTTATAGAATAACATTAACTGCCCATGAATATTAATCATCAAACATCAATAATCGTATTCATATTTAAGCTTTAAATAAAAAAAATCTATGTTTAATTAATAAAACGGGCAAAAGTAACACGATTACTAAACCAAAATACATTAACAAGACAAAAGTAACGTGAGTTGTTTTTTTTATTTTATAATTTTAATTAAACCTTTGGATGCAAATGACAGCATTTTAAACTTTTGGATTCAAATGACAATTTCTATAAGACGAAACGTAAAACACATTTAACTCTTTTCTAAAATATGTGAATCTAATGCCACATTTAAATAACTTTACACAAATTATAGAAAAGTAATTATAAAACATCAATTAACGATTTATTAGACACCAGTCAAAGTTGACGTGTTGGTATTTTACTTATTTCTTCTTTACATTTTCTAAAATATGTGAATCTAAATATCTAATGCCTTATTTAAATACCTTTACACAAATCATAAAAATGTAACTACAAAAGCAACAATTCCCGATTTATTAGACACCAGTCCAAGTTAACGTGTTGGTATTTTACTTTCTGTTTACATTTTTCAAAATAAGTGAATCGATGTTTTTTTAATAAAACAGTTATTTATTTGGTTTATAAAAGCAATTCTAGATTTCTAGATATTTTTTAGTATTAAAAAAACCACAAAAATGGCACTTAGATTGATTTGAACGAGTATACGAACCCTTGAACCACGATTTACATCTCTAACTTTTTTATAGATTTTTCACTAAAGTAGAATATAAACCTTTAACATTTTGAAAATCCACACGACAAGACATTTCCTTGGAGATAATTATTTAGTTAGTTAGGATGTTAACGAGAACTATCAAACACATAACACATTAAAATCAGAAAAAGCCAAAGAATAAGGACAAGATCGTATTTACATAATTATCCTTGTAAACATCAAAACTTCTTTCACCTATTTCCAAAGACGATAGAAATTTTTTAAAAATAAATATCTCGTAACACGTTATTTCACAACGGAGACACAAGAAAATCTCCGTCGCTAAATAACGCGTCCTAAAACACTTATTTCCAAAAAAACTCTAAGACAAAACAAGAAATCGAAAAAAAAAAAAAAGAAAAGCAAAACCACCAATCACACGCAGCAATCTCCCTCTTGGTCTTCGGGTTCGGGTTTGGGTTTCTTATTCAAGTCGGGTTTCTCCTGAAACCAACACGCCTTCCGCTCCGACCCGGGTACAATCGTACCACCGAGATGCACCGACGTACAAGTGGTCTCAGCATCCACCCTCGCCCCCACCTCAATCGCCTTCTTCCTTATAGACGCCGCTGTCATCTCCCCCAAGGCCCCATCGGAGGCCAACAACTCCGGGAAGTTGAGCCTCGCCGTCGGCCCCCGGAGGTAGTACACGGCGGTGTCGTACGCCCTCGCCGCCGCCACCGGCGTACAGTACGACCCCAACCAAATCCTCGACCGCTTATTGGGCTCACGTATCTCCGCCACCCACTTCCCCCACTTCCTCATACGGATCCCTTTATACGGCCTCTGATCGTTCTTCATCTTCTCCGGCGAACAATCCATCGATGATCAATGATGGATGTGGGTTTTTGTAAGAGGAAATTAAAGTGGAGATCGATTGGAGCAAATTAAGCACCGACAGGGTATAAAGGTGATGGATGTATATATAATATATGAATTGAAAAAGGTTCAAGTGGTGGCGATGGTTTTTATGGAGGTGGGGATGATTGTTTCAATATTTGGGTCTACTTACAGACAGATGAGGGTGCGTTGGTGGGGATGAGTGATTGAGTGAGGTGGGTGATTTATAGTCTGATGGCATATTGGCATTGTGCATTCCTCGTGCTTTTCAGGTATACGTCTTTTGTATCACGAGTAATGTGAAAATCAGCAGGCTCGTTGTATTTTAAAATGTGATATACGTACGTGATGGTTGTCACAAAGGAAAATTATTATTATCATTATTACAACCGGGTGTTCATGTAACATAAAAATCCCATAATGGTCATGTATCACCTGTCCCTTGTTGTCATGTATCATTAGTAATGATGATGAGAGGGGTTTGAACGTGTATTGATATTCTTAGTCTTATATTTTCATACTTGATTGTAAAATAATGTTTTGTAATTTAGTTGATAACTGTTTGATCATTACATGTGGGGTGTCTGATATACTTATTCATGTGTTTAAATGGGCTTATGAGTTATGAAGTTGGTTTAAAAACATGTCTAAACGTCATACATCAGATTACTACTAAATGCATGAGTATCAACGACGGGACGTGTTTACGTAATTGTTCTCCCTTCGGTTATCTATCGGCAAGTAAAATTAATACTTCCTACAACTAGTCTTTTCAAAAAAGATTTTTGTTAAACTGTCTAGAAGCTTTTCCGACAACTTATTCATTTGTAATCCATCAATAATTCTTAAGATTAGACCCCTAATCAGATTCTCGTTAGGATTTTCGGGTGTTTGTATGAGGATTTACTGAGAAAACTTCGTCGAAAACCCGTCATCTACAAATAACAAGACCAATCGTTGATGTGTAAAATGTTCTACAAATAGTAAATATGGTAAGATTTGGAGAATACTAAGTATGATTTACTAGAAAGTCAAAAAAATTGAGAATACTTGATGTTTATATGCCTACTATTTCAAATTAGTGGCTAAAGTTTAAGGTTTTATATGTTAAGAACATTTCTATAGAAAGTAAAGTAGATTTCTTATGGTTGACCTTATGTCAACGTGAGACGTCTCCACAGTTGATTTCTATACGTTAATTTTCAGTGTGGAAGACAATTTTTTTATTTTTATTGATGCCAAAAAGTAATAGTAAGGTGTTAAACCGGTTAGTTTATTGTATAATTATCGTAAGATGGTCTAGTGATAAGACGTTTTAAAAGTCTCTCAAGAGGTTTGTGTTCAAAATTTCTTTAGATAACATATTTAATAGTCACCATCGTTGCTAATAAAAATCACTCCAAATTGGTTATTAATTAGTTTTCAACAAACACATTTAAAATAAAAAAAATAATTAACGTGAACGATTGATAGACGACTTGATATTATTCATAACTCATATGTTAAAAAATAATCATAACTCATATGTTAAAATTAAAAAAATAATTATAATAAAGTGAGCGATGGATACACGACTTGATCTTAATCATAACACTAGCTTCTTTAAAATAATTAAATTCAATTCATGTGTTTACAAACCTGACAATCAAGAATTGTTTATATAAAACATCATAAAAATTATTATTACAACTTTTAAGTCGTAATCATAACGTTCATAGGGCACATCCAAACATCTTTCAGATACTTTTTTCTTCAATATACTGAACAAGATTCACTATATACATAGACACGTATGACGTATGTACATACACATTGAAAATGAAATCAAAATAAAAATATAAAAAATAACACTTTGAATTTTGAAAGAAGATATATTTCTTAATGCTTAAACAAATGCATCAAACCATGCTTTGTAGAAAAAATCTACATGTTTGAAAATCTCATATTGATGAGACAAAAAAAATCAAATAACTAAATAAACACATAAATCCATAAGTCACGTTACTAACAAGATTCTTACGATCAAAGGAAGTCAAATCATGACAACTTAATGGAAAATCTTGAAATTTAATATGAGAGGTCAAGAAGACAAAATTTGGACTCAAGAGTCAGGCAAACCGCCTATGGCCTTTGTCTAGACATCCGCTTGTTGAGACGTTTTCACCTATAACTTATTTAGTTGATCGGAATATAAGTAAGTCGATCCTTGTTACTAAGTTACAACTCCGTACGTTGTACATGGTGTAATATACGCATTAAAAACTAATTCTGGACCCATGTTGAAGTAATAATTTAACACTTGACGTATAACAACTCATTTGGGGCCAATCAAAGACTTGGTATTACTTTGTAGTTAGTTTTTTTTTAATGTTTATTATAAAGTAATTATAAGAACTAAAGTTAAGGGAAGGTCGGTCGATGGTCGGTGGATGGAAAGATACCAGTTTGTGACCGCACTTAATTAAACTTTGCAATAATAACCATAAATTAGCATCTATTGTTTTGTTCTTTCCCACGTTGTCTTTGTCATTCCCCAGGGGTAATATTGACCATTACTACATACAATGACAATTTTTAAATAGATTATAAGATTTTGAAGATAATAAGAATCAAGACTCGATCAAATCCGGTTATGTATGATTCTAGATTTTGTTTTCAGTGTTCTAAAACAATATTTTCTTTTTAATGATGGCAAACATTTTGATAAATCCAAATAAAAATAACCATAAAATACTAACGTTGTGTTCCCGAGTTTAATAAACGAAAGAAGAGAAAATAAGTGAAAGGAAATTAGCGAGAGAGAAGAAATGAAGAGAAAAGAAAGCAAGGAGAGAAAGAAAAAAACATTTTTAATTTTCGTGTTACAGAATTCGAAGTAAATAAAAAAAAGTAAGAATTTTATATGATTCATTTCTTTTCTTTCTATTTCATTTCATTTTGAAAGGAAAGTTAGAAGGAAAAATTTTTGGAAATTTTTCTTTCATTTTTTCAATTTACTTACTTTAAAAAACTTCGGAACGCAAAGTTTTTTTGTTTTCTTCTATTTCTCTTTTTAAAAAAAACTCAGGAATACAATTATTTTTCACTATCTATTCATTTTTTTCATTTCTCTTTTTAAATTAGACTCGGGAACACAACGTAAGAGTGTTCACCAATTGATCTCGATGCTTTATAGGTCAGACCACTTGTAACGGTTTTTCAATATCGTAAATCAAAATGTTAAAAAAAAAACAAAAACTGAATCAAAGGGCCGTTAACACTTTAGCTTCGTTTTGGTTTCACGGTTTGAATGTTCTGGAGCTATATAATGAAAAAAGCATATGATATACTCAACAACAATCATGTGTTAACTTAAAACAATTATAAACTCAAGTAAAATATAAAAAATTACATGGCCCAAATTACAGTCTCATTCAAGTATAAAGCGTAAAATCTACCATTTGATAAGGTCTGAATATTTACGAAACTCTTATCAACATAATTTCAAAAGACAAACTGCGAAACAAACCGATAATCAATTTCATGATTTCAAACCAAATATAAAAACACCTCTAGCATGCCAATTTAGTTCTATGAATACAGTAGTTTTTTAAACCAGTTTACGAAAAAGTTTTGGCCCAATTGATTTCATACAATAAATACATAATCCCAGAGTTCTATATTTTGAAAAATAATACACAGCATTAATATTATCGCCTATCAAATCAACTTGGAAAATGATTCTAACTAAACTTTTTACCCGTTACGCGTTACCGCAGCATCGTACGCGTCATGATAAAAATAGACTACAATATATCCAAGTCGTTTTCGAACTTAATTTACGTCAACACGTAGAGTAACTCGAATTTGTAACGTTGAATGAAAACGTATATTTGACCCCATTTTTTTCCAAACAAATATACGTCGAAACATAGACTAACAATTGTATAGACTTGTTTCCAAACAAAATTTACATCAAAACGTAGAATAATTGAAAACATGTTATATTTGACCTACTCGACGCGCTTTCATAAAACAACTTACGTCGAAACATAGACGTATGTCAAATATAGACAGTCTTAAACCATATATAAAGTTAAGAAAAAATATTTTATATTTGACCCGAGTCGCTTTGGGTTAAGGGCCATGTTATGTTTTAAATTTGCAAAAAATTGTATATGATAAAGATGAAGAAAAATAAAAAAGGGAAAAAAAGCCTCCTAAGAATCAAACACAAGTCTTATTTTTAAAAGAAGATAGACTAACTCACTAAACCAATAAGTAAGATATGATACAAAACTGAAAGTAATTTTATATGACAACTATTAACATAAAATAAAAGATTAAAAATTCTCACTGACCTTTATAATTGTGTAGTAGTATAATAAATCTTCTAAATTCTCACCTCTAGATTTTGTTAGTGCAAATGATAACTAAAAACATAATTTGCCTAAAATAAATACAACACATACGTATCAACCTTTAAAAAATATAAATTTGACTACACTTTAAGGTGCCATATCATATCATATATTAATTTATTTTATTGTTTTACGTAAAAAAAGTTCATCAAAACAAAGTGCCCTACTTTTGGGTAATTGAAGTTTCAAAGTATAAAGTTGACTACACTTTAAGGTCTCTTCTTATCTACAATATAATCAACGACTTGTCTTTCTTTACTTGTGTAAGACATAAACTTATATAAAACATTGTTTGTCTAAAAAAATGCAAGTATTTTGCTTCCGACATACTTTATTACGTCATATTCAAATAATTTTTTATGTACATCTCATAGTAAAGGTGTGCTTAATTAATATAATTAGTTGTAGCTACGACGTATCTATGTGGGATATGAGTTGTAGTTTTCTCTTGTCTAAAATTAAATTAATTTAGTTATAGTTGTAACGGGTGGAAATAGTAGTAAAACAACATAAAAATACACATAAAATCATAACTTTTTGATAAGTTATACATGTTAAGGTGAAACGTTAAATATATAACCGTGAAAACGATCCTGGTCAGAGAAGGTTAAGACGGCGCCTCCCATACGGGTAGCAGAGCAAGAGGAATTTTAAGTTGAGAACTATAAAATATATGTATGCGTTGCTTTAAATGAGATATAAAGACAGCCTTATAACCACCTTATCATCCACATATTTGCATAATTGCTTACTTTAAATCTCAGAGTTTTATATTTTCTTACTCTAATAAAAGAGTAACTTGAGATGCTACGTGTCATCATTACAGTCATTCTTACTAAAATTATCCCGTCTCTCTCTTCTCTTAAATAATTACCTTAATTACTAATAATATTATTTAACATTCTTTTACATTTAATAGATTAAAAAAGAGATTTATTTATTAATATTATTTCTAAATAAACAAATGTTTTATAAAATAATTAAATTTTCTAAAGCATAATTTTTTTAAAAAATACGAAATATTTTAAATTGGTATTTTTTAAAAAATTCAAATTTTTTAAAACAAAAATAATTAAATTTGGGAGTGATAATAAGCAAATTTTTAAAAATGGTATTTTTATACGGTTTGTTTTAGAACAAAATGTTTATTTTGTTTTTTGAAAAAAATAAAAAATAAAATTTTAAAAAGTTGATATCACTGTTTTATTAATTATAGTCAGTCATATTATATCTTAGAATATCATTTTATAATTAATAAATTTTATTATGTTAATATTTTATTTATTCAACTCGTGTAATACACGGGTTTACTAAAGCTAGTTATATATATATTAGTAATTACTAACTTTCTTATGCATGATGAGCTATACCTTTAGCTTTAGTGATTTCTATCCATTTTTGTTTTGTATCTTTATTTTTTTTTACTTTTAATCCTAATATTATTACATATTTTATGATTTAATCTTATATTTTTCATTTTCAACTTTGCTCCCCTATACTTTTCATCATTTACAAATTTTTCGTTTTACACCTCGGTCTAAATTTTACGAGTTAACACGTCGCGACGTACGCATGTGGTTCAACGTTTTTATGCATATTTTTTCTGTTTAACGGCCTTGTCACTACGCGTGAGTCCGAGATCGACTTAGTTATTATTTTTAATGTTTTACGTTTCACGTATGCAGTTCAACGTTTTTACGTCTCCTTTACGTTCGGTTCTATTTTTTTGTTTTTATTTATTTTTTAATGCGAGTATTTCAGTGTTGGTGGTTGTTGACGGTGGTGTGACATTAGTGCTATTTGGCACAGATTTACACCGTCGCCGCAACGCGGGGGGCATAATACTAGTTTGTAATTATGTCCCAAGTATATAAACATAACCTATATAAAAACAACAAGATAAAAATATTCAGAATAATTTCACTTTATAAGTAGTGTTTGGGGAGAAATAAATATTTAATAAATGAAAAATACAAATCCTAAAACAGGATAAAGAAAAGACTTAAAATGCATATAAAAACGTTGCTGAGTGAAATATATTTATAAAATAATGAAATTCAATTTTATTTTCTAGGGTTTGATAAAAATAAATATTTTATTATAAAATTTTAAAAATATTAATATCAACTAAAAGAATTTATAATTTGTTTCGATTACAATCCAAATATTTCATACTTTTAAACTTAAATTAAAACAACTAATACAACTTCTAGACTAAAACTGAGACAAGTAAATACTTTTGGAGGTAAACTAATCTTTTTAATCTTTAAAAAAATAATTATTTTTGTTAAAATTTATGGAGCAAAATAAAATTTAATATCTTTATACAAGAATGCATCTATTACACAATAAGGAGATGTTTGGTTTTGAAGAATGTTTTACAAAGAAATTGAAAGTGGCATTGCAATTGGAGTTGAAATTAAATTTTGTTAAAATTGATAACGTGTTTGGTTGGTCAATACGACTAATTCCAATTCTATCCGTTGACTAATCAAACAAAAAATATAATTCTACATGAGGGGTTTTATACTTTCGGTCTCGTTTAGTAATCATCGTTGCGATTTGAATTCACTATTATATACAATAAAATATAATGATAATCACCTAAAGTGACTCATCTCAAACTTTATAAAATATATGCCACAAATTATATAAATAAACAAACAAGTCATATGACACAAACCATTTGAATAACAACCATAAAAGAGAAATAAAAAAAAACCATAAGAAATAAATAAACAATATGAAATTAGCAGTCTATGAATAATAATCATTACATATCAATAATCGTAATCATAAGTAAACTTTAAACCAAAGAAATCTATTATTTAACAAGACAGACAAAAGTAACATGACTATTAAATTAAAATACATTAACAAGATAAAACAACAAATGACTACAATAGAGTCAAATCGTAACTGTAGTTACCAAAAGAGACTAAACACATACAACTTTTCATGTAGGATGGTTTTTTAGTAAAAATGATTACAAAATAAAAAACCAACCCACGTGAAAAGTTTTATGTGTTCAATCTCCTTTGGTAATTGCAGCTTCTTAAGTTTCGTTAAATGCGTGAGCTGGTTTATTTATATATACTTTTTGTGATGTGTGTTTTATAAAGTTTTTTAGGTGGTTATCATTATATTTTAATTTTATCTAATAGGTGAATTTAAATCTAAATTGTGATTACTAAACGTGACTGAACGCATAAAACCCCTCATGTAGAGTTAATTTTTTATTTTGTAAATGTTTTGACAAAATTATCCCTAATGTAAAAAGCTTAACAAAAACATAAACGGTGTTAATTAGAAGTAGTTAAATGGATTCAAATGACAATTTCGTGAAACATTTGAATGCAAATGATAAAATTTAATTTTTTGAACTCAAATAGTCATTTCTATGAAACCTTAAAGATGTAGACCGTATTTAACTCTAAAAATAAAAGTCCAAGTGTAGTTTAAAAGAAAATAAGAAAAAAATTAAGGAATTAATTATTTTATATGTTGGTATAATTATTGAAACTGTTATTTATTATAACTTAAAAGAAGAGAAACAAACCCACCCTTAAATTTAATCTAATATTCTCATCGGTCATCGCCGTCTCACCACTCACCGACACCACCACCGTCCATCAATTACTCCCCTATTGACTTCATCATCGATCGTCGCCACCCAAACCACGATGGTTGCACCCTCTTTCCATTTTTTTTCCGACCACCAACGATAACTAAATTGAAAGTTGACTAGCTTCTTATTGATGTTTTATTCTTATTTTTTTAACGGCCAACGAATAATTTTTAAGTCCGGTCACCCGGGTAAACCCAATGGCGAAAGGCCACCCACGTCCGCGAACACAGACAGCGCTGGTGACCCGGCTCGCCCACCATTCCAAGGGAAACCAACCACCTAAAGGCTCACTGTGATAAAACCCTTGGTCCATTAAGAGCGCATTGCACCTAGTAAGACTCCAACCCATGACCTTCATTTTGAAAAGTCATAGGATGCCTCCTCCTAAACCAGTTGATCTAGAACTCATTGGCTGATGTTTTATTCTTAGAAGACCGATTTTAAATCTTATATCCTACTTTACTGAATTCTGTGTATATGATATTTAATTAAATAATCTTACCTCAAATGTCATCAACACAAATAATTTGGCATGCCAAGTCTGTTTGAAGAAAAAAATGTTCTCTCATCATGAAAATAATCAAATAATAACCTTCTTTTTATATTGATTATCTATTAAAGTGACTTAAATTTCTTTAAACTAAAAAAAAGCATTTAAGTTTTAGAAAAACATTTAAGTTTACAGAAAAATAAGTGATTGTAAATTATTTTGCAGTTTTTAATGGAATTCTCGTACCCAATAAAACACATCGCAATATGATTTCAATGTGGATATTCAAATCAGAATCAAAATATGATTCAAATAACCAAAATTTGAATTCAATTCGAGAATTGAAATATAGATTTAAGTTGGTTCCTAATCCCATTCGGCGAAACTTGAAATTGAATTCGGAATTCAAATCCGGTCAAGGTTCGAATTTTGGGTTTTACAAGTCAAAATACCAATATTGAGCATCTTGAATTTCGGTTTGGTATCTTTAACACCCAAGATTTTAAATCGACACCCTCCTATACGCGGCGTATGGGTCCATACGCGGCGTATAGGTCCCTTCAATTATTGCCGATTAATGCCAAGAATTCCACGTCACATCAGTGACCCTATACGCCGCGTATGGACCCATACGCGGCGTATAGGCTTTTCAGAGACAAAGCTGTAAAGTCAAATCAGTCAGGACTATACGCTGCGTATGGGCCCATACGCGGCGTATAGGCGTTGGTCGTATAGGGTGGTACGCATCCCCACCGACACCTATACGCGGCGTATGGGTCTGTACGCAGCGTATAGGTGTCGGTGGTGTTGCGTACCACCCTATACGACACAGGGCTATACGCCGCGTATGGGTCCATACGCAGCGTATAGCTCCATCTGATGCTTTGATTTGACTGATTTGACTAAAGGCTATACGTGGCGTATGGACCCATACGCTGCGTATATGCTTTTTTTCGAATTGTGGTGACGCGACTGAAGATTCTTTCGATTATATATAAACGCAACGAATGCGTTCATATTTCATTCATATCGTTCATTTTTCGTTCATATTTCGTTGTAGAAGATGGAAACTGTTGATATTAACTGAAGAAATTAGCGTTGTGTGGTTCAACATTTTCTTCTGTCGGATAATTACTCGGTAAACAGTTGATTCTTATTTCGTTAAGTATTTGCATACATATATACATATATTTGAATTGCATACTTAAAAAATCATTTCAACTAACTCGGGTTCCATCGATGCTAGTCGGTTACGGTAAACTTAAATAAATTTTAAGCTTTTTTATCATAACCGACTAGTATCGTGGAACCCGAGTTAGTTGAAATGATTATTAAGTAATCAAGACATTTATGTGTACGTAAGTATGTATATAAAAGAAATAAGAGTTATAGTTTTAGAGAAAAATTATTATTTTGAAGAAATAGTTGAACCACAAAACTCTATTTTCTTAAAAAAATCTCATTTGTCTTATAGGGCTGCCAGGGAACGTTTAGCACGGTTGAATTTGAAGTGATCCAAGATTATTCTTTCGTTATGTCGTTTTGGGATAGTAACTATTTGTTTGGTGAATATTCAAGCGTTTCGTTTTGGGATAGTAACTATTTGTTTGGTGAACGCACAAAAGGTAAATTTAAAAGAAAGTTTTGAGACAAGCAAAATTAAAACTATGACTCATCATAATCTCCCGTTGTTTGATTACCTACGAGGCAAAGTGTCACACAAAGCTCTTGATTTATTAGTTGCCGAAAACACTAAATTGCATGTGATGCGCTCAGCAAATGCAACGTGTGGTTGTCAGCTTTTCACTAGTTGTGGGTTGCCTTGTGCTTGTCGGCTGGAAAAATATGAACATTCTGGTAATAGTCGTTCCATATTTATCATTTTTTTGTTACAGTAATGATTTTATATAGATTTATAATTTATAATGCAGGCACTAAAATCCCATTAGATGCTATTGACGTGTTTTGGACGAAGCTTGATACAATTAAACCATCATTTATGGAGAAAGAAGAAGTCGATTTTGAAAAAGAAATGGAATGGGTGAAACAACAAATAATGTCACAACCCGCTCCTGTAAAATTTAGTTTGGTGGAAAAAATAAAAAAAATTGTGTATCCATGGAAGAACAACAAAAAACCGCCTGTTATTCAAACAGATATTCGTGGTCGTCCAACGTTAAAGGTTCAACAGCAAAAGCTAGACACTCAACATAGTACGTGTGACATACCAAGACATAGCTCATATACTGGAAGAACAACTTCAGCAGTAAAGGGAAAGAAGCCTGTCATACAACGTAGTCGTTCCACATCGTCTAAGGTGTCACAAAGTACCAATGACTTTTCATCGATTGTCGGAGATCAGCAATTACACAATATAAACAGGTTAAAGAATTGGATTCCTTCAATCCTTTCATCAGTATATTTCACGTATACAAGATGTTCGACCCGATGGTAATTGTGGTTTTCGATCTATAGCTTTGGGGTTGGGGTTTAATGAAAATAAATGGATGTATGTGCGTCAACAACTTTTAGAGGAGTTGGACACACATGAATTTAGTTACAGAGAAGTTTTCGATACTTTGTACGCCGGACAGTATAATGAATTGCGTCACACAATAGATTGGCAATGTGTGGAACCTGCGCCAGAAGAACAATGGATGATAATGCCGTATACAGGAATCGTAATTGCTCAAAGGTTTGGTGTTATTTTTCATCTATTAAGCAATAACGGATGTTAAATACCTGCTGAAATGGATCTGAAAAACTGATGTTGAGGAACTATACGCGGCGTATAGCCCTTTACGCGGCGTATAGTTCATAGGTTGAAGACAACCTGTTGGCCATACGACACCCAACAAGCCATACGTATAGCCCTATACGTGGGTACCTATACGCGACGTATAGGGCTATACGCGGCGTATAGGTGGCCATACGACACCCACATAGCTATACGCAGCAACCCTATACGCGGCGTATAGGAAACCCTAAATGCATTTTTAAAAATTTTTCGTTTTCTTTTGCAGATATGTCTTCCGATTCTGACGTCGAGGTTGAGGTTGATTTTATTGCCACTCATCCATGGCTACAGTTTGAGCACGGTAGTATTGAGCACGCAAAGTGCTCAAAATTCATTCGTATGAAGATCGGTCATCAAAAGGCTGTGGATTGGGAGGTGATGACCGAGCTTGGGGAGCGCGATAGGCTCGCTGGGATTATTGGAGATGGTACGCCATGGAGTCGATTATTTGAGTTGGCGTTCTTACCTTCGTACCGAGAGCTTGCAGTGGAGTTTTTATCCACCTT
Source organism: Flaveria ramosissima (assembly GCA_025215565.1). Classification (NCBI taxonomy): domain Eukaryota; kingdom Viridiplantae; phylum Streptophyta; class Magnoliopsida; order Asterales; family Asteraceae; genus Flaveria; species Flaveria ramosissima. The sequence continues at coordinate 82,160,894 of CM046035.1, forward strand.
TATTTATGTTCGTCCTAATGAGATGGTGGAGGACGATGAGCGATCTGAGATTTCGTTCCGACTATGTGGACGATTTCATCAGATGTCGATTGAGGAGTTTGCTGTTGTCTCGGGACTTTATCATGAGCCGGAGACCGTTACCCCTCTATTTACAGAGGGGATTACTGAGATGGAGGAGAACCGATTGAGAGATTGGTGGCCTCAAATTGCCGACGGTCCGTTTCAGAGGACTAAGGGCAGGGTCACTGGTATTAGAGATCCTCTTATCCGTTATTTGCATCGGATGATCGCCACATCCATCACGGCACGTGGCAAGAGTCGGGAGTGGTGTACCATTCCCGACTTATTTTACCTTTATTGTTTGATTACGGGGACGAGGTGCAACCTGGCGAGATGTTTAGCTGAGTATTATGCTTCATATTATCATCGCCAGGAGCGAGGAGTCGTGTATGGCGGCGCGTACATTACGATGATTGCGCGTTGTCTTGGTTATTTTCCTGCCCATACTGCTGACGTATCCCCTCCGATCGAGCCGGAGATATTAGATCGTCGTACATTATACGGCATGCGTATTATACGCCAGTTTCCGGGTGGCATACGGTTCTCTCTTCGACCCGGTGAGATCTGACATCCTGCACCTGTTCAGCAGGTCGGCGATGACCATCCACAGCAGCAGCAGCAGGAGCATATTCCGCATGCCCAGCCGCCGCACGACCAGCCGCCTCCTCAGCCACAGTTCCCTAGACATATTTATAGAGATGTGAGGGTGCCTGCACGTATTGAGACATTTATGCAGGAGATTACCACGAGATTACGGGATCAGGGTCGTCGCCTCGATCGAGTTGAGGATCTTATGGATTGACACGTTCAGCTTGAGATTGCATGAGCCCGTGCTGCTGGTATTGATCCTCCAGACTTGCCACCGCGTCGACATTACCCAGATTCACCGTAGTTTTATTTTGTATTGTACTTTTATTTTGTTATGTATTTAAAAATTTCGTTATTTAATGTAATTCGTTATTTAATGTTTGTTATGTTTTATATGTTTTATTTGTTAACGAAGATTAAAAATTATCGATTAATATGTTAGAAAATATAACTTATACGCAAATAGTCAACCAAATTTAACATACAAATTAAAGACGACAAAAATAACCCATACGCAATATACTCATTCACAAATACATAGAAATATTGCAAAAAAAATGGTTTGACCCAATACGCCGCGTATGGACCCATACGTGGCGTATAGCCTCCTGTGACACGCGTCTTGTCAGTGTCTTGTCAGAATATACCCTATACGCCTCGTATGGGTCCATACGCGGCATATAAGGAATATTTCGCAACCCTATACGCCGCGTATGGACCCATACGAGGCGTATAGGGTCAAAGGGGTGTTGATTTAAATTTTTGGGGTGTCCAAATAAAATGACCCTTGTTGTTTTATCCTGCCAAATATGTCGTTTCGTAGAGTATCCAATGAACTTGTTAAATTAAGCCTGGAAACTTTCGGCCGAAGTTTGATATAAACCTTAAAAAGCACAACTAAGCAATAGTAACTTAGTATCAACCAATGTACATTTGTATTAGTTTAAGTATGGATTATTAAAATTTAAAAGGAATATAGTCTCGCTCTCACATCCAAGGATGATACTTGCCATGAATATATTTAGAGTTAACTTCACAAAATAATAACTAAGTTTCACGTATTTTATTAAAGTCACTTAAAGTTTTTTCGTTCCTTTAAGTCACTTAACTTTCACTAAGCGTTTCAATCTTACGTAATATTTTTATAAAGGCTAATTTAAAAAAGAAAAATAAGTTGAACAGATGAAACATATATGAATTTTGGTTATTTTTCTGTAATCAATTTTGTCTAATTTAACTTAAATTTAACAATTTTAAAACTTGTTATGAAGTTATGAATTTTTTCTTCATCGTTACCTCCAAATTCATATTAATAATTTTATTCATTTATTAGTATCTAAAATTCATATATGTTTCATTCGCCTAATTTAATATCAAAATTTTAAAACCTTTTAAATTATTTATAAAAATATTACATATGATTGGAACCCATAACGAAAGTTGAGTTTTTTTTAGAGAAAAAAGATTTAAATTGACTTTAACGAATCATTTAAGAAACTTGATAACTGTGCTAAAATTTTCCATATATTATAACTATACACATACCTATCTAGATAAAATATAATCAATTAGTAACAAAAAATTGAGCCCGATTGAATCTTCAGCTTATAACAATAGTCACAGGTTAGAGTTTGAGATTTCAATTTTCAACATATATAAATCTCAAAACAAGCCAAACCTTAAGTTGAACGTGCCGAATTCAAGCTTAATAAAGCTCAGGTCATTTATACCCTAATAAATGTTTTGACCGGCTTTAGGCATGAAGCTGCTTTTCTTTCTTGGAGTACCATCAGCTCCATAAGGCAATGGCTTCCACGAGACAAACAAGGATGTATTCCGTTTGATTCCAAGACTATAATGAGGGAGAGGTCATAAACCTCAAAAGAAAGAATATTGATATTCATTTAGAGTTGTTTGACAATTTCTGAATGATTAAATGTTGAACCAATAAAATGTATAAACTAATAAAAGGTATGAATCATTAAATACTGAACCATTAAGAGGTATGAATCATTAAGAGCTATTATATCACTTAACTACAAAAGATAAATGTCTAATCAATTCAGATAAAAAGTCTTAACCATTCAGCACTAGACCTCTTAACCATTCAGTATTAGTATAATGTTTAACTATTCAGACATTTGCTCGCGAAACAAACACTCTGAACCATTAAGTGCTAAATCATTCAGACATCTGAACCATTAAAAGGTTGATTCAATGTTACCAAACAACCCTTTAGTGTCAATTACGTCTGTATAAACCCAACTTTTTTTTACTCACGAACACACATTCTTTAATCAATACCTACTCTACTTTAAAAATCATCACTTAGAGAATTTAAACCCACAACAATTTAATTGAAAGGCATGTCATACCATCAACTCTAAATTAGTCAAATATTCTACAAAAGATCGAGTTCTTCTGATTATGCACCATCAGATATCTATAATATCCTGGATAGTCCAAATGAAACTCAAGCTAAAGATACTGCAACAGATCCAAATATTGTTTTGTAAATCCATCCATAAAACAAATAAATATCAACCGGGGAACCCGTGAAACATGTTCATCAGAAACAAACAGGCGTTGATGAATAATAGAAGGTTTTGCCTTCAATATAACAATCAACAGAAACCGAACCAACTGCTAAACCATGAAATATTCATCAACATGTCAAATCTACATGAAACTAGACAAGAGGGGGATATAACTTTGCTTGTTGGCGGACTCTTTTCTTGTACTCTGCAGTATCCTGCATAACACATTATTTATCAGATAATGATTTAACGATAAACCGCCGATACAAATTTACATAATTAGACCATGATTACCTGAATAAAGAGGTGATATCCCTCAGTTTGAGCAGGATCAGCAGGGTTAGGGGTGTCCAGCAAATCCTGGATGCCCACTAGAATCTGTTTGACTGTTATGGCTGGTCTCCAACCCTACAAAGAACATATATGCATCGAATATTATTAATAGATCTTCACATGAACTTTGTGCCTTAATAAGTAATAAGCGCGTACACTGTCTTCATTGAGGATTGATAGACAAACGGTTCCAGATGGGTAAACATTGGGGTGGAAGAATCCTTGGGGGAATTTGCACTTTGGTGGCTTGCTTGGATAATCTTCAGTGAAATTGAGAGTGAGGGGATAATAACCACCCTCCCACTCAGTCTGCAATGGCCACATATAGTAGCCATGGAATAAGATAAATATAGTCAACCCACAATGGTCTTGGTAAAATGCAAGAAGAAACCAAACAAGAACTTACTAAATGATCAAGCAATCACAGAAACCAACAGAACATACAAGTTATTATATTTCAACAAACATCAAGCCGCCTAAAGTTTTTCCAACTGATACTATTATCATGGTTTCACAGTTACAGTTACAGACCATACTCCCAAACATCTTGGTTAAAAAATTATTCGCCTGGGAGTTACGCATTCTCTGCTATTTCAATAAGAAACTAATCATCGGATTAAGATATTAAAAATCAAAAAGATTTCAACTAATGTTCTCATAATCTGTGTTTATCAATCACCCCTAATTTAGAAGTAATATTTCATATCCTTTTATTAGAGAAGTAATTCTTCACATTTTATAAATATGCATTTTATACGTTGAAACAAACTGTTTATGATTCCGCTTAATTGTGGGAAGGACACTTGTCAACTTAACCCTGCCCGGTACCTTTTAGACACGGGTTACTGAGAATGTAAGTAAACCACCATTTAACACAATCATCAGCTTAAATTTTCACAGGAACAAGTCATAAGACACTGCACCCTCTGAAACCTTAAAAGAATCCAAAAATAAACTGTCCTTGTCCTGCCCCAAACTGTCATGTAGCTAATATCCAGTTTAGAAAAATAATGGGAAATAACCTTTCTTAATCTACACCTCGTCATATATGCTGTCTGAGAGTTAATACAGAGGCTTCAATACAAAACCATAAACAAAACTAGAACCATGAGAAACAATTCAAACACAATACATTATTATTAAGAATTATATGAAAAGAGTAGAATTGTAAACATTAAACAATTTATCAAATTAGTTAATTTCTTTATTTTCTCTCTTATCTCGCTTCATCATAACAATTTTAGTTTTAGAAGCGTCATGCGTTCCAAGGCGTTTAGGCCTCAAAAGCCAAGGTGCGAGAGAGGCATTGCCTATGTACAACCAAAAGCTGCATTTCTCTCATCTTTTTACATATTGGCCTTTTTTATCATCTAAACCATTTATAATCTTTTCATCACTTTTGTTGTTTCTATGTATCAGTTTCCTACAGACCCCATTGTTGACCAATATTGACCCAGGGCCAGATGTGCATTTGTCTCATCTTTTTACATATTGGCCTATTTATCATGCACCGTCTCAAGGCCGACAAGCATTTTCCTAATTGTCTCAAGCACCAAGGTAACAATATGTGAGGATTAAAGAATTATAGTCAACTTACATGTATGTAGATTCAAAAAATATGAATACACATAATTTATCCGCACATATGCATACGTTAATTCAAATACATCACATAACTACACGTCAATTCAAATACATCACATAACTACACATTAATTCAAACACATCACATAACTACACGTTAATTCAAATAAATCACATAACTACACATTAATTCAAATACATCACATAACTACACGTTGATTCAAATACATCACATAACTAGACGTTAATACAAATACATCACATAACTACACATTAATTCAAATACATCACATAACCACGACGCATTTTATTAGACAAGTTATAATCTTAAGTAAATACACAAATTAATGAATGTTCCATATGGTTTTGCAGTGAAGCCTCAACTTACTCTATAACCCAAATTTCAGCAACTATGATCACATATATTGTGCAAAACACGTTACTTGTATCTCAGTTTCCATCACATAACAGTAAGCCCAAAAAAATACAATTTCTCAACCAAAACAAATATTTAGAGACACAAAACGTCTAATTGTCATGGCAAACTGGCAACAAAACACAATCTTAAAAAGGAACTCTAAGCCAATGGTTACTCGTATCATAAGCTATGTAACTACAGATAATCTCAGCCTATTATACCCTACAACAAAACCCACTAGTAGAAACGAGAGATGGTGGAAACTTACCCCAGCCTTACCGGGGATAGTACACTGCCAAACCATCAAATTAACGGTACCATCTGGAAGAGATTCTGGCCTCGCAACAAACCCCTAATGAAGCAGATCAAATCAATAGTTAGAATGTGTGAATCGTAAGAGAAGGGGAGATTAGGGTTTGGAATATGACGAACATGAGGATGATTCTTTCGCCATGCTTTCCGTTCTTCGGTGAGACGACCTCGAGCTATACCGCCGGACATGATTCACGGTTTGGATGGAATCCGGTGTGTGTAGAATTGTGGGGTGTGAAAGACTTGCAGACTCTTGACTCAGGCCGCCTCAGCGTGAGAAATACGGTGTGTGACTTGCGACTCTTTCGTTTGATGGGTGTTTGGGGTTTTACTTTTAGAATATTTTTTTCTTAAAGCAATTTTTTTTATAACTTTTAAATATCATCTAATTAACATTATTATTAAAAAAAACTATTAACGTGCTCCTCTAAAAGTTTGTATTTACATCATGTTTATAAATAGTCATCTACATCACTATATCCATAAGTATATGCACTCAGTGACGGAGCTTGAACATCACCGTAAAGAGAGCGGGGGCGAAATTATTTTTTTAGGGAGGGACGAACTTGATATTTATATAAACATTTACATTATCGGGCTAAAAATTTATAATATTTTCCTAGTTTACTTTCGAACATATACTATCTATTCATAATATGTTTGAAAACTAAACCATTTAAGAAACATATTTTTAAATTTTTTAGTACTCTTAAGTTAACAATAATTATCCTAAAGGCACATATATATATATTTTTTCTAAATTATGTATTGATCTTGTAACGAATGTCATCTTTCAAATAATTTGAAAGAAAACTTATAGTATTCAAAAATATTTATAAGATGCTTGTTACAAAACAATAATTAAAGTGAATGAAAATATTGAAATAAATAAATCTATAACCTATAATAAAATAAGATTTTCTTAAGACATGTGTCATCATTCTAGCATATCAAATGACACGTGTCATTATTTTAACATATCAAAAAAATCATTTTCCCGCATCTCTCTCATAATAAATACGAAAATTATAAAAACAACTAATTTGATTTTCCTTTTTAACTAAAATATGTTAAAATAAATATATTTATATGTGTGTGTTTCTTGTCTCTCTCATATTAAATGATAATTATTGTAAATAAGTAAACTAACTATTAAACATCTAAAATATAAATATAGTTATTTTAATAATGTTTTAATACATATTAAATATAGAGTGCTAATTTTTAATTCATTATGTGTTAAAACTTTTAAAATATTTATTATATTTTTATTTTACCAATGGATAATAATATTTTTAAAATAAAAATATTCATAAAATTAATAATTTTGATATGTTTTATTTATTTTATGCATGTAATGATGGGTTCTAATCTAATACATAAATAAACTTTGCAGTTCATGCTCGTGAGATTTCTCAGGCGGATGTCCTCCCTGGCAGGCGTGATATTCACGCGAGCCGAGACACGTAGGCACTAATTCAGCCTCCTCACGCACCATAACACATAAGAGGTGGGATGCCAAATGACCTATTTACCCCTTTTCACCTACGAGACAATCACCGACCTTCTCTCCCGACGCAATAGAGAAACAAACACCCGCTAAAATCTTCAATGAAATTCCCCTTTCTTCTTGATTCAATTTCTCACCATACACAAAAATCATAACATTCATCGTGATGGAGAACTCGCCGGAGAATTGCAACGTCAAGGTTGCGTTGCATATCCGCCCTCTCCTCCGCCACGAGCGGCAGAACGGCGGCCAAGAATGTCTGGACGTTGTTCCGGGAAGCGCTCAGGTACCGACATACGTTTTGAACGTTTCATTGTGTATATATTAAATGGAATTATCCATCCAATGCGTAACTGAATATGATATCGCTGATCTCGAGTTTTCATTCAGGATGTCTTAACACGATCAACACATGTAATCGTCCGATTATACCGTTTTTGGTTATTTTATACAACTAATTGTTGAGGAAATTATCATCTGATTAGATTGAGTTGCATACGATTATGTCGTGCATTGAATGAAATATGTTTGGCTGGAAGTAAATTTTTACATTAGATGCATGTTAAACACATAATTGCTCGTGTAAATGAAAATGTGCATATCGTGCTGGTGTGGCTTTGTTTGTTATTAACAAGGGAAAACATTGAATTGTTAAGAGGATTGCATCACTATCTGTCTAGATCCTTTTAGTATTTCGGAATATTAGCTGATTTGCCATGTTAGATTCATGTTTACATTGTTTAATACGAGGTTATTGTAATTTGACCTTACAAGATATGTTATCAGGTTATCAAGTTTTAATTCTTGCATTCTAGAAAATTGGCTGTATGTGTGGGTGTTTCATGCGGCTGCCACCTCTTTAAGTGTTCTTTCTACCAAGTAAAACAATCAATAGAAAACTCATGTATTTTGAGGGGCGAAAGCCCACTATCATAAAACTAAGAGGAAAGAAACTGACATCACTGAGGGTTTAAAAGCTTTGTTTGTTAAGTGCAGGTGTTAATGGGTCCACATTCTTTTATATTTGATCATGTCTACGGAGGAGGAGGGTCTCCATCAAGTAATATGTTTGAAGAGTGTGCTGTTCCTCTCTTAGATGCTTTGTTTCAAGGATACAACGGTACAATTATAGCGTATGGCCAGGTAATTTTGTTCAGATAAGACTTTCTGGGAAGAGACATACTTTTATTTTTGTTTTCTTGTGTTAAAAGTTGACTTAGCAACCATTTGCAGACAGGTTCAGGCAAGACATATACCATGGGCACTAATCCGAAAGAAAGTTCCCACAGAGGACTTATTTTTGAAGTTATGAACATGATATTTAACAAGATTGAGGCACTGAAACATCAGTCCGAGTTCCAATTACATGTTTCCTTCATTGAGGTTACATTCTATATTCTTTTAAATGACTAGTGGATGCATATATGTTTCTGTATGTATCGAAGTGGTGTTATATATCTAAGATTGAAGTTGTTGATGGGATTTTTTTTATACATTACTCTTCTTCTAAATGTTTATCTTTACAACTATTTTTAATTAGAGGGTTTGAATTGTAAGATTCTAAAAGAAGAAGTGAGGGACTTGCTGGATTCAGGCATTATTGAAAGACTAGAAACCAGTGATGGTCCTGAGAGTGCTATTCTTGGAAGGCTTCCATTACAAATTCGCAAAGCATCAGATGGAGCTTTAAGCTTAAGTGGATCAACTGAAGTAAGTGTTAGCACACAGAAAGAAATGACAGCTTGCCTAGAGCAAGGATGTTCAAATCGCTCAGTAGCATCAACAGATATGAACAATCAATCAAGGTGACCATTTTCATAACAATCTTACCCCCTTTATCTAATCCATAGGGTTATCCATAAAGTCAAATTATACTTCTCACCATAAATCCTTAGTAGTTAGAACCATAGCCTGACATGTCAACTGGAAAAAGTTTCTAACCGAATAATATCAAAGTGCAATAATTATACATTTTCTAAACACTAATAGATTTAGCTGAGGCACCCACACTAAGTGCAAGCGAGTATATCTAAAAGGGTTTGTGTGATCCGTTTTGATTGTCAATTGATTGTTTTCCTTCTTTAACTCCTACTCATCAGATAATTCAGTCATGGGTTATTTATTATTTCAGGCTGGTTCTGAAAGCATTTGAAGTTATTTTTAGTACTATATGTCTCAAACTAGAGATAGTATCAGCTTCTTGTTTGTATTTGTTTATGGTATATTTGTATATTAGTAGATAGCATATTAATGCTACTTTTTGTGTGAATTCTATGTTAGTGTTCTACAGCAATGCATTAAATTTCATGTTCAGCATGTTTGTAACAGCCGTTCCCACGCAATCTTCACCATACATTTAGAGCAAAAGGATAAGAATAAAGGTGAAACCAATCCAAGCGAACTTATGGGCGAGGAATACCGATGTGCAAAATTACATTTAGTAGACCTTGCTGGATCTGAGAGAGCTAAAAGAGCAGGCTCAGAAGGGCTTCGTTTGAAAGAAGGTTAGTGCAGGTGTTATATATAATGTAGCAATAATGTTTGGCTATTTTCTTTGGACCCCTCGTTAATGGTTATAGCAGTTTTCTCTTTCGGTTTTACTTCTTATGGACAGGTATTCAAATCAATAAGGGACTTCTTGCACTGGGTAATGTCATAAGTGCACTAGGAGATGACAAAAAAAGGAAAGAAGGAGTGCATATCCCTTATCGGGACAGTAAACTTACTCGGTTATTGCAGGTTTGTGTGAAAGTTTTAAATTCTTGTGAAAGTAGGTTATGGGAAAGTGTTCTTGGTTATAAAGAAATCAGTTATGGGAAAGTGTTCTTGGTTATAAAGAATATTTATCAGGCTTTTACTTTTTCTTCTTCCTACATGACTTCTATAGGAATTGGTGCTCGTGTTAGTCCTCAAGGTGTACCCACTAGAAATAAGTCTGATTTCAACTATAAAGTTTATGTGTGACCTGACACAATCAACACCATAATTAGCCTTAGTGGAATATAAGTCGTCATAGATGATTAGCTACACTGTATGCTTATTTTTCCTAGAAGAAAATGTGATAAATGGTGCACCTTCAGATCGTGTATGCAGTATTCAGTTTTCTGAATGAGTTACAATGCTTGAGCAAGTAGTGAGTCAGGTTATAAAAGTTGACCATCAGTAGCCTCTTATTCTTTTTGAGATGTTCTAAATAATTAATAGAATCACAGAACTGCATAAGATCTGCTTCTAGATACTTGTTTAAACTATATCTATGTATCTTACTTGTACTGGTTTATGATATGAATTCTTCATGCATTCAACAGGCTTCACTTGGTGGGAATTGCAAAACTGTTATGATAGGTATCTCCCTAATTATATCATGTTTCTACCCCCTCCTCATGGTCCAGCTCAATGTAGTTAACTTCCTTTTGGCACCTTTTTTCCAAGGAAAATAAAGTAAATAGTGACCAGAAAACTGTTAAGTATAATAACTCCGCTTATGGATTTGTCAGCTTGTGCATTTTGTATTTGTATTACTTACTACTTAGTGCCATTTACTTTTAGCATGTGTCAGCCCTGCTGATTATAATGCTGAGGAAACTCTTAATACTCTCAAGTATGCTAATCGTGCTCGCAACATTCAAAATAAAGCTTCTGTAAGTTTATTTAGTTTATTTTTTCCTTCAACCATGGTTTCCTTTAAACCATGGGTTCGGCATGCATAATATTGTTTTTGTTCATGTGTTAATGGAACTTTTTTCCCTTCCATATTTGGCAGGTTCAAAAAGAAGTATTTCCTGCCGACACGCACAAACTGAGGCAGCAATTAAGATTGTTGCAGGCAGAACTGGCTCACAGAAAGGAAGCTGAACTTGCTGAACTGCAGGTATTCTGTAATGTTTTTCTTATATATATTTTGTGGTTACCACTTGTGATAAAATCATAAAACTAAGTACGCTATTAGAAGGGAGGTGATTTGCACACCATACTCTTTTGTCTTTTCTTGCGAGGATAAATTTATCAAAAGAGTGTTTTTGGTGTGCAAATCAATTACTGTAGTTTACAAATTATCTCATTTTTTAAGATCTAGAAAGGAATATGATAAGGTACTGTGCTACTTTCTTTTAGGATCTTAAAAGAAAAATTGACTTCCTAGAGGCTACCAACTCAGAACTTCTTGAAAAGATGAATGGATATCACAGAAAATGTGCTGTTGTGGAGGCTACCAACTCAGAACTTCTTCAAAAGATTCATGAATATCGCAGCAAATATATTGTTGCGGATACTTGTGACACAGATTCTCACGTATGTTCAATTATACTTTTCATTGACAATCAATTGACGACCTGTTGACAACATGGGTGATTTGCTAGCCCCTGAGGCAACTTATGATTTAAGGTTCAAACAGTATTTATTCATAAACAAATTACTTCCAAGTCATTTTTATTCTTCCTTTTTTTTTCTAAAAAGAATTCTCACATTTAAATCAAATTACATAGTAAATCAAATTATGCTGTCAAACAACAATGGTCAATTACAAAGGGCAAAATATATTTTGTGACTTTCTATGCAATATAAAATTTCAAATAAAATGTATATACATGTTTAGATTCACTTACAATACTATTTATAAAGAAATGATACATTCTTTGATATATGTGAGTACATGTATAAAATTAACTATTCCAGTTGTTGTTAACGAATGACATTAAAAAACACCTTCTTAATGTTATAAATTAAAAGATCTAACTTTTAAATGCACTTTAGGCCTCTGAACTATCAAGACGCCTGTTGACAGTCTTGGTGTTTATGTCTATATAAATGGGTTGATTTTTGTTTCATATATAAGATTCAGGACATTTGACTAACAGGATTGATCGATCACTAATTGATTCTATCTCAGGAACATACAAGAGGCTCACAGTGCATGACCTCCCCAAAGGCAATTAATGAATTTACTGCAAGTAAGTAGCCAGTAACAGTGTATATAGATAAGAATATTTTCACAATAATTATAGAAGGTAGCATCATGCTTCCACATCTATATGCTCTTCTTCTTGCATTAGCAATAACATATAGAATATATCTGCTGTACTAATCCCCCCTTATTTATTTTGGGAATTAAGGTGGTGATATTGCAGGCAATAATTTGAGAGAACCCGATAATATGATGATCAAACAGGAACATGGAATTCAACAGAAGACACTGCCCAAAGAGTTTAATGATTTGGACAATCATTTGGAGCAGCAAGAGGTGCCCTTTACGTGCCTTGCTTTGCGCATTTTCTTTCTTTTCTGACAAATGATTATCCTAATGATCAAATGTGAAACTCATATAATTCATAGTAAAATGACTAGAGATTGTTAAGTAACATCTTTTCCTACTGATTCATCTTCATTCAGGTGACCCTTGTGTATCCCATATGAATCCAATGTATAAAATCTGTTTCTATTGGCTTATTTGCAGTCTGAGATGAAGCTTCGTGGATCCCTAGATGTGGAAGCACTAAAGCAACGACATGGGGAGAAAATCATAGCACTCGAGGAAGACAAAAGATTGTTACAGCTAGAAAGAGGTCGCTTGCGAGATGAAATTGCACGTCTTGAGTCTCTTGGTGAACCAATAACAAAGGAGAAAGCCATGAGTGCAGAGAATCCTGAAGCAATTGAGGCAGGTGATTGTGATCCACATTATCATGCTGCCCTGGAGCTCTTTTTAGCCAACTGCTAAATTGTTTAATTGAACTTATATACAGATTTCAGATTTGGAGAGAAAACACGAGCATGAGATTGAACTTCTAAAGCAGAAAAGTCAGGATTCAATGAAACGACTACAAGATGAAATACGTTGTATCAAGTCCCAAAAGGTAATTCCTGAAAAAATCTCACAGTTTCATTAAGTTTACAGAATGTTCATAGAAGCTCTTTTTTTCTAATTACAGGTACAGCTACAGCAAAAGGTGAAACATGAGGAGGAGCAATTTCGGCAATGGAAGTCCAATAACGAGAAGCAAATGATGCAGGTAACATCAATAACCAATTGATTTTGGGTCTCACTATTAACTCTAAACGGAAATTATTTGATGTTGGTGTTATGAGATTATATGTATGCAATATGCTGGCATCAGGACCTATTAAAAAGTTTCAAACTAATTTTTTCTATATTTATAAGCAGATAAAGAAGGAGAGCAGGAAGACTGAAATTGATATGCAGAAACTGAATGCTCTGTATCAACGCCAATCACAGGTAAGCATATTACTTTTGTATGCTTCCATCTCCTTAAATTTCATCTAAAAGATGCAACATCTGGTATTTGCATCATATCTGATTTTGGAGTAACTTTCACAATGAAGCTGTAACTGACAGGGGCGTCTCAACAGCTTAAAAAAATAAGCTAGAGCTTTAGGCCCACTCATTTTAATAGGCCACCAAAAATAAATTTTATTGTATAGCTCATTCTCGATCTAAGCCCAAAATAAACTAAATTAAAAAAACAGAATGAATGAAAGAAAGAAGAAAACCTAGGTCGGCAGGTCGTAGATCTTCATCACAGGCTCTTAGTGAATTCTTGATTGGGGGGCTGGAGTGGGGGGAGTTGAAAGGAAGAGACGAACAAAGCCAAATGGTTAAGATGAACAACCGCGCACCCATGACTCGCTTATGATTTTGCTTGCCACTCAAAACTTCAATTTCTTCACTGGAATCATGAATAAGACCCCCCCCCCCCCAAATATTCATTTGCTTCTTTAATTTCATCCGATAGAGTCACGATTTGCTTCTTTGATTTCGTTGCAATTAAGAAGCCTTTAAACTTCGATTTCATCTAGACATCTAGTGTAGCAACGGAATCACGATTAGGTACTAGGCTAAACAGGTTTTCTAATTGATTGATTCTCTCCCTAAATAAGATAAATTGCTTAATGTATTGCTAATTATTTTTCTTTAATTCTTTGTCCTAGGACAAGTTGTTAATTGATAATTGTTCTAAATTTGTTTTAGTTTTGTATATGTTTCTTTTTATTTGATTTGCACATTGCTAATTGTTTATTTGTTTTAGCATTTTACTTGTTATAGTTTATTAGAATATAAAATGATTGAATCAATTAGGATTTTTTTTGAATTAACTGATTTAGGAATCATGAATCAACTAGTGCTTGTGCTTCAAAACATGAGAGTTTTTAAAAATAAAGTTTTAAAAGGCCTCCGATTTCATCTTCGCTTTAGGCCTCTAAAAACGTTGAGACGCCCCTGGTAACTGATGGTTAAGTTGGACCAACGTAGGTTCTTCAAAGGAAAACGGAAGAGGCTGCAAGAGCTACCAAAAAGCTAAAAGAGTTGCTTGAATCACGCAAGGTTGCCGCACGGCGTGAAACTGTTGGTAAAAATTATTTATATATCTCACTTTTGTCCACAACCTTTTCCTACTTGTAAATAACTTCATTTATTTCCCTTCCAGTTCAACCCCGAGGACAAAATCGATCTGGACAGGTAACTGTGAACCCTATTTTCCTGCTACCATATAATTTTATTTAAGAGAGAGGTTAATTAAATTCCATTTGTAGATCAAAACTTTGAAGAGATGGCTTAATAACGAACTTGACAAAGTGATGCATATGCATAAACTTCGTATCAACCATGAAAAACAAAGTCAGAGGTATGTATGAAAGGCACCCCGCACTCTTGTTCAGTTTATGCATAGTTTCATATCCTTTTAAATCTCACATAATGATTTCTCTCTTATATATCCAGCCTTGCTAAACTTAAAGAGGAATTAAGCTTTCTGAAACAACAGGAAAAGCTTTCTTCTCAAGGAAAGTCTCAGAGGTAGTTACAATTCATTTTTTTTCTCCTTTATTTAGAAATATAATGCACTGAATAATGGTCAATATGGCTTTTGGTGTTAAGGGGGCCTTCATTATCACCAAACACAAGAGCAGCTAGGATTGTTTCACTTGAAAGCAGGATAAAATCTTCTTCTACTGCTCTTGCTACGTTGTCTTCACAGATTTCAGAGGCCGGGCAGGGTGATCATGGCTCTGCTGCACGATGGAAGATGTTGCATGCATTGGGAGATGCAAAGGATTTGCTTCAGTACTTGTTCAGTGTTGCTATTGAGGCAAGGTAAAATATATTTTCATAATTTCTCTAATCATATTGCTCTCTTCTACAAATCCAAATTTTCTTTTTTGCACTTTTGGGTTAGCAGACGACGGTTGATGGAAAAGGAATATGAAACAAAGGATACAAAAGCACAATTTGATGAATTGAAGTCACAACAAATTGATAATAGAGATGGTGGTGGCTCAACACAAAATAATTCTATCCAAAATGCAAAAGTAAGTTTGTCAACAAAGAAATGGAAAGAAATCGAAGATCGAGCAGCAGTGCAAAATGCAAGGGATAAAACTTCAAGGAAACCAAAAGATACAGGGAGCCAAGCTGCTACATCCTCCTCGGTTACTTCTTCAAAGGTCAGACAGTTTTTTTTTTATTTTTCCTTTTCTATTGATTTAGGGGTAAATAATTTGAGTTCCTCATCTTTTTTATTATTGGATTGTCATAACAGGGAAAGGCTCCAACTCCGTTGGATATTTTTGCCGATATGGGTATTGAATTTCCTTTGCCATTCCCCGAATCAAGGCAACTTGACTCTAAAGCTGGAGTTTGCAATAGGCCTCTCCAACTAGTTTTTAAACAAACACAAAAGGTGAGCCTTCTTTTTCTCAAAATTTTACACGAGAACAAAATGGTAACCTATCTTTTAACTAGGGTAGGCGAGTTGAATTGATAAAACAGAACACCACCTAAATATTCTTATTCACGTCAAACTCATCAACCATAATGAAGGGACACATTTAAAATCATGCAACCTAAACACAACTCATGTAACCCATTTATCTAAACGAGCCAAACATGTTGACATGTTATAAACAGATCAAACGGCTCTTAACATGTCAATTGTTAAAATTTGATTGAGTGTGTCATAAACACAACCGGCGGTTGACCTTATAAATTATACATTTTTAGTATAACATTAAACGGATTGAGAAGTTGATCATTTATATAAACGGGTTAACCATGTCAACCTAAAAGTGTCATGTTTATTAAATAGTTAAATATGACAACCCTCACCTCTATCTAGTTTTCATCAAGTGTATCATAGTGCCCCCTAATCATGTATTACTGATTGTTGGTTGGTTCAGATGATACCAATGGCACATGTGTCAATGAAAAAACAGCCACTTGAGGACCAGAAGGGAAAAATCTCTAGGTGGAGGCGAAGTCATGACGAATGGTTGATACAGTTCAAGTGGAAGTGGCAGAAACCATGGAAACTGTCGCACCTGATCAGAACCAGTGATCATATTAGAAACAGTGATGAGACTATAAAGGGTCAAGATTTGTCCCTCAGGCTTGGTCCAACCACATAGCTGATCAACTCTTCTGTTAATAATTTTAGTACAACATTTTTTGTAATCAGTCAATCTTCATTTTTCATCAGGTTAAACTTAGCAAGGTTTTGTAAAGCATATCATGATTTTACTGACCTCCACATGTTTCAACCACCACAACTATCATAAAAAGAAAAGATAAAAAATATAGAAGTGGGTATATATATCCCATAACAATAGCTATCCATCTGTATATAAAGAGAAATTGAAGGATCTTACAGTACTTAAGGATGATCTTTACACACATATCATCCTCTGAACCAACACCAGATTGTGCAAAAACATCAAGTTCACGGCCGAATTTCTCTCGCTATGGCTCTGTGCTTACATATCTGAAACTATAGTCATGACTGACCGGTTATGAATATCCATTATACGTGTTATCATTGTCGAAACTGGCAGTCTCCTTAATCTCTTGTAACATCTTTAACACTTGTCTCATCACGGGCCTTTGTTCGGGTGATGTCATGCTACAAACCCCTGCTACTTCAACAAGCATTCCGAGCCTGTTATCATTTGGCATGTCGTCATTCTCCCTCATTGCTCTCACCCATTCAGCCATATCCTCAGGGACTAGGTGCGGATGCTGGGAAGGAGGTCTACCAGATAAAAGCTCCAACAAGAGAACTCCAAAGGCATAAACATCAGATTTGGTTGTGGCTCGGTGGAAGGATTTTCTTAATTCTGGGGCTTTGTAACCTTTGGATATGGATTCGTCAATAGAAGTGGGGTCTGCAAGTGCTAACAGGCAGTAGTCCGTGAGACACGCCTCGAAATCAGAACCAAGCAGCACATTGGTGGATTTTAGATTGTTGTGAATGAGTCTTGACGCTTGGTGGATGTAAGCGAGGCCAAGTGCTATATCTTCAGCGATTTTCAAACAAGACGTCCAATGTAGTGGTTTTGCCCTTGTTGATCTTGATCCTGTTCATTTAAACAAAAAAAAATTGAATATAAATTTTAAGATGTAAATCATATCCTTTTGGACAACCCGAATAAAAGATACTAATTCACGTTAAGAAAAGCATGTTCTACATGCTACATTCATAAGGCCATCTAGGGTGGTCCATGTACGCGGGGGCGTGTGCGCTATGTTGGCTCACACTCACTAGTACATAACCCCCCTCGTCCGTGATTGGTGAGTTAGAGGCTCACATGTGAGTGCACTCATGGACCGTGGACGTGAGTGAAACACCATCTCATGTTCACTCACACTCACTAGCACACAACTCCCTCTCATGAGTGAGTGGTGAGAGCTTACATGGTCCTAACTCACACACACACTCACGTGAGTATACCTGATGGCCCAAACAACTGTTACGACGTGTCCACCAGGACTAACACCCCCGAACCCGCACATAAAAAGCTCGTGTACTAGGTTTGCCCTTTTATTCATAAACAACTGTAACATAACTAATGTTCCACGAGAGAATTGTATGCCATCATCATGATGACTTCATGCTTACTAGTCAACAGTCAACACACTTTGTTCCACTAAATAGTCAAACAGTGGGGAAGCACAGTCCCATGCGTCTCTACTTTCCCAATAAAGTTCATAGGCTCCCATTAACCCGAGTCAACCCAGTGAGTTCACTCACACAATCAATTTTAAAAACATTATACACACCGAGTTTAGAATAACAGAAAGCTAATCAACTCACCATGGATGAGGTTGAACAGACTACCGTTCGGTTGATAATCGTAAATCACAAGCCTCTCCTGTTTCGCCTGAAAATAAGCCCTCACCGGAACCAAATTAGGATGCCGGAGACCTCCAACAGCCTCCAAATGCTTCTCGAAAGCTTCACCGGAAGTTATCGCCGTCTTACCGGCGTCAAGTCTCTTCACCGTCACAATCAACTGGTTATCCATCACCGCTTTATACGTCGTTCCGATCGTCCCTCTCCCTAACAACTCCGCCGATGCTGACATCAGCTGTTCGAGGCCGTACATTGCCGTTTCACCTTCGCAGAAGATTAAATTGCCGCTCTTCTCCCGGTGCTGTTGAGGTAATTGCAGTTTCTGCTCTTTAATTTCAACCTCCTTGTTAGTAATTCGAACTGCGTTTGCTGTGTTAGTTGAAATCGAAACACCTGCGTTTTGATTTTCTGCTTCTTCTTCTTCATCTGAACTGAACGCCACTGATTTTGTTCGATGTTGATACCTTCGCTTGTTCAAAACGGCGAAAAGCGATAGAACAATGGCTATAACGATTAGGAGTCCGATAACAAACCCTAGGATTACACCGACTCTCTTGTGCCTCTTCGGTGACGGTGGAGAAACGATTAGACCTTGCGACCCTGCGTTTTGCAGCAGCGGCGTCGGAGCCGAAACGCCTGAAGATGCATCGAAGAACGGAGACTTCGAGTTGCAGATTTTGTTCACGATCTTACCGCAGAGGCCAGGGTTAAACAAGTAGGACGAAGTATCAAATCTCGAAAGCGCCGGCGTCGCCGGAATCTCTCCGGTGAGGTTATTGCCGGAGACGTTGAACACCTGGAGAGTTGTTTGGTTGAGAGGCGGAAGAGAGCCGTTGAACCGGTTCCACTCCAGCCGGAGGTTGGTGAGCCGGTCTAACTCGTTGAGTCGAACCGGTAGTGGACCGGAGAGATTATTGCGAGCGAGATCAAGCGAGAGTAGACGGTGAAGCGAGACTACAGACACGGGGAAGGTGCCGGAGAAAGTGTTGTGGTCAAGGAAGAGTGATTTGAGGTTGGTGAGGGTTGAGAGGTCTGGTATGGCGCCGGAGAGTGAGTTGTTCCGGAGGCTGAGGACTCGAAGCTGGTCAAGACGCGACAATGTGTCACCGGCGAAGGTGCCGGTGAGGCCGCAGCTCTGGAGGACGAGACGAACGACTCGACCTTGGACGCACTTGACGCCTCGCCATTGGCAGTAGTCGAAGCGCTCGTTGAGGTTGTAGAGGAGCTTGTTTCCGACGTCGGCTTTGAGTTTGAATTTGAGGAGGGCAACGGCGTCGGAGGGGAGTTGTGTTGCGACGGGGTTTGGGGTGGTGGTGGTGGTGGTGGAGGTGGTGGTGGAAGGGGATGAGATGGTGAGGATGATGAAGAGGGACAAGAAGCGGTGGTGGTGGTGGTGGTGGTGGCGGTGGTGGCGGTGGTGGAAGGGTTTAGGTAGGGCGCACATCGTTTGAGGAGTGGACTAGGGAAAAAGATGGTTGAGAAGTGAGTTGGCTCTTTTTGTTTGCTTCTTTTCTCTCTTGGTGATTGAATTTTCCATAATACAGGGGAAGTGCAGAACAGGTATCAAGGTCAGCAAAATGACAAACCCATTTGCTTCATAAAAACTAAAAAGTAAAGTAGGGTGGTATCCGGAGATGTACAAACCCATTATTTTTTCTAACCGGTTCGGGTTTAAACTAAATCGATTTTTTGTCATGAGGTCAAAACGGGTTTTTTAAACCGGTTCGGGTTATAAATTGGTTTGGCTCGCCGAATACTTGAACACCTCAAATCGATTGGGACCGGTCCCATTTTTTTACCGGTTTAATCAGTTTTTTTATTATTTTTGAATCAGTTTTGGGTGTCAGCTACTAAACCGGTAAACAAACCGATGAATTTGATCGGGCTGGGAACCGGTTTCTCTCAAATCTTTTTTTAAACCGGACCGGTTTTTTTCCTGAACCGGTTCTTTTGTACACCTCTAGTGGTATCTAGTGTATACATATCAATTAATGGTATATTTTTTATGAGATTAAAGGTTTCATATCATAGTAGATGATTATATAGTTTTAAGAGTAAAATTAGACTATGATTTGTTTGAACTTCAAACTTATAGATAATGTTCGTTTTTATCTTGAATAAAACACGTTATAACTTAAAAGAAAACTTATTATAAAATAATAGCCTCACTATCAATCTAGTCCTTATTTGTTTAATCTTGCATTTTATTTTTTGAATCAAGACCGAGAGTCTTAGACAATTGAGCATCTCTAATGGAGGTGTAAACTTTGGTACGTGTCTTATTTTCTTTTTGACTTTGATGCGTACTTCGTTAGAAAAGCAAGATATTAAAGAAATAACAGGAAGATAGAAATAAGACATTGTTTAATATAAATGAGATATAAGACAACTATATTTTGTGTGATATATCTTGTATTAATCTCTATTCCACAACAACTTCAAAGTTCCATTTCCTTATTCATCTTGCCCAAGTTCGTAGCTAGGCTTGTGCTAACGAACTTGATAAACACGAGTTGGGGTTTGTTTATGTTTTCTTGTTATTTTTAACCTCACGTACAAACATAAAAACTAAAGCAAATGTAGGCAAAAGTTTACGAACATAAATGAACGAACTTGGCACGTGTTGGTTATCATTCGTTTGACTAGATGAGCAATAATTTATGTTTATGTTTGGTTGTTCTTTAAATACACGATAATAAATGAACTTCACGCTAAATAGTTTACTAAACGTTCAATTTGTTTAAAGCCTAAACATAGTGAAAAAAATACCAAAAAAATGATGAAAAAGCTTTAAAAAGTAATTTTCATTAAAAGCATACAACAACTAGGTTCAAGTGTTTCAAGAGCAAATCAAATATAAATGGTACATGTATGTTACTCTCTAAATCAAAGTTGGTGTTCATACTATCTTTTAACTTTTTCTCGATTTCTAGTTTTGGTTCAACACATAGTAATGTCTTATGATTGAAACCCTAGGCTCCCTAGCCACATTCTTAAGGTCCAGAGGTCCGTCTTACTTCACCAAATTCGCCACCTTTTGATTACACAAACACACAAGTAACAAGTTGAACACCCAACTATTCGACTATTTATAAATGTATGAACTAGAAATATAGAATCACGCGAATTACTATACCATTAAACCCTATTTATATTAAACTATATTTTGAGGAACAAGTAATCTGTAAACTATTAAAATAAAACTGATATCTACGACCCGTAAAATAAAACTAATAATTATAATTCACATCTAAAATCGATAATTACTAATTTATTAAAACCAACTTTTGGTTTTACTTATTGATCTATTTTACTTCATCCTAAATAACATTTTATTGTAAACATATCAAGATTAGATCTATCATTCACCCTCTAATCTTGATATTTATCTTCACTTGAAGTGCGGGTCTCACGACCATCTCTTGACCTCTTTTGGACCTTGACCACGGGTCCACGTCCTATATTATCTATGGTTTAAATCCTTGCTTTTGGCAACTATTTATTTAAAACCCGTTTCTTGATTATGAATACAACCTAGTTGATGCCTTTATTATGCCCGCTGTATATTCGGTTTGTTTATATTTTAAGTCTTTAAAAATCCCGTTTAAATAATAAACATCACACTTGCTTTTTACACATGATACTTACCTTTGAGTTGTAAATATGCACTTTCTAACTGAAAGTAAGAAAATGATATTACACGTTGTAAATTAATAAATAAATAAAAAGTTGCTTGAGAAGTCAATGATTTAGCAGCATGATTGGGGTTAAGTTGACGAAGCTAGGCCCTCCTTTATTCGAAAGTATACGTAATGGGCAGATAAATGGTTTGTGGGAGCCATCTTACTTTGGAAAAGTTGGAATGCTGACACAACACAACGTGATGATAACAACTACATACTCGATATCAACATGGACTATGGGTTACTTCACTCGGTTGGTTTTGGGTTTATGTTACTTACGTCATTAGGTTGCTTTTGGGTTAATGGTAAGTTTAAGGGTTACATGAAATGCTCTCCTGAAGAAGCGGGACAGACAAGGTGACCCGTACAGGCTAAGGTGCACATGATGCGGGAACAGTGTGTAACCATTACATAAACTCTACCCCGAACGGGAGAAATTAGAAAATGCAAAGAAAAGTTGGCTTTGGGGAGGATAGGAGCGGATGTGAGAGGAGCGTGCCTTTGCTTCGAGACCGGAGAGGATTAAGTGAGGAGAGGGAAGCATCCCGTCCACCTTATTAATTTTTTATTATATACTGTATCTTAATTAAAATTATTAACTATTTATAAATTATTTGTTCATTAGTAAATATAATATTTTTAAAGAGATATATATTAAAATTCTTTTGAAATTACTCAATGTTGATATTCAACATCAAAATATAGAAATGTAGAAATGTTGAAATTGACGTTTAGATAATAAACACAATGCACAAAAACGCAAAACACATTGTATAATAACTTGAAACTCACAGTTAAAAAATACAGATAAAAAAACATACATATAGCCATACTCGTATTAAAGATAAAAATCACTAGATCTTATAATGTATTTTTTAAAAATAATGTCGTATAAAAATTATAAATAAATAAAAAACTTGAGCAAACTCTCTAATAGTTGTCTATTACTACTCTACCACTCCATTTAAATAAAAACCTTGTGATATGGTGCGTTACAAATCAATAGCTAGTATTTCTTCCTATTTTTGTAAGTTTTTTTTAGTTTTTTCTCATACTAATTGGGTGTATGCTAATTTTTAAGTAAGAGGAAAATTTTAATATCGCCGATAAATCTTCAGTTAAGTTTTTGACTGTAGTTATGGTTTTAATATCTACTTTTCATCCCCCGATAAAAAATATATATATTTATCGCCCATACAATGGTGGCCTTAAAACTTAGATTAAGACATCTAATGTTGATATTTTTCTTATTTATAACATAATTTTGTTATTTAATAAATGACATATTAATTATTATATAGTCATTATAATGAATTTTGTTTGGTATTTAATGACATATTATTTAATAAGTTATTTTTTTAGTGGTGTAGATAAGTATTTTAATATACAAGCATGAGGATTAATGTTATTTACTCTTCTAGATAAATGTTATGGGAAAAAAGGATAAAATAACATGTAACATTTTTTTATATTGGTGCGTGCAATAGCAGAGGTGTTCAAACTTGGATACCCGAAATTCGGGTATCTGAAAATTTCAGATAGTAGATTTCACTATTCGAATATAAATTTCAGATATCTAAATTCCTAAAAAATATATGTATTATTTAATAATTTTTATAAATAATTAATATTTTTTATTAAAAAAGTTTTCGAATATCCGGAATACCCGAAAATATAAAAAATTATTAATTAATATTTGTTGTTTTATAATTATTATTAAAATACTTTGGATATCCATATATCCGAAAATCCTCAAAAACGCTATCCGAATCCGAAATTTTAGATATGCAAAATTTCAGATATTTCGGATATGAATATTTTTGTATACCCTATGCAATAGTGCAGGAGCGGACCCAATATTTGGTGCGGGGGTCGTCCGTACCCCAAGAAATTTTAACAACGATATAGTTATTTTGAAACCAACCTCAATAAATTAATAAATAAATATATATAAATTAGTTTGGATAATAAGTCAATTATTTTTTACAATTGAAGTTAATTAAATAATTACTATTAAATCCATATATATTTAATATTTAACTTAGCAAGCTCATTTAACAACACCCGGTTAACCAATTAATAATTTATATAAATTTTATGACAAGTATTTGATAAGATAGATAAAGAAGCCAAACCAAGCTTAAGCTTGTCTAGATTTTTGGTGCAATCATTTTGCCTTAAAAGAACTCAAAC
The DNA here is from genome assembly GCA_025215565.1 of Flaveria ramosissima. NCBI lineage: Eukaryota > Viridiplantae > Streptophyta > Magnoliopsida > Asterales > Asteraceae > Flaveria > Flaveria ramosissima. The sequence continues at coordinate 82,185,250 of CM046035.1, forward strand.
TTGTACTTGAGCTCGGCTTGTGTAGTACTTTAATTATAAAGCTTGAGCTCAACTGATACAAAAGATTTTTTGTAGTTTTAACTTTTTAAAGTTCGAGCTTGGCTTAGGCTTTATTCTATATTAATCCACTATATTAATCAAATAATAATAATAATTATATTTTTTATAAAAATATATTTTAATAGTTTAAATAAAAAGTATATAAATAAAAAGGTACTTTAGGCACGTGAGTGGACTTGATATGTGAAGCTCTAGCTCCAGCTCGTTTATTAAATGAGCCCTAATATGAGCTCGAGTTTTTTAATTTCCGCTCGATCTTAGTTTTTTACGAGCCGATCTTGAGTAACTCACGAGCTGGCTTGACTCGTTTACAACCTTAATGTTAATTGTTGATGTTAGTTTCAAAACTGAAACATGTTGGTAAATCAATTTTCAGATTAGTTGTTTTAATATGAGGTTTTTAATCTTTTTATTGCATGGTCTGACCTGACCCGACCTAGGCCAAAGTAATTATTTTTGGGTGGTAGACAATTGATTTAAAAAAATTCCAACCCAAAATAATCTATGAGTAAGCCACTGCAATATTACGTCTACAACACGTAGTTTGCTTGATCGAAGACATTCTCCCTGATTAAGCGATATAACATGTGGTTTGCTAACATATATTTTATGTGGTAAAAAAACACGTAATCTTTTTATAACGACACGAGTTCCAAATTGTATCAAACATGAGGAGTATCTCTAATATAATAAAATTCAATGGTAACTTTTAAGGGCATATAAGTAAGTCAGTAAAACAAAATGAAAAGAAAAAAACAAAAACATATTTTTTTAAGCATTTAAATTATGTTTTTAAAAGTTAGCCCCGTTCACACTAGTCTCAGTAATTTAAATTGAAAAATTTTCTAACGTTTATTGAAATTCACATTTCTTCCACTTACCTATGGAATGTTTAACAATCTAATGGAATGTTTAAAATTAACATTCCGATACCAATCAAAATTGACCAACTAAACACATTATCAAATTAAACAATATTACAATTACAATTCCAATTACATTTTCAATTTCAATTTTTTTGCAAAACATTTCGCGAACCAAACAATTCCTTAAAGTTCAATAGAAAAGATGTATACACAGCTATAGAATCATACGTGGATACACTAGGTTATTACCCCATGTATTACACGGGTTGGATAAATAAAATATTAAATAGGTATTAATAAAAATTAATAAATTATAAAACGATCTTTTAATATAATATATGAATGACATTACGTACCAATGATAAAAACGATACCATTTTCTAAACTTTTTTTTTTATTTTTTTGTTTTTTTAAAAGTTGGTTTTTAAACAAATTGTTTCAAAAAAAGCCGTTTTTTAAAAAAATACCATTTTTAATAGTTTATTTATTATAACTTTGAAATTTAATTACTTTTGTTTCATAAGAATTTTATTTTTAAAAGCCACAAGTTTTAAAATATATTATGTTTTTTAAAATTTGATAATTTTTTTATATTACGAATTGCATTTGTAGAAAGATCTCTTTTTAAAAAAATTATATTTGTAATATGAAAAGAATTAAATAACATTATTTGTAGTAATGTAATATTTATTAGGAGAGATAAGCGGGAAAATAAAACTTAATACTTTTAAAATTATGACAAGTGGCATAAAAAACTTTTTTTTATTTGTATTGATAGATAGATATCGATGGATATATATCATTAAAGGGCATTTGAGTTTGTAACGATAAAAGTCAAAAGAATTTTACAATACATTAAAGTTTAAACTTGATAAAAAGTATCTTAAGGCTCTCAATAAGGTGTTGGTGTTAAAAAAACTATTATTAAATATAGATCACGTTACGATGATTCACTAAAATATTATAGTTTTATATGTGTTAGTTTATTTGGCAGTTTTTATGACAACATTATAATACCATATGATCAGAAAACAGAGCATGTCCAGTTCTTACAATATTATTAAAAATATAATGAGTTGCTTTCCACCGTTTCATAAATTACGGTCCTATCAATCAGGTGTCACGTGAGTATTTTTTTTTTCTTTCGCCTTTTTTGCTTTTTTATTATTTTTTTTTGTAATTGATCCAATATTTTTTATCGATCAGGTTTTGCCATACGTCTTTAATTTATACAAGATCCCAAAAATACAAAATTAATAACAACAATTAAATGATAATTAATTTCATTAAATCTTCATTTACATAATATTATATGATTTACTATTTCTTCTTTTACTATAAGGCTGCGTTTGGTTGGAAGGAATGGAATGAAATTGAAAAACTATTATAATTTTCAAGTAAATTATGTTTGAGTGGGTAATGAAATGTAAAACGAAAGGGAATGTTTCACCTCAAATTCATTTGGTTGTGGGATTTCAAAATCCTTTCACATAAAGAGGAAATTTGAAATCCCATAACCAATGGAATTTAAGGTGAAACATTCTTTTAGGTTTTACATTTCATTACCGACTCAAATATAATTACTTGAAAATTATATTAGTTTCTCAATTTCATTTCATTTCATTTCATTCCTTCCAACCAAACACAGACTAAACATATTATCCTGACTTTAGAGCAATTACTAAACCATACGCATTTAGATTATACGGCGTTATCCCTTATGAAAAAATGATATGATAAGAGATACTAAACTCATAATGATTTTAAATCTACACATCTATACATGTAATAATATATTGGGAAAACTTCATACCATAACCATTTTTTTCAATATTTCACTAACGATACTCATTTTTTTGAATTAGTTCAACTTTTAAATTAGTCGTTATAATCTTAAAACTTTTTTATAATGTAAAAAACTTTTTTACATTTAAGTAGCCTAAATGACATGTCGATAAACCACAGTTACGATTTAGTGATTAGATTTTTTTTATAATTTGACTTAACTAAAATTTATAAAACTTGATTATTATGTATAATTTTCTATACTATGAGATATGAAGATAGAATTAACCTAAACCAAACACTTTAGCGTTAATAGTCAATGACATACGAGATTATTAGAGAATACAAAGAAGGGCTCTAAGCAATAAAGGGCTCAATGAACGCTCTGAAACGGTGAGCAATATGAAAAAAAAAATGAAAAAAAAACTTTTTTATGTAACTATATGTCAAAATTCTTTAATTGATGATACTGCAAAAAAATGCCTAAATATGCTAAATGTCTTAAGGCACTACTTGCAAAGTAAGGGATGCTTCAACAAATTCAGCTGACATTAATATCGTCTCATCCTAGTTGTTAGTAATATACTCTCTAATCAAATATTTATCTCTTCAAATCCTATAAAATATTAATGCTTTGATTATAAGTAGAGTATGTCTAGAGTAAAAAGTTGGTATGTTGTCGTTAAATAACATGAATATCAAATGCCTTATTCTCCTTGAGAAACCAAAGTCCCTCGTAAATTTCAATAGTTAACATATATCTTTTTATCCATATTTTTTTGGAAGGGAAAAAAAGGTCCGTTGATTTTTTTCTATCATTTCTAGAATTAAACATGTATTTCTTTTTTTTAATTTTAATTATCCATAAAAGTCTAACGGTTATAATCTGTATTCCAAATACATGAATGTTGACGTACAAAGTATAAGAAAGTAAGAAACAAAGGAAAAATAAAGAGAATGGACAAGACACTAAAAGCGCTTAAGAGCCATCAATTGATAGCGACCCAAATATTTATGGGCCATATATTACGCTGACCATGTTTTTTTACCAGGCCTCGTAGTAAGGTTTGGGCCCACCCCAATTTAACCCACAGCCAACTCCCTCTATAATCTGTATTATTTTTTGGTAAGGTTACTATAAAAAGATATTAAAATGGTATTTAATCTAAAAAAATTAAAAAAGAAATTTAGAATTGACATGTGTCATTCTATTATTTTAAAAAAGAAGATATTTTGATCATTGTTTTTAATACTTCAGGTCATTGTGTCAATTATATTTTACGTTGTAGATCATTTCGTGATATTTCTATCCATTGTATTTTTAAAATTTTGTTATTTATCAATATGATTTTTTCAAAACTATTAGTGTTTAGGATAACATAATAACGAACAAAAACACTAATAATCATTTTATCATTGGGTTTTATATCTTACATAAAATTTTTATTATCTTATCATTATGTTTTACAATTAAATGTACACAATAAATTATTTTATCATTGTGTTTATATATTATATAAATTTGTTAACTTATCATTGTGTTCTGGACAACGTAATAACGAACAAAAAACACAGTGTACTATATTATCATTGTGTTTTATGGTTATATATCATTTGTGATTTTTTATTGCTTTTAATCCATTAGATTAATTAGTTGTGAATTTATCATTATGCTTTACATACTAGAAATACACAACACTATTTCATCATTATAAAACATAATAGTATTAAAAAAACATAATAATAAACAAAAAAAATAATGAACTACATAAAAAACAATGACAAGCAAAACTCATATGAGCTTAAAAACGTAAAAAAAATTATTATCCTTTTATGTAACGTTACCGTACTTGTTTTAAAAATAAATATGCTTAGGTGTAATTTTATAAAGAAATGTTGTTGTATATAAAAGTTATAAATGTTTAAAAAATGGGAGAATTTGAAAAAATAGATTATTTAACCGGTTTGGTTTATTTAAACTTTTTTAAACTAATCTTAGTTTATGTTTTTTTTTTCTTTTTCGGTAGTGTCAATTATTTAGAAAAATATTATTTTTATTATGCTATATGTTAAAATTTTTTAAAAAAGTGAAAGATGAAAATAAAAATAAAAAATGACCATATAACATAGGGTGAAAGATGGGAATGAGAATTGATGATGTAACTTAAGATGACATAATATCCTATAGAGTGAAAAATAACCTAACACATGACCTTATAAGTATTTTCAATTAAAAAAATATACAAGAGATGAAATTATAAAGAAACATGATAGAACGAGCCCATGGTAAAATGACTACAGAGAAAAAAGAGTCCAATCATGTAGTGATTCATAAACATACATCTGGTACGAGTTTATATCAACCTTTTTAGGAGAAGAGTTTACAAAAAGTGACACACAAGCATCTAACAATTATTCAGTACATGAATACGTAAATTGTTAATGTACAAAAATGGTACATGTACATACACATATAATATACTTAATTTAAACGATGTATGAATTAAAGAATAAAAAAAAGGATAATGAAAGTGATGTTAGGATTGTAATTAGTTAAGTAGTCGCTTGAAACGTTGCCAAACGGCTCCCTCCCAACCACCCTTTGCCGTTCCCCAATTCATGAACCACCCAATCGGCACGTTTTTATATTAAAATAGCTTTCTATGTTTTAAACAAACACCATCAAACTTATTATAATCTCCTTTCTAGATAATACCTTTTTCAACAAAGAATTTATTTACTATGGTTGATTCAAACACAATAAACTTCAATTCTTTTATCATAAATAATAACAATGTAAATTTTCTAAAGATCCACCTTAAAAGTTACCATTTATGTGTTTTAATTAATGTTTTTAAAATCAGATTGAATATTGTATAATAATAAAAAAATAAACTTATTTGTGTGTATATTTATCTAATGTAGATAAAATATAAAAATACTACATGTTTTGATGTAAATTTACAATTTTAACAAAATATAAAGACTTCTAGAAATATAGTATGGATCATGAAATACCAAATTAATCAAAAAATAAGATTTTCGAAGGGAAAATGGATGAAAGTTTTAAAACTATGTTCCGATCACCAGGTCCGATTCATCCAATTCACCGGTTCGACAAGTAACCATCTGATTCAATGGACATGGTCCATATATACATAATCGGATTGGTCTTATGACCGGTTCCAATCTAACCAGCCCAACCGAGCGATTCGTTTTGGTTCTAAAAACATTGGTTTCAATCTAATAAGAACAAGCATAATGGTCCATGAGAGGGTATGCTAGAAGCTATATCAGCCCCATGCACACAAAACGTCGCGTCGCGATTTCATGAATAGAGCGTGGTGAAGAATGGAGTGAGGGCGGCAATGAGCATGAGAGGCGTTATATGAGGCACTCGGCTCGTTGACCATGAGAAAAAATAGTTGTTGTGCTCTTAAATTAAAAAAACATATATATTTTTATAGAAAAATTTTATAGGTACAACTACAATTTTAACATCGTCTATGCCGATCTCTACATGTAATTTTATATAACTTCAATATCTTCTCCTATAAACATGAACCTAAATAATCCTTGTTTTCGAGTTTATTTAAGGAGATACAATAAAGGAATTGGAAGGGAAAGAAAAAAACGGTTGTGTTCCAGAGTTTTTTAATGAAAGAAAAATAAAAAGTTGTGTTTTCAAGTTTATTTAAAAAGAAAAGAAAAACAAAATGAAAGAAAAATGAAGCCTAAAATCAATAATTCCAAATTAAAAGGAAATAAAGAAAAATAAATAAAAGAAAGCGTAGTAAAAGTAAAGAAAGGAAAGAAAAAGAAAGTTTTCTTTTGTTTTCCATTCTTAAGTAAACTCGGAAACATAACTTTAAAAGACTCATTGTTTACTTCCAAAATACAACTAAAAATTAGAGATAACAATGATTCTTAACAAACGGTTAAAATGCTCGACGTTACAAGCAATTGTTTTGAAACCCATTGTTTCCATGGATGGTTGATGGGTTTACATAGGCGATGATGGTTTTCAGTTTGCGGCTTTGGATGGATGATTGAACGAGGTGATGTAAAAATATATATTTAATCTAGAAGTTTAACTAAAACCAACTAAACTACCGTATAAGATAAATTAAATATATATACGGTAGTTAAAATAATTATTTTAAGTACATGATTGACGGTAAAACAGTGTACAGCAACATATTACTAATAATAATATTATATTTTTCTTGCATATTAATTTTTTTATAAAAGATTAAGGATGGTTTAGAGAGTGCTTAGCTGTACATTTGAGTGTTTGACCCCTATTTTGTTATCTAAAGTCAACATATCAAGTAAATTAAACTAAAGATTAGGTGCCCAAACAGCCTAACTCAGCAGCTACCATCTCACTATCATATGTTGGTGCCACTTTCATGTCATCACCCATTTCTTTTCAATCTTTTCTCACTCATATATATAAATTTTATAAAATATTTCTATAAAACACGATTAAAATATTCAATTCTATTCCTTCTTTAAAACCACCCCTTTCTTGTTCCAAAGCCTTCATTAAATTCACAAACACACAATGAAGAACACCATTACTAATGGCAACACAAAGCTCATTCTTCTGCACCCCTACATCCAGAAACAAGGAAACCCGAACCGCCTTTGGCTCATCGCTATCGTGTCATTGTTCGCGGTAGCATCCCTTCTGACCCTTGTCTACACCCGCGAATCGTTCCACATAACAAACACAACTACCACGACAACACGCATCACTGGCGCCATCAACCACGACCAACAAACACTGCCCAAGTCAGTGATGAAAGCTCTTGTTCACTATGCAGCCAACACCAACAGCAGCAATCATATGTCACAAACCGATATCAAACAGATCACTGATGTCCTCAAACAATGCACATCCCCATGTAACTTTCTTGTATTCGGGCTCACGCCAGAAACTCTCCTCTGGAACGCTTTGAACCATTATGGTCGGACGGTTTTCATAGACGAAAACCGCTACTATGCTGCCTACATGGAGGAAAAGTACCCAGAAATTGAAGCGTATGATGTTCAATACACCACCAAGATCAGTGAACTTAAGGAGCTTGTGACTTCTGTTAGAGAACAATCACATAACGACTGCAGGCCCGTGCAGAATCTGTTATTCTCTGATTGCAAGATTGGGTTAAACGACCTTCCTAACCAATTGTATGAATTGAACTGGGATGTGATTCTGGTGGATGGTCCACGCGGGTATTGGCCCGAGGGTCCAGGGAGCATATCGGCTATATTCACCGCGGGCGTGCTTGCCCGGAGCAAAAAGGGTGGGAACCATAAGACCCATGTGTTTGTGCATAACTATAACAGGGAGGTGGAAAGGGTGTCTAGTGAAGAGTTTTTGTGCAAGGAGAATTTGGTCAAGTCTTCTAAGGATTTGTTGGCTCATTTTGTGGTAGAGAGGGTGATGGATGAGCATGGCGGAAACCAATTTTGCCAAAACCATTCGACAACGTCCTCCTAGGCCGCCTGTGACGCCATCGTGTATTGTTTACAACATAACCGGTACTTGTGATAGGTGTAAACGTTGATTATTCATGTTGAATTTGTTTTCAAACGGCTCATAATCCATTGAACCCAGGGTTCATTTGTAAAGGGCTCCATAGAATGTGGGTTAACCCTTTGTAACTAAGCCCTTGTTTAATCAAGAACTATTTGTTGTAGTATGGAGACATTTTATGCAAGCCTTTCTGTCATTTACAACAATTTTAACATCTGAAGTATGATATAAGGTTATAACAGCCTTTCATGCTTTTTAACGATACTGAATGTTCATCAAGAACAAAACTACAAATAGTTATCTTAAATGATGATAAACTAGTACGCAACACGTAGCATTGAAACACACCTGTTAAGGCTTTAAAATCACAGTAGAACCTGTTTGAAGATACATTTCAGGTCAGGTGTTCTTGACATGAAGAGGCCTTGAAACACCAAGTTCTCTTAGCCGATTAACCATATCATAAAGGAACTCGAAGGTTAGTATGAATTGTGCATTAGAATCATCTCTTACGTGTGGATGTATCCTAAACCGCTCCCCCAACATCTTGTGAGCATGAGCACGAATCATTCTCCATGGCACTGGATACTTTTCACAAAACTTCAAATATTCAACAACTAAATCAGCTTGATCCAGTTTACCATCTCGAGCTCCATCTTCACCGTCAGATACCCGATCAACGGTCCTAAATCCAGGAAACAGTGCTGGATTTTCTAGAAGGATCTCCACTGAAAGTACACCATCAGCACCAGTTTCTTCTAAGCAGTGTTTCACATCATCCGTGTGAGCTATATTCCCATTTGCAGGAACTGGCATTCGAAGAGCTCTTTTAACAGCTCATATCGCATTCTAATTTGCCCTGATCTTTTTGAATCCTTTTTCCTCTCTGGTGCGCCCGTCTACTGCAAGAATTGCACAACTTGCATTTTCTAACATGTTGGCATAGTTTAAAGTGTCTTGTAAATCTGGAAAGATTCTTGCAAGACACAGGAACTTCACTAGACGCAGTTTATCCATTAGAAAAGCTCCATGATTTCCTCTTGTGGCAATACACTGCGGGCACCTACAGAGTATGACTAAATCCTAAGAATGTTTCTAACGCTTGCATCTTCACAGCCGGGCTGCCCGGGTCCACGTTGGCTGGCTCGCCTTCTAAACAGTCATATAATGTGCGCCACTGCACCTAGTAAGTTATGATCTAAAACTAGAAGCTTTTATCTTAAACTCATTCACATCTTAACACTCTTTCTATAGATTGTAAAGCCCTATGTTATCTCAAAGGCCATTTATGTTGGTAGTCAATGAGCATAGATAAACCTCTTAGAGGCCATTCATCCTATGCTTGAGTTATGCAGTCATGTTCTTGCATATGCATTGAAATAAAGAGAATATACAGCTCCAATGAAGAACAAATATTGTTTTCCAGTGCCCAAAATACAATGTATAAGAGGAATAGAAGATAACTTACCCCAAATTAATGTCAGCGTAATCGCAATAAGGCTCCACCCTGCATCATGCTGCTTCCAGTAGAGTGTCTGGATCATCGGCACAAAATTAAACAAATAATAACCGATCTTCCTGCACATTTCAGTCAAAGGAATCAGAGTTGTCATATTACATAGCATACAATCAATTGCAGTCAGATGCTAATAACAAAGAACCTCATTTACCTTGCAGGCAGTGAAATTATGAGATTGAGACTTCTCATTCGCAATGAAAATGCGAGAATTTAGCATAGGTGTGTAGGCGCGCTAAGGCACCGTATTTACGACAACAATAATCGAAAACGAAACTCCGAATTATGGACCATAAGTGCTACAATTAGCCATTCGAATTGACTAACTGTGAGGTTTCGTGACTTAATGCAGATTCTGGAGCACAGACATCTATCGTTCGGCATTGTGTGCCGGAAAGTCTGAGGTGTGGGGGCAAGGGGCTAGGGTTTGAGTGATGGAAACAGGGTCGATTGGTTAAATGTTAATCGGTGATAGTAACGATGAAGGCGGTTTTTTTCCGGTGAAGGTTAGGATGAGGCAGTGATTATAGTGAAAGCAACGGCGTCAATGATCTAGTACCTAGAGTCTCTTTGAAGTACAAACCGGGCAATGTTTTCAGAACCGACATCGATTCGAGATATATGTATTTTATAGTTATATATAAAACTTAATTATATTTATATATTCAACATACTAATTTATGGTTCAACATCCTGTTTTTACTCATTAATTTTTTTTTCAAAATCCGGTTCGAACCAGTCCGGTTTCCCGGACCGACCACCGATTCGGGACGAACCGGCCAGTTCGACCGGCCCAAAACAATTCGATGCGAACCGGACCGACTCCCTAGCCGATCCCTGGTCGGACTGGTTGGACCGGCCAGTCCGATCCGGTCCCAACAACAATGATGCTTCGGGCTCAAACCAACGTAGTTAGGGGGACGGTTAAAAATCTTTCGTTCTATGCGTCAACCGTTTTTATGTGTGAACGCGATGCTGTCAACAGGAGCGGACTTAAACCCGTGAGCTTACTCAACAAGAGAAAATAAAGTAAACATTTTTTTTTTTTATCTTTATTTCTTTTTTTTCTTTTCTTTGGAATTCCTTTCATTTGAAAGGATTGATTTTATCATTTTCTTTTTTTTTTCTTTTAAGTAAACTTGAGAACACAATTTTTTTTTTCCTTTCATCTTCTTCCATTAAAAAAAACTCTGGAACACAATTATTTTTTTCTTTTCTTCCACTTCCTTTCTTTTATCTTCTTAAATGAACTCGAAAACATAGCGTAACAAAAGAGAGAGGGGTTAAATGTTAGAAATCTTATGCTCATGTCCCATATGTGACAGAAAATAGTATTTAGGTCGGGTCAAGGTTTTCTTATGTAAGATTGATCTCAGATTCGAGATTTATGTACGAGCTTTTCTTCAGTGACGTTTTAGACTAGAGTTTGAAGGTTTCATAATTGAGTAATGGAGATGATCGAGAGACCAGCGACCCGTTATTAATCAAAATAGTTGTTCAAAATAAAAATATATATTAAAGGTTATCAGTTAGTTCTGTATTCAAAATAAAAAATTATATTAAAGGTTATCAGTTAGTTCTGTATTTTTTTAGTGTTGATACCCATGAAAACTTTACAAATGTAAACCAACATATTTTTCTAAAAAATCTTTAATTAATATAAATTTAAATTAAGAGGTTGTATTTGTTATAAATAGTAAGTCTAAAATTTAATCACCGCTTAAGGCAAGATATAATAGCACGGTTTTTGAAAAATAAAAATACGTAGACAACTACTATGAAATTTCAAACGTCTAGTTGAGATATTTTGATATTGTAGAATTTCGTGAAAGTATACTTATAGTGGATAGATTAAATTAGGTTTTAAAAAAAGAAAAAGAAAACATATATGTTAAATGACTAATACACCATCCATTTAACGGAGAATTTTGGATAGAGTTAAGGGACTGGATAAACATGACAAGATTTGTAAATGATAGGGACTGGAACATGACAAGATTTGTAAATGACAGGGATCCAGATGTAAAAAAAATAAACTATTAGATGAAACTGATAATTTTAAACAAACCACAGTAATAAAAATGACAATTTATAAGTTAACAATTTATTTGTAAAAAAATACTCTAATAGTATAATGTGACTTATTTATTTCTGTTACCTTTATCTTGATCAAAATTTGCCCATATGTATATATCACATTTAAGATCAAGCCTAGAACAAAAATCATTGAAAATTCAAAATTAGAAACACGTGACATACACGCCCCATCAACCTCCCTCCAAATTTTCAACTTCTATTTTTGTCAACGACAACCCACTTCCTCTTTTTATCACTAAAAGGACCCCCCGAGAAACGACTAAAAATTAAAATCCATATCCAACTCTAACAACATAATTTGTAACTTTTTAATCATCACTAATATGTCCTAAAAAACAATACTTTTTGTAGATTAAATCTTAAAATATTGGAATTTTAAAATTAAATTGTAACATCATCTAAGAGACTTTAGCTTGTAGTCTCATTTGAGACGTGAAGTAAATTTAGGTTAGAGTTAAATATGATTAGTAAAAAAACTTGTAAATCACAACCTATTAATTAATTATTCAACATCATATTAACATAGTATCTAAAATAGCCAACTTAATTATTCTACAATCAAATAGTTTTTTAAGAACAGAAACACACTACAGCTACTTAAAATATGCACCACCGTTAACAACAGGTTTTTAGTCTTTAATCTCATGAGAAATAACACCGCTACAAAGATACCACATCACGTAGATAAAGCCGATATGGAATTGATTCCAAAGGTCTTCACCAACTTTAAGTCTTTAACTACATAATAATAATTACGAATTTAAACTAATTTCGCTCGCTAATCATTGTTTTTATAATCTAATTAAGAAAAAAATGAAGAAAAATAGATGGATGTTCATTGAAATCAAGACGATTCTAAGATGAGCCCAGAAGTTTGTGCAACAGAAAGCGCATGATTATGTTCTCCTTCGTAGGTGACGATCAACATGCTCGGATCATCCAATGCTCTCTCCACATGTTTCCGAGCAGGGCATCCTCTCACACTACTGCACTTGTAATATCCTCTGTAAACAAATCAAAGAAATTAAAGATGAATTCATGGCGGATTTCATAATTTCTTCAAATTTTTGTAAGATTTGAAGTTAATTTGGTGTGTTTAGTGAGTGATTTTACCTTGGATGAGGGGATCCTTTAATGGGTTTCTGCCCGTACTTTCTCCATGAGTAATCGTCCGGCGGGATATCCGCGAGCTTCATGCTAATCGCCTTAACCCTAATCACCCTCTTCATCCTCAGCTTTCTGTAACACCAGTGAATTTTCGAAATTAGCTTCAATTACGTGAGAAATTGGTGATGAAATGAGGTGGGTTTGATTCGTTTACCTTCGTTTAGTACAGTGACACCTGCCGGAAGAACCGCCGGAGGCGCCATTTTCCGACGAGCTACACTTCCTTTTCACACAAGACGAAGAACAGAACGGAGGTTTACCACCGGCCGACGGTTGTTTCCCGTCGGAATCTCCGGTCAACGACGATACAAACGAACTAGCCCTTGAAACCGCAGGAGAATAACCGAAACTAATCGTTTTAGGCAGAGAATCCTTCCTCTGAAACAGAGGCGGTTGATTTCCGGTGGCCGGAGCCGCCGCATGCGGCGGCGGAGGCGGAGGAGGAACAAACGGCACCTGTTGTATAGGCGTTGGGCAATAGACCGTATTCTCACCCTCCTCCAAAACGACATCGTCTTGCTCATAATCCTTCATTATCGTCTGATTCTGATAACCACTTTGGTTAACAGGGGTCACAGGACCTCGTCGGAACCGTGCATGTCCGGTAAGCTCCCGTTCGGGTCGACCCAACAGAGAGATGACCCGTTTGAACTTCGTGACGGCAGCGTCGGCGACGGCGTTGTAATCCGCCGGAGACTGCGGTTGCGATTGCGATTGCGATTGAGATAGCAGACGAACGAGCTTTTGGGCGGTTTCGAGGCCGGAAGCAGCCTCTTGTACGGCGGTGTGTTCGTCGGAGACGGTGGTTCTGAAACCCATGATGAGATCTACGGCCATGGCAGTTAAGCCATGAGAATGGTGGTTGCAGGGGTTTGTTGGTGATAAGAAGCGGTCAAAATGGTGGGTTTGATGAGGTAAATAGGCGAATGGGTGAGGAAGAAGAAAGCTGTGGGTGACAGACATGTCGTTTTATCCTTCTGCTTAGTCAAAAGTAGGTTTGAGTAAGATCCAACCACGTTAGTCCACCCCGTTTTACTTTTATTATTCTAATTTTTCTTAACCAAACTAATCCTAAGTTTTGGTTTTTTAATTACCAATAAAGGTAATTCCAAGGTATTAAATTTGGTTTGTGTTTTTTTTAATAACGAGATTGCAACGTTGTGAGTGTCTCTTAAGATGTTAGGCGGTAGCTTCTTGTTGAGAGATATCAGCTTATCATGTTAAAATGATTTCTTAAATTTATCGTAACAAATCTTTTAATTATTACATTACATTCATATTGTTAAGCCAAAAACCTCTCGATTGCAGTTCATTTTGACTTGATTATTACAGCTTGCTCATGAGATTTATGTCTCTCTTGTAATGTTATCAAGCGTCCATATCACATTTTACTATTACATTAGCGTCACATTAGTCTTCACATCTCCACCACTCCTCCATAGAAATCGTTTCCACATTATGATCACACACCTAGGCCACGACATGAGGCATGGTTATACGTTGGACGGTCTAGTTTTTTTTTGTTTGATGTTACCGGGCTTCTAGTTTGGGATAATGAAGAAAGGGCTTTATGATCTTGTTCTAAACTTTATGTTTTTTAATTCTTTTTCTCTAAATGGTAGTGTTTAGAAAAGTGATAAAATAAGAGAATGTGAACAACCAACTATATACAACTAAAACCAAACTCATAACTTTTTAGGAACTCAACCATACAACAAATAAACATAATAACAATCAACAAGCACAAAGAAAAACAAACTGAAACATGTGCTAAGCTATGACATGAATTATATAAGATACTAGAAGTTGAATGAAATTACCAAAAATTAGAATGAAATTGTGGAACAAAATTCATAAAACGGTAGAGTTTTAAACTTCTATCAACATAAAACTACGTGAAATTTCATAAGTAATTGTGAACAGCTGCGTAAAGCGGCTAAATTGTTTTGTAGATAATTCTAACATATACCAATTGTACTCCCATGTTTATTTCGTGCCCTCAATACAAAAATACATTCTTGATGTTTCATAATCCTATATATAGAATATCGAAAATGATAGTTGGTTTATATTATGTTTATTTTTACTTCGATTTGTTCATTTAACTTTAGTTAGTACTAAATATATGACTATTTTACATGTAAAACATCTTATATATATTTTTTCTTTTTTTATTTATTTAGTGTCCTAATTAAAACAAACAACCTTTGAATCTTTGTTGTGTATTTCGTCTATATGTAAAATCAACTATACTTAATCCCATATCTTGATGTTATCAACAATAGTTTTTACAATGGTTTAGGCAAGCATTTCTGTTTGTTTAAATATCTCACTAATTTTGGGTTGGTTAAATATATAATTTACAAGGACAACAAAATAAATAATGAAAGTGAAAGCAAAAGGTCAAAAAGGGCAAAAGGGGAGAAATAAATAATTCATCAATGAGGAGGTGCATAATGCATAATGTGTCGGATGTAATACGGTGAAGCTTTTGGACTATGACTATGAATCAAGAAATTGACCGTTCCTTTCTTGTCTCCCTTCAACAAGATATTTTTGACCGTTGGATCTTCATAACATTCTTAATATAATTTTATGTTTGTATTTACTTGACCTTGTTAAAAAACAGGGAGACTTACTTTTACTGAATTATGTCAAAATTCATGAATATATTGTTCTGATTAAATCTGCATATATAAATTATATTAAAAAACACAAGCTTTATATTTTATATTTGTCTCAATTCTAAAATAATCACACATACCTCGTGAACACCCATGACTATTATGTTAGATGGTACACAATTTTACATTGAAAAAGTATGAGACGTATAATATATCAACAATAAATATTATTTTTAATATAAAGTATACATAATTCGTAAAGATACAGCTAAACACACATCACCTCCATCTAATCACACACACAAACAACCATTTGTGTATACAAACAAACGACCGTTTGGTAGTTTTGTTAATTTTAACAACTATGACATAAACTCTTCATTTGATAAGGTCAACCACAAAGTGGTCAAAACTCAAACGACCGTATTCAAACAGTAGCCGATGTGAGATCAGATTTCAGGTGATATGGATTAGTTAACCCTCTTTCTTGAATGGCTAAGAAGCTAATGTATAATTATAATTTTTTTTCCTTATTAATAGTAAATTTTTTGTTTAATTAAAGATATTTTCTAGGTTAGGGAATATGATTATCAAAAACAAAATTTGCGTTCATAATTAAGGTTTATAAGTGTTTTTAGCTGTGTTGTTAAATAATAAATAACATCATTAGCAAATACAATCTTAGCTTATAATATCTCAGTGTTCATTGTTTGGTATATGTTGCATGTTTTTTAATATGTTAATATGTTCTATAAATCATATTCGTTATGTGAAATAAAAAAGCCAATGTAAACCAACTTTTATTTATGGATTTTTCGAGAACATAATATATAAATGATAATTTTCAAAAGTTATTATATGTAACAAATTAAGATTTTAATTTGTTATCTAACCTTGCATGTATCATTTTTATTTATTTATTATTTTTTTTGTGTATTATGTTACCAGAAATTAGAATGTATGTATGGATTAGGTTAGTACCCCGTGTATTACACGAGTTTAATAAATAAAATATTAAATAGTTATTAATAAAAATTAATGAATTATAAAACTTTGATGTAAAATATGATTGACATTACGTACGAGTGACAAAAAACGATATAATTTTTACACTTTTGTTAAATTTATTTTTGTTTTTCTAAAAAAAGTTGGTTTTTGAACAAATTGTTTCAAACAAAACGTTTTTAAAAAAGATCATTTTTAATATTTTTTATTATAACTTATAAATTCAATTAATTTTGTTTCATAAGAATTTTATATTTTTAAAAGCCACAAGTTTTAAAATATATTGTGTTGTTTGTAAGTTTGATATGTTTTTGAAAAAATTATATTTTATTAAAAATTATTTCCTTACAAATTGCATTTATAGAAAGATCTTTTTTTAATTTAATAAAAAATATTTTTAATATAAAAAGAATTAAATAATATCATTTGTAATTAATGTGATATTTATTAGGTGGGAGAAGTAGGAAATAAAATTTAGGACTCGTGAAGTGGTATATAAAACATTGTTTTATTAATATTGATAGATTATGATGAGGTCGTGATATGCAAAGGGTTTGGAGCACGTGACGGGCACGCAATCTGACCGAATAAAGAGACGAAGGTAGTGGCAACTTTCAAAGACGCCGAAGAAAAAGTCAAAGAAGGATGCTATAGCAACGACAACAATCAACACTTTTTCTAGACCCACCAATAACACCACATACTATCAATTATCAACTCGAAATCTTCTCATTCGTAGTCCAATGGCACGAACGTTATAGTTTAGATTTAATATCTTTAAGGTTTCAAGTTTAATTGGTTTTCTAACAATGATAGGTTCTTTATTTGAGGGTGTTTATGGACAAGTCAGATGTGAAGCGCTAAAATCAACATAAACGATTAACATTCCATCTTATGAAGGATCACTCGTGTATTTGCTTAGTCTCAAACACAATTAAAAAATAAATTGAAATCAGCTATCACAAATCAACTATTAAACTTTATTGTCTCTGAGAGGAAATCTAGCTGCAAATTGTTTGTTGTCTATCTTAAAAATCGAGTGTTTAAATGCTTTATGATGTAATTATGGATGATTAATATGAGTGTATTAATAGATGTTCTCAAATGACTATATAAAGTTTGTTTACGAGCCAAGACCTAACACCAAAGCTTACTGCACCATATTTATTCTATCAACACCTTATCAAATTCGCATGCAAATTTAAGAGTATTACTAGATGGTGCAAGAGTTAAGGTGTTTTTTTTTAATTACAACTAAATAGTTTATGATTAAACAAGTTATGTTACAAAAGTGAAAAGTAAACCTATTATATAATCTGGTCTTTCTTATACATAAGAATTTCATGTTTTCACAATACTAATTGATATGCTAGAAGATGTTGAACAACACAAATGATAACATAGCATAGTTGAAGATAGTATTCAAATAGCAACTTTGAAGTTAATATATAACAGGGTGAGAGCAATGTAGTTTCCTGTATACAAGAATAAGAAGAGAGAAAATGATATTTGTTTCATTTTAGAAATGAAAAGTTATAGATTAAATTTTTGGTTTAGTGATCTCGATTTTTTAAAGTATGAGACGTAAACTTATAAAGTTGAAATACTGTTTTGGAGTTCATTAATCTCGTTTTGTGTAAAAATTACAGTATAATCGGGTTGAATATCTTGGGTTATTAAATTCTTCTGAATGAATTGCGAAATATAATTTATTAGACATAATAATCAATACCAGTGTTCTCTATTATCTATATATATTACTAAAACTAAAAAAAAAAGTAAATCATGCAAAATGATATAAGTGCATGAGTTTTGGCTCATCAGTATATCTTACTAAGTTTTAAAATGTTAATTATTTAAATTCAACCAAAAGGGTTGATTGTGGTGTTTCTTTAAAATTTAATTAAGGTGGAAAATAACCACCCAAAAATTAAAGGATAATAAAAATGAAGATAATGATAACATGACCCAGTCCATTCGTCCAAGACCCAAGAACCGTGTTGGACTCTTTCTCTATTTTGACATTTTATGGTTGCCTACATGGAAATAAAGTTCTCTTCAAGTGTGCTAAACTCTCCTACTTGACTACATTCTTTTACTTTTTCACCCTTATCCAAATAACTTGTCTAATTTATGGTAAGATTTGAATAGGTTTTCTAGTCTAGCTTATCTCAACTCGAGATTGGTTTGTTTAAATTGGATGAGTTCACGTTCTAAATACGACTCTTTCAGTCTATATGTCACGCTTAGCTCAATAATGATTTTGAAGTTTTGAGGTTGATTTGTGTTTTAGTCGTTAATTAATTATTTACTTTTATATAAATATACACTTGCAAGTTTTCACCCCATGATGCCGGTAGGAATATATATATATATATATATATATATATATATATATATATATATATATATATATATATATATATATATATATATATATATATATATATATATATATATATATATATATATATATATGAAAATTTGTTCATGCCTTTTAAGTTATGTATATAAGTATTAGATTAACTAAAATAACCGGTATATTATAAATACAAAATTTTATTTACACAAGTATTAATTATACAAAATATACAAAAAGTGTCACTCATAAGACTGTCCACAACGCTAAAAGACGTCCTTCCCATAAATAGTCGCAGTCAGCATGACACATCAGTTTTCCATTAACTTTCATCTATCCTTCCCACAATAAACTTTTACCCCCAACACCACCCTTCCCACAAACAACCATTAAAAAAACAAAACAACACACATTTTTGTGTGTAGGCCCCACAAAATGCATCCATGGAGCGCCCTTGGCAAAGGGCAGGTGAAGGACGGATGGGTCTGCACAACGCAGCCCTTCCGAAGGACGGCAGAGAAGGGGCTAAGGGCGGTACGTTGTGAATAGTCTAAGTAGCATATAAAGTCAAAACAGGATGCAACTCTAGCATTAGATACACAATCTTGGCTTGAAACATTTGAATCATAACATCATAGGGGCGGAGATTCCATCTTTCCTCATCTCATTCATTATTTTCCAATTTTTTTTCGTTCATATGGAGGTATAAACTCTACATAAGTTTCTCCATTCTGGTTAGTCATCGCTAAACCATCCAAACCGGTGCACTATATTTCCAACCTTTTTTAAGTATTTAATTTAGAATATAATAAATAAGTTAAATTAATTTTATTTAATTTTTTTTTCTTATGAATAAAGTAAAGATATAAATAAATATATCTAGCGACGAAAAATGGGTTGTGTCAATATCCATTTTACATTAAAAATATATATGTTTTAGAATGAACTTTGATTTTAATAAAAATTTATACCGGAACGTTCACAAATTCTCGTAAAAAAACTATGTATTTAGCATTTATAAAGTTTAAATATATGAAGCTATATAAGTAAATTAATTATAGGGGGATTAGTAAAAAATGGTAAAATACATGACCAATGAAATTGAGACAAGTGGCAATCAATATTAATACTTATCAGGTATGCTTCTAGACCAACAACCCACAAGTTATCATCTTTCATTGAGCCCTAAAAGGGTGAGACGGTGTTTGTGGATTAATAACAACGGTACCAAACCTAACATGCTTCCACTTTATTTACGTAATGGTAATTCTCATTCAGATTAAGGGGCTGTTTGGCAACATCTGAATGATTAAGTGCTGAACCAATAAGAGGTCTGAATCATTAAGTGCTGAATCATTAAGAGGTCTGAACCATTAAGAGCTATTATATAATTTAACTATTCAAAGACAAATGTCTGATCAATTCAGATAATATGTCTTAACCATTCAACATTAGACCTCTTAACCATTCAGCATCAATATAATGCTTAACCATTCAGAGGTAAATCTTTTAATCATTCAGACATGTGCTCGCGAAACAAATAGTCTGAATCATTAAGTGCTGAATCATTCAGACATCTGAACCATTAAGAGGCTGCCAAACAGCCCCTAAGTAGATTATCAAGAATGTCTCTAGACACCTTGCGATGCTCATAAGCATCCCGTCCAGAATCAACTATTGTAACAAAACAATTTTTGAATAAAACCAAATTGAGCTTCGATAACCTTTTGAATCTTCATAATTGTAGATTGATGGAGATTTCCATTGAGGACAACCACTCCAATTTCATACTTTCAAATGCATACATTTGCTATATTCTTTTCTTGATATTCCTTGTGTAGCTTATTAGATTTCCATTTAATCTCGGGTTTCAGAGAGGTAATGGTTAGATTTGTATTGTTCTGCATACTTCCCACATCTTCCATGAGGTAACTCTTGAAGTCACCTCTTGGACTCACAAACTCTTCGTCCAACACCTCTAATTGATTGTGTGAATCCTTGACTTGTGTCTTTAGCTTCAACATAGTTGTCTTTACATGCATAACAATTGTTATTAGGACCGGATCAGACCGGCTGGTCCAACCAGTCTGGTTCGCATTGAATCCTTTTGGGCCGGTTCGTCCCGAATCGGTGGTCGGACGGATTGGTACGAACCGGATTTTGTTTTTTTTTTATTTTAATTGGGAAAAAACGGGGTGTTGAACCATAAATTAATGTGTTGGATGTACAAATATAGTTAAGTTTTATATATAACTATAAAATACATACATAAATTACTTATATTTAATTAAATATATAACTATATATATAATATACCATATATATAATTATGACGTAATCCGATTCTTAAATCCGGTCCGACCACCAAACCAATAAGACGTTCGATTCGACGTCCGATCTGGTTTTAAAAACATTGTCCATAACTCTGTTGTCTAAAGTTGCAATCATGTATATCTAATGCCTAGATTCTTCTTAGTTACTTGCCATGATCTATCTCAACCACAATTCTCTCTACCAACTATAACACTTTATGTCTCCACAATCTTATCGATATTATTTCCATTCTCTTGAATTGACTTGAGTTGTGTATCACTTGTCACATACATATCTTGATAAACCATCTACACAACATTTAAGTCTCTCTACTAAGTCAACCATAATTGATGGTTGTAATCTGCTTAAATTACAATAAGCTTGAGCTAAAAATCTACAAATAAAGTCAATGAAACAAAAGCTATAAGGGGGTAGAGTGTAAATTCAAGAAAAATAGACACCGAGATCTACTCCATTGTAACAGAAGAAACCTACTCATCATCATCATCATGTCCAAAACATGTAAAATAAGAATCTCATTTCATCTGCAACGAAAACGACCCCAACAATAGCCTCCATTGAATTCACAATATTCAAATTTCCAATCATATTGATTCGTAGATTCAAAGCATTCTTCTTCGATTTAACAGCTCATTCTCAAGTTAGTTCAACCCACCGCCATCATCGCCCCAACCACCAATCTCCATCACCAAACACCAAATTCAAGTCTACATACTTCAAATCCCACACAGATTGACGGAGAAGAAGAAGTTTGGAGGCGTTAATTTGCGAAAGAAGAAATGAAACTGCTGGCGTTACAGCAGAGCTACGCTAATCGCCGGAGCAACAGTTTCAGAGGCCAATCGCCGTTAGATTCGTCTGTCGATGGAGGTAACGCCGTTAAATCTCCGGCGAGTGTGTTCTGGTTAGTCCTTCATTGCTTATGCTGTCTCATTAGTCTAGTGCTTGGATTTAGATTCTCTCGTCTCGTCTTCTACCTCCTGTTCTCAACTTCTTCGATTAACAATCTGTACACCACCACAACGACGTCGTTCGGAAGCGCAAACGATATAGCAGAAACGCTGTCGTTTACCACTTCTCTCCGGAGCTTCTCGCCGCCGGCGGTTAATACGACCGCCGCTGTTGGCAGCAGAGTGGTGGTCGGCCGCCATGGGATCCGAATCCGACCGTGGCCGCATCCGGACCCGGTGGAAGTCATGAAAGCTCATAAGATAATTGAAGCGGTGCAGAGAGAACAGAGAGTTCAATACGGGATCAAAAGCCCTAAAACTCTGATTGCTATCACTCCGACGTATGTTCGCACTTTTCAAGCTTTACACCTAACTGGATTGATGCACACGTTGATGAATTTGCCCTACGATGTGGTGTGGATCGTGGTTGAAGCCGGTGGCGCCACCAATGAGACTGCAGCGTTGTTGGCGAAATCGAAACTTCAAATCAAGCACATTGGATTTGAGAAGAAGATGCCTATATTTTGGGAGGCTCGACACAAGATGGAATCTGAAATGAGATTGCGGGCTTTGAGGTAAACTTGAGAACTCTATTGAATTATGAAGTTTTGATTTTGATTTGTGATGAATTTGATTGTAAGTTGACCTTGTTATTCATGATTTAGAGTTGTGAGAGAAGAGAAGCTCGATGGGATTGTGATGTTTGCTGATGATAGTAATATGCATAGTTTGGAGTTCTTTGATGAGATCCAAAATGTTGAATGGATCGGTGCTGTTTCAGTTGGGATTCTTGCTCATTCGAGTCGTTCTGATGAAGACCCCTTTGAGGTGCATAATATACATAAGACCATGGATGAAGAAGATGAGAAGAAATCATCTTTGCCAGTTCAAGGTCCAGCTTGTAATTCATCTGATCGGTTAATCGGATGGCACACATTTAATACTCTCATGTACAAAGGCAAGAACGCGAATTATATTGGTGATATGGCAGTCGTGTTGCCAAGGAAATTAGAGTGGTCAGGGTTTGTGTTGAACTCAAGATTGGTATGGAAGGAAGCTGAGTTTAGGCCAGATTGGATTAAAGATCTGGACATGGTGGTTGGTGAGGATGGAGATGATGATATTGAGAGTCCTCTTTCTTTGGTTAAAGATTCTTCTATGGTGGAACCACTAGGAAGGTGTGGGAAGAAAGTGATGCTTTGGTGGCTTCGGGCTGAGGCGCGTGCTGATAGCAAATTTCCTTCCGGGTTAGTCATCTTTCTTTTGAAAGTTATAACATTTGGATAATGCTTGTGCTATCTTTTGATATTTTTTTGACTCCACTAATTATCTTTGCATCAAATGTTCATCACTACTACATATGCATATAGTGTATAGCCGCATGATCAATTTCATAGGAATATAGGTTTGGGAAGTTGTGACAATGGTCAATGTTTCTAGCAGGGTGGTTTGATTTGCATTTTAGAATTGTTAGATTAAAGTAACAATTGATTAGCTGTAATAGAACATGTTGCAGTAGATAGTTTTTAAACTGTTCAAGTGTTTAAAAGATCTGGAATACTTGAGGAACTAAAAGATTAAGTGACCAAAATGTCTATATTGTTTAACTAGTGATATTTAAATACAACTTATTTTTTCAGTTAGTAAATATATGTTCCCTATTCTTCTTGTATTTGTACTGTCTGCCAGCTTCTCGTTGGTCCTTGTGGAATGTAATTCTGCTTTTTGCTGCTCAAAACCACAAGGAAATGGATGTTTTTATACATTATTTTTCAACAACTAAGAAGCTTTTGATAAACTTTATACTGTATAATTTTTATAACTTTATTTTTTTGGTATTATTTTAAATGAACACATGGGTTAAGAAGAGGATAAATAAGTGATCCTAAATTCTTAATATCCCCTAAGTAGTAGGATAATCATAATCAAAAGATCATTTTGGCTTCAAGATGATATTTTTGTTCATTTTTGGTGGTGGTTTGGCGAAGTGTGGTTGGTAGAGTTGTTTTTGTGACATGATTGTTTTTCTTATTTTCAGAAAATATAACAGCTTGTTCATTGTGTTGGTCAGCATTGATACCCATAAAATTTACAAATGTATGTGATGTGAGCCATTTTATGGATCTAAACATATATGTACGATTGTATATTCATATTTATGTATAAATATGTTATATGTCGTTTATATGCGTGCGTGTACAAGTATGTGTTTTATGCAGATCCTCATGAATTAATGTTAGAGATCTAATTGACACAACGATGCTCTGATATTTATGTGTTAGAACTCTTTGGTGCCTTGTTAATTGTTATCTTGATTTTCGCCTTTATAGTTGTCTAAGAAATACTACATGATGCCAAAAGACTTAGAATATTATAATAGACTTACAAGTCTCATGGGAATTCTTGCGATTCATATATGGGGGAGTGTTTGTTGGGTGATCTAACAACCTTATCATAAAATACCTTTTGTTTTTGAATATGAGTTTATTGGTTAGACTTACATGTAGTTATTTGATTTTATAAGGCTTTAGATTGATATACTGTACTAGTATTGGTTTATTGGTATCCTTAGTCTTTGAATTTGTTGGGTGATCTAACAACCTTATCATTTAAACCACATATGATTCATGGTAAATTACTTTCTTAGGTTTCCAAGTTTCATGCGGGTAATGGCTCGGTGCTTAGATATTAATATGGGTTTGTATTGTTGGCTTCCGTAGAAGTGGCAAAATGGGTGGTTTGGTTTGGGCAGTTGGATAATGGATTAATGGGTCAAAGCAGGTTTGGATTGAAACTGGTCATTTTTTTAGTACCGGCTGGGTTCACCCAAAGACACCTTTTGTCCATTTTTATTATCTTATAACTGGTCATAATTTCTATAATAATCTCTGTCAACAAGGTGATTTACGAGGTTGTCAGCTATAAAGTTATATTTTGGGCGACATTCAAGCCCTTTGACTCGTTCCTTTCTTAGCTGGATCTTTTTGTTACACCCTTTCAAATTAAAATAACAAAAATCAACACATTAATAAATAATTGTGTAGAAATCGGTGAACTACTTCTAATCTTTCAGCTCGCATCAAGGTGGTGTTTGGATGATCATTTACAAAATGATTATTGCAATCTAAAAAACAAGTAACGAGAGTTGCAATCTTAGAAAATTTGATTCATTTCAGGGCGTAGGTAGTTTTACATTTTTCTTAGTAATCAGTTATCACTTCCTTGCATCAACTTCTTACTTGATTCTCTAAATTTTATTATGTTGACCTTAAAATTCAGAAACTATAACCAGCTTTCTCCAAACACTCCCTATCTAGTACCGTGTTAGGCATACATTTGACATTACTAGAAAGTCAAACATCTTCATGTGAAAACTTGGTTTCCCATCTTGAACCTAACTAGTAACTTCAGCCATTGGTTTGATAATTCATTAAAACCTTAATGTTGTATGAAAGCTTTTTAAATGCCAAAAATTTTATAACTCAGGGTATCCCGTCCTAAGAGTTGGCTCCTTTTTGTGATGCAGATGGATAATCGATCCTCCATTAGAAATGACGGTGCCAGCTAAGCGAACACCATGGCCTGACCCTGAACTCCCATCTAATACCCAGAAAGTGATCAGCAGCACCAACCAAGAGAACACTGAGAAGCGTGCAACAAAAACTCGAACCCCTAAATCAAGGCGCAGTTCACGCAGCAAAAGAAAACGTGAATCAAGAAACGCAGATGCACGTATTTCAGCTAGGAATTCTGGAGAAAAAATCAACATTTAGACATATTGGGTCAATACTTAAAAATGCTGGCTGGCAAGAAAGGAGGTGAAGAAATCTTTAATACAAAGTAAATAGGTGGTGTATCTTTAAAGCAATTTTCTTAATTTTTATTCTATTTCTGGGTTGGATACATGTTTGTGGTTGATTAATATTCAGAGGGTGGCGATTTGCTATGGTGCTTGACAAAGGGTAAAAACTTGTATACATTTTTGCCTCTTTACACATGCAATTTTTCAGAAAATACTGAACTGGAAATCAAGAACTCGACGTATTTACATACATCCACTCTAAACGTCTTGATGGACGGTATAATTCCATCCTGTCTATCGAGTCTTATCTCCAACTCATAACGTACTAGGAACATTTGGTGGAGGATTAAGAGCATTTTAAACCCGCGTTCATCTTGTCTTTGGCATGTTGAAGCAACTTGGTTTCGTAATATGTTTTCAGACTTATATTATCCTTTTTCATGATGAAAGCACAACTTATCTGTCATCCACGGCAACACACCAAACATTTTGAGAGCGATTTACATTTACTTACATGTGAACCTGACTTATAAGTTTGTTTCTCATACGCTAAAGGCTTCTTTCACAATTATTCTTGGAGTTTAATTAGGTCAAGTCTAAGAATTCAGGAGCTCCTGCTCGGACTTTGGAGAGTAGGGGTGTGTTAAGTATCAAAAAGATAATGGTTTATAGCTCTTACTCTTTTAATGTGTCTATAATATATGTATCAGACATGATATATGAGACAAATGTAAATATATATAAGAAAAAATTGTAAAAATAGTCCCTGTGGTTTGATCAAATTGCAAGTTTGGTCCCCAGATTTTAAAAATTGCAAATTTAGTCCAAATATTTGGAAGTTTGTTGCAAATTTGGTCCCCACCGTTAGTGTCCGTTAGTTTTTAACGATCTGGGGACTAAATATGCAATATAGTCAAACCACAGGGACCAATTGTGCAATTTTCCCCAAAATGTAAAAAACTAAAAAAATCAAATAAAAATTAAGAAATTAAAATTAAATTTTAAAAGATTCAAATAAACTTTAATAAAGAAATTCAATAATCGTTAAAAAAATAGAATAAAGGTTAAAAAATCAAACCAATTTTAAAAAGTAAATAAAAGTAACAATAAAATGCATATAAAATTAGAAAATGAGAAGTATGCGTAAAATTTTATTTTTTATAATTATTTTTGATGAAGTTTATATGTCATGTTTAAATCGAAGAATCCAAAAACCTTTTGAAAGTATAAATCCAAAAAACGAAAAATGAAATCAAGCCGTTTTTTTTTTAATTTTTTAACTTTAATATGATTTTTTCAATTTTTATCTTGAATTTTATGAATGATTATTCCGTTGTATTTTTATTTTTTTAGGTTTTTATTTAACTTTTTTTACTTTAATCGCATTTTTTTTTCTATACTTCTCGCTTTCTCTTTTTACATGTGTTTTAATTTTTACTTTTATTTCATTTTGAATTTGATTTGATTTTTTAATCTTTATTTTATTTTAAAAAAATTATTGAATTTTATTATTGATGTTTATTTGAATTTCTTATGTTTGATTTTAATTTCTTTTAAATTTTATTGATTTTCAATTTTTTTTAATTTTTAGAGCAAATTGCATAATTAGTCCCTATGTTTGATCATATTGCATATTTAGTCCCCAGATCGTTAAAAACTAACGGACACTAACGGTGGGGACTAAATTTGCAACAAACTTCCAAATGTTTGGAGTAAATTTACAATTTTTAAAATCTGGGGACCAAATATGCAATTTGATCAAACCACGGGGACTATTTTTGTAATTTTCTCTATATATAAAGTATAACCTTTGTTTATAACAATAAACATACAATAATCACTATCAGCTTTTACCATTTAAGAGCTTCAATTCCTTTTGCCATTCAACAAAAATGATATGGTTTTAATGTTTTCCATATTTTCTTACCGGTTGCCATGACATGTTAGTTGTTACTATAAACCCACATATACTAGGTAATGTTAACACTCATTATGTTTACCAAACTAAAATATATAATACACATGTAATAAAAATATATTATGTAATATTGCAATAGGGGAAAGTTCCCTTGAAAACCATGTTATAAATAAAAACCATGAAAACCAAGGCTTACATATATGTAAATACATGTTACAAAGTATACAATTAATAGTTACGTATATGTAGGGGTTATGTATATGTACGTACGTGTTAACAAGTGTACAACTAAAAGTTACGTACATATAACTCATACAAGTTACGTACACGTAAGTCGTTTCGTCATCATTGTCATTCCTTGGAGTTTAAACAAAATAATAAATAATGAACTCAAAAAATAAAGTTGAATTTACTCAAATATACTTTAAACAATAAGAAGGTCGAATCAATTATAAATTATGTGATGGGGAAGTGGTAGTTTTCACGGTTTTCATTTATAAACATGGTTTTCATTTGATACCTCCCCTATTACAATATCCAAGTATCCAACTGATTACCCAAAACCAATATCATACTCGTTTATCCCATCAAAAGCTGAATATATCAATGTACCTTAATATATATCTAAATTATAAAAAGTTATAATGATAGAAGTTAATAAAAAATTATAATATAATTAATAATATACTGAAACCAATAATCTAGTAGGTTAGCAATCAAGTAATATATATCTAAATTTAATATATTACTAATACTTTAAAAGACAAAGTGAATGCAATTTATGCATCGAGTATAACTAGAAGGGTGTCCGCGCAATGCGGCGGGACGACATTTTATGGTATATACGTGCATTTAATATTTTGTTATTCTTGTAGTAGTTTTACAAAAGTTTATTATATTTTTTCTAAGCTAAAATTTAAAGCACCAAATAAATGAGTTCTGCATAACGACTTGTATATACGCATTAACTTATTATACCTCACATAATACTGATAGTTTTATAAAAAAGTTTACACCAAAACGTTTAAAAATAAACACAGTTAAGTTGTAGTCTCAAAACGTTTTTAAATGTGATAGATTAAAAGATATAGCTGAAATCTTAAAACATATTAAGTTTTTTTGGTTTATGGGTAGATAATATAAAATTTTATGCAAGTGTTAGTAAGTGTAAGGTTATTATGTAACTAATTATAAGGAGTAATGTGTAAATAATGTTATAAATATTATTTTACCCTCAAAAGTGATTGTATCTTATGCATTGAATATAGTAAGTATTCTTAATTTTATGGTATCTTAAAATACCCATCTCATATGCTTTATATATAGTATAGAATACTCAATGCACATAATAATGTAATTTATTTAACTTTTAGACCTTATTTCGTGTATTGATCTAGGGTTATATTTTTAACCCTACAATCTAACTATTTGACCTCCTAAAACTTAATTATAGGTACATTTTATATCTTATGCTTATTTATTTGTTTTTTGGCTTACTCATCATTTTTGTTATTTTCTATGACTTTTATCTAATGACAGTTAAAATTTAATGATTTATAAATTTCATGTATACCATTGTGACGTATTTAATTTTATTTATGTTTAGGTGTAAACCTCATTTAAAATGGAGTTATGTGTTATAATATACAAGTTATCAAAGCACGAATGTACAAGTTGTCAAACTTATTCAACGAAACAGTTGTTTTATAGATTACTTTTTTCTTCCTACAACTTTAAAATATGTTGTTTTATAAAATCCAATTTTTGTACTTATTGCTATCAACGTTTTGGCATTTCATTATGACGTCCTTATTTTTGCGACTTCATTTTTACGTAAGGTTTCGTATATTATCAACGATTTCGCCGCAACGTACGAGTTTGCGAAGGTTTTATTTTTTATATAAAACTTTGAATGACTTTCAGGTTTGCTTTTCTTATATAGTGTAACATGTGTCATCGACACCCCATTCAACGCGTGAGTTCACAGTTACGTTTCGAAGTTAGGTTTTTTCACGGTTTTACACATCCGTCATAAAGTGATGTTCTGTCCTTTAATATAATGTTTCAAGTGATATCAATAACGTATAAGATACAAGATGTGTCTTAATTATATGAAGTTATGTATGTTATCAACGTCTCATTTGACGTGTGGATTATCAACAACATTTCAATGTTAGTTTTTTCATGGTTTTATGCCCGTGTCATAACGTGAGGGTCTTAATACTAGTTAGTAAATAATTTATAGAATAAACTTGAAATATTCAATATATCTCTAGTTTTTTAAACCATAAACATACACACGTATCTAACTTTATTCTTAAATGTATAGCATATCTATTGAATTCTCAACGTCATTAGAAAAGAATATAATAGTAAACACAACCGCATGGATATGAATAAGCTTCAAATCCTCATTTTTATAAGGTGAGTCGAATTGTTGATTTATATGATGTCTTAATATTAGCACTTTTTAAACTTAAAAAGCGTGTGAAGAAGCCCAAATACAAAACAAGGCTTCCTAAAAAGTAAAAACCCAAATTTTCTCTCGGGTCCATCAGATCCGAACTTACAAAAGGGTCGAGGCGAGGGTTGGTACTGGTATTATTTTGCAAAGAGAATAGGTTTCTTGGAAAGAAGGAAACTAGAAGAAGAACAAACCTACACCGAAGAGAGAACAGAAGCAGGTATGGATCCCAAGCTTACGGAGGTCTCACAGCTTTTCGAGCGATTCAAAGCTGCCTTAGTACGCAAGGATTTCGATACTTGTTCCAGACTTCTATCTCAGCTTAAGGTATCCTCCAAATTCATCATAAACCCTAATAATACTCGTTGTTTTTGACGATTTTTGTTTATATACGTGTTAACGTTCGTATGAAATTACAATTTGAGTAGATTCGTTAGTATATATTGAAGTTTTTCAGTTGATGTTACTGTAGGCCAGAATTGAGATCTGAGAAATGGTATTGTTCCTCTATGATTGAGATGGGCGTGTTATTGCAGTTATCTGTGCTAGAAGTGTAATAATGGACGGTTGTAAGATTGATTTGCATATTTGCTTATTGTATGAAACTCTATGAAATAGGATCAGGTTCATTTCTCTGTTGTTAAGGCTGTGACAATACCTTGAATCGGCTGATATGCTTTTGGATATACTGTAACAGAACCTTTGATGGTAGGGCTGTTATAACATGTCTTGCATGAGTGTGCACTACAAAAGATCTTTGTGATCACACATGTTTTGAGACAATTCTTAAACTTGCAGAGTTTGTTAGCATCTAGTAAAATGATGAGAATAACAAACAAACATACCCAGTGAAATCCTACTTAATGGGAGAGTCTGGGAGGGGTGAGATGAGGGCAGGCCTTACCTTATCTTATTGGTTATAAAAGGTTGTTTCTGAATAGACCCTGGCTACAAAAACCTTATTGTTCCTTTTTCTTGCAAGGCAAGTCCAAAGAACATATAAAAAACATAGTAGAATACTAGAATATAATAGTAGCAGAGATACCATAACCAGAACCATAACCAAACCTAGTAAATCTCATCTATAGCAAGGTTATTGATGGGGTTTGGGGAGGGTGGGATGTAGGCAAACCTTACCTCTATCCCAGGGGATAGAGACGCTGCTTCTAGCGAGAGCCCTGGCTCCAACGTATTCAATAGGAAGTAGGAAGAAAGGCCCCGATAAGAAGATAACACGATGCTCGGTAGGCAATCAAGTAGACCACAAGAAGCACACTGTGAGCAACAATATACAATGATGAAAAAGAAGCACAAATTGGCAGTAATTAATTAATCAGCAGTGCAGCACACACTGAGCAATCAATATTCAGTAGAAAACAAAAAACATACGAGGAACAAAGTATACAAGGATCAACAAGCAATCAAATATACATTTGTAGCGAGATGAGCAGAAGATAAAAGAGTAGGAAGGCATAAAAATTCCTAAACCTATACTAGCTAAGGCTAAGTACCCCTAAGACGAAAGGCCACTTGAACTAAAGGCACGCCCAAAACTACCGACACACCTAATCTAAGGCATTTCTAATCCTAAAGGCCAACCTAGCAAGTATCTAATGCCAACATCTATGACTGAAGGCAGCATAAGTGTAGTAATAGTAAACATAGGAAGCCCCCCGTAATATACTTAGATTTTAAGCTCCTCTCAAAATTACTAACCTTTATCTCACGTATCCAAGAGCTCTTATCATCAATCATGTCCTTAGAGAGGTGCAAATCTAACAAATTTTGCCTAATCTGCTCATCCCATGTTAGTTTTGGTCTGCCTCTGCTTCTCTTTCTTTCCACTATGAGCTTCTCATGCTTCTTACAGGTGTGGTGGTGATATATGTCTTCGCTATGCCCGAACTATCTCAATCCTTCCCTCCCTTATCTTAATTAAAATCCGTGCTACCCCTAATCTATTCCCAAAAAACTTCACTCCTTGTCTGATCCATCCTTGTGCGCCCACATATCCACCTAAACGTCTTTAGCTCTGCTCCCTCAAATTGACGCATTTGTGTTTGTTGATTGGCCAGCAATATGTTCTGTATGACACAACCGACGAGCTGCAACCCCATAGAATTTCCCTTTTAACGGCTCGGGGAATCTTTTGTCACACAACACACCTGAAACCCTAGCAACTTTCCCTCTTAAAACGATGAGAATACAAATAACAAAATTTCATGGTTTGATTTATTGCCACCAAAACACAAGTGGTTTTTTTCCTCCAAAAAAAGCTGTGCAGTAGTTTAAAAAATAGTGTGGAAACTGGAAAACAGTGCAGCATAAATACCTGGCCCAAACCGTCATACTTGCTGACTCAAAGCTGTTCAGAAAATTTGTAGTCAACACTAGTATGGCTTGTTAGAATTTATCGGGTTAAGATCAAGACTGTGAATTCTTCCTAAGTCTCAAGTTATGACTGATTAATTAGATTTCACATCTTCTTAATCAACTTTAGTCACAAGTATTAAGCTCAACCAATTTTCAGAAAAAGTTACACCTTAAGAAATACTTCGTATATAAGTTGGGAAACATGATACTATGCAGGAGTGTAGGTTGCTATTTCGGTTACATGTCATGTGTTCAAGATTGTATATTTGTATGCCGTCCAGTTGCCAAAAAAAGGAGATGGAACAAATGTTACCTTTTCATATCCTGTTTAACTCGATAACTCGCAGCAATAACATTGTATAGCAGCTATTTTGTAAAATTAAATATAATTTCTTTATCTTGCAGATCTTGTTGATAGAGTTTAAGAGCCTCCCACCATTGTTTGCTGAAACTCCTAATGCAATTCAAGAGTTAACTCTAGCAAGTAAGTATTCACTATCCTTTATCTTCCGTTTATATTTTATTTCTCATGATTTGAATAATCAACCAATATGAACATCTTTTTACTTGCATTCTCCATGCTCCTTTTTCAGCTCATATAAAGTCTATATTTGATGACAATTTCAGGGGATATTTACGAACATGCTGTTGTGCTTAGTGTAAAGATGGAAGATCAAGATGCATTTGAGAGAGATTTCTTTCAGCTGAAACCGTACTATACAGATGTTGGGTAAAGTTCCTTGCTGTGGATAATTGGTCCACAAAATTTGTTGTCAAATTTTCATTACAATTACTGGTGATGATCATAATCCTTTTTTGTTGGAACAGGGGTCGTCTCCCACAATCCCCCCAGGAGTACCCCATTTTAGGTCTAAACCTTTTGAGACTTCTGGTTCAGAACAGAATTGCTGAGTTTCACACTGAACTAGAGTTGCTTTCAGCCAATGCTCTCGAGAATCCTTGTATCAAGCATGCAGTGGAGCTTGAGCAATCCTTCATGGAAGGTGCTTACAATCGTGTATTGACAGCCAGACAGACTGTTCCCCATGAAACTTATGTTTATTTCATGGATCTCTTGGCAAGAACAGTCAGGTGAGAACTGTTTGATCTGCAATTTTAACATAACATTTTTTTCTTAATCCTCATAAAAGCGCAGTTATGGACAGCGGTTATGGTATAACTTGATTAAATTCATTTGCAGGGATGAGATTGCAGGGTGTAGTGAGAAGGCGTATGACTCTCTTAAGGTTGAAGATGCTCGCCAAATGCTGTTGCTCTCTTCGGACCAAGAACTCTTTGAATACATCAAAGAGGTGCCTAAATACTGCCATTCTTGATTAGCTTATTTCATTTCCCATGGACTGATGGACATATAGCAATCATCAATGTCATGTCATGTTTAACCATAATGTTCTAAATAATAATCATTCTGATATTACAATTACTGGTAGTGTTATCATACTAATATGAATTATGGATATGAATTGTTGAGCAGGAGCATCCGGAGTGGGAGGTAAAGAACGGATGGTTGGTATTCAACAAGGCAAAAGAATCAACTGCATCATCCAAGGAAATACCGTCTCTCCAGCTCATAAACCAGACTCTCAGTTATGCAAGGGAGTTGGAACGCATTGTTTGATCCATTTCCTCAAACATCGAATCAAATATTTCTTGATTTTGAAGAACTTGTTATTTGCTTTCCAGACCTTAAACTGGGACTGCTTTGTAATTTACTTCTAATGTCACTGTTTTGTGTTATTTTTAAAGTTGACCTCTAAACTCAGTGGGACTGCTTTGTAGTTTACCCTGATTTCAAAGGATTTACAATGTTGCTTGTTACAAATTTGCTGACTAGCCATTCAGGAAAGATTTAGGCGGTGAAAGGGTTATGGTTTGAAACAGCTAAACTGGTTTGAACCAGCTAAGTGCCTTATCTTTGTGCAATGGCTCATTGGTTGGGATCAATTGGGTGAAAACAGTAATTGCCATTTTTGCCAATGCCTGTGGGTCCTGACCCTAGTCACACTAAAGGGCAAAGAGCCCACCATCTCTCTTCTAACCAAATCCAACAGCTGTGACTGGATCATCTGTGATAAAAGGCGGTTGATGGTCTGGTAAAAGGTGCGCCATTTGTGGCGTTCCATTGGAAGAAAATGGTGCTTTTGGCAGTGGTATGGCCTGATCTAAACCATTTTTGAGCTCTAAGATCTTTTGTCGGCTTCACCTAAATATTGGGGACTCCATAAATGCATGATTTACGGGCACACATTGATTCATTGTCAAGCAATTCTTTCTTGACCTCGGCTCTGATGGTTCTGATGGTGACCTGCTATTTGGATTGTGGCTTTTGGTCTCATTTCGATTGTCGTCCATATTTTTATTCGGAAATGACAAAGAGGTTTGACCGTACAAGTATCAATATGCTGTCCATACATAATGAAAGAAAAGTCATATAAAATTGTCAACTAACGTTCCTACCCAACGTGATTGATTGAATCTTTATTTTATTGACACACTTGTACACGTCCACTTTCAAAATTCAAAATCGATGAAACAAGTTAAATATGGTGGTTTAAAGCTTCTAATTTTCTAAGATGATCAGATTGATGACCAAATTTCATCAAATAATCTAAGAGATCTGTTCCTAGACAATTAGGAATTTAAGATTATCCTTAACGAGTCGATACTATGGATCCTCAAGAGCGGACAAACCAAGAAGCTAGATACAGACAACAATAAGCTAATGGAATTAATTGATCCATATACTACGACGGACTACCACCATGAATGACATCTTACGGTTGACACAACATCCATATCTCATACTTGTTAAAGAAACCCAACTGAGACACAAAAAAAAGACATTTCTTGTCCAGATGACATGTGAAAGTGAAAGCTATTAATATCATAGTATAGAAATAAGGCTATACCGACCTACATGTATGCAAATACTACACATTTACTCTCTTGTACTTTGCCTTCTCTACCTACTAACACTATCAATGCTTACTCTCACACCGCATGAGACGTCTATTTGTGGTGAGACTAAAATATTATTTGTTTTTATGACAGCCGGATAAGAAAAGGAGGTACGATTAGCCTCTCCCTTAATCAAATTACAAAAAGTTGCTTTTTTGTAAGTACAAAATCATTGTTAGTCTCATTGATGGTCTCTTTATAACATTATACAACCTTTAAGACGTGTGAAATGAATTAGTTTCAAAAGCAGCAGTTGGTTGTGAACACATCAGCATCCCCAACCTTATCTGTCCCCCATTTGAAACCTACTTATGAGTCACCCTTCCAACAACTTTTACCACCCCCTGAAGAAACAACATTTGTATCTAACATATCATTAAGGCAGGTATAGGATTACGGATTACCATAGAAGGGAATATAACGACCACGTAAGCTACTAACTAACTAAGTTTAACTGAATGATATCACTTTCATACAATTTAAATTTTCATAATCAACTTCTTCGTATGAATCTAATCTGTCATCTCAGATTGCTGATCATTAAAATTATAATATAATATTAAACAATTAAGAGAAAATATATAAAGGAAGAAAGTGGTTTCAAATATAGTGTTTAAAGTTATTAGCAAATAGCCAGATAGTCCATGTGGTAATATCATGTTACGGTTATGGTTCCAAGTTATAAAATTACATCTATAGACCACAACTTTCAATGTTCATCCAACTATAATAATTTTGGTTATTTTTACCAAGAGCAAAGAATGTATGTTCATCATAGTAAAAGCCTAATTCAACATATCAACTGTATGCACTGGCTCAAGAAACCAAAGCAAAATTAAGCACCAAATAAATAAGGTCGATTTTGACACAAATCATTTTGCATGCCACAAGCTACAATTTTAATCGCACATGGTACCATAACAACAGCAACAAACAGCGATCATATGGTATGCGAAGTAATTTGTGTTGTGTTCAAATTACCACTCATGAATTACACAACAAAAATGAGAAAGAAAAAAAAAAACCAAGTGTTGATCAACTCTAGTGTAGTTTTAATAGAAAGATAAGAGTCACAAGCTACCACTGGAACTGCTGTTACCACCTGACCACCTCCTGAAGGTGCAAGCCACAAGACCCCTGCCACCCAAAAGCCCAAACCTTGTCTTGAAAATGGACCCTCGACCACTAGAGCTCGTAGCCAGTGGCTCAGGTTGAGCTGCGGCCACTTGGTTCGTGATAGCTGGGAACTCCAGTGGGTCTTCTTGTACACCACCCTCACTCGCGCTTGCATCCACATTTTCAACTTCCACATCCAAATTGACCACCAACGATCCCCTCCTCGCCCTTAGCCAATCACGAACTTCACCTGTAACGTTCTTGCATTTCTTCACCTTAATCTTGATCAAATTAGGGCACCCCCAAGCAAAAGCCTCAATCCCTTCATCAGATACAGGACAACCCTTGATGCAGAGCTTCTTCAATGCAACACATTTTGATGCAATACAAGAAATCTCACCATCAGCTATCGTCTCGCTTCCACATAACGCTAATCTTTCCAACTTCTGACAATTCATAGCAATTGCTTCTAAACTTATCGAGCTAGGGTTTATCCCAATCAAAACCAGTTCTTGAAGGTTTGCACTGTGTTTCGCAATGGCCATTAAACCATCATGCCCGATTCTATTCGTCTTCCAACCATCAATATGAAGCTTTCTCAAGTACTTACAGTGGCTAGCTACTGCAATCATCCCAGCATTACTGCAATCTGGAGTCTTCACAATATGCAAAATCTCCAGATTTGAACAATTTGAAAGTGCAGAAAGACCTGTATCACTCACCTGAATCCTCTCCAAATGAACTTCAGATAAACAGCTATCGACACCAGCGACCGATTCAAGTATCCTATCCCAATCGCCTAAACAACGAATCAATTTCAACGTTTTCAGCTTCTTCGCACCGGAGATCAACGGTGCGAACAACTGGCCGTTGTAAAGCTCCTTAAGATGCACCGATTTGAGCGAAACAGCAGCGGCGCCGGGGCCAATCGCCTCCGCGGCTCCGCCATCGGTGACGCCTCGTAACCGCTTGACCGAGAGTTCCTCAAGAGACGAACAGTTATCGAGAAGCGCGTTCATACCTTTAGCCCCAAACATACAAGATCCACACGAGAATTTCTTCAATTCCTTACAGTTTTTCCCCAACGCTGTCATACCTATATC
Source organism: Flaveria ramosissima (assembly GCA_025215565.1). Classification (NCBI taxonomy): domain Eukaryota; kingdom Viridiplantae; phylum Streptophyta; class Magnoliopsida; order Asterales; family Asteraceae; genus Flaveria; species Flaveria ramosissima. Next base: position 82,223,310 of record CM046035.1, read on the forward strand.
GGTGATTTCACGGCAACCACGGAGCTTGAGGCGCGTGAGCTTCCGGCACCGGATGGATATCAGAATCAACCCACTGTCATCTACGCTAACGGATCTACGGTCGCACCGTAAAGAGAGCTTCGTCACCGAATCGAACCGTGAAAACATTGACGAGATGAAGGGGAAGATGTCCGATTGGGCGTTGAGCGCGAGGCGGTGGCGACTCTGGCCTTCGACGAGCAGCCACCGTTTGCACACAAGCGAGCACCTTTTCCGGTCGCCGGAGCCGAGGAACTGGAAAACTAGGGCTAAACAATCATCGGGAATTTCGGCAGTATAGTCGATATAACCATCGGAAAACTCACCGTAAACGTCATCTTTGAAAGCAAGAATCTCCGATCGAGAAGATGAGGAAGACGATGAGAGAGTGATAGGGCGGTGGTGGGTTGACGCCGCCGGCGACGGCGACGGCGACGGCGAGTGGGAGGAGGAAGATTGCCCCATTCAGATGGAAGTTGTCTGGTGCCTGGTGGTGGTGATTATTATTGTTATTGTTATTATTATTATTTTTGTTCGGGTTGGTTTGTAACTTTATGTTTATATAAATAACAATAAATCAATAATAATAACAAGTGGGTTTGAAATGAAAAAGGGGAGTTCGTGGAAAACGGGTTGGAATGATACGGGTCGTCGCTTGTGGCCGACCCGACGTCAACTGGGGGGGTGGGGGTGATCACATATGTTGAGCTTTGAGAAGACTTGGTTTATATTTATTTGGACTATGGAATATGGAAAACAATAAGATGCCAAAGTGCTTTTTTTTATTTGTTTAGTGGTTATAAGAGTTTGTTAATTTTTTTAGATGTAACGGTTTTGACTTGTTCCTTATAAGTTGTTTGATTTGTTTTTTATTTCTTGAGTTTTAAAAATGTATAGATGGATGGATATAGGGTTTGACACTTTGAATGACTAAATCGTAGTTTTGAAACCGGAACGGTTTAATTATAAACCAACTTTTTTGCATGTTAGGTTAATATATGTTGGATTGCGTCTAATTAAATTGATGGTTATACTTGATCTGGTAATGCTTGAGTGGCTTCATATGACAACACTAACTGAACTTTGATTTCAATTTCAAAATATGTCACGGTTGTTATATTTGAGCCGGAACAACTAACCTTATCATTGTCGGATGTCGACAAGATTTAGATAAACCTCATTGTGGTTAGCTATGGATTGGACGAGGATGGTGGACCTAGGAATTTCTTTCACCGGGGGCATAATTTTTTGATTTCTATGTCCATTCAAATGGATATTTACGGGTTGGATTACTTATATATTTAGATTTTTTTAATGTACAATTAAGAATTTTAATTTAGTCGTCACTTTATATGGTATTTGAAGATGATTTTAATTTAACCCGAGGGTTATGTTTTAAATGTTTATGTTGTTCAGTAAAACTTTCTTAACAAGAAGGTATTAAAAGTAGACTTTTAGCTAACTATTAGTTATTAATATAACCATAACTAGTTGTAGTACTAATAAATGATATCATATGCCTCTATTCAGGAGGTTGAGCTTTGAAAACCTATCCCCAAGGAGCCAATTAATGGTCATAATTTTTTTAAAGGCAAAAGATTTTTATTAAAAACCACTCTAACCAAGCAACCAGTGGATGGAGATTGTAACAAATACACTAGAGGAATAGAAAGGGGAAAAAAATGTTACACCCAATGACTACATAGCTAGCTACCAAAGAAGCAAAGGCCTGAATATTTAAAGTTGCATTAGTCTGCCCAATTCAAGGAATATATATTTGATCCATACGCACCATATGACTCTAAAAAACAATGGCATAATTTTAATTCAATGTAAGGCTTGAGACGAAGTGAGAGAGGATTACTTTTCTTGTATAATGTACATGACTTGTTTTTAATTAATGTTACTGATATATAAACTTCAGATTTTTTTCCCTTCTAGTATTTCAGTAATGCTTTTATTAACTTTATTTTAACTAATGTTTGGAACATATGTAATTATTAATATGTTTATACTCTTATTTGTTTGATTAATTGTTCTGGTTAATAAGTTTAGTAGATTAAGTAGACAACATCTGAATAAGACTTGTATTTCTCATATGTTTTCTAGTTTACGGGTCTCTAACTAGTTTATCAAGCTGGTCAATTTGATTCCTTTCCAGTCGTTTTTAATTATTGATGATTTTAAAGAACACCTAAGATTTCTTTAATCAACAAAATCATATAAATTTGACTTATATATTTAATTATTTATACAGTAACATGAGCTTATTTAAATGTGAAATGAGGCAATTCAGGATCCAAAACGTTTGAATTCAGTAGGAGGGTTGGATCTGCATGTGTAGTAATAAGCAAATATTAAAGTTTGACTTTTGAATACAATCGGAGAGGTCGTCATTTTGACCAGCCTACCAAAAAGAAACGAAGACGTGGTCATTTGAAATTTCAACTTCATTGACAGCCATTTACGTTACCAAACTAGTGCATCTTTTTTTTTTTAATAATTTAAATCATCATTACAATTTTTTTCAATTTTTTAGTATGACTTAATACATGTTATTTATATTCTCACCGTCTAACACACGTATTTCTCGTGGTTTTATTCTGTCTAAATAATATTTTTTATCGGAATATCACAGTTATATAAGACACTAGCCTATAAACCTGTGTGACATACATGATGCAAATAATAATATTATACAAATAAAAAAGAAAATTTTATACGTGTAAATTAAAAAAAAAACCCATGTATTACACGGTTGCATAAAATATAATATAATTCATAAATTGTAAATTGAGTATTACATATGATAATGAAAAAAGATGAGAAGTTATAGTGTAACTATCTTTCGTGACTGAAGAAGATATGTTTTTTTTAACTCTTGTATGACGTATTTCTACGGGGTTGCATGCTTTAATCATGGAAATACTTGTATACATCAGCCTAGTGCTGTTCACGAACCGAACCGAACCGAACGCAGCTCCGCTCGAACTCGGTTCGGTTTCAAACCGAGCGGCTCGGTTCGGTTCGAATTTACAAATTCGAGCGCAAACTACATGCTCGAACTCGATTCAGTTTTAAACCGAGCGCTCGGTTTTGTTTGGTTTCGTGTTATAATTTAAAGCAAAACTAATAATTCATTCAAAAGTTTTAATTTTCAAGTTCCAACCGTAGTATCTTCATCAATGCTTGTGCAAATGTTCTTTAAGACCAAATCATACAAAATCTAACATCAAGATATCGCGATTAGGAACATGTCAGAGTGTCGGGCTTCGGACTTTGGAGGCGGATTGTCGGAGGCGGACTTCGGGGTCGCATGTCAGAGTGCCGAAGGTTGGGGGTTACATGTCCAAGTGTCGGAGGTCACCGCCTAGGCAGTCGGTAGGGAGGTGGGGGATACGAGGGACGGCTGGAAAGTGGTGATGAGTGGAATGATGAAAGGATTTTGAAATGTGAAGTGATGATTTGATTAAAGAATTAAATCTTTACATTTGGGGTTGTTGATTTTTTGACTAAATAATTAAAATAGAGGTAATTGGTAAATAACTAAATAGATTAACAAATATATAATATATAAAAACTAAATTAAAAAATAATTCAAACGAAACCGAGCGAGCGACGAGCGAGTGTACCTTTGCTCGTGCTCGGTTCGTTTTCAAACCGAACCGAGCCGCTCGGTTCATTTACAACCGAGCCAAAATTCGAACGAGCAAAAATCTGAGCTTTTTTCGAGCGAGTTTCGAGCGTCGAACTATTTGAACAGCCCTACATCAGCCTATGTTTCATGTTACAAAATACAACGAATACATTTCATGGACTCTTTTAATTTGTTAATAAACTAACATGATAATGAAAATATAAACACCATAGATTACTACCGCATAAACAACCGTTAAAAATAGTAAAATATACAACTTCAATGAAAAAAATGTATGATTAGCAGATGTGGCAGTTTGCCCAGCCCCAAGATTGCAGTAGAAAAGCAAATATATATTACTAGTTTACTACAATCTCTCTTTCCCATCTAACCCAAAATGTTGATGCAAAAAATATAGTTTTACCACCTAAACAACAATTTTGTAGTGAATTACTAGATAGTATTCAAGTTTTATTATGCGGTACATGTTATTTATATTCTCGCCATCTAACACATGATATTTCTCATAGTTTTATGCCTTGTAAATAAAGTTTCTTTATTCGACTATAACAGTTATATAAAACATAATGCATTTACGTATACTTATAGGTAAGTGAGGATATAGAAAGATAAAAGGAAGCCTAGATTTTGATTCTTGAAGTGAAACAAACATAGATGATAAAAATCTTAACCACTGATTAAAATATGATATAGAAATTTAAAATAGTTTTGTTCGTTTGTGATTGTGTAATGGTTCTCTTTAAACCTTCCAACATTTTTAAATACATATACATATACCAATTCGTAGGTACACTTAAATATTGTTTATCAATAGAGAAATCCAACATCTTTTAAACTTGTTCGTCATAAAAATGTTTGACAAGATGAGAGGTAAGAAATTATTCATTTGACGAGGTTTTTCATTTAGCAGGAGATTATATTCAAATGTTGGTCGATCAAGAAACCCATCGTCTTCTAATATATATATTTCTAATGACAAACTCATACAACCACTAATTCCCTACCAAACTACAATATATGTTCACCACAAGACTTGAACTCTCACCACTTGAAACCATGTACCCTCACTCATCTCATCTCAACGACTTTCGAGTTCTCCCGCTTCACTGAGACCGTTGTTTCTACTACTTCAAAACTACAAAAACAAGCTTCACGGACCTTCCTTGACCATCTTAGATCAAACTATGAATGAAATTATGAGGACATTCATCATTGGCTCTTGGGTTTAAATCCGATTTTTAATGTTTATTATAGTCTTTAATCTAATACATCTTTATCATCTATATGGATGCAACTATGCAAGAATGAAGTATCAAATTGTATAATTAGCTCACCGACTTTTTGTCATAAGGCGACGTGTATCTAAACTCAAGTCAATGGAAGTAGAGAAGTTTATGTTTCTTTTGACATATCATTTAGACAAAAATCTTTGAAACGGCTATTGGTTATGGGAAAATCATATTTAGTTTATTCTTGAACTATGTCTACCGTTAATTTATAAATTTTTAACACGAATTCAATTCATGACTTCTAGTCAATTATCATGTACTGTGGTGTTAATTCGTGACACCACACAACTAGTAAATAATCACAAATTTGTTTGTTATGTTTATATATAATTTATTAGATGGATCATGTTTGAATTGGCATGTCTAATCCATCAACCTATTTTAAATTACATTTTATCGTCACCCCCAAAACAATTTAACCTATTCACAACCCCAAACATGTTTAAGACATTTGTAATATGTTTGGAGCTTGATTACAAATGATTTAAAATCAACTAGTATGTTTACAACTCGTCAACCTATGTTCAAACTGCACGATTAACTGTGCACGAGTTAAGTTTGATGTTTTTATCTCAAATAAATAGATATGTCATCATTGGGTTTATCAATTTAACCCACCACGACAAATTTACCATATTATGATACATAAATTTTTGAATTAATTTTAATTTTACTCCCTAAGTTTTGAAAAAAGTAACTATTTTTCTACCAAAATATCAAAAACATCAATTTATTTTCATAAGTTCATAAGTTGATTCAATTTTAATCTAAAAGTTTTATTATATTGCATCAAAATTGAATCAACTGATGAAACTTGTGGAATAAAATTGAAACAAATCATGAAACTTTTGAATGTAAATTGATGTTTTTAATAATTTGGAGAAAAAATGATTATTTTTGATAAACCTTAAGAAGCAAGATCAAACTTTATTCTAAACTTTTATAGCTACTCTTTAATATAAGTAAATCAAAAGAATACTTTAAAACATGGTTTCTTAAAAAAATAATAATAATTAGATTGTACAAACATGACATGCGATAAGTGTGGTGGACCGTTTCTCCAGGCCTTGATTCAGCTTATAATTGTTTCAATGAGAAATGGGCCTAGTTTTCTTAAACTAAAAGGTGGGCCTGATCTTTTTCAAACTAGTAAGTGGGCCAGAGGGGACTCAATTGAATAAAGCTTAGCGTTCAACTGTTTACATTTAACAGAAAGATTGGGCCTACTGTTTTTATGTAATGGGTCAGTTTTATTTGTTTACTATTAAATAAAGCTAGTTATAGGTGTAAAAAGCCGATTTGAGTTCAAACCGGTTCGGATTTGAAACCTGATATGATCGAACTGTTTTCGCTCAAATTGACTGCTTACACATACTACCAAAAAACTAGTTAGATCTTGCCCAAATAAAAAATATTTTGAATATTATTGAAGTATTAGAGTTTTATCATTTAATTTAAAAAACATTTAAAGTTGGTAATGATCAGAAGATAAAGACTCCTGTATTAAAAGGCTTGTAATCCGGGTCAACCCAATAATTTGAGTAATCCAATAGAAATAGCCTGTTTAGGGTCCCAATTTTTTACGTGAGTAATTGTTTCGATTTTGGATTGAACTCACCAACAATATTAAATTACGATTACAATTATTTTTCTAATGAATAAATTACCATTTTTGTCATTCGAGTTTATTATGAATTTCGTTTTTCACTAGTAAACGAAGAAAAAAACAAAAAAACATCTTTTATATGTGTATTTTGTTATAGTGTAAGTTAGTTAAGCTAAATAAATGTAGTTTTTAAGCGGCGTTTAGTAATTCTCAACATATTCGTTGTTATTAATAGAATGCATCTTTATATATAATATTATTTTTTACTAAGTAAATTCTTATTTTAGTTTTTCTTGCCTGCTACTAATTTAATATGTATATTTATAAAATAGTTTCTAGAAATCATTTGTTTAAATCAACAAAATAAAGTTCATAAGCTAAGTAACATTTATAATTGAATGAAATGTGATTATTCTGAGAAACTCCAATAAATCTTATAAAATAAATTTCACAATTAAATTCTTAAAGTATTGGCCATTAATTAAAATAAATAAACTTATAGTTATATTTGTTTCACGATTTTGGAATGTAAAAGTATATTGGACAATTTTATAAAACCAAACATTCAAAGATATTGTTAGTCCGAAATATTCAAAGAAGTCTATGAAACCAAATAACCCCTAACTGTAGAATAGAATAGTATGTATATTCGTTTTGTCATTCACTTGTTAACTTATTATATTCTTCACTAGGCTAAAGTTCCGTGTAACACACGGGTTCAATCAAAAAATATTATTGTTGTTTAAAAAGGTGCGTAAGTTATAATATTATTGATAATATTTTGTATATCGACTTTTACGTATAATTTTTAACATTAGCTATATCTAACATTAGTAGGTTTTCTCTATTAATATTTATACGTCTAAATAGTGTATAATATGAAATGAAATAACTTTATAAATAATAACTTTAAGTAACAAACAAATTAAATTGAACATGAAAAATAATATTTCAAATTCATAAACATCCGAAAATTTATTTGTATACAACATTTGATATTTTGTTGGTTATTTTTCTATTATTATCTAATATTAATAGTTTTAACCTTTATTTGTTTTAAACTCGAGATAATGCAACATAGAGCTGATCATGATCCTTATTAAAAAACAAACCAACTTTGTATAGCGATTATCTTTGGCTTTTGTTTATTGTCATTTCAAAACATATTGATAATAGAAACTGTCTTTTTTGAAATTTAAAATAAATCCTTTTGTCTGAAGGGTGTCAAAATCAATCGTGAAATAAAAGTGTGATTTTCAATATTACTTGCAGATACATCAAAACAATTTATTCATACCAAACGAATTCCAATCAAACATAATAATAATAATAATAATAATAATAATAATAATAATAATAATAATAATAATAATAATAATAATTTGGCAGTACATATAAAAAGAAATAAAAACATTTAAAAAGTAAAAACATGTAATACATCTTTACAGATGGACTGTTGAAGCAGATCACCCTCAAACAAATTTAAAGTAAAATAATATTAATCGAAAAACACAATTATAAACAATAATAGGTTCATAATTGCAGAGGATGAAAGCTCAAATATAACAAAAAATAAATACATTTTGTTGAAGAAAACTTGATAAAACCGAAGCCAAAATGAGAACGTAAATAAAGTTTGTCGAATGTGATATCATCAGACTTTATAAAGACAAATTGCGAGGGTCGTAAACCTGGGATGGTTGTGAAATACTTTAAAATCGGGTATGATTTTATTTTCAAAAAAGGATACCCATGAATTTCTTCAAACTGAAGAGGAGTCGATTAAAAAATTTTGTAACTTTCGTCAAAATTTGAATATAAACAGAGTATTTAATGGAAAAACACAATCAAGGAACTGATTTCATAGATGAAGAAAATCATAAATAATTTGTACAATTTTTATTGATGAATTATTTAAAAAAAAAAAGAAATATTAGGCATGATTTAATTTCCAAAAAAAAGATGTGCTCTATTTTAGGGTTAAATTTCCAAATTTTTCTTAAATATCTCTTGTATAGAAGTTGACTTTTAATCAAATGAACCTAGACTAACACTAAAAACGGATACATATTTAGGCGGGAATTGAAAAAAATAGAGGCTTAAGAGAATGACACGTGACACCAAAGTTATTGTTTTATTAATAAGTATAGATTAGATTCTAACTAAAGTTATTATCAGAATTTATTTATTAATTAATTACTGTAAATACTCACTTAATAATATTATCAGAAGTTGTTTATTGAAAATTACTACAACTGATTCTAAAACATGTTAGCGAATTAAAAGCATTAAATTATATACTAATTAGAAAGTATATTTTACATATATTTTCTATTCTGAACGAATTATATTATACATTATGCATTTTCATTAGATTATTTTAATATTCAAAATTGAAACTTCATCATTTTTGCAAGAACGACCCCTAGAATCAACTTTGTTCTCTTCAGTCCCTCAATGTTTTATTTCCTATACCTAAGAACCCAAATGTTAAGAATCTGAAAACTTTAACAAAATACACAGACATGTTACAATAATCCTTAATGATATTATAAGAGCATTCATATCAACATCGTAATTCATATCCTCATCTCTTAATTTTAAGATAAACATGAAAAAATACGTAATTTACACCTATATCAGGTTTTACCGTTCTCCTATTATATTAGGGGAAACCATAATGGTTTAGAACTCATTATTCATCTCTCAAATATATTATTTTATATTTTTCATTAGTGATTGTGAGTGGAAGAGAGAAAAAAATAATAAAAGTTAAACAACTAAGTATTGTTTAATTGAAATAAGGATAGATATGAGAAAGCTTACGTGAGAGAATGAATAAATTTTTAAGGGATGATGATAGTTTTTTGTTAATTATGAGATATAAGAATGAAGAAGATAGTGTGAATGCTCTAAAAAATTAAGTAATAAAATAATAATTATGATAACTCATAACAGATATCATGTCACAAGTGCTAAAGTTTAAAACACGCAATAAATTAAATTACTTGATGTTTCTTTCGTATACAATTATTTAAAAGTGACTAGTAACTTAAAATCTTAATTTTTCCTAAACTTATTAAATATCATTTTCTTTTAAGATTTACAAAGTAACGGTCACATATATGTCATGCATCCGTTGATGAAATACGACAAACAATAGATATTCTTGAAACATATTTATTAAAAAGTCGTATAAGATTCACATGTTTGATCCATCCATACAGCATAAATTCCGTGACACCAATTCACGTTTATATTCGAATCTATGTATTAATATCATATGGTAGAGCGGTTTACTTGAAAACATTTTCTTATGACTATGAAAATTTATTGCTAGTAAATTCATAGAACATAATAGTATAAGGCTAGCCAATAGAATCGAGCAAATTGTAGCTTGCTTTGGGTATGTGATTTTCAAGAGTTTACAATAACGAGAATAAAAATCAAACGAACCTAAGATCTCTGATTTGGAAAATCAAATGTTTACCATTACACCACTTTAGAATAACTTTATTTGTGATTTGAAGGGACAGTTTTGTAAATCGGTTAAACTTTAAGACTAAATGCAAAAAACACGCAGAAGCATAGGGACACATTAGCAATATTAACCTATAAGATCCTGCCACACAGAGACTAGTCACAACCCATATATGCAATTGGATGTTGCAATTACATCAATTTCTTGTGGCCAAACAGCCCCAAATCTCTTATTAAAACCTTCATCAATATATTGAAAATTAAGGTTTATAAAAAGCATTGTGTGTGTTAAAGAAAGGGGAGGATAGGGGTGGATTGTCTTTCAATTAAATCCTCTCCCTGTGCTTGCTTCTTTTGGGTTCGCTGAAATTGCAGAGGGATTAGTGTGTAGACATATATATACAGAGTGTGTGTGAGAGAAAGACTGTGATACACAACACAAAGCTATGTTACAAAACCTCTGTTTCTTCTTCATTTTCTTGGCTTCTTGAAGACAATGAATAGAGCCTCTTACATCCTCTTCTCAAAAGAAGAAGAAGATGGTGTCGAAACAACAGAATGTGTGTCCCCCAAACCCTATCTTTGCTATTGATGATGCCCTTTTGTGCGACGAACAAGAAGACGATTTCGATTTCGGATATGGGTTTGGTTCATCAGACCAAGAAAATCAAATCTTGAAGGAAAAAGGTCCGACCTTTAGTCATTTTCAGCAAGATCTTTTGTGGGAAGAAGATGAGCTTTCTTCTCTTTTATCCAGAGAGAAAAAACCCCATTTGATCTACGATGAATCTTTAATTGTTCTTAGAAAAGAATCTGTTGATTGGATGATTAGAGTCAGTACCCATTATGGGTTTGTTGCGTTGACAACCATTTTGGCTGTTGATTATTTCGATAGGTTCTTGATGAGCCCTTCGTTTCAGAGGGATAAACCATGGATGAATCAGTTGGCTGCAGTGGCTTGTCTTTCTTTAGCTTCTAAAGTTGAAGAGATCCAAGCCCCTTTGCCTTTGGATTTGCAAGTAAGTGTTTTATTGAAATTTAACTGCATTTTATGTGTTTGTGAAAGTGCAAAAGCTGATTTTGTAGTGGAATTGATGGGATTTGTTCAGATGGAAGGATCAAAATTTGTGTTTGAGTCAAAGACCATTATGAAGATGGAACTTTTGGTGTTATCCTCTCTTGAATGGAAGATGAATCCAGTGACCCCTTTTGCATTCTTTGATTACATTATGCGTAGGCTTAATTTAATGACTCATAATCTACATTATGAGTTCCTGCGGAGGTGTGAGCGAATTGTATTATCTGTTATCAATGGTAAGCTTATGAATGTGCTTCCCAAATCACTGATTTAATCGTGAATTCATGAAATTGGTTGCAATTTCTTTCGAATCGAGTGGCTGATGTTTGTTACAATGAATGTAGATTCAAGGTTTCTGGGGTTTGCTCCATCTGTGATGGCTGCTGCTATAATGTGCATTGTTAGCAAGGAGATTGAGCCTGACAACACCTTGGATTACCGAAATCAGCTTATGGATCTTCTTAATATCAGTGAGGTTTGTTCTTCATTTCTTTATGTAGATTCATTTTCATTAAAAGATATTTGATCATTAAGCATATTGAGTCCTTTCTCACATGCATTTCATACAACTTTAGCTTATGGGTTCGTCAAATTGAAGTGACAATAGTGTTTGCATCTGATTCTGAACACATGTTTAAGTCTAATTTGATACCTATAGCAGCTATATCTACTGGATCAGTAATCAGCTGCATTGAGTAGATTTTATGATTAAATCATTGTGCAAACCAAACACTGTCTATGTGTTTGATTTTGAATTGATTTCGTAACCTTCTCATAGGCAAGGATACACACACTTTATGCACATGATACATGAAGTGCATACTGCATACCCCTGAAAATCATGGATCTCCCACCTTACCTTTTTAAAGAAATGATGCTAAGATATGTTGAATTGCTCATCTTTACAGGAAAACATAGACGGGTGTTCTAAATTCATCACGGATGTATCAAATAATCATGGAACTTGTTATTTCCAAACTCACAAAAGGAAATACTCTTCGGTTCCTGGAAGTCCAAGTGGTGTAGTTGATGCATATTTCAGCAGTGATAATTCTAACAACTCGTGGGCGATTGCATCATCTGTCACATCATCACCCGAAGCTCAATTCAAGAAAACCAGAACTCAAGAGCAGCAAATGAGATTGACTCCAGTCAACCGTGTTTCCATCAGTGTTCTTAGCAACCCCCATTGAACTCCGATTAATCTGCTATCTCCTTAGTATGGTATTTAATTTATAATCTCTTCTTGGATATTCATTTGCCAAAGTATGTTGTTATCATGCTGGTACATTGCTACCCTTATTCTATAACTTTGTTTCTGGTCAAACCCATGTGCCGGAAGAACACATGTTCTACATTTGCTTCAACTATGGATATCTAAATTTGATTCAGATATATGAAGTTGCATTAAATTGAGAGATTCGTGTAGTTTTCTCTCAAATTGGCTACATTTTATCTGTCATTCAGTACTTTCTGATATCAAACTGTGTAAGGGGCAGTGTTGTCTCTAGCTATAAATGCAAGGCATACTTTTCAGTTCTCATTTTGAATCATGACACTTGTTGAATATCATAAATCAATAAGTTAAAGGTGGGTAGGATCATAAATATATATACTGGTGCCCCGGTAATTGTCAAGTCAGTTGAACATTCAAACATAGGAGATGTATGTTACAAAGTTATGATTTTGATTCTTGTTTGCAGACTACTAATTACTTATTGAATTAAAAGGATTGATTATTTAAACGTAGGAGATAGATATTACAAAGTTAGGACTTTGATTCTAGTTTGCAGACTACTAATTACTTCCTGCATTATAAGATTAATAATTTACATATTTTTTAACATGATGCTCCATTTCTGCACAATGAACAATATGGACAAAAGGGTAGCTCCTTGTCTGTTGACTTTTGAATTTCTTGAATTGAAGCCTCCTAATTTGTTATTAAGGATTAGACTTTCAAGATTGTTAATTTTTTAAAATAGATAGGACTAAAAGGTCCTAATTTATATTCAATATCATTAGCTTTTCAGGATTCTGAAGATACAAACCATAATTAACTCCTTTACATCTGCATAACAAAGTCAAGAAAAGCATGTACGTCAAGAATCCGAGTAATAGACCTCGCACTTAAAGAGTGATAAATCATGTTAACGAAAAGGGTCCTATAGATAGTCCATATATTCCTCATTTCTAATGGAAATTTAAAAAGAAAATTAAACCAATTGTAATTGGATGAATGAATTATTCAATTGGAATCGATAACATAACACAATAGTTGTTAGAATAAGTTCTAACATGCATATACTGTATTGAATGTGATTATTTGGCATTGGATATGATTAGAAAACCTTGATTCTACATTTCCCATGACATAATTTTTCTTTTTTTAATATAGTGAAAAATCAGTAGAAAAAACAATTTTGATCATTGAGGGACAGGTGCAAAGGGAAGATCTTGTAAAGATCAAAAGTAAAATGTGGTATGGATGTTTGGGAGTATTTGACTATAAAAATAAAAAGATATGGGGAACCTCTTGAGTTTGTGGGGTCTGTCTTTGTCCCACATGGCACTCCTATTCAGTATTCATTGCTTTTCCTCTACTCTAAGGTTGTTTGGTGTATGGTTTGACATTAGTTGTAAACCAACAATAATTTTTCATTATAATAATTCTGAGGTGAAAGAGAGATTTCAATGTCTAGCAATGCAAATATTAGGGTCCACCCAAATAACTTTAGAATGATATATGATGAATGCTCTCTTCCCTCTAATGTCAAATTTGACTTAGTCAACTTTTCCATTATTGGTTCACTCATAAGTAAAAAAGTAAAAACCTTGGTGTGAATTCACTTTCTTGTACCTTTTGCTGTATTCTTGGTAAAATAATCTCAAAGATCCAAAATTTGTGATTAAATTTTACTGAATACTTACAACCCTTTTTACTGCTTCATCCTTTCTTTCTGGTGAAAGAGAAAACAAACTGAAACATACAAATCAAGGACTTATAATCTCAAAGAACCAATATTTATGATATAATTTTGTTGAATAGTTTAAAGCACTTTTTATTACTGTTTGAATCTTTTCTTTCTGGTCAAAGAGAAAGCAAACTGTTACCTACAAATTAGACACTTTGCTAAGGATGGGTTTCTGCTAGGCTTCCCTCTTTGAGTTTCTTTTTGTCAGAGAAAAGAAACAAAGTGTGAATACACATATCATTGGGACCAAAGTTACAGTGTCATCACACCAGATTCTCTTCATCCTTTTTGTTTTTGTGTATATGTGAAAGAAGGAATATAATCAACATATAACAATACATAAGTTACTATACTGTTTTTTTATAGGATTATAAACTATGTTTTGGTCTCTTTAATTGATTTTCCAAGGCGGTATCAGAACACATTTAGCTAAGATGACTTGTACATTGAGCAAATCTAGTTGTTCATGTTGGGAGAGTAGATTGATCTTTCTTTCTTTTGTTTGTAAGAGCATTCACAACCCGTTTGGTATATGTATGTGAGTGTAATCCTTAAATTATATGGAATGGTTATTGGTAGTTGTGAGTGGTTGTGAGTGGAGGAGAGAGAAATGTTACTGTTCAATCTGTAAATTTAAGGAATTACTGTTCAAACCTTATAATTTTTTTAATATATTTAAAAGTTGTTGTGAGTGTAGGAGAGAGAAAAAGTAATGATTAAGGTATAAAAAAATATTATTTAATTAAAAGGATGAGAGAAAAAGTTGTATTTTTAGTGTAATTATATGGATAAAGATAAGGAATGGGTTGTGAATGCTCTAAGGTGATTTTTATTTCTTAGAGACTCAAATCACATTGTGCTTTGGCTTCCCTCCATAATCCCTTTTAAGATGATATCCTAACAGTATTGTTGTAGGAGCTTGTACCTTATGCAGTGAAAGCTGTACATTGTACTAGCTTTGTTTATTTTAAACATTACCTTTTACATTATTTGACATCATAGGAACAGTTGAATTGGTCAAATGTTGATGAATGACTATTTTGGCTACTCTATCAAGCAGAATTTTTTTGACTCTAGGCTTTGTAGGGAAGTTGGAACAACTTATTGTGAAAATTGCATAAATATTTATGGGTTATTCAGTTTGATTCCTCAACTAATTTAGAGCCCATTGCTCCTAGAATATGAATCAATTACTATGTTTGCATGGAAGAACTAAAAAATACTGTAAAATATTGTATATAACTGATCAATTATTTATGTATACAAATGTGATTAAAAAAACTTAATCAAATCGTATTTCCTAATTATTAAAAATATTACTACAATATGCATTCGAAGAGGAGAGGTAAACAAATGGTCAGACTAGAGCCAAAACAATGAACACGTTATACGTTGGTATGACAAGAACATATAATCTATATATCAGTACCATAAAAACTTAACACACTAAGAAATTTTGATGGTGACAAACGATGACAAAGGATCTAAGATCATAGCAGTGACTATAAAGCTATGTTGATAGTAGCTATGATTGGAGCGACATGGACTACGATTGCGCAACGATAAGAGAAGAATAAAATAGAACATAATCAATATATTTGTTCAATGCCTAACCTGGTTGGGATGAGAAAGAAGAAGAAAAAAGTATTTAAGATATGTTAACATGAAATTGTTATTTGGTATTTAGTAGGACGTCCTCATAAGTAAGTATCAATTATCATCTAAAAATGAATAGTGAAACACATATAACTCATATTTTGTAGTCAAGTCCATGTACGTATGATGAGAAATACTTTAGAAACAAAATTTTACAGACATCTAGAATATTATCTAAAATATTTTAATTGTTATAAAAGTGACATTCACATCCTGACTAATTTTTGATATCCAAATTTCTGTAATTAAACCAGGTGTAGTTCAGATATCGCTCAATGATCAAGGTATAAAGACCCTTATTCTTTATGAATTGGTCTCTAAGGGTCCTAGTTCTAAAGGGTTGATGACAAATGTCTTGTTTATCAGTGATAATTAAAGCGGTATTGGTGTGGTTTGCAAGCTCTTTCTTTGGAGACAAATGACTTCTGAACAAAGGAAGGCGGCCGGATGATTGTATTTATGAAATGGGGGAATGATTTCTTATAGAATATGTTATATTGTTATAGTGACATGTGACCTGACCAACTATCTAATACTATGCAGGCCCTTGTATTCATTTTGAGGAAATTTTTGAACATCGGATGTCTTAAGTTTCGGATATTCGAATTCAAATCCGATTTTTAGTTTACCATGGAATTCACATGGTTGGGAAACTAGCTTGGTGTTGTTGAAAAAGTTAGAATACAAAACCATTCAAGTGAAATGGTTATTAGCTTTTAGAGGTGAAGGTACAACTTTAGATGCTCACTCCAAAACGGGAAAGATCCAAATGATGATAGATATCATGTAAACAGCAAAAGCAAAGGGAAGAAGTGGTCACAACTCTTGAATGTACAACACTATACTGCACAAAAACAAAATCAAAGCTGTTACTTATCATCCATGTATGTTTAAAGTTCTGCCCTTTTCCCATAACCCATCTTGATATGTCAATTTCATAACCATTTATCAAATAATACCAATACTTTTATTTATTTTATTATAAAATATTTTAAAGGTTATTAAATAAATACGTGGGCAATACGTCATTCAGTAAATTTGCATGTGAGCTTTAAGTCTTGAGCAGTACTTATGTTCATGATTATTTTAACCTATAAGTTTGAGTTGATAAATATAACCAGTTAAAAGTAAGATTATTAATTTTTAAAAATTTTAGTAAACAAGTGAACTCTAAGACAAGCTTTTCCAAACTTTTCACTATTAAAGAACATTAAAAACATATTTAAAGTTTATCATGCTATCAAGATTGCATTATTTTGTTCAAACTACTATCTATATTGATAAGATTAAAATTACATCTAGATGCTATCAACTTAGCAGAAGGCGTGATTATTGAACTTTTAACAACATACTCAACATGAAATGTTATTAGTCATACTTAGAAAGATATTTATGACTAAAAAAACAATTATGTAATGCAATTGTTTTGCAGTGTACACTTGATACCGCTCACTATATAATACGTAGAACCAGACATTAAACATATGCATGTTTGACATATAAATTTATCCACCTCTCATTTTTCAAATACACGGGTAGAATTATAGAGTTGAGTGTGTAATATTGATCATGTAGGAAATAAACATGCATTTAACGAGGTTTAAGTCCTATGACACACCACCAGAGTTTTACGATATAAATCACTTAGGAATAAGCATGTAGTTGATGAGGTTTTCAGTGTATATGTTAGCCAACATGGATATGCGCACATTTTCTCAAAGCAACTCACGGCTATAAGCATAAATGCATAATTGATTTCTGACATGGCTAGAAGGGTATGTCACATCTTAAAAATGGTTGCTTTCATGTTTTTCTCTTAATCTTACAATGTGATGCTTCATAGAAGTTAGATTTGTACAATGAACATGAAAGAAGAATGTTCTTTAGCTATGGTCCTTGAATTCTAAGATTTATGAATGCGGAAATGCTATCATACATGATTTAATTAGTCATATGGTGAAACATGTAACTTATGATTTAATGCTAGTTATTTTGTGTATTTGCTTAATAAACCGACAAACTTGCAATGGAAGAAGGCAAATATCGACAGTTTTATGTTAGTTTTAACTTGTTACGTTGTGAGTATGACCATGTTCACTTATAATGACCTGATTATTTGTATATGATCTATTAACTTGTAACTAAATACGATTTCAAAATTTTCTAGTCCTGGTCCTGCAATCATCCGGTTTTCTAGCAATTTCCTACCCTTTACAAATTCTTTGACTCCCTTGGTTACATATATTGTTACTTTATATCTCATGTACAAGTAGATAACACTTAATTAAAGCTATTTGTTTTTGGTTGCTTGAAAGTTTAGAAAAGGAAAGAAGAGGACAAGAGGGTAGGGGCTCAAAACTTTTAAAAAAGAAAGTTCTAATAATTTAAGCTGCCATGTGTTACAAGTTTTGACGATTGTTAATTGTATTTTAAAGTTACTTGTTTGATTTATTCGATTATTTTTAAAAGCTATAGATAATGATTTTTAAATTTCAATCATGGACACACATATCTACAAAAATTTATACCTGATATTAAGATCTATTTAGATTAGAATGTGTTAATTTTGACTCTAGTTAGACAAGTTTACAAAGTTTAACGAATAATATTGAGATTCAATTCAATGATTTTAATAAAAATTTTAAGATGCACGTGAAAAATCATAATTGGTATGTGATGTTATGTAATCCTTCACGTTTTGCCTCTTTGGAGCGTGATTGGTAGTTCGATGGTCCATGGCATTTATGCAATGTTTAATTCAAATTCATCTATTATTACCTTTGACCATATTGTTTATTTCTAACATTAAAGTAAAAAAAGAAGGGCCAAAACTGTAATTTAGTGTAGATGTTGTCAGGAAAAATTGAATTGGATACGTAATAGGTTGTCACTACATAAAAAGGATATTGTTTGATAGAGTTAGTTGTGTTTAAAAAGAAGGTGATGACTGATAGATGTATTTATAGTTGATGATGTTGATTTTGATTTCTATGACTAAACTTAATAGTGTTGAAGTACACTAAACATACGGTGATGATGTATTTAAGTAATGTCTTACAGTCAAAAGATTAGACGTTCACATATTTTGTTTAAATAAATTAGATTATTTTTCTAAAGGGTGTATTTTTATAATTACGTCTAATTAGAAATTAAACCTGCACGTTGCGGTGAGTTTGTGCATTTCATAAGGTGCGTAAATATGATGACATTAATGTGATTAATTACATAGAAATGGTATGAAATTGATGTGATCCAGTTTTAAAGATAGAATAGAATATTATGTCTCGCATATTACTGAATTTATTTATATAAAAAGTTAAATAACAAAATAACAAAAGTAAAAGGAAAAAAACATAAAAACCAAAAACAAAAAGAATGCATGGGCCGAAGTTCGAAGCCATGTTGTCCAAGTGAAAGAGAGCATATGCTATCAACCGCTCTAACATATTTATCGTTTTAAAAAATCTGAAAAAAGCAAAAAATAAAAAGTTTTACTAACCAATAGAGTGATAACATGTGACATACTGATGGAAATCACCGACCTTGCTATTTAAATTATTATAGTATAACGTGAAAATGTGTCATATGTATATTGATAAGTTTAATAATATATATAAGTTTCTAAGTTCTATTAGAATTTAGAAACAAATGTGGGCCGGCCTTATGGCGATTAAAGACTTTCAAGTTTTAAAGTGCTATATAATAACCCAAATTTTAGCCCATGAAAAACCATGGGCTAAAGAAAAACCTACCAATTAATAAAAATCGTAAATTTTAGCCCAGTAAACTTGTCATTCATTACAAAGGCCCAAGTTAAATCTAGAAAGTAATACGTGACATCAAGTACAACCGTTATAATATTAAAATTTGAAGTAGTTGTAAACAAGAGTTTCAGAACCTGTGTCATGCAGTCTACTAAAGTAGGTATACCTGCAAGTTCAGTTTAAATATGGGGTATGTTATTCCCTTAAATATACATATAGTTTACTACATTATTATCCAGTCTAATATATTAACAGTTTAAAAAATAAAATAATGAAAAATATATAAGTTGTGTAATTAATAACACACAATGCTTAATACAAATTTAACGAAAGTGTAAATACGTGACAAGGTCGAAAGTTCTCAGATGGATTCAAAATATGTAAAATATCTTAAATTGTTTTATTAGATTAATAACTATTAGAAAATAATAATACTATGATTTAATTAACATTTTATTATAACTTAATTATTAAAGATAGAACATCATATTTACTGGTCAACTATATATATCAACTAGAACCGTTTCTATATTTAGTATAAATTATACCTTCTTTGATCTATCACTTTTTTAAAGGCATTTAAAACAACTTTCAGTACTTGATTGACTCTTCTTGAGACGAGATTTTAACCGTCTATACTGATTGTGAAACTCTAGGCCGGTCTGTTTCACTCAAAAACACAATCAAAGGAGTAACTTATCACTATATAAAACTCAATTCAGTTATATTTGAATCTAATACCTTAAAAGTCCCAAACGCAAACATCACTTCCCATGTAATTGGACCAGAAAACTAACTGCTATTTGATCTATCACTCAACCCGCTTATTTTATCAACACTGAACTTTTGATATAAAAGTAAACGATAGTTTCTAAATTTTAATAAATAACTATTAGTTTAATATTTTCATTCAACCCGTACAGTACATAGGGTTTTAAACTAGTTATGAATATAATAAACATAGGGTATGTTAATTTATATATATTTTTAATTTCAATATACATATTTTATTACAAATATACTTTGTGTGTTTCCACAATCCACATAAACAATGCAGCAACTAAAGTAGTTGTTTTAAGCCAACTTTGTAAACCAATTACAGTGTAAGTTGGTATTAGCTTCAACTAATATGGATTATTATATTTAATAAAAACAGCACAAAACGTTGAAACTATTTATTTATATTTTATTTCATTTTCATTGTCGTCTAGGTTAGTTGATATAAGTTCTATTCAATTTGATCTTTTAACGTTATTTTTGTCAATTTTATATCAATCTTACGTTTTTTCATATATTCAAGCTAATTGAGAAAGATGCATGCCACGACTTCTTTTGAAGCCTTAATCTAGACTTGTTATCTTACATAAAATCATGAGAATTCTGTCTTTAAAAGCTCCAGATTATAATTGCAAATTAAATGACATTTAAATAAACTAAAGTTATACTTAACGAGAGTTGCCGAGTAGGTTGCAAGAGAATACTTTTCAAGACGTTATCTTTTTCATCTTATTTAATTACTTTGCATGGAGCAATTACGATCGATACATCGATGTCGTGTGGTCGATCAAAAATATTAATTAAATATTTTCTAATTACCTTTAATAGTAAAGGGTAATAAAGTTGTATGTAACCTAATCTCTCAATAATATTCAATCAACTCTTTTACAATCTTACATGGTATCAGAGACACTCTAGGCTCTCTACCACCTCAGCTGCGCCACCACAAAAACATAAAACGCTAGCCGCCACCGCCCCGAGAAAAACCCTAGACAGGGCGGCGTGCCGTCACCGCCGCCGTCACGGCCCTGTCTGGCCACCATTCGTTCGTTTTAAATATTCTCCGTTTTGTTTTCCTAATCTTCTTTTATGTTTTGATATTTAGCTTTCTGATCGAAGGTCACAACCTTCTATTCTACTGCTTGACGTCAGTTCCATATTGTTAACTTTGATCCTTGCAACCTTACGATCTTATATCCTAGCAATCTTGCGATCTCATTTACTTGCATCCTTTTTGTCTCAGCCTGACCATAGTCATCGGCCTTCACCTTGTCTACCTTGTTTTCATTACGATGAAGATTTTTTATCGGGTTTATCTCTCTTGTATTAGATCCGATATCCCATCATATTTCTTTTTCTTTCTTTTTAGCCGGACCACGTTCTCTAGCCACCGAAGTACGCCGCCTGGCCACGGTCACCGGCCTTCGGTATGACATACCGCTGCATGACCACGGTCACCGGGTGTCTATTTTTTCTTTTGTTCTAGCCGGACCACGGTCCCTTGGCATCACTGCGTGCTGCCTAACCACGGTCACCGGCCTACGCTTGACATACCGCCGCACGACCATGGTCGCCGGACGTCTATTTTTTTTTTCTTGCCAGACCACGGTCCGTTCCCACCGGACCATTTGTCGCGCTGCCTCCCGGACTACAGTCCTTCGCCGCGCGGCCGTTGTACCATTTTGGTTGCCGCCTCCAGGACCCGATAAAAATTGAAGATTGCAAGATTTTAGATTGAAGATTGTAAGAGTTTGGATTGAAGAATTTTGGCAGAAGTTGTGATCGAGATCAGAAATAGTTTTATTGTTCTTTGTTTCATGTTTATTTTTCTATCGTTTTCAGTCTAAGAATCCAATTCTTTACCGTTTAGACTGCGGGGGAGTATTAGATTATATTATTATTAGGGTTGAGCCTACGGGTCCATTTAGGTTTTTAGGGTTTCATTGTAAACTCTATATGATGTAATCTAATCTATCAATAATATTCAATCAACTTTTTACCATCTTACAGAATCCACAAAAAATCACAGGAGAAAACTAGTAACTATTAAACGAAAAACATTAAAGATTAAAAAAAACTTGTTTGATCAATTGATTTGAGAAATAGTTAATTTAACCAATAAAAGTGTAGGTTTTTAACAATCTTGAGGAAGAAGCAACCCATTTCAGGATTTCGTTTTACTATGTTGTGTTTCCTTAAATTAGTTAAATCTACTAAGAGGTCATTCATGACCTACGTGTGAAAAAATCTAAGTGATAATTATGAAGCAAAGCTTAAAGGACTTTACTCACACGATTATCAACTTAGGTTATGTAATCCTAGTTAAGAATCAAACACACAATGATAATGAAAATCAAAGTTATATGAAACTAAAATTAGGTTTAAACACAATCAAATTGTTTAACTCATCAAATCACAAATGAAGATTCAAGATTCATTTTAAAACTAAAGAAAACACAAACTTGCACAAACGTGTCACAAACCCGTAATGGCGGAGCTTGAACACTTTCGTAGGGGGGACGGGGGCGAAATTATTTTTTTAGGGGGGCGAACTCGAGTTTTATATAAAAATTTACACTACCGAGTTAAAATTTTACACTACTGGACTAAAGTTTAACACTACCAACGAAAAAAAAAGCCCCCCCCCCCCCCCCGGTCTCAACTATGCTCCGCCCCTGCAAACCCGTCACCCGAAAGAAAACACAAATAAAAGGTTCAAGATTCAATACAAACATGAGGTTACAAACTAAAGAAAACACAAACTTGCACAAATCCGTCACCCGAAAGAAAGTCACTTTTCATCCAAGAATCATGTGTAAAGATGTGTGTTTCCTTATAGGGTTAATGTCATTTTAAAACCCCTCAAATTAGGTTAAAATCCACCAAAACGCGACACCGACATCGGTGGCACCATAAATGGCATTGGTGGCACCCCTAGCACTAGCTGGGCTAAAAGTTAATTGATCAACGGTGGCTTTAAGGGTGTTTCTAACGGTATTGGCGTCGGTGGCGCCTAGGATTGTGTCGGTGGCGCAACTACAACAATTTCTTGATTTTTGCTTGTAACTTTTCGAGGCTTTTCCGTTGATAGGTCGTGGGTCCCGTAACTCTTTTCTTAACTCAAATTATGTTCGTTTTAAGTTACCGTAATCTTGCAACTTCTCTTTTACGTTTCTTCACCTTCCAGCTTCCGATGTCCCGTTTCTTCCACCTTCTTCATATACTTCATGCTTAACTTATAAGGACACAAATCTTTCAAAAGTACAATATTCCTTATGGATTAATGCATAAAACACGAGAATAAAGCACTTAATCCGCCATATACATACATCATATGAACCAGAATGTTTCAATAGGCTTGCATGAGGCACATTCTGGACTTCGTGTACCCAAACACATGAGGATTTCATATCCACATGGTGTATCTTACTTGGTGGCACTTATGATCGTTAATAGTGATCGTTTATGATTTTGTTAGCTTTATTGGTATTATTTTCGTGCTTGGGTATACGATCAAATACTTGTACCGTATCCATTCTACATTTGTTGAAGATGAATAAGGTTTAACATGCGTAGGAAGAGAATACTATGGCTAACAATAGAATTATTTAAGATTTTATAGAATTAAATGTATTTACGTTACAAGTTTATGCATCAAAATATTCACATTGCTTTGTTTTAATTAAATGAGTTTGTTAAAAATATATAAATTAATAAATGAATTTAGTGAAATAATTTTATTTTCAAAGGTAAAAACACTTATTGATGCAACGTAAATACGTAATAGGTAATTTAATTTTCATAAATGGTGTAGTTAATTTTACTTATATCTATGTATTTTAGAGTATACTTACACCATTTTATAAAAATAATAATTAGTAAATCCGCTTTTTATGTTTAAGGTAGATTGTTTTTAAATACAGTTTTGATGCTGAAAGTTTACTTCTGCACCGATTATCTCTACATAAATTAATTAAAATTACTTGAAAACATGAAAATTTGATGCGATGAGTAGTTTTACATCAAATTTTGATGTAAACTAATAATAAAAGTTTTAGCAAATACTATAAACAGTCAACATATATTTTATTTTTTTCCTTAAAAAATCACTCAATATTTCTTTTCACATAAAGTTTAACATGTTTTCTATTTTTTTTATAAAACTCTTTCGATTACTAATTATGCATTAAAATCCTTTCACATATTAAATTTGAACAATATTATGAAATTTTTTAAAGCAATTTGAAATCAATATATCGGTTTTTGTTAGAACTATGTTACGTAACTTAAATTATACATCAAAATTATGTCATTTTGATTGTTTTTATGTATATAGTTTGTAATGTTCTAATAAAAAGCTATACTTTCTCTACAAAAGAATGCAACACTGATATAATAAAAAAGCAATCAAATGATGCACTCACGCCTTTTTATATAACAGATAGATTTATATGAAATGTGTCTTTCATGCATTGATTTCATCATGGACCATGCCACGAAACAATAACTATTTGAGATTTTTCTTCAAATCAATAATATGTTCTACTTTATCTTGTTTATATAGTTAAGGTAGTATTAGCTTGCAAAGTAGAATTTGTATTCGTATACGATTCATGAGTGATTAATTGGAAGTTTGCATATTTCTTGAATCTATTTGGTTTATAAACTAAGTTGGGATGTTAGTTCCAAAACTATTTGTTCATTTATCTTTTAAATTTAATATAATATAAAGATATGATAACGTCTCATATAAAACAAAAATACATATTTATAAATAGTAATTCAAATTCCAACATATAAAACAAACATTTGTTTAAATAGTATACATTTTCAAAAAGTAAACACTATTGAAGATAAACAAACAATGTAAAATAAGGCCATATCAATCTTCAAGTTGGTAGATTCACGATGTCAATTGTGTGGTCGGTGGCATTGGGGCAATGAAAGAAGGAAGTGGTGATTTTTGTTTTTGTTTTTGTTTTATTTATTTACATATGTATATTACTATTTACCTAAACAAGAATTAATGTACTTTTAAAATATAAAACCAAACAGCTATATATAACATTTTAGAATTTTTAATAGTTGGATTTTTTATTTAAATAAACAGTGGACGGTGAACCAAAAGTACGACTGTAATCCTAGATAGCTTCGATAATGACCACGATATCCACAGTTTTAACTAAACCAAATATATGATTGTTGTAATTTACTTTAGTTTAGGTTAAAAGATTATGAAATCAAGATTTTGATCAATGTTATTAGTTGAAAATGCTTAAGTAAAAGAATATTGTAACCTAAAGGGAAAATTATACATCCTGACTTTTTTTTAAAAAAACATCTTAGTGCATTCAAAATAATTACAATAGCTAGTTTCAAATATTTTTTTGCTTTGGTATGTAGATGTAAAAATTATTCATTTCCACAATAGCTCAAATATACTGATTATATAAATCAAATTTGTCTATTGCCTTGTGACTTAAAGACATCAGAATTGTCCTTTAGAAATAAGATGCGTGATCAAATCCTTAAAAGTAGAAAACTCGATGGAACTCGTCTTGGAAAAATACATGTTAAAAATATAACCCAAACTTAAACTAAAACTCTAAAAGGTTGCATTTTAATGATAAGAAACATACTCTTACCAACAATAAGATAGAGAAAGATGTATTTTATGCAATTAACCTTCTATAAAAGTAAACAAATATCGTGTTTGGAAAATAAAATCTTCATCAAATTTAATTATTTTTAATGAGAATGAAGATGAGCTTGGTTGACATTGATGAATATTGTCCTTTTTATGGTATTTCAAGAGGCCCACAAATGATAATGAGAGGGCAGTGATATTTGGATAGTGAATTAAATGTTACAATTAATTGTTGTTACTAAATTAAAAAATGAGTTGTATACCAATATAATCTTGTTTTCTTTATTTAATATACAATGATTGTTAAAAAGAATCAGGAACCGAAGAATCGTGCGATCTTTTTTTATTTGGGTTTTTATGTGCAATCCCTTATCTATTAGACTAACTTGTTAATACTCAACGTACAAGAACAAAAACAATGCAGAATTTGTTATCTTAATCCATTTTTTTTTATTTCGACATCTATCTGTATTTCGACATCTATCTGTCCTGGTTGCCATAAGGTCAATCCTAAATTTCTAATCTGCCCTATGTTCTAATTATTAGTCACATTTGATGATACATAATTTAAGTAGTTTGAATAATAAGAAACAATGCGTAGTATTAACATTAAGACTAAGCAATATTAAGAATAAAAAAAGAGGTTTATTATATTTCTATTAATTAATAAAAACTGGAGTGTTAAAAACATTTTTTCCCCTTAACATCCTAAATTAGCATCACGTATCATCCCTTATTCCCTTATGATATGCGTCTTAAACAAACATATCCATCTAAACATCTACAAATCAAAGTCAGTGACACAAATTTTAAAATTATTTTCAAACATTATTTTAAACCAATTACAAGTCCTCTATAATAATGTTTAATCAATAAGTACTGATATTTTTCATATATATTATTGTTTTCTATTGGTTAGTTTGAATCTGAAAACATAAAACAAATATTAGTGGATCCCATATGAGAAAATTAGGTGACCTTTAGTGTTAAATTAATAACAAATAAATCCTACTTCTAACTCGACGCTATTTTAAAATAAACATACAATACCTACCTTTCATTTTCATTATAAATACATCTCTCTCTAGAAATTCCAATTATTAAATTTTCCCCATCATAATTTATACGTGACCGTAATAACTAGAAGAAGCAGAAGGGAACTTCTCTAGCGCGTGAAGGACCTCTTTCATGTGCGGTCTTTTTTGCGGCACCGAAGATATACAGCTATAACCTAATTTTAAGATAGTAAAGAATGCTTCCTCTTTCCCTTCTATCTCGCCCCGAATTGTCACGTCAGCCATTCGAAGCACCTTAATTTTTTCTTCATGTGTCAACGTGGAACTCCACGTCATGCTAGCGGGCCCGAACTCGTCTGATACGATAACCTTACCAGTCAAAAGTTCTAGCAACACCACACCGTATGAAAACACGTCCCATTTTGCATTTGGCTTTATGCTTCTGAGTGATTCGGGAGCGTAATATGGTGATATACCCATTGCACTAGGGCTTGGACTAGGGTTTGACCCGGCTGTGACATCTTGGAAACTATCACGAGACGCGGTTGACCTCTTGCTACCAAAATTTCGAGATGAACCTCCCACTTTACAACTATTTTCACCCACAACTAGTCTTTCAAGCCCAAAATCGCCTATTTTCGGCTCCATGTCAGAACCTAATAGGATATTACTCGGCTTGAGGTTCCCGTGTACTTGTTTCTTGTCATGAATGTACATTAGCCCACGAGCCGTGCCTTTCGCTATCTTGAGCCTTACCTCCCAAGGTAATGGACAAGGTGAAGATCCAACTTTTCCTGCATGATGTACAAGTGAAAAATCATGAAATAATTAAAAAGTGAAAAATGAAAGACAAGGGGAGAGATGTGTCAATTTCAACAAGAGTGACCACCATGGAATGCATTTTTAATTTTTTATACATTAAAATCTTTAGGACATGTCAATTGCTATGATACGCCATAGCTAAAGGTAAACGCTACGTGACAGTTGACTTGTGGTGTACCACTCGGTGCGTTAATATAACAAAGGCTTTGGTTACAACCACTCCACCATCCACCGTCAGCTCACCTTAGTCAGCAGAAATATAGAATGGCTACACTGCGCATGCGCGTATGCGTGCTGAGATTATTACTATATTTGGTAATCCATTAACAGCATCATGTTATACTAAAATTTTCCAATTGTTTTTAGTGATAAATCATTATTTTTGATATCATACGTTTTACCAAAATAATCATAATATCAATACAAAATAATATAACTGCAGCAGATTGATTTTTCTTTTAAAAAATCAAGTTGAGTATAGCCATTAATCCACAAATGATGTAAAGTATCATTAATCAAATAACTTTAAAAACAATTGTCAATTTTTATTTTCAATAGACTAAAATTATTAATGTATTCATTTGAAGTAATGAAAAGTTGTCAGACTTTGAACGCATATTTTTCCCTAAATTTTGTTCATTACCTTAAGAAAGAATCTATAAATCGGATCCCAATTTCTACTTCCCTTTATGCCCAAAAAACAAATTAAAAGCTTGCATGTTATAAGGAACCTTTAAATGCTAAAATCACACTTTAACTTAAGTAATTTCATACCCATCAAACTTTGGCTTTAGATGCTTTCAAAAAAACAATTGTAGGGAACAATATTATCTTAGTTATTCCTTTAATGTTTTTTTAAAGGTAAATTCACACTCACCTATAGTAGTAAAATGTAAAATCTATTATAAATCCACCTATTGCTCGTTTTTTAAGCCTTAAATCTGCACCACTTAAATAATAAAATAACACCAAAAACCACTAGACTGGGAGACTATCAGTATTTATATTATTAACTAAAACAACATTCATCAATAACTCTAGCGTAACTACAACATTTTTATAGTATTAATCAATGATAGTAACCAAAAAAGATATAGGTGTGCCAAATTTATTTAGATAATTTTAAAGAATATATAAACATAAATTAACACTAATCTAAAAATCAAGAGAAAAACAAAAAACTTACTGTAACGTGCATTGGCCAAGCTTCCATGAGGAACGTAGTCATAGATAACAAGCTTCTCATCTACACCCCAATAGAATCCACGAATCCGCACCAAATTCGGGTGCACCAGCTTCGCAATGGTTCGAACCTGGTTCTCGAAATCCCTGAACCGCTCCAACCCACTCTCCCCGATTCGCCGGACCGCCAAGGCGGTCCCGTCCTCTAGCACCGCCTTGTATATTATGCTCGAACCACTCGCACCCAAAATATAAGCCGATGCTTTTAATAGTGTCTCGAGCTCTAACTCCTTCTCACCACCATCGACGGTTACTAGTTCCCCTTTCTTCTCTCCTTCATGCTTCTTTGTATGTGATAATGATGGAGGTATCTCGTTGTCGTCGCTTTCTGATGTTATGCTGTTGTTTGAGGTGTCTTCTTCTTCTTCTTCGGTGATTCTTCGTTTAAACAAGCATGGCCATGAACGGAGCCATGTGCGTTCTTGATCTTCCGACGACGACGCCCAATCGAAGTGTTTGTTGTCTGCATTGTCGTGCTTGTGATTGCTGTTTGACGCGACCCTTTTGCGTCTTTTGAGTATGTAGATGGAAATCATGGCCAGAATTGCGATTCCGGCGATGTCTCCGACTACAATTCCGATGATTGTGCTGGTTTTGAACCCTGATTTTGATGATGCAGATGAGGTGTTTGATGAATTGTCTGAGTGGGATGAGTCGGTTTTCGGAATCGCTGCTATCGCCGGAGGAGACGTCGCCGGTGATGAAACGGTGGGTGGTGTGGAACCAGAGGAGTGATTTATACATGGATTGTCTAATGGCTTACCGCAAAGTTCTGAATTTCCGACGAAGGATCTCTGGTTTTGATTGAGGAAAACAGTGGATTCCGGTATTGTTCCGGTGAGATTGTTGAACGATAAATCAATTGTTGCGTTTGGGGGGATTTTGTTGGTGAATTCCGGTGGAATTTCGCCGGAGATGTTGTTGTGGGAAACGTTGAAGTAAACAAGATTACTGCTTCCGAAATCTCGAGGTAATGATCCGTTGATCAGATTCCCTGATAGATCTAGATATCTTACGGAATCAAAAGGTGGAAGATTTCCATGAAGATAATTGTTCTTCAAATTAACCACCTTCAAATTAGGAAGACGACTGAGATTCTCCGGCAGCTTTCCGGTGATCGAATTACCGGAAATGTTAAGAACCTGAAGCCTCCTCCACCCTCTAACAAGCTCCCGAAGCTCACCGGAGATCAAATTATTCGAGAAATCAAGAACCTGCAACTCTGTAGCATTATACAACGACAAAGGGATCGACCCATTGATCGAATTGTTCGATAAATCAAGTTTTCTAAGGTGTTGAATCAACCCAAGATTGGCGGGAATGAAGGCAACGAGTTGGGAATTGGGTAGTGAGAGTCCGGTGACATGGTGGTCGCCGGAGGGATCGCCGGAGTTACCACAAACGACACCGTTCCATGAACATGGTGATTCGTCGGAGTAATTCCAGCTATCTAAAACCCCTAATGGGTCGTTCAAAACAGAGTATTTGAAAGAGAGCAACAGAACCCCATCTGTAGTTAACCCAAAAGATTGATTAACAAGAAATAGAAGAATCAAAAGGGGTAAATAGAGCATGATCATCTTGTTCATGGTGTTTTAGAGTGATAATCCACCATGTTTGTTGTTGTTTTTAGAGAGAGATGGTGGAATATTGAGTGAGATTTATGAGAAGCAGAAGTCATGTGAAGAGAGTTAAAGTAATGTATAATGAGAGGCAGAGGACCAAATTAAACTACAGATCCACAAACCAATATGCTCTGTGTTCAGAACTTTTTCACATAATAAACTAAAATTATTTTTCACCATGGATGTGAAATCAATGAACCTTGAGACCAGTGTAGACATCTGGATAACATTTTACAAATAAATGTGTTGTACTTGTTAAAGATAAAATATAATTTTATATATGTTTTTATTGTTAATTTGGTAAAAGGAAATTGACAAGTTTTTCATCATTAACATAAGTAAATGCATTGTGACAGGTCGCTATAAAAGTTTCTAATCATGATTGTTGGAGTTATATATGATTTTAGTTAGTATTTTTAAAAAAGTATCTTATTACTTTATAACTAAAAGAAGATGACAATGAATGGTGATTTGTGAAATCACGGCCGTCCAATTTTTAATCTACGGTTGCATGAAGCATTGATTCTTTAGTTATGAACACGTATTGCCGTTAACCCCTCCTTATGCCACGTGCCCCTCCTCTCTCTCTAAAGAAAAACCAGTCTTGTTAATATTTATATTATATTAATTACCAACATTTATATGTATATTGGTATTGTATCTTATGTATATGGGTTTTTTTAGGAATTTATTTTTTTACTTTTAACCTAAAGGTTTTCATATTTTGCAAAGTAACATTCCAAAATTTAATTATTTTTACTTTAAACACAACACTCTTCATCTTTTGCAATTTAATCTCAAAAATTAAAAAATATATATATACTTTCAACTTTGGCCCCTATACTTTTTCGTATTTTTGCAAATTTTCGTCTTAATTTCGTTATAGGTTCTGCAAGTTCACATGACACAAACATGCATGTGCAATTCACCAGTTATACATTTCGTTTTACGTTTCGTTTTAAATTCTGTGAGTTAACACAGCACAACGTGTGTGCGTGGTTTATCGTTTTTACGTTTATTTCCTTCTTTAACAGGTTCGTCGCAACGCGTGAGTCTTAAATCGTCGCAAGTCTCTTATATATTAACTCATACGTGTTATCTATACACTTTGAATATGTATTTTATTATCCAATACAGTTCATATTGTTTACTAAAATATCAAACCAATCAATTCATTATATTTTGTGGCTCGTGATGACTTTACTTTAAGGGTTGAAATGAGACTTATGGTCGTAAGTAATGTTTTTGTATTTTTGTTTTCATATATAAATTTAGGTTTTTTTTGTTTTTATTATTTTATGATTTATTATTTATATTATTTTTTGGATTTATTTTTGCTTTTGTAATTGGATTCATCATTTCAAATTGGTAACTAGATAGAGGATGATCAGTAAATCGATTTGTTTCTTCACTCCAGATAAAAAAATTTATGTGGATGCAATTTATAAAAATGACTGACAATAATAACATGCTTATGTCTTTCAATACATTGCCACCGTTCTAAAACAACAAAAGTCAGCCTACATGATTACATATATAAAACACAAATTACTGTATCTTGAATTGAAAGTTGGATGTTAAGAGGGTGATTTGGAATTTGAGTAAGGGTACAAGAAGGAAATGACAAGAATGAATTCCAGAAATAAATGATTGGGATCCACATGAAATTGGTGGGGGTTGATAATCTTCAAGCTACATGTACTGCAACTGCATGCCTTTAATATGTTGTTGGCGTATTCATAATGGCATATCGATGGGTTTCAATTGGGGATTGTTAGGTACTTGGGTATCTGATTTCTTCATCGTTTCAGGCTGTACAGTGTAAACTTAATTTGGAGCTACCTGCACCTCACTCAAACCATATGTCCTTGGCTCGATGGTACAATGGATTGAGCATTGTGAAACACCAAGTTGTTTTCTTTAACCAATGTACCAAACCGAGTCAAATCCATAAGCATCGGTTGGTTTACCATCTGATTCAGTATAGTTTTGATTTGTATGCGCTTGAAACCAACCACAGTTAATTGGACCACCTTAACATAGTAGTAATAATATAATTATAACCATTATCACACTCGGTACTTTCCGTCCATAATAAAACTACTGATAAAGTATGGGAAGGGTGAGATGTAGAAAAAAATTTAAAACAAAAAATTTAAAAAGTTGATATCACTATTTTATTATTTATATTCATTTCTCATACGTAATTTTAGTTATATCATATCTTAAAATATTATTTTATAACTAATAAATTTTATTATATTAATATTTTGTTTATTCAACACGTATTATACACTAGTTTAATAAAACTGGTGCAAATATACATACACTAATTAATGAACTTCACGTATGTAAAAATATTCAAGTTCTATTTTCTTTATTGTTTATTGTTTAAGAAAAAGAAAAACCAAATATGTATACTGATTTCGGTTGGTTAACAGATTTTAGCCAAAACCCAAACTTCCCCACAATTTACAACCAATAATCGACCCACCATCTAACCAACCAAAATATTGAGTATTGTTAATTGTTAATAGAAACCATTGAGAGATTATGTATTTATGACAACCAAATAATTAATATATTTATTTTTATTTTTACTATTATATAAAACAAAACCTTGATCAAATTAGTAAATTAATTTCTTTTTATTTTAAGACACCACGTGAAAACTCACAATTTATTCTTGTTTCTCTCTTTAGATTTCTTATATTTGTCCCTTTTTGATAAAAGTTTTTACTTTTAATATAATTGTTTTAATTAATAAGAGTTTTTACTTTTAGCATACTTGTTTTAATAGATATTTATGCCCTATCAAATACCATATATTCAGCAATAATATCATAACGATATAAGAGTTTTTACTTAACAAATCAGATGTTATTAATTAATTAAATTTGTGCAAATTAATTGAAGACTTAATTAAGTACAACTTTATATTCTAAGAGCATTCATAACCCATCCATCATCTTTAAGATATCATTTGGTTTGCAGAATGTGTTATAAAAGAACTGGGATTTGAATGAAATCTTGCTAAAATTAATAAAATGTTTTGTTGGTATTTTTTTGAGTGGATTGGAATGTTACTTTTGAACATTTCAATGAATTGTTAAACATTCCATCGTAAGCGAAAGAAAAACAATTTTTAAAAGAATGTGAAAAAAAATTCAATTCTAATTTTATCTAGTGACTAATCAAATAAGATTTTGAATGAAAAATTTTCTATTTTCCAATTTTAAAGAATTTTATGAACCAAATGCGGCCTAACTTTATTATCACATTTTAGCAAAATTGTTTAATAATTTACTTCATTTCGTCCTCCATCATATCTCATCCATATATTCTTAGGGGAAAACAAACACATCCCTCATTTTCAGGATTCGCTATTCATCTCCTATATTTATTTTATTTATTTGTTTTTGTGAATGAGTGAAAGAAAAGGTAATTAAAAATAATAAAATAGTGGGATAAAAGTTTAAAAAATTAGAGCTTTAATTAGAGAAAAGTTTAGAAAATAAGAGAAAATTTTAGAAAATAGTGTATTTTATTTAAATTATATTTTGAGAATGCTCTGGTTAGAGTAAGGAATAAATTTTCATTATGTGGAATTCTCCTAATGCAAATTTAACCAGTTTAATTAAGCACTTTATTGCCGCTCTAAAAGAATCCTTAAAAATCCGTTTGATATATTTTTCATGAAATGGTAAATGTATATTGGATGTTTTTAAATAAAAACATACTAGCTTTAGTAAACCCGTGTAAAACACGGGTTGAAAATATAAAAACAATATAATTCATAAATGTATAAATATTTCATAAGATTAAGTTGCATATTACTATTAAAATAAAAAATAAAAATTACATTTATATGCTATAAATATTCGAATACTTTTTTGAATAATATAACATACAATTGACATATGTAAAATTAAAACCAGTGTATTAAAATCACACTAATCTAAATATATAAATATATCAATAATTTTTTTCTTTTTAGTTATTCTCTAAATTGAATCTTATTTGGCTATAAAAACATGTATAGTTCAAAACAATATGATTATACAACTAAGTTGATTATATAAAAAAATAAATCCAAAACAAAATGAATTATTATTATTTATTTTGTTTCTTAAACTAAAAAAGTTGACTAAAATAATATATTAGTTTAGACGGGAAAAATATTTTGAAGAGCAACATGAGAGTGCCATGTGGTATATTAGTTACTCTATTATTATATATACTATAGATACTATAGATTTTCCTACTATAATATTTATCTTTATCTTTATCTTTATATCTTTATTATTATCTTTATTCTTTATTCTTTATTCTTTATTCTTTATACTCTAATAAAAAAATATTTTGAGATGACATGTGTCAACATCATAATTATCCTCACCAAAATTTTCCCGCCTCTATCTCCTATTAAATAATTACCTTAATTACTAATAATATTATTTAACATTTGTTTAGATTTAACAAGTTAAGAAAAATATCTATTTATTAATGTTATTTCTAAATAAATAAATTTTTTATAAAATACTAAGTTTTTCTCAAGCAAAAAACTTTTTTTAAAATACGAATATTTTAAAATTGGTATCTTTAGAAATTCAATTTGTTAAAACCAAAAATAATTAAATTTGGGAGTTATAATAAAGAAATTTTTAAAAATGATATTTATATACGGTTTGTTTTAGAATATTTTTTTTCTTGGAAAAAAATTTAAAAACAAAATTTTAAAAAGTTGATATCATTGTTTTATTACTTATAGTCATTTCTCATACGTAATTTCAGTTATATCATATTTTAGAATATTATTTTATAATTAATAAATTTTATTATTTTAGTATTTTATTTATTCAACCCGTGTAACATACGAGTTTACTAAAACTAGTAAATTAATAAAATAGTTTGTTATTTGAATATTAAACAGGTATGAAAAACACATAACGTTAATGTACGGATTAAAGTGAGATCTTCACATGTTAAAGACAATTATGGAGAATCATATTTCAGTGACAGAATCAAATTAGATAAAGTTTGGGACATACTTTTCAATTAGATGGCTCACTTTTCTAATACATAAGTTTTACTCTAAGACCAATCAACGAAAGAGCTAGTGAGTCATGAACCTAAATATAAATATATACTTCACTTGGTTAAAAACTCGTTTAGTAAACGTATTGAATGAAAAAATAAATAGTAATTAATAATGATAATTTAAAAATTATACAACGATTGATTAATTTAATAGGTGATAAACAAAATCTTAAACTAACAAATTTGTAGATATCGATTACATTATTTTTTAATATCACTATTTAATAAAATAGAAAACCAAAAATAAAGGTAATGAATCATGAGAGCGTGATGTGTGTCTCGTTATGAAAGAGACAGAAAAATAATGATAATTAGGTAACAAGGAGTGATCAACTAAAAACTCTTATTTATTATAAAGTAATAGAGTATAGATTTGTTTTGAATATAAGATTTAAAATATCACCAACAAAGACATGACTCTTACATTTACTCTAACAATAGACGACTTGTTCCGTTAAAGATAAGAGATTTTTCTTGTATAAAAGCTTTAAAATTTCTAAATGAACTTTGATGCAATTACGTAAAGATAAAATATAACTTTGGTAGATTCTTTTTAAAACTATAAAATCCAATTTTAACTGTAAAGTATCCAAAGTCGAGTACTTCTTACACTAGAATGTTGTTGATGGACAATTTATAGTAGTGTGTATAGTTCGTTTTTTACAATTTTAGGCACAAATCAACCAAAATTGTATAGCTCGTTTTGGCCGATTTTAGGCACAAATCGAACCAAAACCGAAATTTTGTTTTATGGTTTTTAAGAAATTTATCAGTTTCAATTTTGTAGTTTTCAGAGAGAATCATTTTTGGCTTGACATGTTTCGACGTGAAAAAGTTGACCTAGGCGAATATGAGATTGGAACTTTTGGCATAAATTCTCTTAACGGCTTATAATGAACTTGAGTCTAAAACATTTGACTCAAAATAATAAGTTTTGGCAAGAAATCCTAGAACAAACATTTAAACAAGTTCGATGTTGTTCAATTTCGCTGCGGTTTAATTTTATTCTGTTTCGGTTTCAATTGAGGTATAAAGAACCGCAATTTTCGATTGTAAGAAACAAATTGAACCGAGCTGTGTCGTTTAATTCAATTTTTGTTCGGTTAATTAGTTTTTTCTCACGCTGACACTTTATTTGTTTCTATGATATTTTTCATGATATGTTTCAAAGTATTACAAGATACCGTATACTATTGCAAAAAAGATGAAAATTAATTGTGAATGTCGAATAAAAAATGCTTCATATTTTTTTTCACAGTTGATAAGCAACAAAGACGCTCTTTATTTTTACCTGTAGGGGGAGTATGGGTGAGGGGAAAAGCCCAAAGGGTAAACCATATGCAAAGCAAAACAGTCGTAACATCTTCCCTTCAAAAAGTCTACTTGTTATTTTTATAAGTGTTCTAATATACAGACACTCTCACATTAGATATCGACACCCCACTATACGCCTTGTATGACTTCTTACGCGGCGTATAGGGTCGAATACATTGAAAACGAGGAAAATTCAGGGGGACTGTCAGATAGCTATACGCCTTATATAGCCCTATACGACCCCGTATACGACACATATAGGGTTACACGATGAGTATAGCAAATTTCGACACTGACTGTTAGGAAAATTTTAGGGGTCTGTCAGAGAGATTATACGTCCGCATAGGGTTATACGACCTCCTATACGACGCGTATAGAGCTATACAACACGTATAAAAATTTGAGGTGTTAATTTATAGTTTTTGAGTGTCCCAATATCCACACCCTTTTATAAAAACTGATAGATTTTATTTGAATGAGATAATAATTTTATTTCGTTGTATTACCCTGTATGTTTTTGTTGGTCTCATGGATTATGTTAATTTAATAAATTACATATGAATATACATCTTATTAAGTTCAAATAACCTATAACAATTACAGAAAAGGAGAAAATCAAGATATTTATGGTGCTAGCCCTGTAATAAATAATAAATAATAAAGATTAGTCACATACTATAGTATAACTGTATAAGCCATAATACACCCATTTATAGATCAATTACAATCCTATTTTTATTTAGAACGGTGATTAATTACACACTTGTCTGCGTTTTCTTTCAGAGTAATTTGTAGATTTTTTTATCATAAAAAACATCACAACGTGCACCTTGATGCATTTAAATTCTTAATCTTTTGTTTATGACACACATATTTTAACCACCAGAAAGTCCCATTATAAACGCCCGTTTTATGTTTGATGCTTGAACTTATAATCTATAGGTTGATGAATCACCTTTATATTAAATCGACTATGTACATGTTGATCTTAAGATAAAGAAACTTTGAAACTTAATCGTCAATTTTTTAGCTCGATAACTGTTTATATAACTTTTTTCTCAATTGTGAGTTTCTCCTGGGAGGGTGGGCCAGGTCATCACGTTCCGTTATTCGGGTGGAAGGGTGATTCATTTGTCAGGGTCATCCACAATGTTTGGGCATTTGTCGTTAAAAATATTAATTTATAATAATAATAATAGCACTCTTTTTAGGAAATCTAATCGCATTAACGACCAAAGGTAGAAAAATCAAGCTTTTCTTTTTCAGCCAAAGTTGTTAATTATTCTTTTAGATTAAAAAAAATTAACTAAGAAGATAGTATCATAGAAGTTGATTACCACTAAATTTCTTTTGTAGTAATATATAAGTTGTTTGAGATCTATCAATACTAATAAAAGAAGTTTTTACATGCCATTTGTTTGAAATATATTCTACTACCAATAATATATCCTGTCAAAAATTTGCTTTTATTACTTTAGTTGTATCAATCTAAAGTATCTAACTGACAACTAGATTTTTTATTACACTCTTATTTTGATATTTTGCGAGTATTGAAGAACTAGATGTTCCTTAAACATCATAGTACAAAAGGGTGTAATATATTTTTATGTACTGATTGAGTGAAATATACAATGATATTTAAACTCCATTCATTTATAGAATTGGTAATTTAAACGAAATTCCTAGATAAAGAACAAACTATTTGATTTAGTAGATAGAATTTCATGTCATGTTATTAGAATTTGATAGGTCATAGGCTGATGATTCTTGTTAAGGGATAACAAAAGGCAAATTATAGGTTGGAACAATTTGAAAAGAGAGAATCAAGTTATGGTTTAAGACGATCATATTTTTTTTTTCTATAGTCTGTTGATTTTATCTTTTCACTGAATCACGTTTTATTAATGCGCAAAACATCTTTGTAAGTAGCTTAATGTTTAAGTGTGTGCCTTAAGGGTTAAGTTTTTTGCCCTTATTGACTTGAATCGAAACCCATTTGTAATAATTTGCTAAAAAGTTACAAGAAAGGGAAAAAGAATATAAAAAGGCTGTCGTTTGATGCTCATGGAAGCCATCACCCATTCATAGCTTTACCAAAAATACTTTAAGTTTGGCATTCAGATAATTATTATTAACGTTAATTCAATTAGACATTGTAAATATGTATTAAAAAATATACATGTCATAAAGCATTATATCAATTATTTAATTTATACTACTATTTAAAAATTGATTAATTTGGGGATTTAACATTGAAATAGTACGGATCCTTGCTAAATCTTTGGTTAGATTCTTTAAAATTGCTTAAGTCCAAAATCCCTGGTTAGTCAAAAAGTTTATGCTTTGCTGTTGCCCCACATGCTTATGTCTTAAATAAATTTCCAAAAACTGACCTATTAAAATAATTCAGTTCATGACTTTTCTAATTATAGTCTTGTTCGATATTAACAATTACATATTATTTCTTATAAATTTGTTAATAACGGATTCGGATCGGGTTCCTGACAATGTCTGGCACCAATCATTCACTCAAGTGAGAGCAAAAGTAGGTTGCAGCACGTTCAGAAGTGGTTCACTAACAATGTTTTAATATTAATGGGTTGATCTAGATTTGTTTTAACGGATTCGTGATTATTAGGTTTTGGGGTCGATTAACGTAACCTAATTTATAATGCAAGTCAAGCTAAAACAACCTGACTAGTAAAGTAATTAACCAAAGCACGGCCGATTTAATAAACGTGTAACCTACTAATAGTTTAAGAGTCGTTAAAATGGTTCATACTTAAACTTTAGATGTTAATGAGCTCTGGATCAATTGGTTTGCGAATATACACCTTTATGATTTTTTGTGGAGGTCATGAGTTCGAGTCTCACTTAACGTAATATGTTTCAAGTGGGCTGGTGATTTTACCGCACTAGGCCTTTGGGTGGTGGGTTTCACTTTGAATGGTGGGTGGGTCGGGTCACTAACGGTGTTTGTGTTTGCGTCATGAGTGACATTTCGTCAATAAATTTACTCAACCAAACTTAAGATATTCTTTGTCTTTTTAAAAAAAGTTAAAAGGTGCTAAAACTTAAAGTTAAATATTTTAATTTTCCCTCCAACTAATAATTCTCAACCTTTTTGTTTAAATTCCCCCTTTTATATCTTTATTCGCTCTTAATTTTCAACAACTTTAATTGTTTATAATCTGAAACTAAATATATAAAACCAAGTATATGCCAATTAAAAGTGAGAAATAGGAAAAAGTAAACAATTATAAAAAAGTTTCACTTAAACCAAATTAATTATTGTTTAAATGTTAATAAATCATTACATATTAGTTATATTCGTAAATGAATATTAAAGAGAGGTATTCTCAAATCAAAACATCACTTATAATAAGCTAGCACTCGTATTCGATTTGTGAATTCGACTTTTCGTTCGGTTATAGTACATACATATTCTTTTTTAAATCAAATAGAATAAACCAAATACCCATTTTTGTTAAATTTTATAAAACTTTTGACTCAAGCCCAATGTAATGATTTTCTAAATTAGCCTAGTTTAACTGAATTTGATTTAGTGGAACAAGACTTGTAAAATTACAAAAATTCCGACAATTCGACTTCGTACCCTAATTCTGTCGACTCTCAGCCCATCAGTGACCCAAGTTGGGTTTGCTTAGGGGATCGCAACATCGGAAATCATTGATAACAAAGACCACATGTGCGTACTGATTGAGTCACTCAGTGGATCCCGTTTTAGGGGTTGGTTTTCATTCTCCCTCACACTTACAATTCTCATTCTTAACCTTAATTAATGCACAAAGCTGTTCTTGTTAGCTACCACTAAGTGCTTCAAACACTTGTTCATTGTTCATATGGATTCATTTGGTTTAGCGTAATTACATGTTTTCATCAGCAAACCTAACTTGATTTTGGAATTTACTTTATCTTCTTCAACTCCTTCAAGTAATCAAATTGTTTGAAATTTTTGATGCAGTCCAATAGGGAACCAAAATTAGGCCAAAAGAGGTTATTTGGTTGAAATCAATTAGAGAATGGTTTATTCATTTTTCAATCGAAACCAAACGAATTGGATTCGATTAGGTTAGAAATTTTTCCAATTCAGTTCGGTTGTGATATGCCTAAAAAAATTCAAAACCGAATAAACCAAAAAATCTAAAACTGTATCGATGACAGATCATTTTAACAAATCAAGTCATCTCTTATTTTTCTAACCAACTCTTTTATTTTTTGAACTAATTTTTGGATAATTGACGGACCACTGGCTCGCCCCAAGTTATATCCACTACTCGAGTATGGAATCTTGGGCTTTAGGTTAGCACGTCTCCGAAAAAAAGCTCACACATCAGTCCAACCCTGTCATTCACAAGCCTGAGACCACACTTAAGAGGAAATCCACCTTAGAACATTCACATTCCATTCTTTATCTTTATCCATATAATTACATTAAAAATCACCACTTTTTTTCTCTCCTTTCAATTAAATAATATATTTTTATACTTTTTCATTACATTTTCTCTCTCCTTCACTCACAACCACTTTCAATAATATTAAAAAAGTTTTAAGGGTTGAACAGTAAATTCTTAAATTTATAGATGAATAATAACATTTTCTCTCTCTTTCACTCACAACCATCCATATAATTTAAGGACTTACACTCACATAATTTTAAGGCATGGACTGTGAATGCTCTTATACGTGAAAACCCTGACCCAACCATTTTGTTTGGAGTTTGGACTTGGATCAATACCCACCCATTGGCCCATATTAACAAGCTGTTACATAAATTAGATCAGGCCCCTCTAAGCTTTTAGCAGGCCCAACTAGTCACGAGAAACCCACATTCAAGCAGGCCTAATTAGTCACAAGAAACCCACATTTCAGCAGGCCAGCTAGCCCAACGATCTGCATACCTACACGTAAACCTCACAATTTTGGTTTTTTGTTTTTGTTTTAATATTTTACAACACACTTTCAAAAGTTAAGTCATCCGGTTGGGTGGAACTGAAACCCTAAACCGCTAAAACCCTTTGCTCTATCTGTTGAACTCAACGATCTTCCTTTGCAGTCGCATCTGTGCTTCTCTTCTTTCAATTGCTTGTGCAGCAAGGTAAGCCTCCTGTTGCTTTGTCAAAAGTTGAAACGCCAAGCTATATTGTTATGGAAAACTGAAAACTGCAATCGAAATCTCCCTCTTTTGCGACTTTTTCGTTGCATTTTTGTGAAATTATATGTTTCGTCTCAGTTTGATTTGATTTGATTGTTTCAATCTGACTTTAAATATACTATAGCTCTTTTTATCTGATTCAAGTAGATGTTTTTTATACTTCCTTTTGATTGGTTTACTTAAAGTTGTAGTAAGTTGAACTCACACATTGGACACCCAGGTTAGATTGGTTCAATAAACTGCTAAAGAATGGAGGATTTAGACTTTGCATTTGAGCCTCCAAGCGATGAAGAAGTTGACTATGAAGGTGTTAGCAGTGGTAGCGAAGACGAAGAAGAAAACAGTGATGTAGAAGAAGAAAAAGTAAAAAGTAAAAAGAAGTCACAGTCTCCATGGGACTTTTCTTCATACACTGAATCAGTTGCTGAGGAACACGCTCGCAGAAGTACTACTTCCATCGATGAGAAGATTTCAAAGCTCATCCAACAACGTAATCATGCCGAAATGATACCAGACAAAGAAGAGGTTGATGAAGACAGCTCTTCCGATTCTGAGCCAGATCGCCAAGTAAGCACTTTGATTTATATGTACATAGGATTTA
Organism: Flaveria ramosissima; assembly: GCA_025215565.1. Taxonomy (NCBI): domain Eukaryota; kingdom Viridiplantae; phylum Streptophyta; class Magnoliopsida; order Asterales; family Asteraceae; genus Flaveria; species Flaveria ramosissima. The sequence goes on from CM046035.1 coordinate 82,266,154, forward strand.
TACCAGTAGTTAGAATTAGATACCTTAGTATTGTATTTGTGATGGAAAAAAACTGCTAATGAGGTAAGCTTAATGTCAAATATGTATATTCTGGGATTATGTCAAATAAGTAGTTGAGTTGGATATTAGAATCGTGTGAAATAACACTAACTCAGTTCAAACCTTCAGCACACTGACACTTAATAAGTAGAGTCAAACACTTCTGCGTTTTGTTAATATATTGAAAATATAATATTATTGCACACACCTTGCACTTCAAGCTTAAAAATATTGCATTGTAAGCTCAATGCAGGATACTGCTTACAGTACAATTTCTCTGACATAGATTTTTAAATGCTCAATATTTACTAGTACTAACTGAAATAAGATTAGCAATCATACCTATTAGGCATACATATCTATACTAGTGATCTTGTCCATAGAACAAGATAACTTCAAGTGGTTTTCAAGTAAACCAAATTATGTAGATTTGTTATGGGTCTGCGGTCTGCCAATGGGGTGATGTTAAGTTTGGTATGTAATAATTATTATAAAATTGTTGGGAGTTGGTGAATGGGACTTCAAATTATCATAATATGTCATCAAATTGGCTTGCTTTAGGAAGATTTCAAACCTGAAGAAGACGATGATGTTCCTACCACAGCAGGTGGGGGAGATAATAGATCATTCTTTGCAAAGGCAGATGGTGTTTCCTTTCATGCAAATTCTTTCATGGATCTCCACCTTTCCAGGCCATTACTTCGAGCTTGTGAAGCCTTGGGATACACCAAACCAACACCTATTCAGGTTATGATAATCTACTACCAGTTTAAATGATATTTAGGTATTTCATTTTTTGTTTATATAGACACAAGTATGCTAAATGTTTAAGTTTTAAATTTTTAGGCAGCGTGTATACCCTTGGCGCTTACTGGGCGTGACATATGTGGTAGTGCAATTACAGGCTCTGGGAAGGTATTACATATCTGGCATCATTTTAGATGTGGCAACTTTGACCCCTTTATTTATAAATGGGTTACTTTTGGTTTATTTTATCTATTAATTTGTGAAATCCGAAAAGTTAGCCAAATAGGAAATGGTTCGGTCGGGTTTAAAAGCTTTCTAGTGTGTTTTTAATGCAAATAGCTATATATTATTGTAGTTATATATTACACTAGTTACTTATAAACAGTGTTGTTAATAGCTAATAGCGGTAAATAGCGACAAGCCACCTATATGCTATGTAGCGAATAGCGATAAATAGCGCCCGCTATTTTGTGTTTAGCGATTAAGTAGTATATATTTTATAAATGTTTTATATTCAATAAAAAAACATGTTTAGCAATAAAATAGTAGAAAATTTAAGCAAACACCACCAAAATAACTAAAACACTCTATTACTAATCATCTAAATCTCATATTTTTACAATTTGGTGTTAAAAAAAATATAAAAAAATTAAAAAAATATAAAAAAACGCTACCTGGTCGCTTGTAAGCCGCTAACCACCTTGTAGCACCACTTCACCTATACGCGACGTAGCGCGTTATAGCGCGCGCTACGGTCGCTATTGACAACTATGCTTATAAAGAAGTCATTCTAGGGATAAAAAGTCTTTTGGGTCAACCTAACTTCTTTTGTTCTAAGTTGTTACCTGTTCTGACCTGAAATGGCGTGACAAGGAGGTTATTGTGCGCCAACCATCTTTTCTCTATATTCTCTATTAGTTAGTCGTATTAGCGGTACTGCTATTGGAAAGTAAAATATTTGTTTTTTTTGCATAAATAGAGTTTGCCCACTTTATTTTATCAAGTGAATAATTGACTAATTATTAGAAAATTTAAGCTCACCAATTACTGTTATATTTATAAGGGAATGTCTACAACTGAAGATGAGTAATATATAGTTCAAATTTTGCAGACGGCTGCCTTTGCTTTGCCAACACTAGAGAGATTGTTGTTTCGACCCAAACATAGACCTGCAATAAGGGTCCTCATTCTTACTCCTACAAGAGAGTTGGCAGTTCAGTAAGTTTTTAAACTTTCAACCTTGTTAATCTGGTTAATTTTGAAAAGTACGACTTTTTTTTCTTTCTTATTAAGCTTAAAGTTTGTGAGGTTTATATATATGCTATTTAAAGTTTCAAGTTTCATTAAGCTGATTTATCACTACAAATGGTTCAATTTTTTAATCTTATCATTCAAGATTTTAGTTAAGAGTTTTCAAACAGGTTCACATATGATACTCGTAATAGGTAGAATATTCTGGAAAAGGTATTTTGCATATGTATTAGCTTTTCAATTATGCACATTGGACCAAAAGAATTTTAAGCACTCACAAGTCACAATGCTTGCTTGTGAGACTATTGGAAACTCTGATGCCACTTCAGTCTTGTTGGTATTCTATAAGTTTATATAATGTTGAAGTAGAGTATATGTTTTGGTTTAACAATCACATGTATTTGGATAACTAATGAACTATAAGACTTTCATATATGCTACTTCATTACTTAGAAATTGCAATTTCTACCCTTTTACTTATAAATGGGTTGATTTGGGTGTTTTTCAATCTCATATGAATCAAATGAAAATGTTTAGTTAAAAAAGGAATAGGCTCAATTGGGCCAAAAGTCACCAAAAGTGTGTTTTTAATGTATGCAACGATTCACGGCCTTCTAAGTTGCTTTTTTTTTTTTATAAATAGTGTTGGTGTAATCTTATAATAACATAGTTTTATATATCATATTTAACCTATAAATCATTATAAAATTTAAAGTATGACATGGAGTCATGGAAGTGTTTGGTCAAATCTACCCTACTTGGCTCGTTAGATAAATCACCTTTTTTTGACAAAATTTGCCTAATTTGCCACCACTACATGTAATAGTTGTGCACTTCTTTGTTGATGTTGGGAATCGAATTTTATATAATTTTTTTGACTGGCTAAACAGGATTCATAGCATGATAGGAAAACTTGCACAGTTTGTTACAGACATCAGATGTTGCCTTGTTCTTGGTGGGCTTTCAGTGAAGGTTGTTTACCATCTCATACTTTTCATATCATTTCAATTAATTCCATCATTATTCTTTCTAAGGGTCACTTGAAGTTGATTTTGCTTGAAATGGCGTTCATCTCTTGGATCTATTAATGAGTAGTTGAAATGAAATTCAGAAATATTACTTCTTCATTTCTAATGAACGCTTATGTACTGCAAAGTGCAAACATTTTTAATAGCGTGTATATGGCTAGGGTGTAAGTGAGCTAGTGTTGTGTCTATGCATTGCTCGTTATGTGCTATTCTTCATAAATAATACAGCTATATTTTGAGAATAAAATTCAATAGATTTGTAAAACTGTTCAAGAAAACATATTTGATAACCTAGGCAGTCAAAGGCACTAGGCACACTCAAGACGCTTACAAAGTGAGGGTTTTTTTAGGCACATACTATAAGCAGACCATTTTAGAGGCTTTCAACGTGTGTTAGGCTGATTTAGGGCTAGTTTGTAGACTGGTTCCAGACCATTTTACTGGTTTTAGACCACTAGCTGTTCAGACTGGATTTTGGCTGCAATATTGCTGGAGCGCCTTGATGGTGGCAACTGGCAAGGCTATTTAGTAGCTCTCCTGGCGGTTAAGCGAGTGCTTTTGCGCCTTTGACTACTATGTTTTTTAACAATCTTAAATGAAAAGAAGTGATGAAGATTTAAAGAATTGGATCTGACAGATGTTAAAGGGACACAAATAGATTCACATACTTTCCTGGTATTTGTATAGCCAAACTCAATAGTGTTTTTGAGTATGTGTATCCAGTTAGTCTAATGAAAAATTGTTTCTACAGTACATGATAGGATATGCTTGTTATTGAAGTTAGAAAAGAAAAAATAAACATTTCATTGAAAACAAACCAACCAAAATAATTTTTCAAGTTTAAAGGTAATCAATATATTTTAAAAACAAAGGTAATCGATATGTATTAAAAACAAGGTCATAATAATCATATAAGGATATGTCAACAGATACCTAAGGCAGTATTAATGATTTGGTTAGAGTATGAAATGAATTATTCTGTGTATCTTACATGTGTATATTTTTTTCGTAATGAGTTTAAATTACTTGTCAGGCTCAAGAATCAGCATTGAGATCTTTGCCAGATATAGTGGTGGCCACCCCTGGACGTATAATAGACCATTTACGCAATTCCATGTCTGTAGATCTAGATGATCTTGCAGTTCTAATCCTTGATGAAGCAGACCGTCTTCTTGAACTTGGATTTGAAGCTGAGATTCGTGAACTGGTAATTTTAAACTTTTAAGTTTTTATGAAGCAGACCGTCTTCTTTGATTGTATATTTTTAAAAGTGGCATCTAAAATACTTTTTAAGTTTCTCCATAGTGCCTACTATCTTTTTGTAACATTTATTTGCTTGATAAGACTTCTAAAATATTTTTGTTTGTTAACTAAACTTTGTAATCTTTGCAGGTGAGACTTTGCCCTAAACGAAGACAGACTATGCTGTTTTCAGCTACTATGACCGAGCAAGTTGACGAGCTTATTAAATTATTACTAAACAAACCCTTGCGTCTATCTGCTGACCCAACCACAAAGCGTCCATCAACTTTAACAGAGGAGTATGTGCAGTAATTTTGTTTTAGTTAGGACTTGCAGCTGTTGTTTCTCTAAAAGGAATATTATAAAAATTTGTGAACTTTAACTTCCATTTACAGGGTTGTCAGAATACGGAGGACACGGGAAGGAAATCAAGAGGCTGTTCTTCTTGCCTTGTGTTCTAAGACATTTACGTCCAAAGTGATCATATTCAGGTAACTGTAAACATTAACCGGTTAGAGGTGGCAATTTTGACCCATTTACTTATATATGGGTGCATCCCTTCTATCCAAGAGGTCGAGGGTTCAAATCCTGCAGGGTGCAGGTAGAGGTGGTTAATAGGAGTAATTGAGGAGCTGTTCTAAAAAACTTACATATGGGCTGATTCGTGTCTGCTATACACTAACTGATCAAACAATAAATACCAAAAAATATAGCTAGAAAGGAAAAGGATCAAACAAGTTAAAAGTTGTTCATGTGTATTTTGTTTAATTTTATTCAACACAATAACATATTTTATCATCAGACCTGTTTGTTGGTTTTTATTATAGCATCTATGCTAAAAGCTTGAAATTCTTATACGGAATTTCATTTCACATGTGCAACTTATAATGCTATATGCTTGTTGCACTTGAATTTTGGATTGACATTTACTATCCTAATGTTAGTGGAACAAAACAAGCAGCACATAGGTTGAAGATTTTATTTGGTTTAGCTGGCTTTAAAGCTGCTGAACTTCACGGAAATCTTACACAGGCACAGCGTTTAGATGTGAGTTGTCAATCTTTAAGCCTTGCTTTATAAAAAGATGTAAAATAGAACAAGAAATTGTTGTAGTTACTTGTATGACATTATACCCTTGTTATCTGTATAGGCCTTGGAACTTTTCAGAAGGCAGGAAGTTGACTTTCTGATAGCTACTAATGTTGCTGCTCGTGTAAGTGCCATGTCTTAACTATTATTCTTTCTAAAGCTACATAAAGGAACTTAAATCATTGGAGATTGCTAGAAAATGCTGACGGTGATTCGGTGAATATTGATCTTATAAATGGTTGTTTATAGGGGCTTGATATTATTGGAGTCCAAACGGTTATCAACTATGAATGCCCACGTGACCTTACTAGGCAAGTTCTCTCTATTGCTGCTGTTTATTAATTAATATGTATATGCAGTCTATTTGATTTTCCGTACATTCTTCTGTTTAGGCCATAGGGGCATTTGAATTTGTTTCTTGAAACTGATAATTTGATTATGTTTGGACAAACATTCTGCTTTTGATTCTTTGAATATTTAGTTCAGAAACAATGAGTCTTGTGCATACTACTTGTATATAGTCTGATTATCTAAGGACAAAAAGAAATTGCCATTTTATCACATTTATATATAGGATACTCTTACTCTTGTTACATTACGGGTTTGTTTTATTTATTGCAAATAATAAATTTATGGTTATTTTGTTACGCCTTTTTGAGTAACCATTAATTGATATTTTAAAGCAATCCAGCATTGAACTTTATGATTATTACAACTTCAAGCGAAGCCAACCTGTTCTATCTTAACAGTCTATTTTTTAGAGCTGATTATTTCATTCTGGCTATCCTTATTAGTCACTTTTAATATGCACATTCAAACATCGCCTCTATGTCAAATTGTGCATCGTTTTTATTATCATATAATAGTAATAATACATCATGGTTGAAACCTAATGAGATTCTAAATGTTTATGCTGCTCTTGATCAATCTTCTTCTTTATAGCTATGTTCATCGAGTGGGTCGGACTGCTAGAGCTGGTAGAGAAGGATATGCGGTTACTTTTGTCACTGATAATGACCGATCTCTCTTAAAAGCTATTGTGAGCACACTTATGTTCTTTAACATGTAAATTTATTTAAATAGTTTTTGTCATTTTCACTTTTTTAAATCTATATGACTTTTATTTATTAAAGGTAAAAAGAGCTGGTTCAAAGCTCAAGAGCCGTATCGTTGCCGAGCAATCAATAACAAAATGGAGTCAAATAATTGAGGAAATGGAGGATCAAGTAGCAACAATTCTTAGAGAGGAGAGGTTCATATCATCATTAATTAGTAATCATCTTTGTTATAATCTATGTATGCCATTAACATCATAATTTGTAATGTGTAAATGATATAGGGAAGAAATGGCCCTAAGAAAGGCTGAAATGGAGGCAGATAAGGTATTTACAGTTTTATTTATTTACTTTTTTGTAGATTTGTAGATAGTGTAGAATATTATCGCATAAAAAATTTTGAAACATTTTTGAGTAAGATGATTTTAGAAGGAAATATATAATAAAATTTCTGATGATTTTCAATCTGCTTGATATACTGTACTCATAAACCCCTGAGAGAAGAAACATCATTAGAGTCAACCCATGCACAAGTGATTGGGTCTTAATTGGGTCCTTTACTTGGAAAAATTGAAAAAATGTGTATTTAACATTTATCTACTGGGAAATATCGATCGTATATTTCTAAATTTTGTTTTTTCAGGCGGAGAATATGATTATACACAGAGATGAAATACTTTCGCGTCCGAAGAGGACTTGGTTTGTTACAGAGAAGGAGAAAAAACTTGTTGCTAAAGCCGGAAAGGTGATATTTCCAGTTATATCTTTCTATATAGTATTGAAGTATGATCAAAGTTGTCATAATTTTCTTGGGCAGTCTATATGCCATGCTGCAGATTTTTCAAAGACAGTTTATTTGTAAGGGTTTTCTTTACATATCGAATGAAGGCTAGAGTGCTAGACTTACTAAGCTGTGTTTTTATAATCTGCACACAATGTGATAATTTAAGTTATGCTAGTTTCTTGTTTGCCTAGACTTATTTTCTTTTTATTTTGTTTTCAGCTCGTGCTTCTAGGATACATGAGTAGTTTCTTGATAGTTTCCACTCTTTTAAACTTCGATGTCACTGTTGTTTTATATCTGATTTCTTATAAATATTCACGTTGTTTAGCCAATATTTGACCCAGAAAATATGAGGATGTATAATATCTACACATTGGTTATAGTTTCTTTTTATATTTTGGTTCCGGACATATTTTTATTTTAACCTCTTCAATTCAGTTTTTCTGGTGGAATATAGTTATACTGAACTCTACCAGATTCTTTGTTAAATATCATAATTCTTTATTCAGGCTATTACAGTAAAAGGTTATCTAGTAAAGCAGCATTAGTTCTCGTATTTTTATTAGTCAGTTATAAATGTATTGTGAATTAAACCCAATATGAGGTTATCAGAGGAAACTGATGAATGTGTTTGTGTTTCCTGATTATCTTTGAACTTCTTGTTTGACTTTTTCCCTGCTAACTTTATTCTACTGTTTTGTCCCAATGTCTGATAACTAATTGTGACTTGGCTATTTGCTCTTTTGTCATTAGGAGGTTGAGAAAGGCTCTAAAAAGAAGGTGATGAGTGCTGAAGAAGCTGAAGAGCGTAAGAAGAAAGAAAAGAAAAAGAGAGAGCATGAGGTGCGTATATTTCTCCCTTCGATTGTGTGATATGAAAATCAAAGAACAAGATAAAAGATATAAAGAATATTTGTACCAAACATTCAGGAAAATAATATACTAATAGTTCTTGACTACTTTTGGTGGCAGAAAAATCTTCCAAGAAAGAAACGAAGGAAACTTGAAGCATCTAGAGAGATGCTGGAAGATGAAGCAGAAAATGAGGTATGTCACACTCTTATCTTTTATCTGTTTTTTCCTGTTTTTATGATCAATGAAAACACAGGTCCTTGTGATCTTAAATCAGTATGTCTAGTTTGAAATTGATTTTGTTTAAAATCTTATATAGGAAACTGACTAGAAATGTCAAAACAGGGAGGTGGTCCAAGTTAAAATAGTAGGTAATTTTAAGTGTGAGCCAAAATGGGTGGGTTTGTTAGGTTGATCCACCAACACTATATGGTCCATCTTTTGGGATTTTTATATGATTAAGAAAATAATATGGTTAATTTAGTACCTTACAATTTGGATAACATAATTTAGGAGGTGCCATGCATTTAAATGCACTTTAGACCCATTTATACTTGTTTCCTCTCTAGTCAATTTTTTAAAACCTATTTGACCCTTATGCAAATAACACAACATCTATTTTTTTAATGAAGGGGTTGAAATTGCTACCTTAATTTATGCATCAGAAAAATCCCTCTAAGTGCTGTGGGAATTTTATTGCAACTGGAATGTAAGGAACTGTGTTTAGTAATTAGTGATCATCAAATTGTATTATCGCTCCAGAGTAGATATAATAGTAATTGAATGCCAATCAGCCTCCTCTTTTATTTAGGTTGAATTTAGAAGAAATGGCACACACCTTGTGCCTGATTCGTTTTTAGGTTGTAGATGTAGGTGGAAAAACAATTAGGTTTTAAAGAAGTTTTTTGGTTTGATTATAACTCATATATGTGGTAGGTCAACACTGCACACACCTAGGGCTCAGCTCACTTAAGATTTAAAAGTTATTTACATCATAATTTTATAACTTGTTATATTTTTCTAAATTATAAGCTTGTTTAGAGTAGCAGGACTAGTCAAGCCAGGTATATGAATTTCATGATCGAGCTTGGGTTTGAACTTTTTTTAGACTTGTCATTGTGAGCTTTTAGCGAGCAAATCTTTAGTAATTTAGGAGCAGTTGGGCTTGTTTACGCCGCTATTATGTGGGTCTCATTGTCCTGGTGATTATTGCATTTATTTTTGAATAATTTACTAGTACCGTTGTGTCATTTTCAGGGTAACAATAAAAACAAGAAAGAGAAATCCGGCATTTCTCTTGTTGATTTCGCTTATAGGCGTGCAAAAGCAGCAAAGGGTGCTAAAAAAGCAGCTGATGCTGGCAGAGCAGTGAGAACCAATAAGAAAGGAGCAAAGAAGCATTCTTCTCATTCAAGTAAATCAAGACCAGAGGAAATGAAGGAACTTTTTCAAAGTGATATGAGTGAAAAGAAGCAAAAAAGAAGCATGGGTAGCAAAAAGTCTTCATCATTTAAGAGCAAGTCAAGGTATTTACATTACTATTAAAGGAGAAATGAGAACCACTTTTTAGCCCTTGGATCATGTATCAATGGACGCTGGAGATCCCCATCTCTTACTTCTCTTCACTCCATGAATCATGTGCCCTTTTTGATCTATAAGGCTTAAAAGTGGTTACTTTAGCTTCTAGTTATTAGTTTTCGTTTGAACTCACCCAATCACAAAGCATGCCCAAAATTGACAAGTATGTTGTCATTTTAAGTATTAAAATTTGCCTAAACTATGATTTTAAGGTATTTTATGCACGTTCAGTTTTTAGGAGTGGTTTGGTTTTTTTGGTTTTCTGAGTTGTGCATCTCACAAATTGTGTTACAGGTACAAGCGGAGGTAGTTGTGTTTTATTGACAGTTGCTGCTACGATGAAACTTCACTTGAGCCGAGTTGTATTTGCAGACTTCAAGATTGTAGAAATTTGCATTTTTCCATTTTGTCGACTAAGTTTGCAGAAATTCACGTTTTTTATTTTACTTTTCCTTTATTGGCGGTGGTCATCCAAAATGTTTACTTGCGGAAGGTTTAGACCCGGGTGTCACGAGAAGCCCTTAGTATGTAGAACTTTGAAGATTATAGAGGTGGAACTGTTGTTTAACTTTATTTTATAAAACCTTAAACCATGAATCAAACTGATTTATATGTAAAATTTTGAACTGTTATCAAAGGACGATAGCTCTTGAGGGACGATGATGTACGCTCTCTAATTGCCAGCAGATTTGGATGATGTTTTCTTGTTCCTTTAAATTGATTTATAGCATTTGTTTGTGAAAATCATTTATATATAGCATTTGAGTTCGCATCTCTTAAACAAATTTACTTTTCCCCAAGCTCCCTTTATAAACTAGTTTAAGCTCCAGCTTAGTACATTGAATACCAAGTTTTTTGTATATTTCATTTAGGTTCGTTTAATTCTAAAAACTTTTAACCCTTATAAAAGAATCTCTCAAGTCTTTATTTCTACGTTTTAAATATGCAGAAAGCTAGTTTTTATCGAGTCCAATTAATGTAATAATGGTTTATATAGTTATTAGGATTGGCTTTAGTGGATGGTTTTCTTTTGGTCTTGCTATGCATGAGTTTGTCTATGTATGTAAGTATTGAATTCAATGTATGCGAGGAGTTGTGCGTTTGTGAGTTTTGAGTGCAAGAAAAAGGGCATGAACGAACTTACCCTTATACAAATGTATAAAGTAGTATAGAGCTGTATAAAAAGTTGAACCGGATGTATAATAGAGCTTTATGCAGGCGTATAACAAGATGTGCGGACGTATACGTGCCTGTACGAACTTAGAGTCAAAATCAATTAAATTAATATAGGTATGTTACTTGTATACATGGGTGTATTTAGCCTATGTTTTTTTAAGTACATCTTTGGCTTTATTGATAACTTTTTTGACTTTGACAAAGGGTACAACAGGGAATAGCAAGACGTACAAGTCCGTATGCATGGTTTCCTGAAGCCGAAGTAATCATAAATTAATCATAGGGGGTGCGCAAATTAGCCTGGTGAGTGGAGGTTAAGCAACTTGTATTTGAGCAATAATTGGAAGAGCAAAACGACAACAAATAAAAGAAAAAGCGAAAAAGCGGTGGTGGCGTACGAGGGTGGTACTTCAACGGTACGATGAGCGCATACGGCTTATGTTAGCGGGAATCCCGGCTTAAAGCCTTACTAAAGGCGTCTATGGCTTTAAAAAAGATAATAATCACTATACCTAATGACTCATTCATTAACTTATTATATTTCAATTTAGTTTATGTTAATACATTATACTTTATAACTTTTCGAGTCGTGTTTATAGGATAAGCTAGTTGTTTTACATCCTTATGGCCTTATAGTCTACTGCTATTAGTATTGATCCTGTAAAAATATTTTTTTTATGAATGTAATGTTAGATAGTATATAAAATTTTAAAAAAAATAATAAAAAGTTTAATTTTATTTTTAAATAAAATAAAACATTAATATATTTCTATTTATTTCTCTTTAATATATTATACTTCTATAACGTTTTGAGTCGCATTTACAAACTAAGCTGGTTAATTTACATGTTACAACCTCGTGTTATTATATATATATTATTAAATTCTTATGTCGGTTTATACATGGAATTTTAAGGCTCTATAGTTTGGCCGCCAAAGTGACAAATTTGATTATATATTATAAAAACTAATTTCTTATGTTTATATTTTTATGTATGTGTTAGTACGAGACATGTCAAATATAAAATGTTTCTCTGCATAGTTTTATATAAATTTTGAGATGATCTACATGTGCCAAATATCAAATGTGTTCATTCAAATGTATAAATTCGTGTTACTCTACATTTCAACGTAAATTTAGTTTGGAAACGAGTCGGAACGATTGTAATCTATGTGTTTTTTATGTATGTTTTGAGTTGATCTAGGTTTCTACATATTTTTATTTGAAAATAGACGAGTCAAGTATAATACATTTTCGTTTAACGGTATAAATTCGAGTTTCTTTATGATTCATCATAAATATCATTCGAAGACAAGTCAGATCGATTGTCAGTCTATACTTTATCACGCCGAATACGATGTCACCGCAACACGCGGCTTGTATAAAAACTAGTTAGTATTGATCCCTTTAAAATAAATATTTATTAGTGCCCTCCCCTAATGTTAAATAGTAGATAAAGATTAAAAACAATAATAAAAAGTTTGGTTTTCATTTTTAACAAGAAGTCGCACGTGTGGGGGTGATGAACAACCCTTCCCACGTGATTAAGTTCTCTTGTGTTGTGGCACATGCTTGGTAACGGAACATGTACCAGGAGGAGTTATTGGGTGGTACGCAGTACGTGATACGGCTCCACAGCTGTAAAGTCTGGTACGGTACGACCTCCTTTTTTTAATTTCCACATTATAAAAATAAAATTAAATAAAAGGTTCCAATTACCTTATCCTTTTCAATATTGATCATATGTGTTAGTTTTAGGGTGATGTCCCCAGGTTAAAATAAGTGTAAAAGCATCATGGACATCTTTACAATTCTTCGTTTTCTTTATAGCAGATTGGACTTGTGGTCACGACTGGGGTTAATAAATATGTGAGTTCTGACTCCTTGGAGGTCGAGATATTGACATCATGGCTCGAGTAATAAGCACTGGATGTTGACACGACGTAAGATTCTTTAGTACACATGCGGATTATTTTACCGATATAATATTTCTTGTTATGTGCTTTATGTATTTAACACGTATTACTCGATCTCTTTGCGAAATATATTTACACGACGTAATATTACTTGATATGTGTACAAATAGAGCGCTCATCAAGGTTAAAAATATTTAGCCCTTACCCTATACGACTTGTATGACCTTACATGAGTCGTATGGGGCCATTGTCAAGCTAATGTGACATGACTAAATTTGTTAGGTCTACAACGTCCATATCAATGTTTTTAGAACCGGATCGGACGTCGAACCGAACGCCTTACTGGTTTGGTGGTCGGACCGGTCGGACCGGTTGGACCGGATTTAACTATATTTATATATATAATTAAATATAAGTAATTTATATATGTATTTTATAGTTATATATAAAACTTAACTATATTTGTATATCCAACACACTAATTATGGTTCAACACCCCGTTTTTACCCATTAAAATAAAAAAAAAACCCAAAAACCGGTCCGAACCGGTCCGGTTTCCCGGTCCGACCACCGGTTTGGGACGAACCGACCGGTTCGACCACCGGTTCGGGACGAACCGGCCGGTTCGACCACCTAAAATCGAATCATAGCGAACCGGACCGGCTAGGGGGCCGATCCCCGGTCGGACTGGCCGGTCCGATCCGGTCGCAAAAACATTGGTCCATATAAGTGTCGTGATGTCCAAATATTCTGGGATTAGTTTTATGAAGAGAAAATTAAAAAAAAAATTGATTTTAAATTTAAAATATAAATATTTTGCATATCGTTAAAAAAGTGTAATAAATATGACCACTTTCTTCCCTTCTAAAATATTAGAAAACGTTAGAGGAGTACTTGAATTGGTACAAAATGAGGAGAATTGCACGACCAATTTGTAGAAGAAATACTATGACCTCGAGTTATCTTTAGCTTGTGCTTAGGATCTTAGGGATATTAACCCATCATGTCCTCATAGTCTAGTATTATGATTTTCAGTGTAAAATAAAATTACTCATTCTTTTTTGTTTCTAACAATAGAGACTTATAATATTGTTCACGAGAAAACCATACCTTATGATAAATCTATGAAAACCATGAGTTACTACTTAGATGTATGTAAGTACGAGTTACACACACGTAACCTATAGTTTTACAGTTTTCTCATAACTTGTGGTTTCTCATAACATATGGTTTCTCATAAATTGTGTATGTAAGTAAGAGTTATATGCACGTAACTCATGTAAGTACGAGTTACATATGTAAAAGTATGTGTTACACATATGTAACGTATAGAAGTTTATTTTACCCATGTAAGTACGAGTTACATATGTAAATGTATGAGTTACATATATATAACATATACAAGTTTAAAAGATTGTATTTTTGAGTTACATGTTTATTATTAGTAAAAAAGTTTAGGTTTTAACATTAACTTTTGTTAAAATTTCAATTAAATTTGTGTAAGATTAACTTTACACTCTTAAAAAAATTCTTAAAACTCTTTTCATAACTCAGACTATTCTAATTGCATGATGAATAGAGATACTTTGAATAAGAGGTTCAATAAGACATGCATTTGGGTCATGGAGCAAATGTTGTTGTTACTCTAGTTGCACCATCCATGCTTTAGCAAGCACATCCAAGCATACCTATTGAGGAGGGGTTTATTCCTTTGGTGTTGTTAGATAACCACATTAGAAGGGATGATGTAAGTGTCTAGGCATGTTTTGAGTGTATTAGTTGCGGATGAGAGAAAAACACTACAGTTAAATGTATTATGGTGAGAGCAACGCAAGAATGTGTGACTTTTTAGAGAGTTTTCACTCGAGCAACAAAAAACAAGTTTTTCCTGACTAAAGCGAATAATACTAATTGGTATGCAAGGTCAGATGTTACATATGAGGTATACTGAAAATCATAAAGTGTGGTTATTGTTTAATTAATTTTTCTTCACGATTACCTATGTGTTAAAGCTAGTTAAGAAAATAATCAAACTAGTGATTAAGATTCATATTAAGTCTTTTATTTTTATTTTTGTTACCATTGATAAAACACAAAATTAGAATCAATAATGAAAATTAATGATCTAAGAAAAACAAAAGAAACTTCAATTCCAGTGACTTTTATGTAGCACTAAAACACATAATTATCATAACATGAAGTTACATCATCATTATAATTGTTATGCATATAGTTAGTTCATATATCAATAAATAAAAGTGATTTAATAACGGAAATCATTGAAACGTAATGATCAGTTAAAAAAACATGTGCATGTTAAAATAAGATAGATAAATTAAACAAATAATAATAAAAAAGTTAGTAATTGTTTCGTCGTTAAGCCAAAGGAGGAAAAGAAAGAAGGCGCCCAGGCTGGCTTTTATTCAATCCATCAGTCAAACCTACTTTACTTAATAATACTTATGTCATGGATCATGCATCAACCGTTATTTTTCCGTCTCCTTTTTCAACGGTCGGTATATGTTTCCTTCAACCTTTTTTATTTCCATTTTTATAAAATTACTTAAGGCTTTATACAATATGACATGCTTTGTCTTCTATTTTAGACGAACGGTCTTATAATTTTTAAACTTTGATGAGGTGGTAGCGGCCGTTTTAAATACCAAAACGTATGTAAAAATGATGTGACAAAAGTAAAATAAAAAAGCGCTTTGAAAAACTAATAAAGATAAGTAAGTCACAATGTAAATCCGGAGTTTTATAAAAACATCATATTTTATGAGCTGTAATAGAAAACACAAAAACTGTAAAAAAATGAAACATTAAAGTAAATTTGACAGCATGTGCATTAGTGTGTCGATGGTTTGTATATTATAACAGACAACTACGTTTTGAATGAAATTACATTGAAACGCACATAAAAATAAATGTGCCAGGTTTATGTAATCACTTCTAACTTGTGATTGTGTGATATGATATATAATGGTTTTCTTTATACTGGTTTATGTAATTTTCATCAGAATTTTCTTAAGATCAAATCAACAAATAAGTCCATCCCTAAAATAATTTGCCGTCTCCGTACATCTCATGTTTTCTTATAGTTAGGGATAGAATAGAGTAAGACGATTGTATAAAAGATGGGACACAAAAACATAGATTTGACCAATCGTATTATAGATGTGACCATCGTATAACAAATAATGTTTGAAGAACGCATGATGGAGTCAGACGGTTGTTTTATACAGTTGGACAACCTTATAATAGATTCATGCCATTATATGATATATGTGTTGCCATCATTGTTAGAAAAAATATTATATGGAAGAAGAAAATCGAATGAACTAAAACAAGTAATCTTATTTCTCAAACTTACGTTATTCAACATCCTTAAGCTTTCAAGCAACTTGAATAACTTGAAATACAGATACTAACGTTGATCAAAACCTATTAAATATGAGGTTATTTATAAACAGACACGACACAAAGATTTATCATTTTCTGAAAACTAGAATACGATTCTTGAGATTTTTAACAACATGAGGGTGTAAACGGGCTCATGACCATATTTCGACGCGTGTTCGTTAGCCAGCTGTATCCCAAACACAACCTCCTGCTAAACTCACAGCCTGTGACCTTCACTTCCCTCACCCCCACCCACCTTATATAAAAACCACCATTTCTGCACTCTCCACCTTCGCACAAAACCCCACCATAACTGCAACCTTCAAATGGATCGGATCAAAGGCCCATGGAGCCCCGAAGAAGACCACATGCTCCAACAACTCGTGGAGAAACATGGTCCGAGAAACTGGTCTCTCGTCAGCAAATCGATCCCCGGTAGATCCGGCAAATCTTGCCGCCTGCGGTGGTGCAACCAGCTCTCGCCGGAGGTGGAGCACCGTGCCTTCACGCCGGAGGAAGATGACACCATTCTCCGGGCCCATGCCCGATTCGGGAACAAATGGGCCACCATCGCCCGATTGTTGTCGGGTCGGACCGATAACGCCATTAAGAACCACTGGAACTCCACTTTGAAGAGGAAGTGTTGTTCCATGACGAATGAGGAATTTAACGAGTTTTCAATCCAACAACCCTCGTTGAAACGATCCGTCAGTACCGGGTCGGGTGTGCCCGTTTCGGGTTTTCATTTATCCCCGGGTAGTCCGTCGGGATCCGACGTCAGCGATTCAGGTGCTCCGGCGATCTCCTCGTCGCCGGTGTACCGCCCGGTGGCGAGGGCCGCCGTCGCCGCCGCCGATCCGCCGACGTCGCTGAGTCTATCGCTTCCCGGAGCCGATTCGATTGAAACGACGTCGGTTGCGCATGCTCCGCCGGTCCCGAAACCGGCGACGGTGGTGTTACGGCCGCCTGCGGCGGCGATTGAGGCGCCGGAGAAGGGGTTTACGGCGTTTAATTCGGAGTTTTTGGCGGTGATGCAGGAGATGATTAGGATGGAGGTGAGGAATTACATTAGTGGTGTAGATCTGCAACAGCCTGTACGTGGCGGTGGCGATGGGTTTAGGGCGGCGGCGACGGTGGCGCCGGCGGTGGCGAATAGGGTTGGGGTTAACAAGATCGATTAGTGTTTGTTTATGTAGATTAAATTTGTTGGTGGCTGATGATCAACGGAAGATGATGATCGGATTACTTGAAGAAACAATTGGAAATGTGAATCAGTGGAGACGATGATGTCTAATCATTCGTTAAAGATGGATGTTATCTTCGGGTTCAAATATTGCCCAACAAGAAGTGAAATAATTTTGTACAGTAAATGGGTTAATTTGATCTTTTAAAAGTCGTGAGTTCGAGATAAAAAATATCAAAAAATAAAAAAAATTTGAACCATGTCCTCACTCTTGATTTTACTTTTTTTTTTTTAGTTTGATTTTGTCTGATCATGATCATGGGGTTTTAACGAAAGCTCATAAAAAGCACAAAAATTGCATCTTTTGTGGTGGGTGCTTGAAGAAACTAGAAACAATTTTATATAAAAAGTGTTAAATCAAAGACTATAGAAACATGAACAATATTCATCTGGATGAGTTTTTATGTTAATTGAGGTTAAGAGGACTCGCAACCTAATTTTAGTGTGAGCAAGGTTAAATCGCAATTAAAAGACTCACTCATTATGTTGTGCCCTAACTCCTACCCATTATGGATAGATTATGTGATGAATGGTTAGAAGAGATAATAATAGAGTGAAGTACAGCTTGCAGATTTGAATACAATCTTGAATCTTACACGCTTTTGACACCTAACATAGATTTGAATGGTTTAATTTAAAGATGGGTCCATTCTTTTTCTTCCTAGATAACAACACTCGGTGGCCATACTTGTATTCAATTACACCCACGAACGCCCTGTGTAAACCGATTTCATTTGAACCAATTTAATTACCAATTCAAATGGTTGATCAGCCTTCGGATTTTAGCCTTTCTTTTTCTTTTTAACTTTTTTTTAATTTTTTCATTAATATTCGTAGATTAATTACATTCTGATCTTAATAACTTAAAAACAAACTGTGTTTTGTTAAAGTCTAAAGGTAAAAGTTTTCAATAAAATAATCCTCAAATACAACATTAATTAGTGTATGTCGTTTTCACTCGTCTATTTGTCCCTTTCAAATTCGGATCTCAATACAATCTTATCCACGTAACCCAATCATTACTTGTTAAACAATACAAAAACTAACATTAAACGCCATGTCAAACACAAACAAACATCTCTACAATGTTATTTCCCAATTATTCGCTATATAACCAATAAAAAATGTTTGTTGAGAAGTTGAAAGGTAATACCAAACCAGACAGTTAAAAGCTGGTTATGATGATCTGATTGCAGTTGAAACCCACACGGAACCTTTTTTTTCTTTTGGTCAAAGTGTACAACTTTCACTGCATCATGTACGATCATTATAACTAAACTATCACTTTACCTTTCCATCTTACTACCCCTTACATACGTTTCACATGGATAGTCTAGCGTACCCTCCTATTAAATAAAAGAAGATGACAGATGAAATAACTGATTTTGTAAAAGATGAGGAGCATTAAGTAAAAATTACACAACCATTTTCGTATCATCATCAAATCTTTTCATAGTGCTTTGGGTCAAAGATACTTCAGCTGAATCCATTCATATAATATAGCTCAAAGAAATGGTCCTGATTATCTAGCCAAGTGTCAAATATCTAAACTACCCTAAAAATAAGGCCAAAATGCAGATAATCAATTCATGCATAAAAGTAAAGAAAATTAGTTACTTTAGCTACAAAACCATCCAAAAGAAAAAGATTTTACAATCTTAAAAAGGCGAAGTGTTATAACTTTAAGCTGTGACAAAGGGACAGCAATATATGGAAGGTTATGTGTCTTCATCATCACCATCTACCTTCTTGTGATTTCAGCAACTAACTAACTGCTTTGTTTTCATTAATGGGGTTGACTAGAAAAACCAAACCTCCATTTGACTTTCAAATATATATGAACATTAGAAAAAGTGCATGATAGTGACAGAAACGCGATGATTTCAGTTTTATTTATTTAATTGCTGTTGAATAACAAAAATTTGTGCATAATTTACATGAAAAGAAAAAGTGTAGCCTAAATAGTTGCAGTAGAATGTACCTAAAACTAATATGGTTGCTGTCTTAGGAGGGTGCAGCCTGGATTGTTGGGGTGTTTTTGGTGATGGAGGTGAGCATAGACTTGAATTTATTGAAAGCTTCTAGAATATCCGCTCTCCATGACCATGATGGCTCCTCAAGAGCGCGAATAGAATTGAGACAAACAAGAAGAGTCCCTCCTTCATGTAGAAGAACCTGCAAATTTACAAGTGTATTTTCGTATTAGCCAATTGACATAAACTATATTTTATACAAGACTTTGCAAGTAGTTTCATACCGTAAGCCACAGAGGAAGAAATCCCATAACTGAAGTAAGGGATGCCATCATAATGCTACATAAGGCTAGTGCAACATTAAGTTTCACCTGCAAGAAAAAGGGAGTAAACTAAAATAAGTACACAATTAATTATTTGAGTGAAATATAGTGACATAATAAAAGGTACCAGGGTGGTGGTTTGGCGAGATTTTGCAACACAAAATGGAACACCAGAAATATTATCTCGAAGTAGTAATATATCTGCAACAGCTATAGCAGTTGCACTAGCACGTTGAGCTAGCACAACACCAACTGTAGCGGCAGCAAGTGCTGGGGCATCATTTATACCATCACCAACCATCACCAGACCTCTTCCTGTAACAAGACTTAATATATTAATTTTTAAAATATAGTTTTTATACTTAGGCTGGTAATTTTGAGGAAGTAAAGATATAGATTTACGACCTGTATCTCTAGGGATGTTGGTGACATGATTAAGCTTATCCTCGGGCTTTAAGCTACAATGAATTTCATCAATGCCAACCGCATTAGCAACCCTACGTGCACTAAGCTCATGGTCACCAGTTAACATCATTACATGAAGCTTTGCTTTTTCTTTTAATTCCAAGATGACATCTTTTGTCCCGATTCGAGGTTTATCCTCAAAGTGAAACAGAGTTACCTGCATGTTGATTGTTTAATTCAAGTAAATTGTCTTTTCATTCAAAATTTTAACTATATATGTTCTAAAAATGATATGATCCAAGAAAATGTGACCTTTTTGTTGTTGACAGAGAGTGCAGCACGGACCAAGTCAGTTCCATATGAAGACTTGATAACTGCATCCTTAATCTTTTGTGATTCAGATGTAGAGTTGAACTGTGATGTGATGTACTCAACAGAACCAAGTGATGCCTTTAACTCTTGGCGCCCTCCAAAACCTGGCTATAACCAAACAAAAGATAAAATAATAATATAATTAGAACGGTAAAACAGATGACTGAAAAATTTACAAAGATTCAGTTAGCCACTACCTGAATGCTAGATAGTGTAGCAAAAAGACCTCTACCAGGGAGATTCTCAAAGCTTTCAACATAAACAGCAGGAAGCTCTTTTTCTTGACTATGATTTATGACCGCCCTACAATATAACAAACAGTGGTTGGCATAGTGTGTTTTATGGAAAGAAACATGACATTCAACAAGGAATACCTTCCGATTGGGTGAGTGGTGCCTTTTTCCATAGCAGCAGCAACAGCAAGGGCTTCTTTCTCACAGGTGGGCACACAACAAGAAGTGGAGGCTTCATGTCCATGTATGGGCTCAATTGCTTTGCACATAAACTCCCCTGTTGTCAATGTCCCTGTCTTGTCAAATGCAATGGTGTGACAGGAAGCTAGAGAGTCAAAAACATGTCCTCCCTTCAGCAATATTCCCTACACAAACAGATTTCTCAAACCTCAAACAGAAGTACAGGTGGCAAGATGGCGGGGTTCATGATGAAACGGATGACTTTAAGTAAAAGCCATAAAAAAGTGAGTACCTTTTTGGCACAGGCACTGATTGCAGTCGCATAAGCCAAGGGAGCCACAGCCAAAGCACATGGTGATGCTGCAACCATGAGTCCTAATGCTCTGTAAAATGAACCCCTACAAGCTACACAAGTACATAATTTTAAACAAAGAACAAACTAAATGATGTTACATATAAAATAGGAACATAAGGTGAAAGATTCATATTAGAAGAAGTTAAGGACATCACATTACCTGGAGTACTGAAGAATGGCCACTTGAAAAGAACGGGGCCAATGAGGGCAACTGCAACTGATAGAATGATAACTGCCTTGCTGTAATTCTCACCAAACTGATCCAACCACCTTTGAAGCTTCGGTTTCCTTTGTTGAGCTTCTTCTGTCAGTTGCACTATCTTATTCAGCATAGATTCTTTCCATGTCTTCTTTGTCTGTTAAGTAACATTCCTAGTTAAAATTATTTTCTGATGAGGAACCCACAATTCGTACATACGGAGATAAAAAAAACATCTTGCAACAAAGAGACTTGAGAATAGTTGAGAAACAAATACCTTGAGAATCATCATACCATCTATATTCCTTGCGCCGCCTGGAATGCTATCGCCAACATCTCTTTCTACTGGTTTCACTTCACCAGTCAAGTGCTCAATTGTGATTGTTGATCTACCTTTGAAAACTTCACAATCTACAGGAACCGACTGACCAAAATACCAACCAAAATTATTCCACTTTCAACAATTCATAACAATTTTGTCAACAGGCCATCAAATAAAGTATCTAATATCTCAGCAACTTTATACACATACCTCTCCAGCTCTGACCAAGATAAATGATCCAACTTCTATCTCATTAACAGGGACCTCATGGTATTTCAAATCAGAAAAATTAAGTAACTTTTGGTTGTTAACTTCAAGCACAAGGGCGAACTCTGGATGGTTTTCTTTCAACTCCTTCACGTCAACCTTTGATCGGCTAGTAAAGTACTCTTCAGCTGCAGTTTTTTTTTTCTTTTTATATGTTAGCCAGCAAAAACATATACCATCTGAAAAATATTATACTGAAGGGAGTACCGATATGCGCCAAATTGAACATTGCTAGAAGCAAGCCTCCTTCTAGTGCGTTCCCCATAAATGCAGATGCAAATGCAGCAAGTGCCATTAATACATGAATATTAACTTTCCCACCAGCGATATCTAACAGCGCATCATATGATGCCGACACCTGACATAAGGAACATTGAAAACCTTAAACAGTAATTATTGACATAATGATGTGAAATAGCTTCCAATAACTCGTGAGCACAGAGAGTGAGAACAAGAATGGAAGAATAAAAGAAATCTTATTCATTTTGAAAAGTACGATTTCTTGCCAATACAAGTTAGTTATCAAACGGCAATCAAACAGAAAGAAGCTACAAAAACTGTTTCTCAAGTCAACCATATATACAACTTGTACCATTACACCCCTCTTTGTAATGGAAGATTTGACTAATTGTATAATACCACTTGCAGACATTTGATCCTTCAGTATAGCCTAAACATGAAGCTACTCGAATAAAAACTCCTGTATCAGATAGATTCTCCTAAATGGCATCACTCAATTCTAACTAAAACCCTAACCCTCAAACTATCAAAAACCGTTTCACATTTAAATTTCAAACCCAATACCCCAAATCGTGAAACTGAAGGAGATATGCAATCATAATTAGAAACATAAAACATATCCACAGAATTCAAAAAACAAACAATTACCCCAACAAGAGGGAAAGCAACAAGAGCTAAAACATGTTGAACAGGCTTCACAGAAGCCTTGGGAAGCAAATAAGGGCACGCAGCAGCAGCTAAAAACAAGGCAGTGGAAACACAACAGAGCTCCAAATGCTCCCTGAGGAAGTCAGCAAGGTGAGTCCACTTGATCGCCTTGGCGAAATCAGCAAACGCGAGCTGAGATTTCGTAAGCTTGAACTCACCACCGTTATGATGGTGATGATGATGACCATGACCATGACCGTGATCATGATGATGATGATCATGCTCGTGGCTGTTAATCTTGTGATCATGATGGTGGTGGTGATGGGTGGTTTTGGAATGGCAAGTAGTGGGGAAAATGCGAGTAGGTAAGGGTTTTGGAAGGGAATTGGGGGGGAAAATTAGGGATTTGGGAAGAAGGGGGTGGAAAAGTGAGTTGACTCGGAGCCTTCGAGTTGAGTTAGGAGATGGAGTGAGGGAGATAGGAAGACGAAGAGGAGTCATTGATGGAGAAGAAGAGAGATTAGGGGTTGATGCCATTGATGATGGATCCATCTATAGAGCTGCCGTAGCACCATGCCCCACGCTAGTGTTTCTGCTTTGTCGATTATGTTAATGGCCACACGCCCAATGTTCGCATCATATCCGCCACATAATGTCCTCATTTTTTTATTACCATGTGAAAGGTATTAATCAATGATTCTTAAGTGATTAAGTGAAGTTATTTTAAAATTTTGTTAAAAATACAGAAAAAATCTTGTTTTTTTTTAATTCAAGTCTCACATGTAACAAAATAAGGGTTTCTAGTGATTCAATTAGGAGTTCAAAGAAAAAAACTAACAGGTAATTACAAGTGTTTCGTGACAAGTTGTTTCAATAAAATTTAGAGTAAATTACATTGATTGTCTAGTAGGTTTATTCAAATTTCACCTTCATTCTCGAGATTAAAAAATTAGTCCTTAGGTTTGGAAAAACATAATTTGTTTTGTCACTTGCTCGAACAGTCATTGTTTCATTAACTAAGTGTAAATTGATTATTTTACCATTTTTTTTTCTTTTTTTTTTTCTTTTTCTTATCAAGCCCATCTCTATCACCACCAAGCCACCATCACTTCTTATCACAACCATCACACACCATCATCTGCACCAGTCCATCACCACTCCTTTTAACCTGTATTATAGACGGGTTTCTAAACTAGTACTAATATATTTCTAAATAATAATCAGAGGTTTTATCTTATATGTATATATTATTTAACTAAATAGTAATACGATTAAATCATATTCAAATAAGTTGTTAATAATTTATCAAGTCCGTGCCATATGTCATTACTAATGATGTCATATGTTTAGTATTAGACACACAAATCCAACAAGAAACAATAAATAATAACCGTCTAACCGTAGCAATTACTGTAACATGGATACCTTTCAGTTGTGACATACCTAAAAGTATTCTCCTCTTATTTTATATTCCGTAATCCCTTTATATAGTTATTGTTTCACATGTAAAGCTGAGTACCCACAATCATGACATTTATGGAAACATCAAACATGCAATCATGATCAGAAACATGAGATTTAAGAAGGCAAATTAAAAAGAAACAATTACCCCAACAAGAGGGAAAGCTACAAGAGCTAGAACATGTTGAACATGCTTCACAGAAGCCTTGGGCACCAAGTAAGGACTCACAGTAGCAGCTAAAAGCAACACAGTTGAAAAACAACACACTTCCAAATGTTCCCTCAACAAGTCAGCAAGGTCACTCCACTTGATCGCCTTCGCGAATTCAGCAAACGCTAGCTGCGATTCTGTAAGCTTGAATTCACCACCATTATGATGGCAATGATTATGGTGCCCATGGTGGCAGTGATGATGATGATGATGATGATGATCGGTTGTTTTTGAATGGCAAGTTATAGGAAAAATGCGAGTAGGTAAGCGCTTTGGAAGCGAATTTGGAAGACTAATTAGAGATTGGCGAAGAAGGGGATGATGTGAGTTGAGTTGGAGCCTTCGTCTTCTTGCTGGAGAATTGAAAGATGCTGCGAGAGAAGCAGGAAGACGAAGAGCAGCCATCGTTGACGCCATTGATGATGGGCTTATTAGAGTTCAAGTTATAGAGCTAGCATGCCCCACGGTTTTGTTTCTGTTAGTCAATATGTTAGTGTCCACACACGCCCAATGTTGCAACATATTGCCACATGATGTGCTCATTTTTTATTACCAATATCAAACACTATATACTCTGGTATATTAGTTGTACTATTAGTCATTAGACATCATGCTCATAGTGAGGCCTATATGATGAGTATTATGCTCTTAAAATAGTCTTCAATGCTCTCTGAAATGTGTATGTATGCCTCCTCAATGATCAAAACTTTATGCATTGAAGAACTCGTGCGTTGAATGAGAATACCATCTATGACTCTAGTAGTTGTATTGTTGGTTTCGAAACTTATTGACACCAAGTTACGTTTATTTAAAAACCAATATTATGTGATAGTATTTCTTTTAAAAAAGTGATTTTAAATAACAGAGACTTTCATTATTAATGAATTTATTATTTGTCAACAAAAGTTATAGTTTTGGTATTATAGCATTTGGAAAGAAGAAATATGATATTTATTATATTCATAATTCAATCCACTATAGACATGAACACATCATCAAAAACATACATCTTTACAAGTACAAAACCAACTTCTTTATTTTTCTATTTAAACACAGAGTTTGCATGTATCAAGTATCAACCACATTTTCTTAGAAGTTAAATCCGTAACTCGCAAACTATTTATAATGATACAGAAATACGTGAAATTTGGTCACACATTTCATAACTGATAAAATCTGGTCTATAACGAAATTTGCAGGTCATAAAAAATATACAAAAAGAACAATAATTCTCATAATTTTCTTATTAAAAAAAGAAATAAAAATAAACAAGCAAATAAAACTACAAGTTTGAGTAGCTTCAGGTAATTGAATCAGAATTACGCTAAGAATTTACCAATCCTATTGCAGATGAAATATGATTCTACAACAATTTGGCTATTTAAACCAAGATCGATTCTCGATTGTACATAGGCTCAACTAAATGTCAGCTATTTTTACGAGCCCAACAGACAGGTTCAATATCAATAGAAAACAAAAAAGAAAAGAATGAGGTTATGTTACAACAAAGCTGACATGGCAGATTGTCAAGAAGCAACCATGGTCAAAAATGGTAACAGCTAATGCTACATCACAAGTTGGAGGACTAATACCACTACTCCTGATTCGTTTTGCCCCTCCCTGCTGAGCTTTCGGAATCCTTTGAGCCATCATAAGAAGAAATGAAGAAAGATGTTTGATTCTTTTGCAAAAACCTACAATAGCGCATATAAAGGTCAGCCGTTTTTAACGCATATATGATCTGCAAAATGAAGATGTTTTTCAGTGTAAGATAAAGGTTGTACTTGAGAAAGTCAAGAAATTTCTGCTGCAAACGCATGGCCAGATCCTCTTCTATGTTGACATATGGCAATAACTCGGGCAATTTTACTGCATAAACAAGAGAACCGTGTGACATGATTGGATAAAACGATAATATAGAAGTCACGAGCCCACAGCATGTTAATATTAATATAAAAGCATATATACCAAATAGACGCAGGAGATGTTCAGCGCCATATATGGTTGAAGGAGAAACATTATCTATAACCGTTTCTTGAAATTGTTTACGTTCCTTATTGTATAAAAGAATAACTGGCAAGGCTCTGTCAAAATAACACCTTAATCCCTTTAATATCTCTCCAACTGCATCCGTCATCCTGCATTCATGCCAACAAAATTAATAATCATTTTTATAAAAAATGATTACAAATGAGTAAATAGACACTTGTGGACTTACATGCCATCTTTCTTTGACCTGTATTCAAGGTATTTTGCCAATATGTCATCAACATTTGGAGAACGGGGAAGTTTAACAAGCTGGGAAAAAAAGATCCAATGATAAACTTTCTAGACAATGACTAAAGAAATTACAAATTTACAATTTAGAGTTGTACCTTATCCTGATGATTAATAAATTCCCAATCATCCACAAGTTGTTTCTTTAAGGTTGATGGAATTTGAATCTTCACTGGCTTTTCAACGGATGCATTCCCTTTCTGACACAATTAACAAACATCAATCAGCTTATAGCACAAGATTATACATTTATACAAGATATATTAATTTACCTCTGTACTTGAATCATTCTTTCTCTTCTTCCCTTTTGCCCCTGAAGTAACACCCAAATAGAAACATATTAACAGTTAAGATTTCCAAGATATAGCACAAGTAAATAAACTGAGAACCACAGATGACTAAACAGTAGAGTTAAAAGAATATACCACTACTCTTGACATCCTCTTTTTCCACCTTTACATCTGAATAAACCAAAATATTTATATGTTATTCATTGAACAGAAGAAAGCAGAGTGTATGTCAGTTAAGAGATGATAATTTGAAATGAGTTTGTATATCAATTTGAGTTATTGCAAGGATTGAGAGGAGAAATACCATTTAGAATTTTTGGCTTAGTTTGAGTTGAGCGTCCAGATTTAGGGTTCTTGTCAACACCCTGTTTTTTGTCAAGGGCTTGCTGTTTCTGGATGTTCTCTTCAGTATATTTCATCAGCCGGTCAACACCAACCCATTCATCCCAACTGTTATCAAATAATATTAAAGCTTTATAACCATTTATATACACCTTTTGGATAAAAACTAGATCTGTTTTGATAGTAGTTTTTTTCATCTTGGATTTCCTAGAGAAAGGATTCTAAGCACTTCCAGCAGTTCCGTAGGTTCATGTTATTAGTAGTTAAATAGTTGAAGTCCTATCACTTAAATTGATTACAAAAAGACTTCCACTAAAATAGGTATTGAAATTTAATAAGCTCATCTAATGTGCAGTATCCATCTAATACTCGTAGTAGAGCGTAAAAGAGAGATGATGCATGGTATACAGCAAGCACCTGTTTCATAAGCCCAAAAGGGAATATAAACTACAAAGCACAGACAACCTATCCTTTCACGGTCACCTTCTTATTTCAGATAATAAGATAACACCACAAAGAGGATAATTAGCCACCCAAGGTAACAAAATAATTTTATTAAAATTAATGTTCTTTCACTTAAGTTGCAAACTTAAATTTTTGTTGCACCGAAGATTTAAATCAGAAGAAGCGTTTGCATTGAAACTTAATTTTACTGGAGGATCTCAAATTCTCAAACTTTAAGCCTTAACACACATTTGTACATAAAAATTTGCTGTTTCCAAGTTTACCTTACCTGGATCCACTCGTAATTCATATTCAAAAGCACATAGTAAGTATACAAATGAGTATACTAAAAAAGTGGTAGCAGGCATTCAATTGTTCTTAGCTTGGTTTTAAAAAGCGAGAAGCGCACCGAGGCGACAAGGTCTAAAACCGAAGCGCAAAGCGCGAAGCGCAAAAGCGGAGGGCTTTTCGTACGCGAAGCGCTAAGTGTTTATATAATTTTTTTAATATAATCCTATAAGTTTTTAACATCCCCACCCAAAATATAGCTATAAATAATGTTTATATATGCTTTAGTGTCTAAATTACATGTATGTATAACTTCTTTAGCAACACTTATAGCATTTTTAAGCAAAAAAACACCTCCTGTACAAGAAGCGCGCGCCTCAGGGGGATTTTTCCCCAAAAAATCTCGCTTTTCTTGCGCTTCTTGTACAGCGTGCGCCTTGTGTTACAAAAAGCCCCACATCTCGCCTCAAGAGTCGCCTTGCGCCTAGGCGCGCCTCAGGCGCGCTTTTTTAAACCAAGGTTCTTAGTGCATAACATGAAATTTATTTATATGTCATTCCTATAACATTGATATTACTGCAAAGCTAATCACAGGGTTTCACTTGTATACCCAACATCCTAGTTTATAAATCTATAAGACTCAAACCATGACCTTCCAATCACAAAGTAACTTTACCGGTTGCTACTCCAAAATATAATGAAGTATATGACATTGAATATTATATAGGAGTAAAGACCCAGAGACAGAAAACTCACTTTTTATTCCAACCCTGCAAAGCAGAAACAAAGTAATTGATTACTTAAATGTTGTAGTATGGAAACCAGCACTTTATCACAGTTTCTTAAACTAATATATAAACAGCTTACATGATTACAACATTACAATTAAACAGTAGATGTAACATTGGGGAACAGTAAAGCAAAATAAAAAGCCAGTGTCCAACTTACAAGGTAATGGACGAAGTATTTCCACTCATTCTTTCGTATCTCCGCCTTTTGAACCTTTAATGTCAAAGGAAGAAACAAAGCTTAGAAAAACTATAAGTACTTGTAACATCTATTGCAGTTATAAAAAGCCGTAAGTAGGGAATGATATATTCATGGTTATAGTATGTTCGCCGTGCTTCATTACTATTAATGGCATACAAGCTTCCTCAATATAAATGCTTTAGATAATTCATCTGTAATGCCTTTATGAAATGTGGCATTCTTATTCATGTTGGGTTTGTAGAGTTTTGATTGGCTCGTTTAAGTGAAGATCGGTTTAGGCCTATATGGGATTGGCAAAGGGCTGTGCTAATATTTTATTATCAACACATTTATCTTTTAATGTTCATTAAGTTAAAAACCCTAATCTTGTACTTATAAATACATATGCTTATACTTGTAATTCCTCATGAGTGAGGCAGGTAGCAATAAAAGAATCACCTTGGTTACAGCCGGTAGACGTAGGTCACATTTATCAAACCACTTAAATCACTCATGTTCATCTTTATTCTTTGTTCTTGCAATTGATTTTGTGTGTGTGAATCTAAGAGGTCTAATCCTAACAATTCACTTTATTTCTAGTTGGCCACTGCAATATCAATAACAGATGCAGACATGTTACAGTTCCCACCAACTATGTATCACAATCTAGTACAAAGCAGAAGGTGCTAAATGTGACCAAACAAGCCCCAGGGAAACAAAGTACAACCTGGGTTAATGCAGCAAACATTTGGCAATTTTAAAAGTTAATAAAATGAACACCACATCCTTAATGTATATATAAGAACCATAATATAGGAAACACCATCCTACCAATAACAATATACAACTGTACAGGATATTATCGATCCATCAGTCCAATAATCTCAAGTTTTCCTTTTCCCTACACAATTACATACATCCCTAGAGTACACGTACAGCAATGAGCAGAAAATTGTGAAACAAAACCCACTTCTGTAATTTATGAACTGGGAACCCTAATACCAATTTTCTTGAAACCACACATTACAAAAACCTAATCAAACCAATTCTTCTTCCTGCTATTTCTGTTCCGCATTGCAAAATCGCTAACCCTAGTATTCAATCCTCTAATGCGAAAGTAACCACACGCAACGAAACCCTAATCAATCTGGTTCACCCAAAGAACACAACTTATCTGTTGTGTTTTCCTCCTATTCAACCCCCAAATTGTGCGACATTTAAGATCCAAACTTGAATTACATGCAAATGAGACGAAAGCGGTTGTTTATGGAAGAAACGTATAGAAGATGAAGATGGAGTATGCGAATGCTTGTGAAAGGGGGAATTGTGGATGAAGATACCTTGGCTTCGTAGATACGAGGGCCGTGATAAGCGAGGACTTTCTCGCCGTCGGAGTAGAGGTTGGAATTGGAGTCGGGACGGCGGCGATTGGCGGTGGATTTGTCGCCGTCGGTGGCGGAATCGTCCTTGGAACTACCCATCTGATGATGAAATAAATTGTTTTTGTGAGTTTTGGATCGATGGATTGATTGCCTTTCACCCGCCTCTTTTTTTGAGTGTTTCTCCTAGACGTTCTTTTCCTCCTTTTTTTTCTTTCTTTCTTTCTTTTTAACATAACACCTAGATTTTTGCAATGTTATTAGGCTCGGGTCCGTTTTTTTTAAGAACTGGTTTGGCGGTTGGATCGGAAATCAGGAACCAAGTCGCAATTTTTCTACTTTTTATTATTTTTGGAATTTAATGGATTTAACGGGTAGGTCGAATAATGAATTACAGTGTTGAATAATATAATTATTGTTGAGTGTTATATATAAATATATATATATATAGGGATCCATTCAAATGAAAACTATTTTTTTGTAAAAAACCAAAAGAACCAACAACTACCAATCAGATTTTTCTTATTAAATTAGTTTTATTTAATTCAAAAATTATACAAAAGGGCAAAAATGGAATTCTACTTAATGGGTTGCAAAATCTCTCACGGTTCCCCCTTCTTCAATTGAACCCTACGATTATTGCATCTCAACACCTACAATTCTACAAGTTGATTCTGCAAATCAATATTTAAGGTTCATGATATCCAATTAATCATGAGTTCCTACACAATCAAACGAGATTTTATCCTCTGTCCAATATATGATCCAGCGAAAGTTTCTAGAGCAAGTGGATCATCTTCAAGAGAATTCAAAGATGTGTGTGCAAACTGTTTAGACAAAGAAGGCCATGGATGTTATAAATAAGAAGTTTTCAATGTCATTCGACTTTTAAAGATTTTTTTGTAAGTGTTATAGTCCCTTCACTATTAGTGTTTTGGGCAATATGCTTTTAAGTCGATTATTAAAACGGTTTAATCGTCTTACTAATTTTGATTGAACGAGTTACAAGGGTAAGGTTTAGGATTATGATTCAATATGTTTTAGGATGAATAATGAAGAAACTTTTGAAATCCTTGAACAATTAGTGATTGGTTTGAGTTTATTAAAGAAAACCCATTTTGAAGTTCAGATGAATACTTTAAGAGATATTGTATTTGCAGCCCAAACCAGATCTCAAGCTGATTATCAATGTGTGTATGCATTTTAGGTGTGCTTTGCAATTTGCTTTTATATTATGATTTAGGTTTATTTCAATTTATTTATTGTTATTTGGTGTGTTTTGTGTTCTCAGATTCAGATGTTGATACAGTTATGTTGTCAATGCTATTTGAAGTTCTTTTAGCTACATGGTTCCAAAAAATACACTAGGGTGTTGCTTAGATTCAAGTTGTGTTTTTCCTATTGTCTTCTTGCTCTGTTTCTGCAGAAGTGGACTATGGTTTCTACTGCTTTGTTGATTCAGTTCAAAGAGGAGCCCATTCGTAGGCGAGCTTCAAGGCTGCTTGGGACTGTATTTTGATCTTCGTTCGTCATACAAAATTGTCGAGAGGTGTTTTGTGTCTTAATGTTGGTTCAAACTCAATTTTAGGATGTGTTTTAAGGTACTTTGGGGTTGTTAATCATGTGGTGTATTTTGTCTTCTTGATAACTATCATCAATTGTATAAGAAATATGAATAATTAACCAATTATTATACATAAGTGGTTTTAAGTATAAGCAATCGAATAATTTAAATGTAAACCCGTCATTCATATATGCATAAACGTATGTGCATAAATGCATATATGCATAACTGCATATGTCCATAAATTCATCTATGCAAAAACTTGTATTAATATATACACGAACCCTCACAAGTGTATATTAATAATGTGAAGCACTTATTGCCTATGGCAGCCTTTTCAGATATAAAATATATAACAAAATTACATCCTACAAAAGCAAATACATAGTTCCACGGTATATTAGTAACATAGGTTAGTAAACATAGTTAAACATTTTTAAGTAGTAAAGATTAAATATTTATCTAAATAAAATAGGATTGTCATGAAGTGCAAAGTTGTAACTACAGTAGCGTTATTATTCTAGGAAAGTGTTATAGTTCTATCCAAAAGATCGACAAAAGATGTTGACACCATCCTTGCTCCTCAAACCAACCAATAACCAAAATGAAATATGAACATTCAAAAATACACAATAACTTGATACCTACCCAAAAAATAATAGCATGAGTTTGATACTACAGAGTATACACCATCAAGCCTAAATTCCCATTAGCAACCAATAATACCATATAATAAAACTTGTGCAATAGATCAAAATAAAATAGTATGTAATATTCTTAATAAATCAAACCAAACTAAATATTATTGAGATGGAGATAACTGCATGTATGGTCTAGATGTTTATAAAAGTTCAAAAACAAACAACAAGCTATATATATACCAACTACATTAACTACAAACTATAAAATTGTACTGCTAAGACCGAATGTCATGTTGCAACAATTGAGGATGTTGCTTGCATCTACTTTTGAAACGACTAAAGCTGGAGACTACTAATTTTGTAGAGTTTATCTAGTAGTTTGACTCTCGTGCTGATGTATTCAAGCAACATGATGTTGAATGTTGCTTTTGTTGTGGTTCTTGAGGCTTCCATTGTAGTTCAAATAGTGCTTAAAACACCACCAATGCATCTGAAAACTAAAAAAACTCTGATAAAGATGCTTAAAATGGCTTATAACAAGAGAGTTTATAAATCTCTACAATTTTGAGGATTCTGTTATGATGCCAATTCGTGGTTCCATATTTAAGTTGTACTTGTTGAAGTTGGTCGAGACGACATTTGATCTGAAGGAGTAGATGATTACAACATCATTTGTTGTTGATACTTGTTACTAATAAAATGGAGAAATCATTGGTCTTTATAGAGTGGTAATCTAAAGATAAATTTGTGGAGCAATTAATGGGCAAAAGGGTGTTCATAACATGAGAAAATGTGTTATGCATGTGTAAAAGGGCATATCATATCTTCATTATTGAAAAGTGCGTATGTGCGATAAATTACAATATAATCTATTGCAGCTATTATCAAGACTGAAATATGGTGACAATAAAAAGAACTTCAAAAATGTTCCTCGTACGAAAGATATATAAACCCACTAAAGAAAACTAAAATTAGAAAAGACCACTAAAATATAAAGAATTATAGCTTTAAAAGCAATATCATCAAAATAATTTCAGAATGTACAAACAGATTCCAGTACATCAGTTACAATAATGCAATTTTAAGTTATATATAAAAAACAAATTTGTTTAGTCATAGATATTAGAGCAAAAAAACTAGAAAATGTAAGGTACAATTTAGACGGTTCTAAGACCAAAGTTACCTGCTCTTACATTTTTAAAGCACTCCCTTTGTAGTTGTTGTTGTTCTGACTATGCCCATAGCAGATTACCCTCTTGCAAGCTATGCATATGAACTTGAATAAGCAATTCATCCAATGAATTGGATTTAACATCTGCACATTAATGTTATGAAATTCTTCCCTAAGATTGTGTAAGAACATACCTTTTGAGTTTCCGTTGCTTCCAACGGTACTGGATTCGGGTCGATGGCTTGATTTTCGCCTCAAGGACTTCGGATTTTGCTCTGCCTTCACTTTGATTTCTTCAAAACATATGCGTTGTTCCTCTATCAAGTTTCAATTTAATAGTCTCTCCCAAATTCTGATGGGCAGTTTGCAAGAATGTAATGAATACCAATAATACCCTTGAATCCAATTTGTCCGCCTCTTTTAGTCTTTAGAAAATTACTGATTTGCCCCTGCAAATACCATCCATTGATTATTAAATCTAGGGATAGGATTGGTTCTTTTAGTTTTTTACAAAAAATTGGTTTTCATTTGAAAGCCCCTATATATATATATATGTAATTGTGACACCATCCGGTTTGATGAGTCGACCGGTAAAATGAACTGTTCGCTATCTGATCTGATTCTAAGAATATTACATTTTTGTCATATAAACTCATCATATTGTACATTGAACACTTAATAGAGTCTATAATCTTGAACCTAAAGTACATATTTATCATGAAGATGTCCCAATCAGATGACTAATTGCTTAGAAAATGAAAAATCAAATTCGCTTAGTTGTTTGTATAGTTACTCAAAACGTTTCGTTTTTCATATTTTTGATAATTAAGCAATCATTCTTAAAGTGGTGAACAATTAAACTCAATTGTATCAGTAAAAAGGTTATGAAGTTATAAAAATGGTTACTCAGATTAAGTTACTAATGATTTTACAAAAAGAGTTAAGTCGATAAGTAACATGATTTTTTTGTGATTAAACAAGGTAATTATATTTTTGCTATTGAGGTGGGAAGTTAAAATATTAATTTAAGTTGCAAAAGTTGATTATATATTTATATTCATTAGTTCATTTTGTATTACTTGTATATTCACAACATTCTATACATACTCAATTAAAGTCTGTGGATTTCCTCATTAGCATATCAGTTGATGACTTCTTATTGATCTGCATCACTTTTTTTTCTTTTACAGGGTTTTCTAACATAAAACCCACCGACTTAAATGGTTATTTTCATGACATAATCCCAAAAAGCTTAGCTGGTTAAACTAAAAAAGAAAAGTGTGATTGTGTGATTAAAAGGGCCTTGAAAGGTATAAAGGAAGCTAAAAGACGGGGGCTAGAGATCATTGCGATGAATTGAAACAAAAGAGGCATCTATGGTGTAGAAAATTCATTCAGAAGTATCTTACATACCCTCTTCATAAGAAACTTTATTGTCATGATCACTCTTTCAGGTTATGATCGTAATCATTCATCTAAATTTATAGGTTATGTTTCTTATGAGGTTGTAGATATTCGCTAATAAATATAGGTATACGAGCGATTGCTTTGTCGTATATTGCTCTAGAGATTAATCTTGTGTTTCTATTTGTTTCAAATCACATGTGTTCTTTTTCTCTAACTTTGTAAATTAAAAAATTGGTTGATAAGAGTTTTTCACATCTTTTTCTTGTCTCAGATAAATAACATAAACCAGAACAATGAAATATATAATTATGCATTACAATGATTGAAATACAATGTTTTGATTTAATTAATATTATGTAATTTGAATAAGCATTTTGTGAATTGAGGCTCACCAACAATGAATATATATTTTGAGTTTAAAAATAAAAGAACTATCATGTTGTTTGTATGAAAAGACCGTAAACATGTTTGTGAACGATTTTCTCCACTAGTGACCGGCACCAGGGCTTGGTCCAGAGTTCTTGCGTTCTTCAAGTGGCTCAACGTCTATAGTCTTGTGTCCAATTCCAGGACTGGGGCCCTCATCTTTGATTCCACCTAAAGTTTGAACGCTCGCAAACTGATGTCCAGCTCCATGACTAGCAACATCTTTGATTCCTCCCCATTGAGACTCATGTTCGATTCCAAGACTAGCTCCGAACTTAATTCCTCCTAGTGGGACCTTGGCTTCAAACTCATGCCCTATACCAGGACTCGGTCCATCTTTAATGGAACCCAAGGAAAAGCGATCAGAAAAACCTTTGTTAGCATCAGGACAACTAACTGTTTTCAAAACACTTAATGGTCGAGCAACAGTTATAAAAGCTAAGTTGAGTAACACAAGAACGGTCGTGATATTGTGGTACTCAATAACTACTCTAACCATCTTTTAAATATTTGTTTCAGTAGAGGGGAGTAAAGGGAAATGTTTGGTGCAAAACAAACAAGTTTTGGGGTGATATTTATAGACAGATTTGAAAATTGAATTAGTGGGATACATTTTGTTGACTAGGAAGTAGAAATGCATAGTTCATGCAACGTGGGGAAATTTGAGGTTGCGAGTCCAAGTTGGATGGAGTGTTTGCAAAATTTTTTAAAAAAACCACTATAAGTTGCAATATTTTGTTTGTAGGTGTGTAATACGTATTATTAATTAGTTTCAATAACACTTAAATGTTTCTTCCTTATGTTTTAGAATATAATATCTTATAGTGATTATTAACAATATTAGTATAATAATAATTAGCAAAGTTTGTGAACATGCCATCGTACAAGTTCCTACCATAGCATATATATGGTGGATACAACATTTTTTTTTCTTTTTGCTTTTTAACAAATAGTGTAATACTGCTACAAAGTTTCAATGTTCTTGCATTTTAAGTTTTCTATTTACAACTTTCAAAATCATAAAATTTCTAATTTTTAGTTGTC
The DNA here is from genome assembly GCA_025215565.1 of Flaveria ramosissima. Lineage (NCBI taxonomy): Eukaryota > Viridiplantae > Streptophyta > Magnoliopsida > Asterales > Asteraceae > Flaveria > Flaveria ramosissima. The sequence continues at coordinate 82,302,987 of CM046035.1, forward strand.
ACATGCTTATATTTATCAACATTTCGACGTGAATTATTTTCAAAATTAAGTTGTAGTTTTTAATTAAAATTGTTAGCGTCGCAACGCACGGGTTTTAATACTATTTCTTTCTTTAACATTTGTTATAATTATAAGAAAATAAAAAATACGACATTTGTACTCTGGTGATGAGTGATAGACCATGACCCGAAGCAATCTTTGAACATTTGGTTCTCCATATTTCAACATGTGGTGGCTATAATGACTTTTCAACCTCATCATTTGAAAAAAAAAATCGGTTGAAAATGATGAATTATGGCCTATAAAATTAGCTTATTTTGAAAACGGTTAAAAGCACATTAAACTACACTACTCCAAACCAACCAAATCGACTACTATTTCACAATCCAATGATCTAACGAAACCCAGAATCTGATAAAAGTATGAAACCAACAAATTTTGGTCTTAGGCTCTTAGCCGCCAATCAAACCACCATATAGTTTGGACCCACCACTATTAAACCCAATTGAAACCCCAAACACCACACAAGCGATAGCAGAAGCCACCGAACTTAAAAGTTAATATCAACCTTGTTTAATCCAATCCTAATATAAAACTATCCGACTTTAAATATCAAATATTTAACATCAAGCTCACCCTCTTTAAGTGTTTATGAAGTTCATTAGTGGAGTAGTTGATTCCATATTAAATCAAAATCGAAATACAAAGCGTCGAAAGAGAAAAAATAAATTGAATGCTTAATTTAAAAAGAAAGACGAGACACATTTTTTACTTCACTTTAGGCTCACAAAAACGGTCGAGACACTCAGGTTCATATTTTCACTTACTGCTGCTAGTCATTGTTTCAAATAGTACCCATTGAGGCACGATCTCAAATTACATCATGTTACATAGAAAAGTATTCCATACTCTAGATGCGGATAACAACTAAAACATAACAAAAAAACAGCTTTAGGCGATCTCTGTCAACTCTATAGATACGAGTTTATTTGATGGTATCTGATAAAATCATAAGCATACCAATGCAACCTATGAAAATACACACAACTTACCTAATATATATGAGTCACATTCCACTTCCGTGTAACCTTTTTGTAGCGTTAGAATGAAAGCTACACTCTCACATTCTCCACTAATCGTGTAAAAGTAAACTTTCAAATGCCAAGAACATATATACCATAATAATAACTCTAAGTACTAATTTCAATGACCACGACCACGACGGCTTGGGCCAGAGTAAGCTCTTCTTCGTATGACGCCTCCAGTCATACCACATTGATCCGGAAAAAACGGTCTACATCCTTCAACCACCGTAGTTGTAAACAATAAACATATTAAAGCGAGTAACGTAAAATGAAACCAAAACATATGTGGTGTTCTCTCTTTTACTAGGATATTTTCTCTCATTATAAGGGTTTTAATAAACTCTTCCTGCTACTAAATGGGTTACATATATATAAGAAATAAATTTGCATGAGCACATTGGAGGAAATAGTGGAGTTTGTTGGAAATTAAGGAACAATTAAACCGTAAAAAACTCCCATATATCTTTCTATTTGTGGAACTCGCCGACCCACAATTACCGGTTAAGCTAATTCTACAGCTTCCATTGGACCGGGTTTTTGGGTATCTTTAGACAAATCTTGTTCAAAATCACGTAATTAAGTTTTTTTATATGTATCTTCTTTTGTTCACAGGATACTGGTTCACTATACGAATATTATAATTATATATATTATAATGATTTGAAACATTGTTGTTTTAATGTTTATGAAGGTTGCAATTTTGTTGCATGAGCACGTATTATTTAATATCTATAAGAAAAGAGTTCAAATAAAAAAAAGTTTTAAATCAAAAAATATAAGAAGGAATTTTAACAATTAATCTTCTTAATCAACAGTATTAAATTGTGGAGAAAAAGTTTTATTTTAGGCATAAACATTTTTTTTTTTTTTAAGTTTATTACTTTTTTAAACGTTCATAGCCTTTATATAAGATAATATATTTTTTTTATAAAAGTTACACAAAAATACGAGTATTTTATTATCTTTAAAACGAGTACGATATTGTTATATTAAATATATATATATATTTTTTGTATTTCAGCTCGTATGATTTTTATACATCATTGTATATTTAATGTGGTCCTTGTGTAATTTTATTTGTTATTGTATTTTCTAAAATGATGAACAAAAAAACATAATGATTAAATAACACACTTTTATGTACTTCTACAATATAAAACACAATGATAAAATAACAACTAAATAGTCTAATATAATAAAACAATGAAAAAAAAAAAATAAATGATATACAACGTAAAACACAATTGTAGCTCGTCATTGTGTTTTCCTGAATACTATGGTTTTTGAAAATGTTTTGAGAAAATAACATTATTGTTTTTGATCTGATATTTAAAACTTTATGATAAAAAAATTATTTTAAGCACTTTCTGTTACGATATATAATAATATAGTTAAAACACTTGCATATTAAAAATAAAAAATGTATTGCTTTTACATTGTGGTAATTTACACGTGTTATTACAATATCGGGTCAAACGGAGAATCATTAAACTTTAGGTGTCGAGCGATACAAGGTAACGAGAGGGTATAAAGCGCATGGACGAATCCTATTTTCTTTTTGTCGTGTTAACAGATTAATCCCTCAACTTTGTTTAGACCAAAAACAATATTTTAGAGATAAACTTATTATTTATTTCACATATATTGCACTTCACTCCCTAAACTGCTAATTGATGTCAACAATATATTAAAACAAACAATTTAACTTTAATTTAGTCTCATCTTAGTTGTAATTTAGAATCGTTGATTAAGTTGTAAGAACGCAGGACAACTGTTATAATCATAGTGTCTTCTATCTTATATAACAAGATTGCATAACATAATTGTTTTCTTACATGTAGAAAATTATGTTTAGACTTTTATTGAAACAATCGTCTTACTAGTCTATTACTAGTTCAACCGTTTCGAAAACCGAATTACATCATGAATATTTTAATATATTCATAATATACTCGTATTGTTTAAAATATGAAACTACATTCAAAGACATAGATCTGAAATCTCAACAAAAATATAAAGCCAGATATAAACAAACATCAAAGCTAAATGAATTGTTTTAAAAGGGGTTTTGAAAAATAAAAGAATTCAAAAAAGTAGAAAATCTAGTCCAACGATCAAACCGATTTACCGATTCAACCTGTTTTCACCTATATTTGACCGGTTCATAACTAGGTACTTAAACGATTGTCAATGTGGGACTAGCCCACTCAGTAGAGGCTTTGCCTTTTAGAAAGAAGGTCTTGAGTTTAAACCCAAATAATAATGTAATTTGATATGTTGTAAAAGTAAAATAGATTTGATATTATAAAAAGGTACTTAAACGGTTTTCTAGTCTCAACAGTAAAAGATTGTCATAGAATAAACTAGTTACCGATCTCTAAAAAGAATCCCACATGTATTGGAGAACCATAAAAAGTGTAAGTTTCAACTTTCAATCTACAAAACTCCACCAAACAAAATAAAATTCTTATTCAAACATTCAAAGTCAAATACAAAAAGACCCCTACAATAACTCAAAAGACACAAAAAGTACCCCACAATCTTAAAGGCCCTTCACTAACGAATCCCCAATTAATAAGACAGTATCTACACCCCTACGGTGGAGATTCTTGCCTGCAGCCGCTACACCATTCTTTCCACCCTCATTTCTCCACCACCCCTTACTTAATTTACATATTCTTTTACCCAATATAGCAACCACCACCACCCATGCACACCATATAAACACACACACTCTCTCTTATGCCCAAACTATCATCAATGAGTAGCATCAACAACAGCTTATGGATGTTACCATTGATGTTGTTGATGATGATGGTGGCTTTCGCCGAGTCAAGAACCATGGCTCCACCCAAGTCGGTTCATACGTTGGAGAACGCAGAACTATCGCCATCTTCTCAGCCTTCGGGCAATGATTATCAAGTTGATCATCATGACGCGTTCTATGATTTTGTGAAAAATTTTAAAGGTTATAAGGCGGCTTTAACCGGTCCGAGCCAAAAGGGTAGAGGACACAAGTGAAGGTGTAAATAGGTTGTTTTGTCAACCGGTTTACTATGAACTTGTGCTTGTTTGAATCTAGACACATTTATGTTTGTGCTAGTGTTGATAAATAGGCCATGGTTGTTATGTACCTTTTTAAGAAGCTACATGTGTCTTGTAGTGTATGAAACATATATTTGGCGATAAAGATTTGTATCAATTGTATTATAAGTCGATTAACTCTAGGATTCCCAAGATTTTCTATATATCTTTTATATTGAAATAATTATATATTTCTATGTCCATGAATTCACGTAACTTTGATATGTGCTTTTACATTCAAAGTTGATGAATATGTGCGTAAGAGGAGGGTTATCTTAAAAAACATCTAAACCTTAAGAAGCGTGAAAAGCAACAAACATATGCCACGTGTCCCAAGCTAAACACTTGGTGGTTAGTGTGTGCGACAAGAAAGGAAATTTTAAGGTGCAAATTAACATCTAACTTATTTGGAGGTAAACATACTCATATACTCGGTTGAAGCTTAGTCTAAACACACTGTTATCCGGGCAAACGCACCGGTATAGACACCTAACGCGCCGTTGAAGGCAATCTTGACGGGCGTACGTGTTAGTCCAGACGGTGCCTGCTTCACGACATCCATTGGGATGCTCTTAGATGCATACACACAAGATTACAAATCATGACATAACGAACTAATTGGGATAAATCAGAACATATTACAACATTAAATATAGGATTGAAAACTCTAAAAAACCTTAGTGAATGCACATTCAAACTTACTATCGAGCTTCATCAATCTTCAACTGGGAAAACACTTGGCTTTCACTAGGATAACTTATGACCGAGCTATCATTCACCCAAGAATCATCGTCGTTACATTTAGAAGGCACGCGATCAATCATCAACGTAGGTAACTGTAACGACGTGTTCATCGTGGTATCTTCATATGGCTCTTTATCCTCCACCATTAGTTGAAGCTTCAATGCATATTCTAAGTCCCATAACACATCAATCATATTTGGCCTCTCATCTCCTGTGTTCTTCAAACATCTCTCAGCTGTTTCTAAATACTTCCTTAAAGAATTTGGGTTTATCTTTCCTGCAAGATACGGGTCGATTATCTTCTCCTCCATCCCATCCTTTATATGTGCGATCGCCCAGTCGGCCAAATTTGCTTCCTTTCGAGGAAGTGTGGTATCAAGTGCTGGCCTCGCGCACAACACTTCAAGCAAAACAACTCCAAAAGAGTAAACATCCGATTTTTGAGTCAATTTCATGCAACTTATGTATTCGGGATCCAAATACCCGAAACTCCCTTTGATAGCCAGCTCGCTTTCCTCCAGATTTTCTAGCAGGGATATCCCAAAATCAGCCACTTTTGCAATATAGTTTTCGTTAAGCAAGATGTTTGTTGACTTAACGTCGCGATGAATTATCCCAGCATCCGTACCTGTGTGTAGGTAATGTAACCCTCGAGTTGCACTGATGCAAATCTCAAGCCTCTTATCCCAAGAGAGCTTTTCGTCGTCATCCTTATTCGTGTTATACAAATGGTCTTGAAGCGTACCCTTTTCCATATACTCGTACACAAGTATCATCTCTGACTTCTCATCACAATACCCTATTAAAGTAACTAGATGCTGGTGTCGTATTTTCGACAAGACCATAATCTCTGTCACGAACTCTGGTCGACCCTGCTCGTGTCCTTTCTCGCCTCGTTTCACCGCAACTGTCTTTCCATCAGGAAATGCTCCTTTATAGACCTTTCCAAACCCGCCTTTTCCAATCACTAAACTCTCATCGAAACCATTCGTCGCCTGCAATATATCCGCAAGCTGGAAGCGAAGGTTGAGATTAGGAATTGGCGACGGGTTGTTAATGGTAAAGTCGATACTTATGCTCGTGTATGAACTCCGACCGTACGATGGTACTGCGTTAGACCCTGTTTTCGCCCCTACCACTGGCTTCGTCTTTCGGCACTTCAACCCGATGCAAAAACCTATTAACAAAACCAACAACAAACCTCCAACAGCACATCCAGCCACAATGTACACTTTCTTGCTGCTCTTCCCATCGTTCACACCATCAACCACACCCGAATTCATCGATAACCCCATGATCTCGAGCCCGTTCAAAAACGCGGGCTGACTGATACCTTTAATCGTCCCGATACTAACATTCACAGACCCCGACTCCTCGGAATCGACCACAAAATCCATATAAAATGGAACCTGCACTGTTTGCACAATATTTCCCGGATGAACCATCTGCTTATAATGACCGTAGATGAAGAAATTGAAGGCGTCATTTGAATTATTGAGACCGTTGCTTTTAATTTCACAGAAATGAGCTCGAACAATGAACATGGTGTTCTTATTAACCTCAAAACTCCACGTTAAATTGACCAAAGAATCGGTCAATTCTCTTGCTGTTCTGTAAACATCATCAGGAGCATCAAAACTGCTAGCCGAATCTTGCTTATAAGTAAGCGTATCTTCGAATGAATACACCGTTTCCGCATGCTCAATATCGCTGATGAACTGATCATCTGATATCCAATTTCTTCTTAAAGTGTCACGATCTACACCAATGCTCTGTCCACCAACGTTAACTCTGTAAACTGGTTTAAAAGCATAAGACGATGATATGTTATTCATATCATCAATTTTTCCGAAGGGTGATATGTAAGGTGTAAGGGCATTATGCACGAACAGTTCAGACGGTGTGGTGAAAGCTTCAATGGCGTTCACAAACGCAGGGGATGAGCCTGAAGAGGGTGTGAATACAATTCTAAACTTTCGATCAGATCCAATTGGGATTATAAATTCTTTAATTACAGTCGAATCTCCCGCGTTAAAATTTGATAAAAAAGAGAACCCAGAAACCGAAACGTTGAATTTGGAGTTTGATAAATCGAACCCATTGGCAGAAAATGGGGAGAAATGAAGGCGTACCATTACGAAAGTGTTGGTACCATCTGCTTCAAGTTTGTAATCTGATTTCTTCGTGAAAACTCTTGCTGATTGGTAGATTTCCGGCGTGTTGGATGTGGGGTGGTTGTTTACGGCGGTGTGGCCACCGGAGAACGAAAAATCAGTGTGATTGTCGTCTCCGATGAATGTTCTTCTGGTGAATTCGATATCGGAGTTTGATCCACAGTTAATGAAGTAGTGATCTGGTAGAGTATACGATGACTGTGAGGAAATAAGTGATAGAGTGGATAGAAAAATGAGGAGAGAGAAAGAAAGGGTGGAAGCCATTGAAGCAGGTGAGTAATTTCTGGTTCGAATTGAATTATTTATTGGTGTGATTCGTTTCACGAGGAGGAAGAAGACATCTTTCAAACGTGGAGGTTGACGAAGACCTGTGAAGACCAAAATTCTGTGGTTCTAAAGAGATTATTAAATCATTGAAGAGTAATAAAAGTCAAGTTGCCTTAATTTTGTTTTTATTATATCTACTTCAATTATTGTTTGCAAATTGTAATTGGTTTTTATAAATAACTAGTGTTTTTACCCACCGCACGTTAGTGATAATATAAACTATGATATGTTTGACTTGTTTTCGAACTAAATTTCAACGAAACATAAATTAAAGCAAATTTATATCGTCGAATAAAACTGTATTATATTTTACCTAAATTCAAACAAAATTTAGGCCGAAACGTAAACAAACTCAATACGTACATAAAAACAAGCATGTGTGGTGCCGTCGTATGTGACGTCATAAAACATAGACTACAATCGCATCGACTCATTTTCAAACTAAATTTATGTTGAAAAGTAAATTAACTCGAATTTATATCATTGAACAAAAAAAATATTATATTTGACCATACTAATTTTCAAACAACACTACATTCACTCTTAACAAAATAGTAACTAGAGATGACACATGGCAACACTAAATTCACTCTTAACAAAAATTTATTGCTTCTCTCTCCTATTAAATAACTCAATTAATTATTAATTATATTATTTAATTTTATTTTTTGATTATAAGCTATTTTTAAAAAGATTAAGAAATAGATTTTTTATTAATGTTTATTTCTAGAGAAACTAATTGTTATAAAAAGAAAATTTTCTAGAACGTACATCATACTTTTTTTAAAACATAAAATATTTTAAAAATGACATTTTTTTAAATGTGTTTTGTTTTGAAACGAAATGTTTGATTTATTTTTTAGTAAAAACAAAGAAAGTATAAAAACAAATTTATAAAAAGCTGATATCATTGTTTTATTACTTATAGTACTTACTGATACATAATTTAAATCACATATTATTTAATAATTAATAAATTTTTATTATATTTCATATTTTATATATTCAACCCGTGTAATACACGGGTTCACTATAGCTAGTAAATATATATTAATGGTCGGTGGTATCATGAATGTATGACTTTATTTATTTCAGTAATTCCACATATAATTTTTTTAAACATATATGACACTAATGATGTTTCTACTGTATACTTTACTTAGGGTGTTTGTTTTATGTGAAAACATCTTTCTTATCTTTTTTGTTTCCGTGGCGCAGATCACGCGTAGATATTGATATCTGCAGAGTGTTTGTTTTTTGAAAGATTTTTCACTAAAAAAAGTCTACGTGAGTTTTTGCATGATACAGACTTGACATAACCACTTCTAAAGTATTTTAAAGTTTGCAGAGTATTAAACATCATCACCCACCACCACCACCCATGTCCACCACCACTGTCCACCTCCGCCACCACCGTCCTCCACCACCCATCGTCCGCCTCCACCACCCTCCGCCACCTCCACCGTCCGCTCCACCACCGTCCGCCACCAACGTCGTCCGTCTCCACCCACCGTCTGCGTAGAATAAAATGTATTTTTATGGTTTTATAGCTACTAAAAATGTGAAATAAATGATTTAAATAAAATGTATTTTTATGGTTTAATGAATATTATTATAGTGTTGTATGACTTTTATTTAAATTTTATTGTTGAAGTACTTTTTAAAGTTTAAAAAATTGGTTTATTTTAATTACAGAATATTTTAGCAGTCTGCATATGTTAAAAAACAAACAGTATTTTGCAGACTGCATACCTTTGGTCCACCTCTTCTCCTGCAGATGTCTGCGGATGTGGTCTGCAGACTTTTTACTGCAAAAAAACAAACAACACCTTAATTAGTAAAACTCCCAGTCATAAGTCTTGAAATGAGATATTTTGTTGATAAATGATTTACTCTTCTACTAAATGTTGTGGATTTAAATTTAAAAAATGCATATTTGATAAATTTTAAAGTGGAGTAAGTGTAGAATAAAATATGTGTATTTACAATAAAAAGATACATGGACGTTTTGGTTCAGTTACATCTGGCTAACATATAACTCAATCTTGTCTAGTAAAAAATCTAAGATAAAAAAGCACTAAAAAAACGTAAGCCACATCATCACCTGTCCGCCTCCCACAGAGCCACAAGCACGGTTAAAATGCTTCCCCTTCCCCTCTCACGTAATTCGACTGACCATGTACACAAATGAAGTGCCCAAAATGCCAAATAACACAAAATTAGCTAAAAACAACCTAAAAAATCCATCGTGAAATCTTTAAATAGAAAGTTAAATAATATAAATACATTAGTTGATGACCATCATCATTTTCTTACTTTAATATTCTTACTATAATAAAAGAGTAACCAGATGACACATGTGACAACTTTATATTTCTTCTCACAACATTATATTTCTTCTCATTAAATTTTTCTCGTTTCTCTCTTATACTAAATAATTATTTTAATTACTAATAATATTATTTAACTTTTTTTTATATTAAAAATAGTTGTTTACTAAATTAAAAAAGAGATCTTATTATCAATGTTATTTAAAAAACAAATTTTTATGAAATAAGAAATTTATCTAAAGCAACAAACTTTTTGAAAATTACGAAATATTTTTAAAAATGGTGTTTTTAAAAAGCAACTTTTTTATTACAAAATGATTAAGATTGAAAGTTATAATAAGGAAGTTTTCAAAAATGATATTTTTTGTTTTCTTTTGAGTTTTGAAACAAAATGTTTAATTTTTTTAAGTTTGAAAAGTAAAAAGTTGATATTATTGTTTATTTTTTATAGTTTTTTATTTATACGTAATTTCAATCATATCTTATATTAGAATACCGTTTATAATTAATAAGTTTTTATTATATTTGAGATTTTATTTATTTGATTCGTGTAATATATGTATTTACTAATACTTGTTGCTTATATAATCAGTTAAGCACACAACTTTTCTACCGTCATTAGGAAGAATTACATACATAGTATCATCCGGTTAATTAAAATTATGTCATTTTATTATTTTTTACACAATTGCATGTCCACTCATCACTATCTTGCAAATTTGACACCACAAAATACAAAACTGATTGATAACAATAGACACATGCTAAATATAAAAGGGTTAGGTCGACTATATATTATTTTGGTCGACTATATATTATTTTAAAGATTACAATTAGCTTATTAGTTAATAGGTAAATATCTATAACATACGGACGATGTTATAGATCTTACACGTACGGATGTTAAACTGGTGAGTTTTGTCTTCGATCAAGGCACTTAGGTTTCATGTATCTCGTTGAGGACCAAGTTCTAACTAATATTTTATATCGCTTTGATAGAACATTTATATTTGTTGAGAACTCACTCAACATTACATGCTCCCATCAAACACTGGTATGTTCCTGTCTTTTGGTGGCCTAGCAAAGGTAAACAGTAAACACATGTTTGCTGTAACAGATTTCTTATTATTTCAAAATAAAAATGGTCAAATCTCTTACCGATTAGATTTGTCCGCTTCATCGCAAATTCACCCAACATTTCATGTTTCACTGTTGAATGCAAGACGTATCCTCGTTCACCAACAATCCCACTATCTCAAGAACCTCGATTTTCCCCGAAGCACTTAGCGATTCTTGATCGCGGTTCACGCGTAAAGGCGGCAAAGTAGAGTCCGTGTTTTGGTACATTGGACCAATCTTCCGGTACTGAAGCGACTTGTAAAGATCTTAGAAGAATTTTAACTCCGATTCTCACATTTTAATTATTAAGGGCAATAATTGCGGTGAACTATTTTTCAGAGGTCAAATAGTATGAGGGTCATGATGTAATAACTGTAATGATGGCTAATGTTGTAATAACCCTATACTTCTAATTTACGAATTGTTTGTTAGTTAATGAGACAGACAACTAACTTGATTGATCGAGTCTCCCTTTTCTCCCATGTTTCTCCAATTTATCGATGTCTCCTTAACTCAAATGCATCCGAGCGAGAAAATATGGGATGGCGGCTTCAAAAGCCACTCGATGTCTCCATCGTTGTATGTTCTTCATCTTCATAATTCCTTTTTTAGGTTGTAGTATAACTTCACATTGATGTAAATTGTTTGTTCTGGGGGTGGAACTACATCTGGGTTTTTTTAATTCTGTTGTGGGTTTGTCGAATTTTATGTGAAGTTTGTGATTCTATGATATCGATTTAAGAAATCGTTAACTGGGGTTTAATATACCTTAACTTGGTAATTGAATGTTGTGTATCAAATTGATAGAAAACCAGATGTAGAAGAAGATTTATAGAGAAGAAGAGGGACATTAATTAGGGATGACATAGGCATACTTAATAGGTTCAAGTATAAATGAATTATGAATCACATATACACTTAACATGCAAGAACCGAACATTTTTAAGTCTAAATTTCTATTCTACAACACCTAATTCTCTTGAACAATAATCATAATATCAACTTGTTACATACATTTTTAGAGATCCAACATAGAAGGGTGTTATATACACATTTGCTCAAATTTGATTATGTACGTCGTGACATTAATTTGCTCAAATTTGATAAATCGTTTGCTGTCAATGTTCCCGAGTTATCGACATCCAAATTCTTGAATCCTTCCATCACATTCATGATAAGTTGTTCGTTCACCAACCCCATCTCCTTTAGCTTAAACACCACGTATTCTGCAGGACTGCACAACAAAATTCATAACACATGTTATCATTAATATAATCTAATTATTAACTAAAGATTATAAAGATAATCTTACCTCACACTGTTATCATTATCAAGATCAGCATTCTCAATATCTTGAACTGTTAATTTCCTGTTAAGTACCCAATCCACAAGCTGTCGTTGCCTACTTTCGGTCCATAACTCAACCAAATACATAAACAGTTGTGCTAACGAGATTGTACTTGTTAAGATCCACACAACTGCAAATATTCGTCCTCCGGTGGTTGTAAAGCTCTTATCCCCGTAACCGAGGGTGGTTATGGTGGCACAAACACAATAATAAGCATCAATTACGCTCATGTCTTCAACTAGAATCAAGACGACGATTCCAGCGATTACATGCAGGACAATAAGTGCAAGAACTATAAGAAACTTTAACTTGAGTTTATCTGATTCTTCAGCAGCCTCACTGAGCATTTGATCAGGATCAAATGCTTCATGAACTTGTATCGCTTTTACAAACATGGTCACCTCCTTTTCAACTATATAATCTGCTGCTTTACTAAGCGCAAAACCGCCAAGAAACATGCCCAAAAACACGAAAACACAAGCCAAAAGTTTTGCGAAATTGGTTTCTGGGACTAGATCTCCATATCCTACGGTTGTCATCGTCACAACACAAAAGTACATAGAATCTAGGACCCCATTTGTTTTCTTACCAGTGATTTGATCGCGAACTAGAAAGAAACAAACGGTGCCTAGAGCCACATAAGCGCCCAAAAGTAGCGCGACACGTTTCAAACTAAGATGGACGCCTGGGATCGATGGTGGGGGGGCTCGATCACTTCTCTCTTCGTCCTCTCGATGCTTACCTTTACGTTTACGCTTCTTGTGCTTTTTCTTTTTTATGAGTTTCGTGTCATCCACGCCATCTTCCGCCATTGGTTATATGTATGCAGCATATATTTTACAGATTTTCAGATGATCAATTAAGGAATACATACACATTTATCTTGATTTGTGAAGATCATGCATTAATATCTAAAACAATTTGAAAACTTTTTTTTTATAACAGGTGCAAGATATGTGATCATATATGCACAATGAATGAATTAAGGAAAATGAATTCAATGTTGTGAAAGTTTCTAATTGTCTATCTCAGGAGGATTGAAAGATCCATGAATGTAGGAACACTAGTTTGGTGAATCCAGTCAAATTGTTTGGTGGTTGTTTGAAATAGAGTTATTATCATGTGGCCACTTTTATTAAGTTTTATATGTAGATTTATTCCATTGGCAACCCACTTTTTGTGCACAGGTGGATTGTACAATTTGCATCAGTAGCTCGGGTTTATTCTGAGCCTACGGTGCACAAATCGTTTTTTTTTCAAACCGGTTCCTATAGGTATCGGGGTCAAGTCAAAACCGGTTCAGTCCAATTCTAATTGTTGACCATTTGTGATCGGTTTCTTGATTGGTTAGAGCGGGTTTTGATCAGTTTTTGGCTGGTTAGGTTCGGTGTGGTTCAAAGCAAAGCATACCCGGTTTGGACCCCCGGTTTTGTTTGGTTGAGATCAGTTCCTCTTGATTCCGGTTTGGGACCGGTTCGGGTTGGGTAGTTGGGCTTGGTTCTAGTACTGTTTTTTTTTTCACCTCTACTCATATGGGCTTGAGCATTCCTGTGACAAGTGGAACCGTGGGCCTGTGAAATGCATGTTTGGGCTTGGTTTTAGGGTTACCAAGTATATATATTTCTAGCTTGGGCCTGATTGTATGGTAATGGTCTCATTATGAGAAAATCTTGGTTTGGTTAAAATATTTGTGTTGAAAATTATTTAACTTTCATGTTTCAAAAAAGTTACAAATAAGCTTCAAATTAATTATTAATCAACGCGTTTGGTTCCTGTATTTTTAAGTATCTGAAGTCTATCAAAGAAATTAAATTTATTTCTTTATAAGTTTGGTTGGGAGAATGAAATGAAATTCGGATTCTACTCTTTGGTATTTTCCTGTCAGGTTTGTAAATGCATTAAAGGGATTTAAGTGAAAGTAGTTATAGGCATAACTGACTCTTTTATAACCTTTTGTGATTTTTTCAAAACCCTTTTACATTATAAAAGTTCTTATAAATCTTTCATAGTAGGAAAATAAAATTTTCAATCTTTATAACATTTCTAGTTAAATAAAGGTGTGTATGTGTATTTATAATCTTATTTATACATTTGTAATTCTGAATATAATAATAGAAATATATGATGTGAATTTTAAAAATAAAAAAAGGGTTATCAAACTTCTTTTTACTTTAACTTCTTTTCCTTTTTTTTTTTGGCTAATTTATCTTATCGTTATATAATTTGAAATTTTCTTTGTTTGAAATGTTATAATTTCCCTTCAGTCAACCCATAAAACTTTGACCTCTTTAAATTGATAGATATGAATAGATAATTCAGTTTCACCCTCATATCTAAACAACCGACCACATTTTTAATAGAATTAATTTCCATTTCAACTTGTACTATGAACCTAACATATATAGCCTAAAATGTTGATCTAAAAGAAAATTAAATGACACATAAAGGTTGGCATGGACATTTAGGGAGCGTTTGGTTGGAAGAATGGAATAGAATGGAATGAAATTGAGAAACTAGTATAATTTTCAAGTAAAATTATGTTTGAGTGGGTAATGAAATGTAAACCCAATGGAATGTTTCACCTCAAATTCCCTTGGTTGTGGGATTTGAAATCCCTCTCTAGGTGGAAGGATTTTGAAATCCCACAACCAAGGGAATTTGAGGTGAAACATTCCCCATTTCATTACCCACTCAAACATAATTTTATTTGGAAATTATACTAGTTTCTCAATTCCATTCCATTCCATTCCATTCTTCCAACCAAACGCCCCCTTAAAGCTTCGGCTTGTTGAACCGTCAAGCTTGAGCCATACTAGGATTAAGCTTGATAGGATACTCAAAGGATCGGCTCGGTTGGAGATGAACTCTCTGAGCTTGTTGTATACAGAGTTGTCTAAATAAGCGGGTCGTGAAATTATGATATATGGTCTGATTTATACTCTTAATAAAAATTTAACTTGAACATGTTGTTCCTCATGGAATTTCCTATGTATGCACCTACAATAAATAATAATAATTTAACATTATTCTTACATGAAATTTGATTTAAATTCTAAACCTACTATAACTTTTACAAGGAGTAGTTTGTATGTAGTTTTCTAATAATTTATTTGTTATAGTTATAAAACTAAAAGGTGTTTCTTTAGATTGCAAACTATGTTGTCCTTCCACATGTACTTTTCACTTAGGTTTTTCCAACTGTTTGCAGATTGTGGTGCCTAGACATGTGCCTTAAATTTCTTGAGGTTCTACTCTAGACAATGAGGTTGATTGGATGAAAATTCATTAATTCAAGCACATGATTATATCCCTTGTTAAAGACATACATTAACATTATGTTTTTCAACCTATATTACCTAACATCAAGTATGTTATTATTTCAAAAAAAATGTTACACTTCCCTTAATACTCAAACTCATTACATAATTAAAAGTTCGTACCAAATATGTTACTATCTTGTTTAACGCTCAAACTTGTTACTTAGTCCATAACACAAATACAATTCTAAAATATTTAGATAATAATTATACATACTTAATGGGTCGTGCACGAATAGAATTTGGACCTGCAAAATTATTCACAAGGAAAACTCTACTTATAAAACATGTAAAACAAGTAAAGTTTGAGTTTCAACAAAACTTGTACCATAATTTTCATATTCAGTGGTGGCATGCACTAAATGTCAGAATTTTCTTGAATATTCCTGTTGCATCAACGTGTACATTTTGCAGAAAAATGTGTACAACTCAGGAAACCAAAGTTGCCTTTAGGTTGATGAATTGAAATGAAAGACATGCATCATTGCAATCCAGATAGTGTTTAGGATGTATGTGAACATTGACAACATTATTGCAAACAAAATAAACCTTAATAAACACTGCACTGCATTTTCCAGCAGATAACAACAAGACACACAACCCTAGCTTTACGGTAGAATCAGTCAGTCAGTCATATAATTACATACATGGTTTTATTCTTTTATCCCATAAAAGATGCTGTAACAACGAATAAAGATGCATGTTTTCCCAGTCTACTGTTTAAGAATCACGCCATATTCCTACAACCTATTGCGCTATGTGTTTTTATTGGCAATTGTGCATCAAGCTGGATTGTACTACCATTAATGCGTAAGGTACAAGAAGCAGGTGACAATTATGCCAACAAAATAATTGTTTGTATATCTTTCATGAAGAATGAATATTCCGTACCCACTATGCATAGACTTGGGTAAAAAAACCAGTTCGGAAACCGGTTCGGTCAAAAAAACTAAAAACCGGTTTGACCCAAACTAGTCCCAAACCGACCCGAACTGTCGGTTTGTATGCCGGTTTGGTAACCCCACCCTCAAAACCGGTTTAAAAAGTTAAAAACCGGTTAAACGGTTCTAAAATCGGTTAAACTGGTTAATTAAAAAAAACCGGTCCAAATCGGTTTGACAGGTTGAGTTTCCGCGAGCCAAACCGGTTTGTAACCCGAGCTGGTTTCAAAAAAACCGGTTTGACCCCACGACAAAAAAAACCGGTTCGGTTTTGAACCGGAACCGGTTTGGGTAAAAAAACCGGTTTGTACACCTCTAACTATGCATGCACCAAGGTCTCCATGTATTCTTTGTGCAGAATCGCACGCTTGAGTTAAAATAATATATCTTTCGAGTAATGAGAGTTTAAGTCTTATTGTTAGTAGATAATATAGATTAAGAGTGTATAGTGGGTTTATGAGTTTGTTGTTTAAAAATGTATTCTTTGTGCCAAGAATGTAACATTGATGCATTTATCTTGAGGTCGGGCAGTTTGGTTCATGGCCACTCATTCACGATCAATTCTATTAAATATAAATTTAAGTAAAATATATAAATGATTGTAAGAACAAATGACTACAAAAGTTTACTTTTTATATTTAAAATATGACATTGTAATAAATTATCACTAAATATGAAGTTAATATTTACCGGGTAAACATCTTGGATAAAATTTTTGTCATTAAAAAAACATGAAATTGTATTCTTCTGATTTTTAGGACAACAAATATTATTTGTGATTAAGAAAGTAAATATCATTTGTCAAATTCATATCTACACCTTGTAATACCGAGTTTTTGAATATTGTTATCTTTACACATAACATGTAAAGAATACCGACATCAAATGTCTTATAGGCGTCTAATTGGTCACTTTTATGTTGGGGTTGAATTGTTGTTAACGTGTCTCACTTTTGGTAGACTTTACATTGTGGTTCTGGCCTTTTGTACGTCAATAGGTGCAAGTTCATGCACCCAACATTATCCAATATAGCATATCTAATATACCAACATGCCTTGATCACTTTGTACATATTTCATTCCGTACAAATTATTTAACACAACGGTTAGAACGTATTAATATGTAATATTGATCTAGGTGGTTAGATGCGTTAATAATTTGCATACGATACGACATCTGTATATATGAGTTGTCTATACTGTGTCTGGTACTTGTCAAACGGATTGAAAACAACATGTATTGTAGAAGTATACGCGATACATGTTGAGCTTGTCAAAATAGCTACAACAACTCTATTTAAATAGGGACAAAGACCTTGTAAAGTCAATTGTCGATATATTAGAAAATATTTAGTGCCGTTTCAAACTTTCAGTGTGGTCAATTTAGAGTCGTAGAGGATAAGGAGTAGGTTCACGAGAAGGAATTGATCTAGCTATACACCTAAAAGTTAGGCTTTAACAAAGAAAGTCTATATACTAATACAAATCTTGTTTGATTTTAAGTTTACAAATCTTGTTTGATTAATTAAGGTGTCTTATTCGACAATTATTTGTTAGAGTTAACGCATTTATGTGTAATAAAGCGTGATTGTTTTGAATGCAGACTCCATAACTATTTTTGCTTGTTGTTTTTACCTCATAATTATAAAGGCAATTAAGTGTCATTTGACCACATTTTTCTTAAGTATTGTATTTTGCATAGTTTACTAATTAAAATTGTTGTAAACTTTTTCATGTATTAATTCTGTTAAATATAATGTCTTTTTTTTACATAAATCTAAGGTTTTGTTCCTTTAAAGAGAAACCGGTTTGGAGCATAAAATAGGGTTACTATCCCGTTAAATATTTGGGATTTTTTATAAATCATTAAGTCATGAGGTATTTAAAATGTTTCAAAATAATATATTTACATACTCGTGTTTTTAAGGAACTCTTAATCTACTCATAAATGCACCTATTATACACTTAAATACCATTAATAAACATAAATAATTTAAAAATAATTTAACCGACTCAAAAACCCACAAAATCTAGATTATTTGCCTTCATTTCATACACTTGTGAATTCATGTATTTACTATTTAATACCCTTTTGTTAAACTATTATGATTATGATACGTGTATTTACTTATGAATACATGTATTAATCCCCGGAAAGATATGTTATAAGTAGTTTCATCCAAATACTACATTATATATGTGTGTACGCACTTCCATTAAAACTTAGACCTAATCAAATGTTTAGGCGCTCAACATTAGAGATGTAAATCGCGTAAATAGTAGACGATCAGCTTAACATTTAAACTTAAACCAAATCAAATATTTAGGCACTCAATATTAGAGATGTAAAACATGTAAATAATAGACAATCAAAAAGAGGCTAGAATTTGATCCTAAGTGTACTTCTGTTTCTGTTGCATATCATGACAGTTAAGCCACCTTCGAGAAACAAGCTACCAAATGAGCATGTCGTTTTTATAAAGAATTGTATGTGTAGACCATAGTCTACTTATAAGGCAATTTTTTGAAAATTTTCGATCACATATATATGTGTGTCTTGTTCATGACAAACATACTTGATATCATATGATTTCATTCTCATATAAACTACAATGCACCATCATTGGTCACTACTCACTATTAACTTTGCTCTCATACATCAACTTTTAAGCTTCACTTGTTTTACCTTTCGGGTTTTTATAACATGAATGCATGATGTAATAACAAAATAGAATGATGCCAGCCAACTAATAACAATCGAAGATTAAAACGTACAATAGAAAAACCAAACTTGATTTGAAATGTTATAAAGCTAAAGTCAATAAACATGAAAAAATCATTCATAAGTATTGTATACCCTACCACATGCTTGTTGTTCCCTAAAATTGACAATCAAAGTAAGGGTTACCACCCTTTCAAATTCGGTGTACCCCCTAAATTAGAACCAACAGTGGCTTTGAGGGTTTTAATTCTTTTTGTAGTAAGTTTATCAATATGAAACAGTATTTATGTAACATCAATGTTAAAAGGAGTTGTATAAATCACAACAAACATGTGAAAGTTGGTCGCTAATGACGTTTCTTGGTCACTTTATGTCTCTCTAAAATAAGTTCTACATACTTAAGCAAGTGATCTTTTATTCATAAATCATAATCACATGAATCTTTCCTAGATTATGTTGTTTATATGATGTGGACTAGTAATCAGATAAATATGTCATTCGGATATTAAAAAAATATGTATATGAATATGGCAAAATGCATTCGGGATTTAATGTAGGTGTAATATAAAATTAAATTGCTTTGTCATTATAATGTGAATATATAAAATAGTTGAATATTTTACTTTAATAATTTCTAGTATGAAGGTGTTTTATTATTTCTGGAATAATATTCGAATTATAAGTTTTAAATTCACTGTGAAATAGTTTTTCTATTACGATAAATTGTAAGAAGAACTAATTTATTAAATTTATATTTTCAATTCCTAGTTATTATACATAAAGGTCCTTTCTATTTCATAATGAGCTTATATAAATATAAAATTACAAATTATAACTTTGATATAGAAGGTATGGAATTCATTCCAATGTAAAATTATGTAGTAAATTTACAAATTTAGTAATTATTGCCTTCTCACGTTTCCACGTTTTTTCATCAACAAAAAAAGTTTCTCGAATCCTCAAGCATAATATATGTACCACCGATATAGAAAAAGAAATTAAGGGTAATTAGAAATGAGCAAGTTACCCTCGAATCGTTTTTAATTGTTAAAAGATGATACTTTATTATTCATATGATAATTATTTAAAATAATTTAATTGTAAAAAAATCACAAAAATTGTTATTTTTTTACCATCCTAACAATATCACACATATGATCATAACTTACGTTACAATATGTTCAAATAACTTTTACTCATGTATCATTTTATGTATTGTTTGGTATGAAAACATAAAATTGCTTTATGTCTGAAGATACACACCTGATGACCCATAGATCTATTACTCTTATGTTTTTGATTATTTGTTTGAATTGAAGACAATTATGCTTGTTAATTAACATGTGATTGGCATTTTTTGGAAAAACAAATTGTACAAATTTTCTAATGGTGTGATTGCATTTTAGTTGTTAGGCGCTGTCACATCAGTTAATTGAGGTGTTATATGAGTGTTTGGTCTTTTTTTTTTTTTTTTTTTTGAGGGGGGGGGGGGGGGGGGGGTGGGGGTGGGGGTATACTCGGACATAGTAAATTATAAAGAAATCCATTACTGAGAAATTATATATTTATCAAATATCGTAAGTTCGTTAATATTTATAATAAAACATGTGTATATCAATATAAATTAAAATATATATATATGTCCAAATATTAAAATAATTGAAAAATTAATATTTAATTTTTAATATCCTAGACATATTAATTATTTAATATTCGTATTCCAAGGTATTCCATGAAAAACGACGAAAATCCTACAAGAATAAATGAAAATGTGTGAAAATTGATGAAAAATAGTAGAAGTCCGAGTTTTTCGATTTGGGCCAAGTTGGACCGCCTAGCTTCAAGTTGGCCTAAGGTTGACTGATTCCGAGCTATAAGACCGAGTTGAAGAGACTTACTTTAGTAAATGACCAAGTCTCGATAAGTACACCCGGACTACTAGGTCGAGTTGACCGAGTTTTACAACACTGATCTAAAAAGACTCCAGATGTGTTGTAAATGTCTCATTGGTACAACTTATGATTGTGAATGTGTTACTATATAATGAAATATTGTTGAGTTTCTAGCAGTGTCATTTCAATTTAGAAAGACTTTAGATACGTCTTAAATGTTTCATTGTTGTTATATATTAATAGTATGTTCTAAGATTTATGCGGAAATGATATGAATTATGATGTGGAATACGAATGCAATCAAATGAAAAAAAGAACCGTGAGTTTTAAAAGAGCTCCTAAGGTTTATTAATGAAATAATCTACCTAAATAACTACGCAACAAAACATCAACCAAAGCATATTAGGGTGGAACAAGCTCTAATCCCTATTTAATAGGAAAATTAAATAAAACAAAACAAACTCAAATAACTAGGTAAAGTAAAAGATAATCAAATAAAATAAAAAAACATTTACATATTTTCCTAAAATTATCTTAAAGAAAGCGTCACTTTCCAAATAAGTAAATTTCCTCCGCCACCACCCTTTTTTCAAGTGTATCATTTTGATTTATGATGGTGGTGGTGATTTCATCTTCTATTAAACAACCAAATATATTTTTTTTTCATTCCATCAAATAATGATCAATTTTATTATGTTTGTCGTTCATACATATCAAATGCTACTTAAGAGTTGCTTAATGTATGGACAACTATAAGACTATTTTGGGGCATGCATGGATCCGCAAGCTCTATTATTTGGTTAATTTTAAAAATTACAAAAGACAATGCAATTAGAGGTTTTGATAATGATATAGATTAAATGAAATCACATTTTGATTTCATTCTATGATGAAGGGAAAAAATAAAATTTACAGGTGAAATGTGAAACGAAAATCATATCAATTGTTTGAAAGAATACATCTTAGTAAAATCTAAATTCTTTTATAAAAAATGTTTTGTTGTACTATTTGATGTAATTTTAACGTCTGAGTATAGAAATGCGAAATTATATTGTACACATGTACTAAATAAAGAAGTAGGTCAAAATGTGAATCAATAAATATTCAAGTAAACGATTTCGCCATGTAGAATATCTTCATCAAATCTACTTGTACTTCAAATAATATTCCCCTTCATCATTTACAAAATATTGAAATTTGACTACTTCTTGAGGTTGTTTAGATCTTAGTTAGTTAATAATTATTGTTACATTGTAAAATTAATACTTCAAATTATATTCCCCTTTATCATTTAAAAAAATATTGAAATTTGACTACTTCTTAGAGGTTGTTTAGATTTAAGTTAGTAATAACTCTTACATTGTAAAATTAATATCAATCAACAAAATAAGATTGAGAAAACAAAAACAAATATGCAAGTTTAGTTACGCAACAAAATGTACCAGAACCGGACTAAGTCTCTCGATTTATACTTGATTGACCATCATAACATATCAGTTGACGGATAACTATCAACATTATTTAGTTAAAGTACCTGAAACAAAACTTGACATAAACTCTATTAATAGTAACTCAGTTGTTACTATGATTAGTTGCTAGTGACAACCAAGTTGTTACTGATAAGATCCCATTTGTCACTCCTGGATCAAAGTTGTGCCATTCAATTATTAAACTGTTTACATTTAATCATGTTAAAAATACCATGTCTTGTAACATTATTATTAAACATGTTAGTATTAGTCTTCAAAAAAATAAAATTTTTAGTTTAATGTGTCATGTCAAACACGACATGTTTAAGACAACACAATACGTTTTGTCAGCTTATTGGTAAAAAGAAACACTTAACAATGATATGTTTTTTTGTTGTTTTCACTTATGGCTTACTAATGAGCCTTAAGTACAAATGTTATTTGAACTAGAAGTTATAATTAAAAGTTGTAAGTTTGACCCTAAAAGTTCATTTATTGTCCAAGTAATTAACAATTTTGAAAAGGAGAATTACATATATTTTTCTCTCTACCTGATCAGAATTACATAGTTCTTTAAAACAAAAGTTTTTAATAAATAAGTATAATGCTCTTTAAGCATGATTTGAAAAACTATGTAATTTTATAAGTTTAGAGCAGAATATATGCAATTGTCCCATTTTAAAAATAGGTAACTTTATAAATAAGTAATTAAATTTTAGAATTGTTCTAATTAGATCACTATAAATTTTTTTGTCCCATTCAGATCACTCATAAATTTTTTATCTCAATAGGTTACTAAAGTTTCAGATTATTTTAATTAGATCAGTCATAAATTTATAACATATTTTTAAAAAAATTGAAATATCTAAAATTAACAATATTAACAAAATTATCTAAAAAAATCAAACTATTTAACTGAATTAAAAAATATGAGTGACCTAATTGAAATACTTTAAAACTTTAGTAACCTGATCGAAACATATAAAAATATTAGTAACCTCATTGGAACAAATTAAAATATAAGTTAAATAACTGGAACACTACTAAAACTTATTTATTATTCTGTGAAGTTTTTCTTTATAAAAAATACCTTTGGTTAGTAATAAGCTACCGTATATTTTGACAAAGTTAAATTCAATTTTATATTTTTTTTTAAAAGAAGTTAACTGACTTAGGTGGGAGGGCTAGGGCGAGGTGGCCCCCTACGCCGCAAGGCAACACCTCTGCTGGCCCCTTACACCGTGAAAAATCACGTAGCTTGGCAAAGACACGTGTGAACTCTTGTGTGTGTGTGTGTGGACTGTGGTATAGTGGTGTAGCTTGGTATAATTTGAGGTTGTGATGTAGTGTGTTATGATATGATGTGACATGACAAAATATGATCGGTGAGTATATGATATGACGCCTTCACCCTTAGATGGTGAGACATGGTGTATCATCAATCATGTATGACAAACTAAAATTTTAATTATAAAATTTATATTACTTATAAATGAGATTGCAACACCATCCGATTGCCTAGCAAAATGCAGCCCATGTAAGCAGATCATATAGTCCTAGGATGAAATCTGATGATATTGTAATGCACGTACTGTACATGTTAGCATTTTATTGTTAGCATTATATACTTATCATAAGTGATTCTCTCAATGACCAATTATACTAGGTTAGAAACCAAATTCATCCTTTAGAGGAATATATAATTAGATTGAATGTTGAGTAAACCATTTATGAATTATTTGATGCAAGGTTAGTATGTTTGTTTATTACTAAATGAATGAACATGAAGAACCATTTTGTTCATTAAATTAAAATCTATAATTTATAACCTCTAATAAAACAAGATTTTTTTACCACTTGTCATTTTCTTAAGCCATGTTTTATACACTTGTCATTTTTCTAGATATCCACATATCAATTTTTCCTCCAAAAGGGTATTATAGTAATTTAAATACTTCTACAAATTTCTCTCTTTTATTAAATGTAAATTATATTAATTACTATGTTTCTCTCTCTTATCTATATTTTTTTAAATCAAACTATCTTTTAGGGTTTAGATTTATGAAAGAATTAAAAATCACATCTTTTAACTAAAATCTAAATAACAAAAAATTAATGTTTTATATAATATGAAATTTTCTAAAACACTAAACATTTTTTAAACAAAATATTTTAAATCATTTTGTTTTAAAACAAAAATTATAAACAGGTGAAATATTTTAAAACATTCTTTTTAAAACAACCAGAATAATTATTTATAAAAAAATATTTTTTATAAAAAATCTTAAAACGAATGTTTAAAAATGAAAATATTAAGATAAGAGAGTTAAAAAATGGTATAATTGTTTTATTTCTTGAACTATTACGCATATATAATTTTAATTTTTTTTATATTAAAATATTATACTGTAACTATTCATGTTCATTATATATATATATATATATATATATATATAGGGGAGGGATCAAATGAGAACTAGCTTTTTTTGTGAGAACTCTAGGAACCAATCTCAACCACTAGTTCTCAATGGCAAAATTGTAATTAACAAAAACATATTTAAAAAAATTATAAATCAAAAATAACATACAAATATAAAAAATAAAAACACAAAAATGTTCCCTTACTTTCCCTCTTTCATAAAAAAAATAAAAAAAAATTTATAAAAAATAAAAAAAATTCCCGTTTTTTTTTAACGAAATTCATTTTACACATGTGTAATATCGGATTTACACATGTGTATAACGAGATTTACACATATGTAAACAACGGATGTACGATTTTTTTTAGAAAAGTATATCAATATGGTAGGCGTTGGAAAGATAAAAAAATACTGAATTTTATGGTGAATTTTTTTTGAAAAAATGATGTCGTGAAAAAAAGTTATGAACGTTTTAAAAAAAAGGGAGAAATGGCATGTGATTTGCATGTGATAGAAAATGAGTGGCTGAGATTGGTTCCTAGAGTTCTCACAAAAAAGGTGGTTCTCATTTGAACCCTCCCCTATATATATATATATATATATATATAATATATATATATATATATATATATATATATATATATATATATATATATATATATATATTCATATTCTATAATAAAATTTAATTTATTTATTTAATGAGTTTTTAGCCTATCTATCTATGATCTATCTATAAAAAACCAAACTAAAAGTGAAACAATCGTAAACCTCATTTTATTTACTTTCACATTTCGCTATATTATTAATAATAACATTGAATACTAATATTATTACTCATACCATTTTCAAATTACAAAATATATAATTTAATAAATTAAAAACCTATTTTTTATTAAAAACATACTTTTTAAAAACAAAAAAATTATAAAAAACAGAATACAATGAAATTAAAAAAAATCATTTCTCTTAAAAAATATATTTAAAAATCACAATTTTTATAAAAACAAAAGTTTAAGAAAAATACATTATTTTTTATTTACTTAAAGTAGTTATTTATACGTAATTATAATCATATTTTATCTTCAAGCATGATTTATAATGCATAAGTTTTCATTAATAATTATTTAATTTTTATTTATTCAAATCGTGTATTACACGGGAACTAACCTAGTAATGTATATAAACACTACAATCATCCATTTTGGTCCTTTTGTGTTTCTTATTGTTCATTTATATTGGTGAGTATTTGTTTCTGTT
The DNA here is from genome assembly GCA_025215565.1 of Flaveria ramosissima. Taxonomy (NCBI): domain Eukaryota; kingdom Viridiplantae; phylum Streptophyta; class Magnoliopsida; order Asterales; family Asteraceae; genus Flaveria; species Flaveria ramosissima. Next base: position 82,329,218 of record CM046035.1, read on the forward strand.
CGTTAAATGTTTAATTGTTAATTTTCATTCATTTATATCCACTCATGTGCGCATTTATTATAATAAATTAAATTTTAATACACTTAAAGTGAATAGTCATTCTAGAACTCATCATCCTATTGGTCTAGAACACATTGATCTATTTTTAAATTAGAAAACCTAATCACTCTTCCTTCTATCATTGGTTTTCAATCTTAGGCTAACCTCTATTCTTCAACCTCATCAATTGTTGATTGTTATGAAGATCGCACAAGAACTATTAAAATGTAATGATTTTTTACCGTCCAAGATAGTCATTACCAACCTCTAGAACCAAACACCCCAAATTGTTGCAATTAAGATCCCTAAGTATGAAACATCAATAGTCCTAGGATGAAATCTGATGATATTCTAAGGAGATATTGTGGGGCTATTGTTTGTTGTCATCACCCCAAATGTCTTGTGTAGAAACTAGTGGTCCATATCCCTTGATGATGATCAATATTTTGACATACGTTAACTATTTGAGTTCATTTATTATTCTATGTATGTTTGTGTTTTGGTTTATTTATTAACAAACAAACATCAACAAATTCAGATATTAAATAAACAAACTTGGAAAACAAAATACGTTTATGTAAGTGTTTTGTTCGTTCATTTATTCCTTTAATTAAGTATAAATGAATGGACATAAACTTAGCTCTATTTGTTTACTTCCTCTAAAGGTGTAACATTTTACGTTATTTAATGGAAGAGTTAGAAAAACATGAAAGCAAGTAAACTATCATAAGAGACTAAAGTTATTTAATTCAAGATTAATTGGAAATATATAATTAATTATGTTTGGTATTAGGAATTTTAGGTGAAAAAGGTATTCTTTATATATTAAATTAGAAACATACAAAGAAAGACTCTATATATAGAGATAGCTATTATTATATTTCTTAACGTATAGGGAGAGATTTTATATATACACTATACTTCTAGAATATATAGTCCTAGTTGTAAATTAATGTACATGAATGCTCTTATATCTTGTATACAAAGAAATGTAAATATAATGTGTTTGATATATTACAAATTCTGAAAGATGTAATCACATGTTAGCCTATGTATATGCTCCTTTTCAAAATTTAATCAAATCAACAATATATTGTGACTTACTACAGCCAACAAATGACCATTATTATATCTCTTGTTTTTCGATTTATGCTCAAAACTGTTTCCAATTTTGCATTATACAACAAAGTTTCCTTATAAAAAGATGGAAATGATACAACAACAGTATCAAATTAAATGAATACAAACACAGTTCCGTGAAAATCCTCCTATTCTAATAAAAGAGTAAAGAGGAGTGCCACGTGTCAGCATCACAATTCTCCTCACCAAATTTTTCCCGCCTCTCTCTCCTATTAAATAATTACCTTAATTACTAATAATATTATTTTAATATTTTTTAATGTTTAATATATTAAGAAAGAAATCTATTTATTAAGGTTATTTCTAAATAAATGATACTTCTATACAGATATTTTTTTAGAAACAAAAAATAATCAAATTTAGGAGTTGTAATAATAAATTTTTAAAAATGTATTTTGTACGGTTTATTTTAGAACAAAATATTTATTAAAAGAGTTTTAAAAATAAAATTTTAAAAATTTGATATTACTGTTTATTATTTATAATCATTTCTCATACGTAATTTAAGTTATATCATATCTTAAAATATCATTTTATAATTAATAAATCCTCCTATTCTAATAAAAGAGTAAAGAGGAGTGCCACGTGTCAGCATCACAATTCTCCTCACCAAATTTTTCCCGCCTCTCTCTCCTATTAAATAATTACCTTAATTACTAATAATATTATTTTAATATTTTTTAATGTTTAATATATTAAGAAAGAAATCTATTTATTAAGGTTATTTCTAAATAAATGATACTTCTATACAGATATTTTTTAGAAACAAAAAATAATCAAATTTAGGAGTTGTAATAATAAATTTTTAAAAATGTATTTTGTACGGTTTATTTTAGAACAAAATATTTATTTAAAAGAGTTTTAAAAATAAAATTTTAAAAATTTGATATTACTGTTCTATTATTTATAATCATTTCTCATACGTAATTTAAGTTATATCATATCTTAAAATATCATTTTATAATTAATAAATTCATTATATTAATATTTTATTTATTCAACCCGTGTATTACACGGGTTTACTAAAACTAGTTAACTCATAATAGAGGAGAATAAGAATAGACATACAAGCAAGGAAAAAAGCTATTCAAGGAACGTATGAAGAAAAGCATGCATCATGCCGTAATACATGAAACTACAATCAATTTGTATATTTATAAAATCTACAAATGTATCTATAGATACGTATGGTATTCTAACATTATGCGATAATTTTTTTTAAGTATATATTACTAGACGTGGAGTAATATTTCTTTTAATTATATTATCACCTCAAGTAAGCTAAAAACACAAAAGTCGTATTAATATATCCATACCAACTTTTTCCTCCGTTTGAAGTTGTATAACAATATCAATATTCTAATTATAAAACTATATTTTTAACTAGCTTTACATCTAACACGCTATATTAATATATTAATGTCATAAATATGTAATATTTCTTTACATTCTAAACAAAAATAGTATTTAGCAAATGAAAATTAAACCTCAAATAGATCTAGAATCAAAGAAGAAACTCATGCCCTGATTTGAACCCAACATTAATCAAATTTCGTTTTATTTCTTCCATTTGGTTTGTTCAGACAAATACTAGCTTCTCTTCCACCAGATCGTCGTCTTCAAGTTTCATACATGAAGTGAAAGAAACTAATAAACTCAAAATAACTGATAACCTAACATGCTTATATCTTCTATCAAAACCAGCAGCGAAAGACGATGACAAAGGGAAATAATTCAAAGAAACCAAAAACCACCATATCTCCTCCACAATTGAAGGCAACACGGGCATAAAAAAGAGAGAGGAAGCAACAATAGACATTACTCCGCGTAACCTCTTTTAACCGCATGCATCTAGAAGGGTGGTTTTGAGGTAATAACCAACTTACCACGGTTATGATCGATGTTATTTAATTTTGATCTAACGGTTAATATGCAACATGATAACTAGTACACTATCAAACACTATCCATACACAATAAAGTATATAATTTGTTGAAGGCTGAAAACTGCCGGATCGCCGGCAAAACATCATTGTCAAGCAGAAGAACACCACCAGAAACAGCCGTCTGCTCCGGCGTCCGGACAAACTCCTTATTCCAACCCCGATCTGACGTGTCATAAAACCGGTCCCCACCTGAACATCCCCTTGATAGACATAATGACATGGATGGCCCCACCTGCCCCCTCCTCACCTTACAACGACAACACCTATGCAAAACATTTACATGCAAATCTCCGTCAAATACCCTTCGGAATAAACATTATTCCTTTGCCCTATTCCAACATCCGACGTGGCACTTCACTCCCACCCTATAAAACCCCCCATCCACCAATACACACTCCACCAACAACTCACAACAACAACAACACACACATAAACACACACACACATATTCTATCTTTTTCTCTGTGAAAATGGCTGTTGATTCTTCGATCTCTTCGCCGTTGGGACCTCCGGCGTGTGAGAAAGATGCTAAAGCTCTTCAGTTCATCGAAGACATGACGAAGAACTGTGACTCCGTTCAAGAGAAAGTGTTGTCGGAGATTCTTTCTCAGAACGCCGGTACGGAGTACCTGCAACAATGGAACCTCAACGGAGCAACTGATCGGAAAACTTACAAGTCAAAAGTTCCCGTTGTTGGTTATGAAGATCTTCAGCCTTACATCCAACGTATCGCTAATGGCGATCGATCTCCCATCTTGTCATCTCACCCCATCTCTGAGTTCCTCACAAGGTTTGTTATTTGTTAAATTTTTTAATTCTTTTTCACATTCCCGACGGTTGTGGTCGTCGCTAATGGGAATAATTTGTTTTCTTTTGTTTAATATGACAGTTCTGGGACTTCTGCTGGTGAGAGAAAGCTCATGCCTACTATTGCTGCTGAAATGGACCGTAGACAGAAGCTATACAGCCTTCTCATGCCTGTAATGAACCTGTAAGTGAATTACGTGAACAACAAGTTTCACATTTTCTGATTTTCATACATGCAAATTGAAGAATTATAAGCTAAGATGTTGAATATTTTTATCTTTTTGTGACAGTTACGTGCCTGGGTTGGACAAAGGCAAGGGTCTATACTTCTTGTTCATCAAGGCTGAGGCGAAAACCCCAAGTGGGTTAGTCGCTCGACCCGTGTTAACAAGCTACTACAAAAGCCAACAGTTCAAAACCCGACCCTTTGACCCGTATAACGTCTACACGAGCCCGAATGAAACAATCCTATGTGTGGATTCTTTCCAGAGCATGTACTCTCAAATGCTCTGCGGGCTCATTTACCGCGAAGAAGTACTGCGGTGCGGGGCGGTTTTCGCCTCGGGCCTTGTTCGGGCCATCAAGTTCCTCCAGCTCAACTGGCAGGAACTGGCCCGAGATATCGAAACCGGAAAATTGAGCCCGAAGATCACCGACAACGCGATTCGAGAATGCGTGTCGAAGATCTTGAAACCGAGCCCGGAGCTGGCTCGGTTCGTTAGAGAAGAATGTTATGAGGGGAAATGGGAGGGGATTATTACTAGAATTTGGCCTAATACTAAGTACCTTGACGTGATCGTCACTGGTGCAATGGCTCAGTACATTCCGATACTTGATTACTACAGTGGTAACCTACCTAAAACCTGTACAATGTACGCTTCATCCGAATGTTACTTCGGGCTGAATTTAACCCCCATGGTGAAACCATCGGAGGTGTGTTACACCATCATGCCAAACATGGGTTACTTCGAGTTCATCCCACACGATCCATCAAACCCAATGACCATTTCACCCGATTCACCCCCTCATCTTCTCGATCTCGCTGATTTGGAGCTCGGAAAAGAGTACGAGCTCGTCATCTCCACCTACTCGGGTCTCTGCAGGTACCGCGTGGGCGACATTCTGCAAGTAAAAGGGTTCCACAACTCCGCCCCTCAGTTCAAATTCATCAGACGAAAGAATGTGTTGCTAAGCATCGATGCTGATAAAACCGACGAAACTGAATTGCAATCTGCAGTCGAAAACGCCTCTGAACTGCTGAAACAATTCAACACCACGGTGGTTGAATACACCAGTTATGGTGACACGAAGACGATCCCGGGGCATTATGTCATCTACTGGGAGCTGTTGATCAAAGATCCCTCAAACGGGCCGACTGATGACGTGTTGGATCGATGCTGTTTGGCTATGGAGGAGTCGTTGAACTCCGTTTATCGTCAAAGTCGCGTTGCGGATAACTCCATTGGTCCATTGGAGATTCGCATCGTGCAAAACGGAACATTTGAAGAGCTGATGGATTACGCTATATCACGAGGTGCTTCGATCAATCAATACAAAGTCCCACGGTGTGTGAGCTTCACTCCGATCATGGAGCTTCTTGACGCTAGAGTCGTATCGGCGCATTTTAGCCCGGCGGCACCACACTGGAGTTCCGACCGGCGGTTTTAACGTTTTAAGTCTTTAACTATGAAAGATAATGATAATTGGTTACCAAACATGCATGCTTCCTAGGATTTAGAAGTTTATTGTCAAGAATGGAAAACTTGAAGGGTGTAACGTGTAACATTTCAGATGGTGTGTAGTAATAACGTTTTCCGTTTGTCTTATGTTGGGGTTTAGGTGAGAGATGACAGAGATTCTGTTTGTGGTAAGTGAAGTTCTTTTTCCGAAAAGCAGATTTTGTGTGGTCTCGAGGAGGATCTTGGGGGTTTGTTGTAAGCTATTATGTTGTTGAAGGACTATTGTTGTTTGTGTATGTTAGTTTGTGGGGGTTGTTGTAAGTTATGGCATATGATATGTGAAGTTGGTTGCTGCATTCTGTGGGTTTCATATGCATGGATCTTTATGCACGTGATGTTATCTTAGTTTTCGTCACTTGTTTTTGTTCTTACGAACTTTATAAAGTATTTTAGTTATTAAAATATATCTAGAATGTTGAGATATGCAAGTTTATTTACTGAATTTTAAATGTTATAAATTTTATTTTATTTTTAACTTAAACCATTAAACTTTTGGTTGGGGGCGTTTTTTTTTTGTCGTTAGTGTTTAATTTTAGTCCACTAGTATGTAGGCATCATAATTATAAAAGGTTTTTCTTTGAAAATAATATGAGTATGTGAAATAATGGATACGGAAGCATTGAAGGAAAATGAGTTTATGAGAAAAATACGTCAAAAGCTTATGTTACAGCAGACTGACTTGTTTGTAGAAAAAATGAGGGTGTAGTTGGAAACGTTTTGTAAATCAATTCCCTAAGATATTATATATATGCAAACATGTATATATAAATAAGTGGAAACATACGATCAAACTTTTTTGCATGTTTAGTTGTTTTAGATTTAACTTTATATAACACCTAATGTCACTTGTCCTTCACTTTCCTAGTAAAGCTGCATTCCCTTTTGCTTGTCACCACTAAGTTTTGGTTTTTCTTGTTTCGAAATTATATGGACCAAGTTTCATCTTCAAGCAAAGTAACCTTTTATTTTATAATGTCCAAGACCAATGAAAATTATATAATACTGGATTAACAACAGTTACACATGAAACACCTCTTTTAATTTGTTTAATTATTGCTTAATATTTTACTTTCATCATGAAAAATTATAAGGGTTTTTGAACGACTTACTAACACATTGGTAATGCAGTATATTTGGAACGACTTACTAACATGATTTTTGGAACGACTTTCCCAACAATAAACCATGTTAAAATTGTTTATTTGTTTATTGTCTTCATTGCTACTATACAAACTGAGTGACAGTTTTGGTTTTGCATCACATGATTTATTTTTAATATTGTTAATAGATTTATAGAAAATAACAAAGTAATTAATTTTTTTTGACAGACACAATATATTGTTGCAAGGGGTTCAGTTTTGGATTATCTAATGTCGAAGACTAGGGGTACTAATGGTCGTTGTCATTAGTTAGAGGAGGGGGATTAAGGGAGGTGTGATCATCAACTTAGAGGAAATTTTGAGTAATTGGATTCAATGGAAGTGATGCAAATAGAAGCGTGAATGTTGTGATCAGCTTCTTAAAATCGGATTGTTAAAGTTTAAAACAGGTCAAGATTAAAGAGGCTTAGAATCGGTTTGAGCCCGAGCTCAAGTGAGTTTAAGCTTTTTCAATAAATGTGCTCCAGACAAAGCTTCACATATCAAATTTGACAATATGCTTGAAAGCTTAAATAAATATGTTATTTACTAAATGATTATATTTTATTACATATAAAACTATAACTAAAAGTTTATATGTAAAAAGTTCTTTTAACAGCAGAAAAATAGTTACATATGTGTATAAAAAATAAATTAATTAATAAATATAATAAATGATAACAAATCAAGAATTAGCATATGTGGAGCTTAATTTAGACATAGACATTGATACTAGCTTGAGCGAGCGTTGGGTTTGACTCAACCTAAACACAACTCTAGTGATGCCTTGTCTAAAATTAATTTTTGTTTATTGTTATGACATGTCACAATTTCATTCGATTTCTTTTAACCAGATACTATGATAGGCTGCTAGTAGCATGGTTATCAAACAATTGAAGTTAAAAATATAGCATAAAAACTAATTTGAGATGATAAAATTAAGTGCAACTATCAAATAAACAACTTGCCAATGAGAACAGGAGAACTTTGATTTTTTTTATCACAATTGAATAATGATCAGGTAATAAAAATCATTTGGTTAGGTTATTATTGTGGAGTAAATATATACTTGAGAATGAGAATGAGAAAAAGAAAAAGAAAAAGCAAGAAAGCTTTTGGATGAAAAAGAAGACTGGAATTCAAGAAAGATCAAGGACACTTGTATGCTCTTTCTGCGTATGGTCGGCCTCGCCCTTTTTTCAGAGTCCAAAATATCAATCTTTAACTTTTTATCTTTAAAAAGGTAGTTATTTCAATTTTTCCCTCTAAAAATATGCTAATACTACAATTTCTTTTAATTAATTTTGAAGGTGTATATGAGCAAAACTAAAGGAGGGTTTGATTAGCATAAAGTTTTAAAACGAATAGAAACGTTGTAAATGACTTATTAGGGGGTCAAAAGTCGGTTTGATTCAGTTTCTATGGTCCAACAGAAATCAAATCGAAGGTTTGGTTATTGGAATTCTGGCAATCAAAACCGAAACTGAGTATCGGTTCAGATCGGTTAATTTTGTTTGTTTGTTTTGAATATGTAAGTTTAATTACAGAGCTTGGTTTCATTGTATTGTATTATTTTGAGCTCGGTTATCTTGGTTATGGAAGAAGGAAAAACCGTAAGTGAAAGGTTCGGTTTTGACCCCATCTTAACTGTAACCAATCGGTTAAATAGGTATCAAATATTTACGGTTTGGTTTGTGGTTCGGTTCTGAAATTTTTTCGGATATCGGTTTTATATGCTCATATATCCCCGGAGTTGTAGAGGGATTTGAATTGATTCATATAAAATTATATAGTTGTTTAATTGGTGATTTATACAAGAAAATTGGGTTGCTAAGAACTCAAATTGACAAATGTACCCCTCAAAAACCTTCTTTTAAACAATTAATTTACTAATAATACATTTAAGGGATCTGAAGATGTCTCCACTTCAATAGTTGCATGCAAAAACATTCACCTGTTTCTTTAATTATTACACGCCTTTATTCGTTACTTTCCACTGTGCATATGATGGCTCATATATACATAGCAGTATAAAATGATGAGTACGCATAAATATATACAAGATAAAAGAACTTTATGAGTACAATGAGACAAAATAGTATCAACTGTTGTCATTTATAAATCTCACTCCTGGTTAAAAAAGAAAAAATTACGAAAATATTCACTTTACCAATACACAATACCAAAATAGTTGTATTTTAAAATTATGAGAATATCCGTTAAGTCTTTAACGACACCATTTCTCGGCTAGACTTTCACCAAAAATCTTGCCTTGACCACACCACATATCGCCACGTCAACGAGATTGCCCTCAAAAAGTATTGACCATTCCAATAAATAATTAGAACTTTTAAATAAATAATTTCTAATTGCTTATAATTTTATAAATAAAAAATAGTATCTTAATTATATTTTATTTATATACCTTGCCCTTTTCATGTATTTTATTATGTATTGTTAATACATAATTATTTTAATTAATAGAGTTACAAATATTTATAGTTTTCTTTGAATCTCACCGTAACTTCATCTTTGGTTTGTGTAAAAATTTTATACATCATCAAAATCTTACAATTTTTTTATAATTTAATAAGTCAAAATTCTAAAATTGATGTTCAATTGTTATATTCTTATTTTCTAAATAATTATGTACCATCTTAATTTTTCTTAATACTCATAATATACCTTCTAGTTTATTTATAACTAATTGTAGGGTTTTGATTTATAAATTTTATTCTAATTTTTTTAATTTTACTTTTAAAAATTTTAAATTATTGTTTTTTAATTATTGTTATCACTTAATACTGATACTTTTGTAAACTAAAACCTATTAAAACGTAGGTGTTAGTTTTGTAAATTAATTCTAATATATTTTTTTTAGTTTAAAAACAGCAAGATTCACAGTTAACTTATTTTTATTAGTTTTTTTATTTTAAACACTGAGAGATTCACAAATATTATTTTCATTGTTTATTATTAGAAATATTGTAAATTTTATTTTAAGAAATTTATAATATATTAACTTCTACAAATAGGCAAGAGAGATTTGGTGGCGAGATATTTGAAAAATGTCTCGTGTAGATGTCGAGATACGTCAAAAGTTCTTTTTTAAGTGCTGAGAATTTTGTGAAAATCTCAACGAGCTGAGGTAGTGAGTTTTTCAAACATGACACCACCCTTCTAGAGAAATTACACGGTAAATTTTAATGGTTGTTTAGTCAAATGTTAATGTTAATATTTTCGATATGAAACATCTTATTATAATAAATAAATAACTTGAGTTGTCACATGTTACTTTTAGTACAAACTATATTTTTATTTTCATCTCTTTTCCATATTAAACAATAATGATTTTAGATTAACTTATTTCTTTTATTAAATAGCAAAAAATATAGGAAGATTGTATTCTAATAAAGTATCTACAATATTAATTTTCTTATTTTAATAACTTATAAAAACTTACTGTATTATAAGAAGATTATGATTATACCTTATTTTATGATAATACTATATCATTATTAGATCTTCATTATATATTATATATTATTTATAATTACTTAAATTTTTATTATTTCTTACTAAACTGGCCGATGACATTAAATATACAAATCTACACACATGTTCAATTTGCTGTTTGTATAGTTTTTGTGTGGAAAAAAGGGTGTTTATATCGTTTGTATTGAGGGGATTCTTTTGGTTTGTGTAATTTGCACACCAATTTGTTTATATGTCTAAAAGAACAGCTTCATTGAAACAAATAAGAATTATTTAACGCTTGTAATACATAAACTTATAACATAATATTTGTATATATAAAAAAACTCGATGAAGAGTGTAAATAAATAAATGAGATTTGTGTTTATGTTTCATTCTTTTGATTTAGATTGTTCATGAACTTTAGTCGTATGATGAATACCACTGGTGAAGCATCATAGGGGCCGGGGAGGGGGGGGGGCTTCTCCCCCTTATTTTTTCGTCCGTAATGTTAAATTTTAGCCCGATAGTGTGAATTTTTGGCACGGTAGTGTAAATTTTTATATAAATATTAAGTTCGCTCCTCCTAAAAAAAATTAATTTCGCCCCCGTCCCCCTTACGAAATAGTTAAAGCTCCGCCACTGAATTGAATACTACTTGAGGAAACAAATTGTACACCGGTTGGCTTTGACCCAACGATAAATGCCTCTTAAATGAATACAAATATTTTGATTCTATCTATAACAACTGTAAAATAAAAACACCACTAGGTTAGCCGTATGAAGGGGGTTTTCTTATGACCATCCTTAGACGTAAGAGTAAGTATTGATCAAAGAAGATAAACAGAAAAGATGAATAAGAGAATGCAAAGTAGTAAGTATGTGTGTGTATGTAAGCGTGAATGGATCATACCTTAGTATGACCTCCCTTATATTGGTCAGATGTCGCTCTTCTCATGCTAGCCCCATGATCGATGTCGTGTGGTCGGTCAAAAATATATATTAAAGAGTACCTAATCACCCTTAATAGTAAAGGGTAAGCAGGGTGTCGAATCCACAGGGAATCACAGGAAAGTGCTAGTAACGATTAAACTAAAAGAATTAAACATTGAAAAAGGAAATTGCTTGATTAATTGAAGTGAGAATTAATTAACTTAACGAAATAAGGTTTAAGTTTTAACAATCTTGATTGAAAAGCAATCCACTTCAGGATTCAGGTTTGGCAAAGTTACAATCTTTCTTAAATGAACCCTAATGAGAAGCCATTAATGGTGACCTATACATGATATGATTTACGTGATAATTATGGATTAAAGTTTAAAGGACCTTATTCACACAATTACCAATTTGAATCATGAAACCCTAAGTCTAATAATTACTCACACAATGATTAAAAACAACCAAAGTTAAAGAATATCAAAATTAGGTTAAATCATAGTTAAACCGTTTAACGAATCAAATCATAAATTGAATCCAAAAGAACTTAAAAGGTTCAAGATTCAATCCCAATCTAGGTTACAAACGAAAAAAAACTAGAACTTGCACAAACCCGTCCCCCGAAGTGAATCACAATGGATTTAGCCTTGCATCTTCATCGATTCTTCAACAAAATTGTAATTGATCATGTTAATCCGAATGAATTTGATGTTGGAAGACCTTTGGAATGATGAAATATGATTAATTTTCATCCAAGATTGATGTATAAAGATGTAATTTTCATCCTAGGGTTTAATCCCCTTTAAAACCCTTCAAATTAGGTCAAATCTCAACAAACTCGGACACCAGCGTCAGGCTAGGCGTCAGAAGAGGCGCCAGTCAGAAGGTTTTGGGTTTACTGACGCCAATGGCGTCGGTGGCGCCAGAATGGCGTCGGTGGCGCCGCCCCCTGCACAAAGTTGATTTTCATGTGTAACTTTTCGAGACCTTTCCGTTGATAGGTTATGGGTCCCGTAACTCAATTCCTAGCTCAAGTTATGCTCGTTTTAAAATACCGTTGCCGTACAACTTCGGTTTATCATATCTGAACTTCTCGAGTTCCAATTATTGTCCTTTTTCTTCCATTTCTTCGTATTCTTCACGTTTAACCTACAAACACAAAATACTCCCAAAGTAACTCTATTTCTCATACATTTATACATAAAGCCCGGAAATAAAGTCGTTAAACGTTAAACTTTCACCACCCGATCACAATCCCCACACTTACCTTTTGCTTGTCCTCAAGCAAAACTCAATTGTAATTTACAAAACCATCATCGATAATTTATCTCACTAGTCACCTATTAAAGATTAACTAAGGTCAAAGGTCATGCCCCGTTCACACGACTTACATCGTCTAATGGATTTATATTCTAGCAAGTCAATCATGAGTAAAATAAGACATCACCCAACTAATATTATCATGATTTTGATTTTTAATCTCATGTACACACCCCTCACAATAATTCACTCCTCTCAGTTAATTTCTGGACTAGTAAAAGATGTACTAGTGTAATCACTCACTAACCCAATAGACCACGTTGTCCACATAAGCTTGTATAGCGATAACACCTCCACCATTTGCATAGATCTTGCACACATCTAAAAGACTTACGGGTTTTTGGGCTTAGGTACGGGTAGGAAATTTTTGGCTTTTAAAAGGACTACCACAACCATAGATATAAACCAAATCGTTAAGCCATCCTTATCAACTTGACTTACAGAGCTAAATCACTTTGATCCTTTTTGAACAATACTTTTTCTCAATTTTTTATTTCATTTTTTTTTCACTATTTTTTTTTTCAACTTTTTATAAGCTTGACTTCAGACGCTCTTTTACTTTGAACGGCTTAACAATCGGTTATCAACTAAAAACTTAGACTTTATGCATCGGTCTTAACAAACAAATGGCTTAAGGCTCAACATGGCTACTAAAGGCTAGGATGGATAACAATAACAAACGATAATAAGTAAATGGGTTCCTAAATTGCCTTTGTCATTTATGTGCAAACATCTTACTTATGGTCTTGGTATGCATCAAACAATACAAGTTCTTTAACAAACGTAGTATATGGCCTACTCTCAACAAATGAATACATAATTGTGTTTTACGTAATAGGCTCAAAATCTCACCAAGTAGGAATTTAGGCTACCGATATGCACATGAATTTATTATATCAAAATCTTGTTAACACTAACCAGACATCCGTCACATTTTCTAAAACGACCCGCTAGAAATACTTTATCTCCCAACTTATAGAATATGACCATGACCTAGGATCTACATCAATCTTTTAATAAACAACAAGTGACTTATATTGAAAAATCTGATTTCATAAACACGCTAAACTTTACTAGAAAACTTTTACAAAAATTAAAGCTTGACGGGATGTTAATTTTTTTTTTTTTTTGTTAATTCTCCATAACTCCCCTCATCCCCACACTTAAGATGTACATTGCCCCCAATGTACTAACTAAATGTTACTATTAGTGTGAGAACAAAAGAATTTTAAGATTAAATCCAATCTTATCACATTCTCAAATCATTTACAATCAGTCGGGAACTCACCATTAATAACCAAAAATTAAAACTAACTACAAATTAACTATTTTTAACAATTAATAAGGGAAACGAATGCACCTGGTTATATCTTTATGGCAAGATCTTAATTGTACTAGTGATCTTCAACGTCTCGTCCACTAATCTACAAAACATACTAAACGCCGTGTAGAACCGAAGTTCTCACTTCATGATTAGCACCTTACATTTAAATCAATAATGCATCCACTTCCCCACACTTAAAGTATTGCATTGTCTTCAATGCATCTTTTAAGTGAAAATTTGATTTAAAATAGTTAACTTTTTTAATAAATAGAAAAAAATCACTTTGATAAACGTCCTAAACTCACTTTCATAGGAATCACGGTTGCATTTAGCATATGCAACAAGCCTTTTAAACCATCCGATAGACCCGGGTGGACGAGTGTAGTCTCGTGAGGGTTTCTAGTGAACACACACACAAAGTTCTTAAAGTAAAATAAAATTATAAATAAATAAATAAAAAATCAATAAAAAAACAAAATGCCTTGGGTTGCCTCCCAAGTAGCGCTAAGTTTTAGGTCTTCAGCCAGACCGTACCTGATATTTGTTATGGTGGCTTAAGTGCACATTTGCCTACCGAATTCCCGATAAACGCTCGGTAGTTGACATGCCAGTTTTGTAGTTGCTTTCCAATAATAGGCAAGTCAATTGAATATTTGGTGCGGAGCCATTTTATGATGATTTTTCCAATGTCTTGTAATGTCACCTTCTTTTTCTTTGTCCTCAAACCCTCTTCTCCAACTTTGTTTGTTGGAATGATAAGCACGGGAGAAGGATCAGGATAACCTTGGATTATTTTAGGCTTTGGCTCATCTAAAGGTGTTATGTCTTCTATCAACTTTAAGCATACATGTTCCTGCTCTTGAAGTTCTATAACCTCTTCAAACACATCACTATCAATCACGGTATCCTTATCCAACTCAAATCGCTCTTGTCTTAGTTGAGCCATATCCTCAACCAGTTGGCCAACTTGCTTAACCAATACCTTGAGTGTTTTATCTCTTTCTTTGTCTTCTTTTTTCATTTCTATCAACATGTTCAAGATTTCATCATGGTTAGAGTTCATCGAACCTTGGCGCTTCTCGTATAACACTTGAGAATATTCAGGATAGTAGTCATCATCCTCCTCTTGGTAACTTGATAAATTTGACATCTTGGGTTCATAGTGGTTGACATCCCATTGTTGGGCATATTTGTATTCTATGTTTGGATGAGAATATTCTTGAAAATATGATGGTGGAGGTGCTTCATAGTGTGGATAATATGAGTTGGTTTCTTCATATTCATAGTTTGCCCTCACATATCCCATTTGTCGCCTGTATTCAGAACATCTTCTTTCTATGTTTCCATATTTTCTCTCGAACATTGGACAATCTTGAACCCAATGATAAAGACTTCCGCAACACATACATGGATCATTATCCCAGACGCAATCCATGATAATATCAAAATTCTTGAGATTATACTAAGCGTGCAAAGAAACTACCTGCAAACAAGAAGGAGATACCACGCGTAATTCCGAACAACAAAAGAATAAATAAATGAAAAATAAGAAAAAGAAAATCTTTTTGTTTTTTTTTTTAGGATTTTTTTTAGAAAATAAATAACTATTACTAACACTAAGCGCAACGATTCCCCGGCAACGGCGCCATTTTGATCGATGTCGTGTGGTCGGTCAAAAATATATATTAAAGAGTACCTAATCACCCTTAATAGTAAAGGGTAAGCAGGGTGTCGAATCCACAGGGAATCACAGGAAAGTGCTAGTAACGATTAAACTAAAAGAATTAAACATTGAAAAAGGAAATTGCTTGATTAATTGAATTGAGAATTAATTAACTTAACGAAATAAAGTTTAAGTTTTAACAATCTTGATTGAAAAGCAATCCACTTCAGGATTCAGGTTTGGCAAAGTTACAATCTTTCTTAAATGAACCCTAATGAGAAGCCATTAATGGTGACCTATACATGATATGATTTACGTGATAATTATGGATTAAAGTTTAAAGGACATTATTCACACAATTACCAATTTGAATCATGAAACCCTAAGTCTAATAATTACTCACACAATGATTAAAAACAACCAAAGTTAAAGAATATCAAAATTAGGTTAAATCATAGTTAAACCGTTTAACGAATCAAATCATAAATTGAATCCAAAAGAACTTAAAAGGTTCAAGATTCAATCCCAATCTAGGTTACAAACGAAGAAAAACTAGAACTTGCACAAACCCGTCCCCCGAAGTGAATCACAATGGATTTAGCCTTGCATCTTCATCGATTCTTCAACAAAATTGTAATTGATCATGTTAATCCGAATGAATTTGATGTTGGAAGACCTTTGGAATGATGAAATATGATTAATTTTCATCCAAGATTGATGTATAAAGATGTAATTTTCATCCTAGGGTTTAATCCCCTTTAAAACCCTTCAAATTAGGTCAAATCTCAACAAACTCGGACACCAGCGTCAGGCTAGGCGTCAGAAGAGGCGCCAGTCAGAAGGTTTTGGGTTTACTGACGCCAATGGCGTCGGTGGCGCCAGAATGGCGTCGGTGGCGCCACCCCCTGCACAAAGTTGATTTTCATGTGTAACTTTTCGAGACCTTTCCGTTGATAGGTTATGGGTCCCGTAACTCAATTCCTAGCTCAAGTTATGCTCGTTTTAAAATACCGTTGCCGTACAACTTCGGTTTATCATATCTGAACTTCTCGAGTTCCAATTATTGTCCTTTTTCTTCCATTTCTTCGTATTCTTCACGTTTAACCTACAAACACAAAATACTCCCAAAGTAACTCTATTTCTCATACATTTATACATAAAGCCCGGAAATAAAGTCGTTAAACGTTAAACTTTCACCACCCGATCACCCCATCATGTCTTTTCCTTGTTTTCTATTGGTTCTTTCACACAGATTATAGTAATAGTCAATCCCATAAAAATGATAATATCACTACCACGTGATTATTTCTTGATGTGTCATGGACGGCCACAGGTGCAATCATTTTGCTTTGGATTAAAAGGAGAAACATGATTAGAGAATATATGAGTCCATACAAATGAAAAATAAGAAAGTGAGAAAATAACTTATCATTTATACAGTCTTATTATAAGATCTTAATTTATTTATTTTAGCGGTATCTATGTGTGTAAAATATTGTTGTTTCCCATGAGGTCTTGTGTTTGATTTTATAGTCGACAATGATTAAGTATTGAAAATAGATTAATAATTGTTGTTAATAATATGTTATAGCAAAAAAGAAACCATATAAAGTAGCATATAAATGCAACTTTCCCTGCGTAAGTCACTCTCTCTTTTATTAGAATTTTATAATTAATTCAAAGAGTATTATGAAAAGCAAATGGTCCTACTTGGCTACTTTAGGTAAGTAAGCATGCAAAGTACCGGCAGATAATGCACTATGTACGTCTAAAGTTTAACATAATTACCACAGTGATAAATTAAATTTATACAAACAAATACACTAATGAATGATTTTGAAAAAGCTGAAGGTGTTCAGTCGTAGTAAACGACGTGATAGAGTTGCTTCAATTATTAAAAACAGAGTGATAATTAATTGGCAAATGCTTATTATTCTAATTCTAATTGTTATTATTTTTTATTTTTACTTTTTTGTATGTGTTTGTTCCCACTTAAGAGACCATGTATTCAATACACTATAGAGTGATAATGATTCAATTGTGAAGTGTAATCTTGAGATTTATATTAGGTAAATATCAAGTTAAATAATAATAGGTTGAGCTATTTTAGAGTTAATTAGTAATAAAATAACAATATTTGGTAAACTACAGTGAATGAAATGCAAAAAAAAAATAATAGATTGAAATAGCAAATCTAACAAAGTGTTAGGAACAAAAATGACATTTTACTCTTCTGAAAAATAAAGAAGTATGTTTTGCCAAATATTAATAAAAATAAAAAAAGAGTAAATTACATTTTTCGTCATTTAAATTTATAGCAAATTTCAGAGATTGTCTTTAAACTAAGGAAATTACAGTAATTGTCCTTTACGTTTAAATTTTGTTACACGTTTAATCCTTTCCTCTAACGGGTGTTAAAATTTCCAGTTAAGTTCAGTCATATGCCATGCACATGAGGGCAATTTTGTCATTTAACCTAATTAAGTTACAAATTAAATAAACAAATTGAAAGAAAAAAAAAAAAATATAAAAAAACCCATCAATATCTCTCTACTCTCTCTTTCTCTCATATATATACATACATATATACATACAGCTATCACCTGTAGCCACCATTGGCTTGTCCTGTACTACCACCACCGCTAGCCACCATCGTAGCCACCACAGCAGCTTCCACCGGCAGCGACCAACGTAGCCACCATCGTAGCCACCACCGGCAGCTACCATTGAAGCCACCTCCGGTCACAACCGCCATGAGCCTCTTGAACCACCAAAAAACAGATCTAACCACCACAACCACCATGAATCCCTGAAGCAGCCTCCCACTCAACTCATCCCCACCCTAGCCTACACCATTATCCCCAACTACCATCGGCCGCAACCACAACCGCTAACCACCACCGGTAGCCACCATCGTAGCCACCACGGCAGCTACCACCAACAGTGACCAACGTAGCCACCACCGCAACCACCACCGACGGCCACCATTGAAGCCACCACCGAAGCCGCCGCCACCTCCGGTCACAACTGCCGTGAGCCTCTTGAACCACCAAAAAACAGATCTAACCACCACAACCACCATAAATCTTTGAAGCAGCCTCCCACTCAACTCATCCCCACCCCACCCTACACCATTATCCTAACTACCATCGGCCGCAACCACCACCGGTAGCCACCATCGTAGCCACCACCGCAACTACCACCGGCAGCCACCAACGTAGCCACCACCGCAACCACCACCGACGACCACCATTGAAGCCATCACCGAAGCCGCTACCACCTCCGGTCAAAACCGCTACCACCTCCGGTCACAACCGCCGTTGAAGGAGAGAAAGAGAAAGAGATGGTGTAGGGTGGGTGAGGTGGGTTTTAGTATTTATGTATTTTTTAATGAGGTTAAAAAGACCAATTTACCCTCATGTGCATGGCATGTGACTGTACTTAACTGGAAATTTTAACGCCCGTTATAGGAAAGGACTAAACGTGTAACGAAATTTAAACGTAAAGGATAATTACTGTAATTTCCTTAGTTTAAGGACAATCTCTGAAATTTACTATAAAGTTAAAGGACGAAAAATGTAATTTACTCGTAAAAAATATGTTGTGCAAACAGAATTTAAAAATAACCTCTTGTAGACACGTGATTTGTTTTTGAGAATCAATTGAAAACTGTATATCAAAATTGATTAAGGTTCATTTATATTATTACGATTATTGTTTCTTATTGTAACAAAAACAATTGTACATACACTCGATGAAATAATAAAAATACATAACTTTAAAATTGTTTGCCCATAAAAGAGATGATGAAAGGCGCTTAAGAAATAGATAAAGGTATAAGAGAATAATTATTTGTACCCAAAAGGACCATACATTCAAAAGGCATTGTCAATTACTGAAAGATGAGCAAGCAATTGGTAATATAGTGTTTTTTTATCTTTTGAGTAAAATATACAAATTAAGTTCTATGTTTTTATATGTTTGATTTGAATACCAAAGGGCATGTATCACGATGATATTAAGATGTTGGATTGATTTAAATGTTAAAGATTTAATTTAGGTAATTAGGTATCATTCGTAAATTAATTTATTCCCGAAGAACAAAAGCACTCAACGCTAATAGCAGTAAGATGTAACGAATCATGAGAACCAGTCTTCAAACAAGTTCGTTTATTTGCAGCAGGTTCGATTTATTACACGATATGACATTTTTCTTTGCTAATATTATTATTCGTACTGAAACAATTTGGTTATAAACCATATGCTAATAACGGAATATGTGTGTATTAAATTAAATAATGAAATAATAAAGCTTAAAAATTAATGAAATAATAAAGCTTAAAAATTGAAAATCGTTGTTTTTTTTCCTTTTGATGATGCTACCGATCATTTCGTGGATGAAATAATGAAATAATAAAGCTTAAAAATTAAAAATCGTTAAGTGGGGTAGAAACTGCATTTATTAATACTTTGCTGATTTGGGCTGTTGTGGTGCATTTGACTAGAAAAAAAACGGGCCGTAAAAAGAGGAATTTGGGCTTGAGAAACGGAACAATACAAAATATATAAGGACCATTACAAAAAAGTCAGAATCAATAAATCTGAGAATTATAGAAAAACAAAAATCATTTTTTTATCGCAAAATCTACTTAAATATATTTAGAGGCCGGATACTATATTACGTGTGAAGCGTACGAAGTAACTAGGGCATGACACATGTTTTTTGGCGTAGGGGTAAATTCGTCCATGCTACAATTACGCATATAAGGTACATAATTGCGCAAATTATAATTATTATTACGAAAGTTATATTTATTATTATGCAGGTTATATTTATTGTTACGCATATTATTATAGAAAATAATTACCCAAGTTATATAATAATGTCATAAGTTTTGTTCATAATTAAACAATTAATAATTACATAAGTTATACGCACAACACATGATGTTTTTGTAAAAATGTTATTAAAAAAAGAGTATAGCAATACTATACTCAAATTAAATAGAATAAAAATGTTTGAAATTAAGATGTTATTTTTAAAAAAATATAATGTCGTATAAAAAATATGTATGCGTTTAAAGAAACTAGGAAAATTTGAAATAGTCAATAATTGTAGGCTATTTTCAAATCTAGCCCCTCAGGCCTCTTTATTTGCGTGATTATTCATCTTTAATATCAACCGTTCTTCTATTAAATCAATTGTTGCTATTATTTCTTACACTTATCACAAAATAACACCTTATATAATAAATTTCCTCTATACATGTAAGTGATGATGTTTTCGTGGTTGTCGTACAAAGTGTTAAGTTCACTAGTGAATACGCTATATGTGAACGTATAATGTATTCACATATAAACAAAAATAAAACGATACGTATTTCTATTGCTATCTACTAGGAAACATGTATTAAAGCAAGGGTAGGATTATAGTAAAAATTCTATTTAATTTAAAAAACCTAAGAAAAATTGTAGGCTTGATGCATGTCGTTTTATTGTTTTAAAGAGAAGGGCATTTTAGTCATTATGTCAAATATTTTAACTCGTTGTATTTTATACGTTTATTGTGAAAAATATCTGTTCATTATGTCATATATTTAGCATAACTTATTATATGTATTCACCGTTGTGTTTTACGTTTTAGATAGTTTTGTGTTATTGTTTTCGTATATTATATAAACTTGTTATCTATCATTGTGTTTTATAGTTAGAAGTATATAATAGTATATTTTCACCAATGTATATTTCAAATTCATAGTATTTATGATAACATAATTTGTTACTTTTGTCATCTTTTTTTATAGATTATATAAACTTGTTATTTTCATCAATTTACAATTAGAAGTACGTAATGATGTTATTTTATCAATATATTATTCAAAAGTTACAGTGTTCAAGATAACACGATACAATCAAAAAACACAATGAGACATAGTGTTATTTTGTTATTGTTATAATGTATTAAATTAATTAGTTGTTAATTTAATATTGTGTTTTACATATTAGCACAACACTGTTATTCGACCATTATATATTTTTTAGAATTCATCATTTAAAAAAACATAATAGAATTCAGAAAAACAAATAACTAACAAAAAAAACACGATGAACTGCACTAAAGATACAATGATGAGTAGAAATAATTTGAGCTTAAAAACTTTAAAAAATTCTATTATCTTTTTATATAACAATACCGTGTTCGTTTTAAATATAAAAACACTCATTTTTATTATTTAATTTTTATAAAAAAATAATGTCGTATATAAAAATTATGAACGTTTAAAAAAATATAAGTGAACTTGAAAAAGTGAATAAAAGTGATTATGCCTAAAATAATCTTCTAACAATTTTTTCCATACAATTTAATCTCAACAATTAGTTACGGAGATTGATTGTTAAGATTACTTATTGCACTTTTCAGTTTTAAGAACCTTTTTATTTGAGCCCATTCCTTAAAACAATATGATAGTTTCGTAATCAACGTAAAAACACATTGTATTCACCGGTTAATACGTGTAGATAACCCTAAATACATGTGAATAAAATGTTAAGAACTATCTGAATACACTACAACATGTTTTTAACTTGGTTAAAAAAAATCACTATGGCATGATACATTGATAGTCATTATTTAAAATGGTTCTTATATGAACCTGCTCATATATATTATTTAAGACCATCATCAACATGTTTTTGGTCGTTTTTTCTTCACAAGTGGCCGCTTTTGTTGGTGTTTAGTTTTTGGGTTGAAACTTCCTGTAAAGGAAAGTGAAAAAACGAATGGTTTGGCAAAAAGATCAGTGGGTGAGGCTTGGGGTTGGGTGATAAATAAAAAACCAATACTCTTTGTGTATACACGTCAAAACAATCACTTTTATGTATAAATTTTAATCTTTTAATCTTTTAATGTAAAAGATAGTGATGACGTGACATTTGCGTATTTTTACTGGGGAGGGTTTTAAAGGATTAGTGTTTTTATGATATAATAACTGACTAGACACGTTTCTAGATGTTTTTAAGGTTCCTTGTTGGTGATGCTCTGAGAGAAGCACAAACAAGAACTGCTAACTATTTGGGAACAATTTATTTACCCATGAACACACTACTGTTAGATGAATAAGAATTATACCATATTCAGCAGCAAATAAACCGGTTATTATATATTTAATATTTCTCACTTGAATATGTAACAATGTTGTTGATGTAAGCAAGTTATTCTCTTGATGAAAGATTACGAGGTTCAAGACGTACGTAGATTGGGATGGAACAATGATATATGCATCTCATTACAGGGAGGAAAATGTGTGAAAGAAGGTTACAATATAATAAGGATAGAAATATGCATGTGTTGTTTACATGTATAGATATCAATATAACAATCAAGATTTGGGTCAACTTGGAGGCATCAAATAAAAATAAAACTAACATAACACTTAAGGTTTAATATGCATTCATATTTATATACATAGTCTGAATACAAAACAATCTAATCTTTTAACTAGTTGGTCATAAGCACACAAATCTACCATTCTATCCTATGATGGTAAGCATCACAAAATGAAAAGGACACAGAAACATAAAACAGCAATTAGATTGACCACAAATATAGATATAAACAAAAGTTATAAAGTTAAAAGAAAAGGAAAGACTTTTGCAGTTTTATAATGAACTATACCAAATACCCTGCAAACCATTCATGCTCATCACACATTGGCAAAACAGAACCAGACCAAACACCTTCATCTATCTGTCTTGATTACCCGATTGATCATTGCTTGACGACTCGCCAGCCATCCAAGCCGCGTGTCTCTGTGTATCCTCCATGGGTCGCCTCGTCATCATTGTCCTCATTCTCTTTGAACCATCAGACCCTCGCCTTGACGATTCACCAGCCTGACCAGACCTCCTTCGCCCTCTAACCATGCTACTTGAACCACCTGCTGCACCCTGGTTCAAGCCGGTGCCCGCCTTGGTTTGAGCCTCTTGTGAATCAACATCTGAA
This sequence comes from Flaveria ramosissima, assembly GCA_025215565.1. Lineage (NCBI taxonomy): Eukaryota > Viridiplantae > Streptophyta > Magnoliopsida > Asterales > Asteraceae > Flaveria > Flaveria ramosissima. The sequence continues at coordinate 82,352,746 of CM046035.1, forward strand.
AGACCATTCTCTAGTGCCCTAACCAGATTCTCAAAATAGGAGCGAGTCACACTAGTCAAATCAGATAACTTTACCCTAAAACAGTTGAACTTTTCCTCAGAGGCGACTTCATCTTCGTTCATAATATAAGTTTGTAGCTCTTTCTCAGCACAAAGATGAAGCCTTTCTAAGCCAGATTCTGCTTCACCCTGCACATACTCAAAAAAGATTTTTTTAGCCTCTTCTTTTTTGGGTATGTAATACCCGTATGCATACGTCCATTTCAGCACCCGCCTGCATTCAACTATCTGTAACCAAGCGTCTACAATGAACTGTAACTGTGTCTCAGGTTGGCAATAGGTTAAACTAAGTGTCTTGAGATCAACAGTTTCAATCTTGTGCAGGTCAAAAAGGGCTTGTTTTCTTGACTTTTCATTTGCAGCCCAACGCTCATAGTAATGTGTGTACCTCTCAATCGCTTTTTTAGCCAACTCTCTTTGTCGTTCGGCTTCAGGAACTTGACCCCCTTCTTTAGTATACCCATTACAAGCTCTAGTATCATGTTCCCTGTATGGGCCAAGACATAACCAACAAAATTCATATCCACAAGGCTGTCTGCAAGTCATGTGCATACAACCATGGTTCTTTTCAATTGACCGCTTGCATTTTGGACAAGGCTTTGTGTAAGCAAGAATCCAGTTTGTGTTTTCGGCTTCAGCATTGTTTTTCAACACCCATTTAGCTACGGTTTCACAATCCAGGGGACGATGAGCGTCCTCCATACATTTCCAACAGAAACCATATTTACAGAAACAAGAAACATCATAACTACCAGTCTCAAAATCATCATCAAACTCAACAGCAAAATCGCACCCTGGACCAGGGCACCATTTAATCTTCTTGTTGCTCTCAACATAAGTTCTAAGCATAAAAAGATTATACCTTTTCATTTCGTTCGCAGTAGCTAACGCGTTGATCATGTCCGGACCAACAGCAGCATCACAAGAAGGTTCAGGGCACCTTAGAGTCAAACACCCAGGACCATCATCAACAGCAATGCGAACATAAGACTTCCAACACATCTTACAAAAACTATGATCGCACCCACAAGTAGCAGTATCACACTTTCTAATCGAATCAAAACAAATCCCACAATCAACGATCGTATCATCTGATTTGGGGAATTTAACAGTCGGATCAACGTCCAACAGACCAACACTCTGTCGAACTTTACCCTCATCCTGAAACCAAGCTTCGTGAACACTGCTAACATCCCAATTATAACGAAGCAACAGCATGCACGCAGAATCCCTAGGTATAGACAGAACAGAAGTAACCTTAGTGATATCTTCCTCTTGACGTTGAAGCAGATCATCTTCTTTCAGAATCACATAGCTTTTCTCGCTCGTAGAATTGACGCGGTTGACCAGAACATTGTAGTCATCGGTGCCGTCATCTACGTCGCAATCATCATCATCATCATCGCTCGCATACACATCATCGTAGTAATCTTGATCATCAGAGTAAAGACTTAATGTGTATTGGAGAAGACGATCGGAATCCATCGGTTGCATTGAGAAACCGATCAATTGTGAAGAAACAAGAAAGAAAATTTAGAATTGAGGGCGATCGGGGATGAATGAAGTGGAGATTGACTAGGGAATTTTAGGGTTTAAGATGAAATTAGGAAGATTGTGAGATGATTTGGGGATTCTTGAGGGTGTGAGTGATGATTATCTTAGTTTTAGTTTAATTCCAATAATAATAATAATTTGTCGTAAGAAATTAAAAGGAAAAAAGGAAAGCAAGACTTTTGGGGGTTTACGGAACTTCAACTCCGGTGTTGGGCCCAAAAAGTTATACGATTATTATTTCTTAACAAGGTATATGTCAAACGGTCAAAGCATATAAAAAATTCGATAAACTAGTGCTAACTGGTTTCTTGTGGTGTGTGTTTACTTCTTCTTTTAGTTTTTAGAGGTTTTTTTTGTAAGATATTTTGGTGTCATTAGATTGACTAGTGACTAATGTAAGTATAATATCCAACAAACAAGTTAGAATGTGTGGATCGCACGCTTGTTTAAGTTTATTGTGAGATTAAAAAGCTCAAATAGTTTCAATCTGATAGCGATTCGCGACTCTTAATATTATCTTGGTTGTTGATCTCGTATACTCTACAGTCTTGTGTATCATTTGTTCAGGTTTAGCGTCATCGGTCAGCGTTTATAAAGGATGAAGTCATCTTGAGTTCTTAACCATCTATTTGAAAATTTAATTGGTTTCGCCAAGTTGGTTTTAGCCCTCAATGTATTAGGTCTTAACATTTATCCCTAAAGAAGTGTTCGGTTGTCCACAGGCTCTAGCAAGCCATGTATACCTATCAAGTCATGTGCCTACTACTTAAGGTAACCCCATAATAGGAGTTGATAGATTTGTCAAAATTAAAGGTTCTATCTCCGGTGGAATGAATTTCGTTGGATTTCACTTCTTTTTCTTACATTAGGGTGTCGAAGTTAAGGTTTATAGTTTATAGAGCGTGCGGTCTCACAAGACAAATATGTTTTTTTGTATTATCTATGTGTATTATCATGGATAGTATGGTGTTGGTAGACAATGCTCTTCTATGTATTTATATGTCTAGCTACTTGCTAGAGTCTTTGATGTATTATGTTTGGACTCGATTTTGATATAATATTATAGGGCGTGTTGTTCAAGTAAACAAAGTATCAGCGATTAACGGCAGGTCACTTTTATATAAAATATGTATATGGCATAGCGAAAAAAATCATGTTGCAAGCATATTTCCGTAATCAAAGAAAATTAAAACAAATGTTCATGATTTAGCATTTTTAAATCTGGTTTGTTAAATATGATAATTAATTAAAATATTAGATATAACATTTAAAAGGTAATAAAACTTATGAAAAATGTAAAACTTAGTACTTTGAAAATATTTAGTTAAATAATAAATCGTACAACCAAAAGATAAACCGTGTAAAACTATTACCCACACATATTTAAGACTTTAAGATCTAGTTTGTTAAATATTATATTCATCAAGTATTGAATTTAATATTTAAAACTAATAAAAATATGAAAATTAGCATTTTTAAAATCACTTAACTAAAAAAATGTTTAACATAACATTTCAAATATAGAATTTTGGTTAGATTATTTAAATTGAAAAAAATAACTAAAAACGTGCAAAAAGAGAGAAGAAAAGAAGCTAAGAAGTTAAAGAATTGTTGAAAAGAAACTTATACATGAATCTGTCTTATCAGTCCTGAATTTGAGACCATGTTAAACAAAACTCACGTGAATGAAAAACCTAAAACTCTTTTTTTTAATCATGTATGAGGCTTGAACTAAATACATTTACATTTTAATTAAATCTTGGGTTGCTTACGTCAGGTCCTCAAGACCTCAATCACTTGCGATGTAATGGAAATTAAGTATAGATATGTTAACTAATCTAAAACTAAAAATATGATCATCTGTCTTTAAAGATATTATTATTAGTTAAAAAAAGGAAAGTGAAAACGAGATTCTAGCGTGTACAAATTGATCCACAAAATAAAATTAACGAAAGTTTTGATCTACTGCAAGTTTTGATCTGGCCCTGGGTAGATGAAAAAAATGGAAACAACCGTAGATTGGGGTGCGAACCGGGGTAGGGTGGTTGTACTTAAAAGTTTTAAAAAATTACAAGTGGTTTACATGAGGTGTTTTAATATTTTAATAAAATAGGGGAGGTAGTAGGTTTAAGCTCCACAAGTAACAAAAACAAATGAGAGTTAACATTGGGTTATCGGATTTTCTCACCTACGTTGAGTTTCCTGATCCTCCTAAGGATGGTCACATGTTCGGGCCGAATGGGGACAGATTTATGTAATAAGCTTTTCTTCAGAGACGTGTTAATCTAGTGTTCTAAAGTTTTGTACTCGAGTAGTAGAGATGATTGAATAGATGGTAACCTGATAGTGATTCAATTAACTGTTAAAAAAATAATATTCCAACATTTGCTTTTACTTTTGCTTTTGATTCACTACACTTATATAATAAAAAAATAAGAAAATATTTTACAAAATGAACTAAATTTATTACATGTAGTGTTCTGTTTGATTTATATAAAATTACTCATGTAAGTACAAAGTCAAAACGATTGGTTTCTATTACTAAATTCTTTTGCGTGTTAGTGGTCTATAGATTGGAATTCGGATGATTGGTTACCCGTCAAAGCTTATCATGCGTGACACAAATAGTACATAATAAACTAATCAAAAGGCTGAACCCTAACAACCCCAACCAGTCCACGTCAAACCTTTAAAAGCCCATCATGTAATGGTAAAGCGAGTATATGGAAATATATATAGATTATTATTATTGTTTTAAATTGATGGACATTCTTTTAACATGGTACAAATGATGTTAACTTACAACAAAGATTGACCAAAAATATAATGAAACATAACTTTGGGGTTGTAAGTGTAAATTTTAACTTTGAGACTTGAATTCTTGGTAAGATTTAAAAGCAAGACTATGTGAGTTCATGCTTTTCACCTAATTTGGCACAATTTGGAGATCCACAACAAAATCATGTTTTAATCATACCTAATTAAGGGAATCAGTAAATGTCAATAGTAAACAAGTTTGAACCAAAACATGGAGTTTAAGAACTCAATTAATTAGGTTTGAAAAAACCATTTTTGGCTTATGATGTTGAATTGCACTATAAGTAGTCTAAACTGTAAATGTGAAGTGTTCAAATGATGATATATAAATGAATCTCAATAGCATACCAAAGTTAATAAGAGTTGGGTTAGTGAGGATATTAGTGGAAATAATTAATATGTTAATTATGCTTAAAACATGTGTATTGATGAGGAAATATGGTTTATTAGCGATATGCATGTATAGATGTGTTTGAGTATGATTCGTATTCTACAAGATATGTTTATCTAGAATACGAATCATGTCCTGTAGAATACGAATCATACTCGAACACATTCATATATGCACATCGCTAATATGGTTGACCTTAGAAATTTAATGTCAGAGGAATAGAACGAGAAAACTAACGACTTGAAAAGGTAGAGATGTGCAACATATCCTTGAGCTTGAAAGTATACATTAAAATATGAGAAAATCTATATGAAATTTATGCGTTTTTGATTGCCAATGTGAAGTGTGATTATAATTTATACAAGTGGTTGATCTATAGTGTGAATATGTGATGAAGGTTCAAAAGGAGACGAACCACGAGAAAGGATGCGAATTTAATGTGAGTATACACATGCTTTAAGCTTGACTGTGAAAGCGTACTTGGGAAAGTTTTCTTTTAACATTATATGAGTTGTGTATAATCCACATTAATAGTTTATAAGACTATTGTGTATGTCTGTACATGAATGAGTTTCTTATTTGCATAATTATACGTAATGGTTTATAATAGTACGTAGTTATAATTATGTCGAGTTGACAAGTTAAATCGACGAATCCAAACATGACTCGTATAATTATACGTGTTAAAGATACCAACCCTAAACCAAACGTCCTTAAATTTACGTAACCCAAACACGAGCTCTTAAACTCAATTATCTATATGAGATGACAATCCACACGTTATAATCATGTTATAAATGTATTCAACATATCATAAATAACTTGACAAGTTTAAAAAAAATAAAAAATTAAATGGTTTAATCTTATAAAAAGTATGCGTTTTTTTCTAATCTTAAAATAGAAAATTAGTTTATACAACTCATTTTCTAATTTTTGTTAATGTTGAGGGCTTGAGGTGTATGTAAAACGTGTGTGATTGCAGGATACTTCTATTAGTCATGATCTCTCACTTTGTGGACAATCAAATAATCAAATTCATTTCGGTTTCTTGTGGCAAACTAGTATTCACGTTCACCTCATTTCTTGGATTCCATTCAGTGGTCCTTTAACTTGACACTGGCCACATAATTTTGTTACAATACAAATTCATATCCTATACTAGATATTTTATCATACACATCTTCAATGCAAACATCCAACTTAGTTAATATATTTAACCCATGATATTTTACGTGCAATAAAAAAGTACAACTCTATATAAACATGAGTCTTCAAATATGCATCTGAATTTTTATCTTAATACTCTAATAAAATATATAGTAACTAAAATGTACAAGTGACAGTCTTACATTCCTTCTCATCATATTTTTTTTAGTTTATCTCTTCTATTAATAATTATATTAATTACTAATAATATTATTTAATTCTTTAGATTTGAAATAGTATTTTAATAGATTAAAAATATCTTTTTATTAATGTTATTTCTAGAGAAACAAATTTTTATAAAATAAGAATTTTTTTTCAAAACATCAATTTTTTTCAAAATACATATTTTCTAAAATTAGTGTTTTTTTTAAAACCCTAAAAATTAGGAGTTATGATATAAATTGTTGAAAATGAGAGTTTTTTAAAAATAGTTTGTTTTGAAACAAAATGTTTATTTTTTTTTTTGTAAAGAACAAAAAAGAAGTTTAAATACAAAAGTTTAGAAAGTTGATATCATTGTTTAATTACTTATAATATTTGTTTATACGTAATTTCAATCATATCTTATATAGAAATATCGTTTTATAACTAACAAATTTACATTTTATTTATTCAATCTCTGTAATGTACTGTGTTTACTATAGCTAGTTAAACACATAATATAACAATCCTTTATGAAAATAGATTTCAAGTTTGTTAATAAAAGTCACAGTTGAATATTCTAAAGAAAAAAGATATTAGAACATCTCTTTCTCAAATTTGTATACGATTAATTGTGGCTGAAAAAGCATCAATAATGGCGACAAGAATTTAATTTGATGGTTCTTTGTCTTGTAGGTACCACTTGCTTGTTTTGTTAGTTATGTTTTATATCTCACACAAGATGATGACCGTAGAGAGCCCAATTCACTCCTCTTCGAATAATGCAGAATATATCTCACACATGACCATAAGAATATTCTAAGTTAACCATGTCTTTCGATCACCACCAGCTATTACTCCACAACCATGATCAAGACTACAGCGACGCAACGCCACCGTTCTCGTGGCGTAAGCTATGGCTGTTCACCGGACCCGGGGTTTTAATGAGCATAGCGTTCTTGGACCCGGGTAACCTGGAAGGTGATCTTCAGGCGGGTGCGAATGCAGGTTATTCGCTCTTATGGTTGCTGTTGTGGGCTACTGCTGTTGGGCTGCTTGTGCAGCTTCTTTCGGCTCGGCTTGGTGTAGCCACTGGGAGACACTTGGCTGAGCTGTGTAGAGAAGAGTACCCGAATTGGGCTGGGAAGCTGCTGTGGGTCATGGCTGAAGTGGCGCTGATTGGAGCCGATATTCAAGAAGTCATTGGGAGTGCAATTGCTATCAAGATTTTGACCAATGGGTTTATGCCCCTTTGGGCTGGTGTTATCATCACTGTATTTGATTGGTAAAATTAAAAAGTTACTCTTTTTACTTGGTTACCTTTTGGCTTTTGGTAATAGACTGCAGGAAACATGTTTTAGCAGCTTGTTATTTTCGTTATTTTTATTGGTATTGTTTTCATTTGATTGCAGTTTCATCTTTCTGCTTCTTGAAAACTATAATGTGAGGAAGTTAGAGGCTCTTTTCGCCTTTCTTATCACAATAATGGCGGTTTCATTCGCTTGGATGTTTGGTGAAACCAAACCTGATGCTAAAGAGCTTCTTGTTGGTATGTAATCGCTTTATCTTTTCTTGTTTCATAAGTTCGTGTCTTCTGTTTAAAAAAATAACTTATGGTTTTCGTGTTTTGAAGGTATTGTGGTTCCAAAACTTAACTCCAAAACAATACAACAAGCTGTGGGAGTTGTTGGTTGTCTTGTAACGCCACACAATGTGTTCTTACATTCTGCACTCGTACAATCAAGAGAAGTTGACCTTAGAAAAAAGGGTCATGTCCGAGAAGCTATAAGATACTACTCGATTGAATCCACTATAACACTCGCTATCGCCTTTGTCATTAATCTTTTTGTAACAACTGTTTTTGCAAAGGCCTTTTTTGGTAGTGCTATTGCTGATACAATCGGGCTCAGGAACGCGGGTCAGTTTCTTGAACAGAGGTTTGGTGGTGGGTTGGTACCTATTTTGTACATATGGGCTGTCGGGTTACTAGCAGCCGGTCAAAGTAGTACCATTACGGGTACCTATGCTGGTCAGTTTATCATGGGTGGGTTTCTTGATTTGAAATTAAGGAAATGGTCTCGCGCCTTGATTACAAGAAGCTGCGCGATCCTTCCCACATTGATTGTTGCACTAATGTTTGATGGTTCGGAGAACAAGTTGGATGTGTTAAACGAATGGCTTAACGTGCTGCAGTCCATGCAGTATCCTTTTGCTCTCATTCCCTTGTTGTGTTTGGTTGCCAAAGAGGATCTCATGGGAGTTTTCGCGATTAGCCCTGTTCTAAAGGTGTGATCTTTTAGATCTAACATAAGTTTTGGCTCAATCCCATGAAAGTTGATGTAAATTTTCATCCCTAACGTTTTGTTCCTTGTGATCTTTTTTTTTTTTTGGCTATGACTCGCAGACAATCTCGTGGCTTGTGGCTGCTTTGCTGATAGCGATAAATGGTTACCTGTTACAACAGTTTTTCGCTAAAGAAGTAAGCGGGGTTGCCTTTACTTCTATAATATCAGTTTTTGCGGTTGCATACGTTGCATTTGTAGTGTATCTCCTCTGTCGGGGCATAACGACTTTTTCATTTGGTTTTGTTATACAAAGAAGCCAAGCAGCATAATTAGGAACTCAAATGTTTCATAATAAGTTAAAATCTTGATTGTTAAGTCTTAAGGGCAACAAACAAGATGCAGTCTTAGTCCAAAAGTTTGAAAACTTCAATCAAATTGTATTAATGTTTGTGAGATAATCATTTAGATTGGAATGGATAATGTTCTCAATTTTTGAATAAACCTAGTTTCGATTTAGAATGATTTCGAGTTGGTTTCTAAGTGGTCCTTCACGTAAGACTGATTATTTCTAGTTTAGGTGAAGGACCGAGACTTATTATATTCAGTTCAATACTTTAACTGGATTCAATGTAAAATAACCTATAAACTATAACAAGACTATAAGTGATCTTGATATATCTATTTTTAAAAGCCATATTTCTCTCATACGATTCCTATAAACACTTTTAGTGTATCTTTTCATTTAGATACGTTGCTAATTGCAATCATTATCCTATATGTTTAAAAACAAACTTAATGAATATTAATTTTGTACGCATGGGCCTTTTTAAATGTGGAGGAGGGTTTTTTGTTTTTTATCTAGGTGTGTGGCTAGGGTTAACTCCTTTTATGGTATCTTACATGGAGGGAGGGAGGGAGGGAGAAAGATACAAAACATATGTCTTTTGAAACCATGTCGACGGCGGATAAATGAGAGTAAAGGAAAGCAAGTTCTACGGTGAATCGCCTGAACTGAAGTTAGTCTCAACATTTGAAGCTGCTTCGATGGTTTAGGGCGGGTCTAATGGCAGTTTAGTGGGGGTCACCGCGAAGGCAGTGGCAACTTGTGTTTTATAAATCTAATTGTAATTGTGACGTTTTATATAGTTTCTTATTTGCAACTGTATAGGATGTTAAAAGATGTGAGAATATTAGATATATTGTTTACAATTTGAGTTTTGTGTAAACAAGAATAGTTTATTTAACTTTAATTGTAATTTTATAAATTCTATCCCCTTTAGTTAAATATGATGGGACAACCGAACCAATTTAGAAGAAATATAAACCATCCGTTCAGATTAACAAATATATCAATTAGTTAAAGGTTTACACATCGTTAAAATATTTAAAAAAAATGTTTAAGGTCTATACGTGTAAACAAATAATTGAAATGTCAAATAGATAAGAGGACATATTCCCGTTGAAAATTTAATCATCTAAGAGACTAAGATGCTGAAATTAGTTCGGTTATAAAGGTCAATATGAGTATACGGAATATGTGTGAGCAAGTAGTTGCCCTCGTATCTATGAGCGAGATGACTATATATAAAGATTTCTAATTTCAAGGTCTTATTATGATAAATCAGCACCCTCGATGGACCAAGTGAATTACACGTCCATTATAATCAATTTGTGACTCGATAATAGTTTGTAGAGTTACAACGAGTATAATTTTGTTAGGATCTATTGAAAATTCATATGTATCATCGCTTAAAATCTATTAAGAAATATTACAATCTATACTAATAAATTATTAAATGTGATGCACATGTCATCACCAGATTTTACCTCATAAAAACTTTTCCGCATAAACTTCTAATAACAAATTTTTCACAAACCATGTTACATTTCTTACTTAAAGTTTTTATTTTAAGTTTTTATTTTATTTTAACTTTCTTTAAACGACAAGTGTAAAATTTTTATTTTTTTCACCACCAACCATTCTAGAAATTTTAAATCTATGATATCAATCATCTCAAACATTGTTTAACCCTTTAAACCTTACGATCACAAATCCTTATCTTATATAATCGATTTAAAATAAAAACGATAGAGTTTAAATATTTTTGTTTACATATTTAAAATTATATATTTATAACTTTTAACTCATGTAATACACGAGCTAATAAACTAGTTTACATATTCTTCTAGATTCTTACACTATTTATTTGTCTCTTCTGCTCTAATACCACATGTCATTATTATTTAAGAATCCTCAAATTTATGATCAATACAAAAAAATATTTTTCTTACTTTAATGAAATGATAACTAAGTGGGACATATAGCAACACCATATTTCTCCATGCCAAAATTTTCACACTTCTCTCTAATATTAGATAATCATATAAATTACTCATAATATTATTTATTTTTATATTTTTTAATAAATTAAGAGAGATCTTTTTATTTATGTTATGCCTAAGATACAACTTTTTATAAAATAATATTTTTTTCTAAAATACCAAACTTTTTAAAAAATACGAAATATTTCAAAATTATTTTTTATAAAAGTAACATATTTACAAAACAAAAATTAATTAAAATTGGAAATTACAATAAGAAAGTTTTTGAAAATGACATTTTTAAAAGATTTGTTTTGAAACAAAGTTATCATTACGTTTATAATAAGGAAGATTTTAAACATATACTATTTTAAAATATCATTTTATGATTAATAATTTTGTATTATATTTAATATTTTATTTATTCAACTCATGTAATGTATAACTTCACTGACTCTTCTTTTTATTTGGGCTATCCAGCTATTGTGCTTCTACCATCAAGTGTTTAGAAATTAAACACTACTTATGTTTTCGTTTGGCGGTTGTGGAGTTTTTATATATTTAAGTAGGTGGGAGTTTGGGTATTCCTGGCCTTTTTGATTTATTTTTGTTATTTATATCATGAATTTATTTGTTTCTATTTATTTTCCTTTTTGGAATTTCTTTAATTCTTTATATTGTTGTAACATTGTTATTTTAATAATATTTCAGTTTGATACGTGAATGATTTATAACATTTGATCTAAGTTGTATTTGAACAAAATATACTTTTAACACTTGCAATGTGATTATACTAAATTAAAACAACTTATTTTGAGGCTTTTTTTAAAAAACGTTACTGTTTTTAAAACATGAGGAGAAAACTCACGCTGCAAATCGCGGTTACAATACTAGTTTCTTTTAACATCTTATATCGAAATTACAGTCAAATAGCTCCAAAAAGTTCAAGGAAAAATAATTGGTATCATGTAAGAAATTAATTCATGTTCATATTTGACGTGATTTGTAGTCTTCAAGTCCGTGAATGCCATTATAGACTAGTTTTCATGTTTATTTATTAAAATCACAAGTATTAAATTTTAATTTGTTTAATGAGAATCGTGACGAACCACCCTTGACTCAAATTCAGGTTTAAAAATATACGAGCTGACTCATCTTAGACATTCTAAGATGGAGCTTATTTTCGTATTATTTATAGCTCCAACCAACTCATGGTTCAACAAAATGACTCTTCTAAATAAAAATCAATACAGTAGAACTTAAACAATGCCTTTGGTTCTTTTTCGGTTTTAATTTTCCATTCAAATTTCGTTCCATATTGGTTCTTTTTCAATTCTCGATTTCCTTTGGTTTCAAGCTCACACGAAGAACAACAACAAATGATATAATGGATGTGAAAACACATACCTATATAAAGAGCGGTTCATGTACTAAATAGAAAATGCATGTAATTGTAAATCAATACACAATATACATCGTAACCCAATCTATGCTTGTTTTTGAAGAAAAATCTATGGAAAGACACATTCTAATAATCTACTATGACTTCAAAACACAAGCTCAAAAATAATCAAAACAACAATCGATTGTTATACGACGTGCGATAGTCGGTCTAAACCCTAGACAACCATTTTCACATCATGTTGTCATTATTACCCGCATTGGACCACCCAAACATCCTATCGCCGTTGCTAAGAAGCTATAGAAGAGATCAAGAACTAAATCAATATTGTGATTTGTGAAGGTGAAAATGAAGTCATGTAATCATGGATAGCGAGTTGGGTCAGTGAAAAGTCAAAAAGCTCATGTTTTATTATTTTAAAAAATATATAAAGAAACTTGAACCTGTCATTAACAATATAAACATGGATTAACTAGTTTAAGGCACGAAACTTGTTAAGCTTAAATCTTAATCTGTTTAATTGTACGTCGAGTTATGTTAAAAATTACGAGCCCCAGAAACCTTGACAAAAACTTACCTTTGATAGGTCGACATGCATGTATGTTTTATTGAAAATTAATACAAGTGATGCGGGTTATATATTTGAATGACTTATATAACATTTCTAACGATGGATGCAAATTTTATTTACTGATGTGGTGTTTAACAAGATAAATAATTAATGAAAAATGATTACCAGATCTGTATAACCATAACATAATTATAGAATAACACCTGATCTATACCAATGTTTTACCCTTTTACTATTTGTACGAATAATCTTCCTACTCTAATAAAAGGATAAATGGGTGTGCCACTTGTCACCACCACATTCATTCTCATCAAATTTTTCCCGTTTCTCCCTCCTATTAAATAACCATATTAATTACTAATAATATTATCTTTTATTTTTACATTATAATTAGCTTTTTAATAAAAAGAAGAAATAGAATTTTTTTATTAATGCTATTTCTATAGAGATAGTTTTTATAAAATGATTTTTTTCAAAAATAAATAAATAAAACTATTTTTATGTAATATTTCAAAATTGATTTTTTAAAGCAATTTTTTATTAAACAAAAATAATTAAAATAAGGAGTTATAGTAAGAAAATTATTTAAAAATGAAAATTTTTTAAAACGTTATTTTAAAAGAAAATGTTTAATTTATCTTTGAAAAAAAAATAAAAATAATATTTTCATATTATTTTTTTATTACTTATAATCGTTACTCATACATAATTTCAATAATATCATGTCTTAGTATATTATTTTATAATTAATAATATTTATTTTATTTAATATTTTATTTATTCAACCCGTGTAATACACGGGGATACTAAGCTAGTATAATATAAATAAGTATTTGAGTGACTTTCAAATGCACTATTTTTATTTTTTAACTAAACAATGAAATGAAATTATAGAAAAAGAAAGTCGTCGTCGTAGTCGTCGTTCATCGTGTCGGGAACGTCGTTTACCGCTGATTCACCATATCACAACTCCCACAGCCTTCAAACCCCCACCCACTACTCTCTCTCTCTCTCTCTCTCTAACATCTCTAGAGAGAGAAACACAAACCCCTTAATCTCCATCTTCAATCGTCAAATTCTCCGATCGGTGATCCCCAATTATGTTTCCTTTCACCGTATCCCTCATCTTATCGATCTCGTTACTGTTACACTACCCTCCGGTGTCGTCGTCATCACCGCCGTATGCTTCTGCCGTTGACGACGATTCAGACCTTATTATTCTTCGGTCTCCTTCCTCCGGTAGCAATCGCCACACCATGTTTTTACCCCTTTTCCCCTCTCCTCGTAACTCCTCTTGGATCTCCGGCGATGCGATACCTCGGCGGCAACTCCAGAAATCCGGTGCTCATCGTTTAAACGCTCGCATGGCTCTACATGATGATCTCCTCCTCAACGGGTAATTTTGGGTGTTTTATAGATCTGTTTATCTGCAAAAACAAACCTAACACGTTAAGTACTGATTTGCATATTGTGATTACTTCAATTTCGAATATTTGCTGTTGATTCGTCATGCCTCTACTTTTGAAAGTAGAAAATTTGTTGTGATTTATAGTTTGTGTCTAGTTTATTGGTAGTGTTCTGAGATTGGGATCTTTGTGGAATTGTATTGATGATTTCTAGGTATTACACAACTCGACTTTGGATCGGATCACCACCACAGAGATTTGCACTTATTGTTGACACGGGGAGTACTGTTACGTATGTCCCATGCTCTACCTGTGAACAATGTGGCAAGCATCAGGTATTACAACTCAGTTGGTTTATGTTCATGATTAGAAATGTAGTTAGAGTTTTGAGTACCGACTATTATACTAATGAACGCTTGAGAATGTTTTATGATTCAAAGCATAAATCTTTCATGCAGTACATTATTCTGTTTTTGTATAAATACAACATTTAAGGTTTTTGGTATAATTTGATGAATCTGTAATGTTTTGTGTTTATTGTTATTATTGATTCTATCAGGATCCGAAGTTTGATCCAGAGTTATCCGACACCTACAAGCCTGTTAAATGCAATATTGATTGCACCTGTGACAATAACAAGGATCAATGCATCTACGAAAGGCAATATGCTGAAATGAGTTCCAGCAGTGGTGTCCTTGGTGAGGATATTGTATCTTTTGGCAACCAAAGCAATCTGCCACCTCAGCGTGCTGTTTTTGGGTGTGAAAATAAGGAAACTGGCGATCTGTATAGTCAGCATGCTGATGGAATAATGGGTTTGGGCCGTGGTGATTTGAGTATAGTTGATCAACTTGTTGATAGTGGTGTAATAAGTGATTCTTTTTCATTGTGTTATGGTGGAATGGATGTTGGTGGTGGTGCTATGGTACTTGGTGGGATTTCTCCCCCTGCAGGGATGGTGTATTCTCATTCGGACCCCGTACGCAGGTATGTTTTGTATCTATCTAACTTATAGATAGAAAACTTCAATATTTTTCTAACAAAATACATTTTGTACATCTCACACATTTACTCTAGTCTCGGGATGGCAACAGCCCATATTACAATATTGAGTTGAAGGAAATACATGTTGCTGGGAAGCGGTTGCCATTAAGCTCAAGGGTCTTTGATGGAAAGCATGGAACTGTTCTAGACAGTGGTACAACTTATGCCTACCTGCCTGAGGCTGCTTTTGTGGCATTTAAGCATGCTGTAAGATTTGTTTGTACTCAGTTGTTTTAATTTTTTTTAAAGGAAAGTATTGATTATCTTTATCTTGCAAGCAGGTCATGAAAGAAGTCCTTGGTCTTCATCAGATCAAAGGTCCTGATCCAAGTTATGATGACATTTGCTTCGCAGGTGCTGGAAGGTATTGTTTGTCTATATTATTTACCGATTACCGGTAGTCTTAGAAATTAATTCATCTATACAAGTAAAAAAGAAAACGCTAAATGTTAATCTATAATTTTTCAGCGATGTTTCACAACTCTCCAAAACCTTTCCTACTGTTGAAATGGTTTTCGGGAAGGGACAAAAGTTGTCACTCTCTCCAGAGAACTACTTGTTTAGGGTAAGTATTTAATATATTGTTAAATGTTGATCCCTTATGTCATTAATCTTTGTATCTTATTTATATACTTATTTATTTTTGAAGCACGCAAGGGTTAGTGGAGCATATTGCTTGGGGATTTTTCAAAACGGAAATGATCCAACCACACTTTTAGGAGGTATTCCATTTCACTAATTTATATTGCTTTTTTGCTGTTTAAAACACTATATATCTGGTCAGTTATAAATATTTTGACGTATATAAATCCACTACAGGCATCATTGTCCGTAACACATTTGTAATGTATGACCGTGAACATGAAAAGATTGGATTTTGGAAAACTAATTGTTCTGATGTATGGGAAAGGCTTCATGTTTCTGGAGAGCCCCCATCGGCTTCTTCTTCACCAGATGGATCAAATTCCACAGCTGATATCTCACCTTCTTTGCCTCCAATGATGCCCCCACAATATATCCCTCCAGGTAAGACGAGCTTCTATCCAAGTGTTCTATAATCTGTGTTAGTGTGTTGTGATTGGTTCTTATTTTATTTTTTCTTTTTTGCAGGAGAAACAGAAATTGGAAGTATTACGTTCTATTTGTTAGTGTCTCTTAATGACACTAATGTGACCCTAATCACAGAGCTTGCTCCACTAATTGCTCAGGAGTTGCATGTTAACAGTTCACAGGTGGAATTAACTTTTAAGTTACAATAAGGATAACTGTTTTGTTTTCTTGGATTTTCTTCTTCAAGACTCAACTGTTTCATACATAAGGATAACAATTTATAAATACTCTTTCAGGTTCATTTACTGAATTTTACTTCTGAAGGAAATGATTATGTTACAAAATGGTCCATTACTCCACCAAATTCTGCAGGTTTTATGTCTAAAGCAACAGCATCAGTGAGTTCTTGATCAGATACATCTAGTGGTTTTTTCTCCACAATTATAATTATGAGCTTATTATAAATAATGTCTCGCGCAGAACATTATCTCTCGGATAGCTGAAGGTGGTATACACCTTCCTGAGTCATATGGAAAGTATAGATTATCCGATTGGCATATTTACCCCCCATCAAAAAGGTATATTCATTCTTGCTCTCTCTATCTGTTAAAATGATGAAAGATACTTTTTAACATATTAGTTGTAGGAAAATACGTAAATAGTTATGAATTTTGTTAGAATATATTACGATTAGGCTCATTAGTTCAGCCCATTAGGGTTAGTGTTCTTGGCTCTCAGTGTATAGCTCTATATATACATGTACATCATATCATACAATTATCTCAATAACATCTCTTTTACCTTCCAAATATAACATGCAGAAGCTGGTGGCAGAAAAATTACTTGGTTGCAGTGGTAGCATCAATTCTAGCATTAATAGTTGGATTATCAGGTGTGGGAATATGGTGGTTGTGGAGACAAAAGCAGCAATCTAATTTACAATATAAGCCAGTAGAATCTATGGTTGTGCCTGAGCAAGAACTTCAACCACTTTGATTTCTAGTATAAATCCTATGGTGCCAAAATGTGATGTGAGGTCATGATTTATTGAGCTGATTTGATGGATGGATGGATGGATTTCAAATGCACACACCGTTCTGAACTGTTTTTTGTTCAGGTAAAAACACACTAAAGATCTCTTATGCTTTGTTTATAAAGGGAAAAGTTCACATCATACAGTAGTTGTTTGAGACCTATGTATAATTTGTATGTGTACACCATTGTAGGTCAAACTTGAAGCACAATGTGGTCTTAGACTCTTAGTGTCAAAATCACAGTTTTTCTTTTATGGTAACAGAATTCTTAATTGATTGATGTCGATTTATTCGGTTTTGAAAGTTTGAACCTGGAATTCTTAAAATAGCTTTTTGGTAGTACTTTTCCTTTAATATCTATGTGTTTGACTTTTGGCCGACCGATTCGGGTAGTTCATATGATCCAGACTCTGAAGCCTATATCTGGATGCATGCGAATGGTGAATAACTGCACCATGATTTTTAGCATAGGCATAGTATTAAAATTTATGGTTGCTGCCTCATTATTTGCAGTCTATGAGGTTTTAGAAGTTATTATATAATTTACCAGGGAAACAGTAATCTATTTACATTTATCTCATCTAACCCGCTTTAATACCCTCTATCGATTACTAATAAAACAACTGTATATTACTCTTCCTCTACTGTTCGTTACATATGATTATTAACATATAGGTTGGTTTAGTTTTATATTTTGCGTCAATGTAGTCTCTAAACTATGATTGTCTTGTTTGTATACATATAAATATTAATGTGTGTATATATGTTCGAACGACACAAACATGGTTTATATATACATCATTAACAACAATAGAATAAAGATGTATCGATATTTTCATACAAGAGTAAATGGGCCAAATGGCCATGTATATTTTTCAATTTATATTAATACACTATTGCTATATCTTCGTCTCAAATAAATGTATGCTAGATTAAAGACGCTCACTTTTAGTCCAGGGGTTAGTATAATGCCTCTATAACTCTATGTAAGTACGTAAGTGACGTATCATCCACCATTTCACTTCACCTAAAAGAATAGTTTAACCTTTGTTAACTCTACCTCAACCTTTTTTTCTATTATAACATTACCCCTCGCCCTCTTAATGCTCATGAAGCCATTAGCACGACCCCTTCTTCATGCTCGTTGATGCCCCACAATGGGGTGGTGTCTAACGCTCGTCACAATCCACATAGGCACGAACACCCTTGGGTGTTGGGATATATCTCACGGCCTAAAAACATAATTTTAAGGAGCTACACTTAATGCAGAAAAAGAAAGAAAAAAATATATGGTTCATGCCCAAATTTCTTAATTACTTTTTCCCACATCATCATTTTAAAAAACACATAAAAAAAGAAAAGAAATGTCACATAGACATGTTGACCCGCTTTATAGATTAAAAGGGGAACAATAAAATTATGAATGATTTAATTATAACAAAATTGAAAGGTTGTTACTATTCTATTTTTTTAGTTCTCTTCCATGTAACAACATCAATATGTGTGTTTTTGATGTGTTGGATCAAGATAATATGAATACGTGTTTAGGTTTATAATATGGATTTAGGTTTGTTTGTATTAGACTGGTGGGTATATGCCCCTCTATGCTAACCTTCACTAGGATATCCAATGTCGAGAGCCCTTCTTCGTTTGCTTGTGTTTCCTAAAGGACCGTGATGGTCCTTGGGTTTTGGATGTTGCTTGTGAATTGAGAAATGGTTTCACAATTAAGAAATGATTGTCAAGCAAATACTGTTTGCGAATCGGGTAGTGGTTGTTATGAATCATGTATTTGTTGAATTCGTCGTATGTATTGAAATGGTAGGGCTTGCACCCAAATTGGTTGTTTTGTATTGCGATCTATAACCTTCGTGTTGGATAGAGGGGATCTATTAGAGTCTATGAGATGATTGAGATAATATGAATTCTTTGTTGTGAAAAATGATAAACAGTATGAGGTGTTACAAGAGTAATTATAATAAAAAACCTTTAGTTCAAGATAGCAATTATACAACAGTAACCTATAAAAAGTATTTAAAAAAGAAACCTTTTAAATCAACGGTATTTCTCGTGTGTAGAAGGCCACCAAGCGGTATCTCCTCAGAGGCAAAAATAAGAAGGGGGCAGTTTTTTCCACTGACATTATCAATGGCAATTCGTAATACATACCACATAGTCTTAGGGTTGATTTAGTTATGGAATGATGGCTGATGACCATTGGGGTGGATTGATGGTGGCAATCAATCATGGATGAAGATGAAGGTGACGGCGGTGGATGATGGTAATTACATTATGATAGACCTCATATAATAGTGTATACATTATACCAGTAGTAAAATGAATACATATGTCATTCAAGAAAAAGTTAAATATATTATTATGTTTTTTGATGACTTTTAGTTCATTTTACTATTTATCACTTGTAAGAATTTAATCCTATCTAGTATAGAATCAACACACTTTATCAATCTAATTGTTCCTTCGGATGATTTTATTTAATTAATTTAACTTTTAGTTGCATGAGAACAAATACGGTAGTTTACCAAAGGACATTTAGCCCAGTGGTATCTTTGAATGTAACTGACGTCTCCTTCCTTAAAAGTTGTGGTTTAAATCTAGATGTAAATCGTGAAGTAAACTTAAAAGTAACATTGAATGAATATACGAGTCGTCAATTAAAAAATACCAATAGTTTCATAACTATTATCTAAGCTATTCTTGAAAACATACATTATTAAACATTTTTATAAGTAGACTTTTAACGCATTAAAATTAGATTGAGTATATTTTTACATAACAAAGAGTATATTAGTTTTTCTGTCATATTCACTGGGAAAAGAAAAGCCAAATATAAAAGGGTAAATTACGAAAATGACCATTTGACCAAATCGAATTACTAAAATAACCGGTAAAAAATGAATTTTATTAATATAAACAGTCAATCATATCGCTCCACGTGTCTATTCCTCGCTGAAGTGGTGTGGGATTATGGGAATCCCTCGCCCTCAGAAAAACGTACCAGCGAGGGATTATGGGAATCCCTCGCCCACGTGTACATCCCTCGCTGACTCGGCGAGAGATTATGGGAATCCCTCGCCCAAAAGTACGAAAATGCCCCCCCCCCCCGCCCATAATTAAAAAAATAAATATAAATATGTTTTTAACCAAAAAATATCCGTATTTATAATTATTTATTGTTTTTAAATGCATAATAATTTTATTTTATTTTATTTTCACCTATATAATATAATGTTTACCCTTAACAAAGTTATCAAATCTTACATTCTTCTCAACATTCTTATTATTTTCTTCTTAAAATTATCTCAAATCAGAACATGTCAGTTAATATCATACTATACTGTGGTGGTAAATGTCATTTTGTAAACGGTATTGAAGAGTATTTGAAGAAAAAAGTAACAACAATGTTGAGAAAAATGTAAGATTTGGTAACTTTGTTAAGGGTAAACATTGTATTATATAGGTGAAAATAAAATTAAACTAAATTTTTAAGTATTTAAAAAACAATAAATAATTAAAAATACAGATTTTTTTTGTAAAAAACATATATATATTTATTTTTTTAATTATGGGCGAGGGGGGTATTTTTGTAATTTTAGGCGAGGGATTCCCATAATCCTTCGCTGAGTCAGCGAGGGATGTACACGTGGGCGAGGGATTCCCATAATCATTCGCTGACACGCTTTTCTGGGCGAGGGATTCCCGTAATCCCTCGCCACGTCAGCGAGGGTTTTTATGGACACATGCAACGATAGGATTGGCTGTTTTGTTTAATAAACTTCCTTTTTGAACGGTTATTTTAATAATTCGATTCGGTCAAATGGTTATTTTCATAATTTTCCCAATATAAAATCTTCAGAAATCATAATGTCACAAGATCTTCGGAAGTCGTTGGCGAATTGTTCAACCAAAACTGTAGCGATGCTTGTGCGTATTACTCCAGGAGATTTCTTACTCTATCTCACTAGAGTTTCATCTATTATTGAATATTGATCGCTGTTAGACTCATTCAACCATCTCTCTATAACGCGTTTTCTGTTGAATTTCCACTTTTTCTACTTATTATTCTTATACAAGACGTGTTCCTATGTTTGGTTCCAACATTAGCACCTTCAATTTCCTACAAAGATTATTAACCTTCAGGTACGTATTGATGATTTGTGATTTCAGTTACTATTCGGTCCATTGGCAGTTTTAATTTTAAAGTTTTGATCCTTTGTTGCTTGTTTGTAAACTGTAACATGGTGGTAGAAATTAAAGGGCTTCTTTCCCCAATTTGAGAATTGAATTTTAATAGAATATAAGATTGCTTCTTTCTGGTGAAAAATCCCATTGCTAGGTTTTTACACAAGGTTTCTGATGGAGAATTGTTATCTATATAGGCCTGTGTGGTTGTTTCTTCTTCTTCTTCTTCTTCTTCTTCTTCTTATTATTATTATTATTATTATTATTATTATAATTATTATTATAATAATTATTATTATTATTATTATTATTATTATTATTATGCTGGTTTATGTTGGAAGTTTAGCTAAAGTTATAAGTAGATCAGTTTTGAGGATGATATTATGTTGATGTGTTTGTCCATAAATAATTATGGTGGTCTGAATTGTTGATTTTGTGTATCTTATTGTTTTCCATGATTATGCAATACGGTACATCTGAAGGCATCTTGTTTTTCTTCTGCTGGATTAGTTTCTGGACTCGATGAACGCTCTTTCCGTCTTACATGTATATTAAGTTTGACATTCATTATGATTTCTGTAAAAGTAAGGATAATGTGGTTGATGTGTGCTAGTTAGTCCTCAAGGGGTAGGGAGGGAGGTGCCAGTGGATATGTTTTAAACTTGAAAAGTTCTAGGAAGGGAACCTTAAAATTGTGAATAGTATTTCATTGCAGATTACTCATAAAAGAATCCTATTATGATGGGATTATATCTTGCTACAATCAAAGGCATCTTACCTTAGACTCTTAGAGAAAAAATTCTCAACTCTTAACTACTTTACTTCAACTATCTATCTATCAATCACGGGGATTATATCTAGATATGCCACAGGACTGACTATAAAGATACAGTTATCATAACAGCACCGGCCCTAAAGACAATAAGAATCAATAATCCTATTATAGTTATATCTCTGTATGCAACTTTTTGCTTGAAATGTATTTTGTTTTTGGCTAAGGCACCCCGATTTAGGTCGCTTTTTTATGTGACTTATTGCTGAGGATTATTTTCTGGGAAAATTAATCGTGGCAATTGTCATACATGTTGGATTATGCAAACTATTTAGTTATCACTTTGAATGATGTGGCAGTCACATCACACATAGGTTTTTGCTAAGCATTTGGACTTCTTAGACAGGCCATTTACATCGAGTTGATGAAAATCATATGGCCTATAAGTAGAACAAGAAAGAAAACACTAACAGTAGAGACGTGCTCTGATGCTTAGAGGCAAGCCTCTACAAACAGTGTTAAAAAGTGCATGCTTCATGTACAGCCTGTGCCTCGTCTTTGCCTTTCTGCACATACTTTTAAAAAAACAGCTAGTGAGTCCAAAAAGAATATCATCCATGATCTATATAGTTTAGTTTATTCCAGGGATTACCTATACGGGTAACATTTTGTGAATTAGGAACCGCATTTTGTGATCTTCTATGTGGTTTTCACTTTTTAGTATGGTTAATGGTTTTGTGGATCTTACAGTTAACGTGTTTAGTATATTGAACCATTTGACTTGGCACTTTGTTTCGAACAACCAACCTACTTATCAAATGCTAAAAAAGCATTCCAGTCGACCAAAAGTAAGAAAACTGACAGAATTCTATATGTTGAAGTCCACTGGCATTTTGCCTACATGGAACTTGTCATTGATGATATGTTAATGTTGCCTAACTTTACTTATGTAGAAGTACAATTACCAATCTCCTAGCACACCTCTTGAGTAGTCATTGAAAAGTTGTCTGTTCGGAAATAAAATCTTCTTTTATTTTGTATTCAGTTAAGCCTTTTTCAATATCCAATAATAAATTCATAAATGTGATTAAGCGTTTGGGTTTTACTTGTGATGGATCACCAATGATGAAGTCCTCTTCTTGCTCTAGGTTGATGAAGGTTGTGTTAGGTCACTGAAGAAGTAGAGCCAGAGGAGAGGAAGAAGGGGTCGTGGAGCCTAGTTTGCATATTGAGGGACTATTTTGTTTTGTCTAAAAGTTCACTTTTCAGTCATTTCATTAATCATATTTTCTTCCGCATAAAGTCTGACTGATTCATCTCTCTGGTGATTATTCTATGTTCTTTTTGCTATTTTGATTGCCATTTTTGCATATTCACAACCTTATCCGCTATCTGTTTTTAAATGATGATTAGTGGATCATTGTTTTTCCAGGTGTGATGGAGATATCACTTCTCAAAGTGCTTCTCAAAAATATATCTAGTTTCTTCCATCTGCAGTTCCATGAAAACAGAACTTCCGAACTTGTTCAAAAGTACTACAAAAAGATTGAAGAAATACTGAAGTTAATTAAGCTGGTACTTGAGTCTATTGCTGATGCAGAAGTGGCTTCTGATGAGTCTCTTCAGAAAGAATTTACTGGCTTGAGTCAATCTGTTGATGAACTCAGAGACCTTCTTGAAGATTCTCATCTGTTGATGAGTAAAGTTTACTTTGTACGTCTTTATCATCAACACTTTTTAGTTTTACGCACATACACACTAGATTATGGACTCGTCTGATAGGCATTGTAAACATAGATACGAACATAAAATGATATAACCTTATTAGATATTTCGTAAATTAAAGAAAATATATGGAAGAGAAAAAAGTTAAATGAAATACATTGATAGTTGTAAAATGCAAATAGAAATGAAATATAGGGTGTGTACACATATGAGTGTCTTGTATAAGTAAGATGTTTATTTAATAAAAAGTGCCATGGGTTCTAAATACTTGTATGTGGTTTTAAAGTATTGTTAAAATCGTAAAAATTAAATTTTTGGTCATTTTAATCATATTGACAGGATCTTTATGAAGTATTTTAATATAAAACAATATAGGTTTAAGATATTCAGTAAAAAAGAAAATATAGGAAAAAGGCAAAGATGTAGTGCTATCGTCATGGTTGTTTACATTTTTATGCTATTTTAATACTTAAGGTTATTTATGAAAAAGTGAAGGGAAGTTTATGTGCTCGGAATCAATTGTTCATGTTTTTGAAATTTAGTTTATGTATTAAGAAACTGATATCGCATTTTCTTGAAGTGCCAATGCGGTGTATTGGTTAATTTCAGTGAAATATCCTGTTTTATTATATATATATATATGTGTGTGTGTTTCTTGGAATCAGCTATATTAATCATTATCTGCATTGTATAGGTTATGCAAGTTGAATCATTGTTTGCGAAGCTTCAGGCCCAAAGCTTAGAACTCTTTGAGCTGCTGAAATCTTCTCCTAAAGGTCTTCCTGATGAATTGACTTCATCATCGCTTGAGGTATGCCAAAGCATGACTTGTATTATGGATGAACTATATAACCTGTTTGTAGATCATGTAAACTGGCAAACGTAAAGAAGTTAGGCTATATACTATATAACTATTAACTATATCGTTTATTTATGATTGATTGCAGCTTTGCATACAGAAAGTTAAGAATACGAGTTATGAAAAAGGATCAGCTATTCTTTCAAAAGCTATAAGGGATCAAGCTGAGGGGTCTGCACCTAGCTCAGACTACAGGTCAAAAATTGCTGATTTTCTTGACTTAAGGTCAAATCAGGAGCTTCTAATTGAGGCTGTTGCCCTTGAAAAATTAAAGGAAAATGCGGAGCAAGCAGACAAATTGGGAGATTTAGAGTGTATCGAGGAAATGATTGCTCTTGTTACCCATATGATTGATAGGTTTATTGAAGCCACACAGTCCCAAAATTCTTACCCTGTACCAATACCTCCTGATTTCTGTTGCCCTTTATCACTTGAACTCATGACAGACCCTGTGATTGTAGCATCTGGACAAACATATGAGCGAGGGCATATTCGTAAGTGGCTTGATCTTGGACTCACTGTTTGCCCTAAGACAATGCAAACTCTTGTCCACACTAATCTTATTCCTAATTACACCGTGAAGGCGCTGATTGCAAGTTGGTGTGAATCGAACAATATTAAGCTCCCAGAACCTGTGAAGACCTTGACTTTGACCTTGACTCAACCTAGGTCACCTGATTCAACACATGCCATAGGTTCACCCGAGAAAAACACAATCTCATCCAGTGGGACCATTCATCAGGAAGGAACTGCAACTTCTCCGGTGCAACATGTCCAATCATCTTCAGAAGAGTCCCTGTCTGGACCGCCTGAAAACGGGCATGAGTTGCCTGAAACTGGAGACCACAGTCTGGAGTCAGGTGGACAGTCATCGAGCACAGATGAGATGAATGAAAAACCAACAGCGGGTCATCAGAGAGCGGTTTCAACTTCCAGCACACATTCCAGTACAAGCTTTTCCCAAGAGCTATCTCATGATGCAAATGATTTGTCTGCAACACAGGTGTCAACACCATCCAGCAGTGATGCTTCAGGAGAGGGGGTACCGGACCCTCAGCCTGCCTCCACTGCCCCGACAACCCCACTGATCTCACCTCGCTTTGAAACTCGGCCCAGAAATCGGATATGGCGCAGGCCATCAGAACGGTACGGACCAAGAATAGTTTCCTCACCCGCCACTCAAACTAGACCGGATCTTACTGGACTTGAAACCCAAGTTAAAAAACTGGTCGAGGACTTAAGCAGTACTTCAATCGATGTAGTAAGAAACAGCATAGCTGAACTCAGGTTACTTGCTAAACATAACATGGATAACCGAATTGTTATAGCAAACTGTGGGGCCATCAGTTTATTAATCGGTCTACTTCGGTCAACAGACGAGAAAGTCCAAGAAAACGCCGTCACCACCCTTTTAAACTTATCAATTAACGATAACAACAAAATAGCAATTGGAAATGCTGGTGCAATCGAACCACTGATTCATGTGCTTGAAACCGGGAGCTCAGAAGCTAAAGAAAACTCAGCTGCAACCCTTTTTAGCCTCTCAGTTATCGAAGATAACAAGATTAGGATCGGGAGGTCGGGAGCAATTAGACCATTAGTCGATCTATTAGCAAATGGTTCTCCACGAGGGAAAAAAGATGCAGCAACAGCTTTATTTAACTTGTCCATATTTCATGAAAACAAGGCGCGCATTGTCCAGGCGGGTGCAGTTAGGTACCTTGTGGAGTTAATGGATCCAGGAGCCGGGATGGTTGACAAAGCAGTTGCTGTTTTGTCAAACCTTGCAACGATCTCCGAGGGGCGGGCTGCTATTGGTCAAGAGGGTGGGATACCGGTTCTAGTTGAAGTTGTAGAGTTGGGTTCAGCGAGAGGGAAGGAGAATGCTGCAGCCGCCCTTTTGCAGCTGTGTACCGACAGCAGTAGGTACTGCAATATGGTTCTTCAGCAAGGTGCGGTCCCACCGTTGGCGGCTTTGTCACAGTCTGGTACACCAAGAGCCCGAGAAAAGGTGTGTAAATTAGTAGTTTTATGATTATAATGTATTGGTAAATTGGTAATTTTAGTTTGTTGATTGTGTGTTGCAGGCTCAGTCACTGCTTAATTACTTTAAAACCCAGAGGCATGGCAACAATGGGAGAGGATAAGGAGAAATGCATTTGACACTTTGTTGGTTCATTTGGTAAGATTAGTGTACAATGTATATACATGTGTATATATGTATATGATGCTGCAAATAGTGCATGGGTATGGAAGTCATCCTGATTAGTTAACTGAAATAATGAAATAAAAGGAGGGGGTATGTGGTAATATTTATTGATAGAGATGAATAAATAAATAATTAAGAACCGTGAGAATCATATAGAGATATAACTATCGATTTATTTGTAATACATAAGGTGATTATGTAATCGTGTAGTCATCTTTTCTTTTTCTCTTGTTTACACGGCGGCAAACACTACATACAAACTCTAATTTTTTTGTACTGTTTTTATTGTAAATTGTTAAAGGTAAAATTTGTTTTTATCACCTTCTCTCTAGACTTACTATTAAAGTGGGACTTACTGCATATGTTTTTTATTTAAAATTGTTTTATATATTGAACATCTCCTCACATATAGAGATGTCTGAATTTTGTTTCTCATATGCACATTTTGTGGTTTTTGGTTCTTTATTTTAATTTTTTTTTGGATTTTATGTCGTAACACATGCGATTCTTATGACTAACATTTTTAATCCATATAATTCTCTCTAAATATTGTAATTATAGTCCATAACAAGTTAACCACCCCCACCTTTCTCTCTTTATCTCCAAAACAGTCTCACGTAGTCTTTGCATAAAGATAATACTTAGGTTGCGTTTGGTTGGAAGGAATGGAATGGAATGGAATGGAATGAAATGAAATTGAGAAACTAGTATAATTTTCAAGTAAAATAATGTTTGAGTGGTTAATGAAATGTAAAACTCAATGTTTCATCTTAAATTCCGTTGGTTATGGGACTTCAAAATCCTTCCACCTAGAGAAGGAATTTGAAATCACACAACTAAGGGAATTTGAGGTGAAACATTACCTTGGGTTTTATATTTCATTACCACTCAAACATAATTTTACTTGAAAATTATACTAGTTTCTCAATTCCATTTCATTTCATTTCATTCCTTCCAACCAAACGCTTAAAGTAATAGGATAGTTAAATGCAATTGCATAGTTATAAAGTGAATTTTTATTAAGTGAGAAATGTGTCACTATATTAAAGTTTAGTGATTGAGAGTTATACAAGGAACTTGGTAAATCGTATTAAAAATAGGTTTCAATTTGCCAGTCAAAAAAATAATAATATTAAAAGTAGGTACCTGTTTTAAGACATACTATTATTGAATAAATGGATAATTATACAAAGATGAAGTAGTTTTGTAATATTTAAAATGTTTTTATTTTCATTATGCTTAACAAATTTGGCAAGCCGGGTTGGATGAGGTATTAGGTCAAAATAGATTTTGGTTAGGATAAGTTCGAGTCAATGGGAATTGGTTTAAAACAAAAGACATTTTAAACAGGTCAGGATGTGTTTGAGACATGTTGAATAGATTAAAAAATGCTAAAATTCTCCTCCCTGCAATTGTTTTTATTTAAAACCCATTCCAGTTCCAAAGTCCCAAACTTTGATATTGAAGTTGCCACACATTAAAACCCAAATTTAATAAGTCAACATACATCTTCCAACACTTACTCATACTTGGGTAATAGCAATTGTGCCAAAATTATCCCCATTTTGTTTTTGTTCTTTTACGTCTATCATCATATAATCTAATCATCATTTACAAATGTTATGCACCAAATCATCAATATGCTTATGATTCCTGATTTTTGTTTACCCAAATGTAAACGCCACCAAGCCTAGCCTTCATCGGTTAAATTCAATTTTCGAAATAACAAAACAACATCCTTAAACATATTAAGTTGTAAACAATACAACTTTTATAATTCGTATGATGTTTTGATATTTACATCGAGCCTTGGTCCAAGCAACCAATTTCAACAGAAAAATTTGTCTTTAGAATTAAAATCAATAATAATTCAGTAGAAAAACCTAAATCCTTCAAAACCTACATTGTAAATTTGTCAATATGTAAATCAAACATGAATTCGAAGTGGTTGGCGGTCCTCGAAAGAGATAGTTGTGATGGACCTACGAAGCTGGAGGTGGAGCGATGGATATGGAGGATTTCAAGTCATCACAAGTTTATGGAGAGAAAGAATTGAAAAATCGATACTCTATGGTGACGGAATATAAGAATCGTTACTTTGAATTTGTGAATTTCAGCTTTCAACTTTCGATCTAGTCGTCTGTCTCTGTATAAATAGCGACCCATTCTTTTATAGGGTGAGGCTGTCTTGGCTCTTTTAATTTTTTTTCTAACTTTAAGAATGTTCGTCCGACCCTCTAAGAACACAACTTGACCCAAAACAACCCATAAATTTTATTTTAGAGCACATGTCACCTAGAATTATACACATGGCCCGCACATGGGTCAATTTTACCAGGTCTAGTTTTCCTACATTTGTTGTATAGAGGCAAGTCAATTCATACTTTTGTCGATATTAGATATTCTAATGGTAAGATGCATTCTTTCTATAAAAAAATGTAAGTGTTTAAATCATGTTAATAGTAAGATGCATCACTTCTATTAAATTTTAAGAATGTAAGTGTTTAAATCTGCAAGTTACACGTATATGTGGTATAGAATAAGATTAGGAGTTTAAATCAATTCAAATTTTTTAAAAAACAAAATATCTAACCTTTGAACATTTGAAATGTAGTAAGAAACACTTAGAGCATCACCAATGAGAAGATGAAAAAACATGCTTATGTGACATTTGCCTCATGTTTTTTCTCTCATGTCCACTCATAATCCTTAAAAATCATCATTTCTCTTCTCTCTCTCTCCCTCCTTCTCCTCACATGCTCAAAAATTAATGTTTTTTAATAAGAAATTTATTATCTTCTTTTTTCTTCACATCACATCTTCTCTCCTCCACGTCACATTCTTTTTCCTAAAAAAATACCAAAATACATCTCTATTGGAGATTGTTTTACTGAAACACTCCGTTACGATCCGCTCTTGAGTCTTGTCAGAATTCAAAAACCGGGACCCATGACATGCATTTGCGTTTGTGGCCTCATATTAATATTATGCTATCCAACCCACACCCAAATGCCCAAATTCCACTGATTCCCACCATCACACTTTAAAATCATTTTGGAGCTTCTTTTTACAATTTCATAAAGAAAAACACCTAAATATAACACGGTATTAAAGGTTTGTGACCGAGAGGTACAACGTGTGTAAAAAGGTGTTTGCACTCAAATGATTAAGGATTCAAATGCTATGGTGGTTATTGATATAGGAGACTGTTAGGTAGTTTTTTAATGATTATTAAGAGCTTACATCTTAATGATTTATAGTTTTTCAATAGTTAATAGCTAATTTTAATGCTGAATGATTAAGATGTAACATCTTAATGATAGATTTTAACCATTCAACATTAAGATTACATTTTAATCATTAAAAAACTATAAAATATAATGACTATTTAAAAATTACCAAACAGTTCCTTAAAGTAAATTTAGAAAGTGTGTGACCGTTCTAAAAAGACAATGAATGACAAAAAATATATCAAGTTTTAAGATTGTTTTAATGAAGTCACATTAAATTCTTTTGTTAAAATGTTACAAATCTCATTAGGTGTTTTAATTTCATGGAACTTTATAAATAATAATAATTTTTCAAATTAAGTGATCTAAATATCATATATATAAATATTGATTATTATTTAGTGACTATTCTATCAGTGACTTAAACTGAATGATTATAATACTTGGTCATTTTTCAATAATTTTTTCTCTTATATTTTTATTTGCTTAACAAATCCCAGCTTGCGCGACTCGCGGAAACTATTGATACTATGAAATAGTGTTAAGTGGATTAGCTTTTCTACCATTTACAACTTAAAAGATAAGCTTATTCGATTTTTAATCATTTGATTTTGACTCCAAAAGTAAACTAATTTTATTATCACTTTAAAACAGTTAAACCTCGATATCTTGTATTTCACAATTTACTATTCTGTATTATCATTTAGTCATCTTTTATATTAGAACTACATTTATCCGAAGCTGAATATTTTGTTTACTACTTAAAAATAGGTAGTTTTATTGTTTTATATATTTGTATTTTGATTTATGTTTTAGTGTTTATTAGACGAATCTTTACATGTGCGTTTTAGAGATTTGAATATATTATTTTCATACAATAGTCAAAATTTTGTTATGTTTAAAGATACTTGGTTGGTTGAAGGTTTATTATTCTAGTGAAGGTGGTTCGTGCGTTGTCCCCTCATCAACGTACAAACATAAGCTTGCATGCAATTTCTTAAATGGACCGGACCCATCTTTGTTCAGTACTTAGTACGTAGTCGAACTATGTTGGCGGGTGTGGTCTCGGCTGGATGTACTCGAATTGGTAACGGGTTCATTAGCAATAGAGCGTCCACATATATCTTGCGATAATCTGAAACTTTCAAAATCACTTTTCTAATCTACCATTTGATAACAAAAACATTATATTGAATAAGAGAAGAAATTTTGATTTTTTTATGCATCAAAATTATTCTAGAAAGATTTATAAATGCTGAATCTCTATCATCTACTACCATGTAAAGAATCCTTAAATCAAACATTAATTATTAAATATCACATATTCACATCAAGATTTAGTGTTACATACAGTAGAATCAGTTGCAATAAAAGTGAAAATAAAATTTGGATCGAAGTAGAGGCGCATCCCCACCCCAACAACCCCCCCCCCCCCCCCCTCTCTCTCGATCCAAACGAGAGATGTGTATCAACGACTATTTTGACAACCTCAACTCTCCAATTTTCAGTATCAATTTAAATTCTCTCTTAAATTAAAAAAAATATATATCTCTCTCATTTGGATTCAGTTAAGCCAAAAAAAAGGAGTTCTTCCAACACTAAACAAGTTGATTCCGGCAAAATACTCACAAAAGCAAACCCAAAAACCCACAAAGTCAACCCCAAAAGTTGTATTTTTAAACCCTATGACTGACATGATTTTTAAGACCTATAGCGACTTAGTTTTATTGGTATAGCTCAAATTGAGCTATACCGACGACACTTGATCGCAAAAAAAGCACAACCATAGGAGTTGTCGTTATAGGTTAAAAATGTTTTTGCTATAATTTTCATCATATAGAGACTATATTTAGTCGTTATTGACTGATACATAATTATTTTAATATTTTAAATTAGTTTATATTTTATCAGTAATAAAAAAATATGAAAAATATATATTTCTAGACAACATTTCATTGTTGTCCTCACTACAGGGTATCAAAAAGACACCAAGTTTTCCCTCGAGTCAACTTTGGTAAAAAGAACCTTAAAGACACCAATATTTCGTTGCTATTAAGTCAATATTTAGCGAGGGTTGTCGTCGTCGTTCAAAGTGTAATTAACCGAGACTGATACAAAGTTATGAAATGAATGATGTAATTATCCTTTTTCTACAATAAAATTAAAGAAATATAAAAATATAACACGACACACAAATTTATTCCAAATTTCCAATCGAATACAGAACATATGATTTTCTCAATGCTACAAAACACATTCTTCGTAAAACCGAAGAAATTTATTCATGCAAACTCCTCATAACTAATTAAACAAACATAGATATATATGATATTTACTTTTATAAATATTAAAACTAGCTTAAGGGCACTTGTCTCTGCCCTTGGGGTTCTTCATGTCACGGTAGCAAGGGCATTGAGCCTTACTTGCATACGGACCCGAAGGAACACAACCGTTACACTTGCCGCAACAGATCCCGCAATACTTAAGGCATCGGTCCCTCCATCCCGATCTCGAACACCTCAACTCGCACTTCTTGTCGCACCCAAATGTACCTGCATTCATCACATATATAATCATCAATATATAAGTTGTCACAAGGACAGAAATTAACATATTAGTTAAGAGGATTGATGTAGTACTCGGGGAGGGGACGGGGGCGCCCTTCGGTGAAATGGCGATGGCGGAGGCGAAGAGAAGAGAAAGGATGAGTACAAGTGCAAATGAGAGCTTCATCTTCTTCAAATTTGCAATAAGCTAGCTAATGGAGTCAGTGACTTAATTGGTTGATGATGGTGAAGAAAGACTACGTGTTATTTATAGTTGAAAAAGCCATGGATATCGTCGGTGCTTTAATTAAATTGTCCTAAATTTTACACTGAGGTCGGTGCTGTTTCATTTTAAAATTTCTAATAAATAAATATGAAGTAGTTAATATATTAGAAAAACTTTTAAAACATTTTACGTGATTCTTGACTTAGTTTTTCACTTTTATTTATTATCGTATAGTGAAATTTAATAAATTTGAAATGTTTAAAGTTACCCAAAAAAGACAATTTTTCGCATCCGTTATCGTTTAAGACTTTACCAGTTTATTAATCATATGTTTAATTTATAGATATAGCGTCTACTTTGTGTTTTGATATTTGTTGTTCTTGATATATAACTTGGTGTAACCATTATTATATTTGAATATAATTTTTGTTTAGATTAAAATTAGTTATTTATGTATGAAACTAGGTTATAGGCACGTGTATTCACGGGTTTGTATAATATAAATTATATAACTATATAATGTGTATTACACATGTTAAATCATTATAACAGTTCATAGTCCAGGTTGTTTAATATAATTACAAAAAACTTTTTAAATTGTCAACCTCAAAATTTCTAGTGAATAAAAATGAAAGTAATAAATGTAAACCAACAATATTATTTTCATACGAGTTGGTTTCTAGCAATCATAACAAAATAAATATCACAATTATGAAAACATGTTCAAATAAAAAGATAACAAAGTTTTAAGAAACTAAATTAAGTTTTTGACAAACACTATTACAGTCATCAAGTAATAATACTATTACGAATAGCTAGAATTACACACTTTAACATGATGAAAAAATTTAATGTAACTTGATTTTGCATTACTTAACGTAAACATAATTATCAATTAACATTATGCCGAACAAACAAAATTACATCAATTTTTCTAAAAAGCTACAAAGTTGTACTTGAGCATATTTGTATTTCTATACACTGATATATCTTTTTACCAATTCTATTAAACTGTTGATTATATGTTAACTACTATCTTTTTATTTTTTAAGGTATTTTTGATGTTTTTTAATATATTATTCGATATCAGTTTTTTTAAAACAAATAATAAAAACATTATTTTTAATAGATTGTTTGCTATATAAAATTATATATTTTATTTATACATGAATCATTAGTAAGTTATTTGGGAGAAATTTTTATGTTTTTTTGTAGTACCTAAAAATGGGTTAATTAATATGTAAGTGGTGAATTGAAACTTGTAAAGAAAAATAAAAACCGATTATTAATAATAAATCACTTATAACCGGGACTCATTCTACTGATAGAAAATTAAAAGAATAAGAGTTTAGTTATTCATTTTAACATTGAATAAGATTTAATCACTCATCTCCTATTAAAGATACATGTTCATGTATTTGTTCTTGTTAAAATTAATTAAAAAAGTGTAAGACTCAATTACAAAAAACACCTTACTTAAATTTGAAAATCATCATCAACATGATCAAAAGATCCACATATATAGGTAAAATTAGGTAAATTGATTTAGGCGGGAAAAATATAATGAGATTGAAGGAGAGAGTGACACGTGTCTCATAGATGTAAAGGTTTATTAGTATTAGATTAAAATAAGGAACAAGGAATCCATGGTGTGGGGCATTCGAGACTAGAGTGGGTTCATTTTACTATTTTAGTCGTAGGGGAGCTAGGTATATCGTGTGACTGTGTGTGTACTATATCGTATGCCATGAAGCTTTCTGTCTAAATAAAAATAAATTACGTTTTTGTTTACAATATAAACATTACTTATTAAATACTTTATAAAGACTCGTAATCTTGTAGTCTATAATTAACGGTGGTTTTCCATCATCAAAGTAGTGTAGATATAAATCTTTCAAAGTTTAAATTGATCATATGTGGTATTTAAGACTTAAGAGTAAACAAAAATATCATTAAGAAAAAAAGTACTTTATTAAATATGATAAAGGTTTTTGATAGTATGATTTACAATTATGGTTGAGTAATATATTGAATTATTGTGATAAAGTTTTGGTTAAACTTTGGACTTTAGTTAATTAGTTCATGTCACTTTTTGCATGTATTATTTTCAAATTAGTAAAATTTAGCCGATTCAAAAAAAATATTATAATATAAGAGTATAATCGACACAGTTAGAATAAAAATATACTTGTTTAAATAGATTACTTATTTATTTATAAATTGCCGATGTGTAAAGTTAAAAAAAAGTTATATAGTTTTTAAGCATT
Source organism: Flaveria ramosissima (assembly GCA_025215565.1). Classification (NCBI taxonomy): domain Eukaryota; kingdom Viridiplantae; phylum Streptophyta; class Magnoliopsida; order Asterales; family Asteraceae; genus Flaveria; species Flaveria ramosissima. The sequence continues at coordinate 82,388,065 of CM046035.1, forward strand.
TATCGTCGAGGGTCTACTGTATTAGTAATGTTACATAAAATTATCCATAATATTAACAAGTAAATGAGTAATATCAAACCAACTTATTAAACACGTTTGCTTTAATTTCAAATCCTTAGTAAATTTGTGTTTTGCTTCTTTTCATACGATTCTTCATACAATACAAGGATCCCACCTTTTTAATTAATATATCATAACTACTTTATCTTTTAGTGATATCTTAATTTACATTATAACTAAAGTTACTAACCTAAAGGTTGTTAAAAATTCACACTATTTGGTAAATCTGATTAAAAGAATAAGCTAAACAAAGCATTACAAAGTCTTAAAAAAGATATAGTAAACATTAACAAAATATAATACAAATTAAAACTACATCTACAAATTAACAACAGTCATATGAAGACAAGTGTTTGTTCGTGAAGCAATTGCTACAATAGTACATCCATTTTAAAGACACATCACATGCCACCTTCATCCTTATTGCACGTCCATAATGAATTGTTCTTACATTATGGTACTTTCAAAATCACTTTAGAAATACTTTTTACATATCTACGTTAGGTCACATGCCTATTGATATAAAACACAGTTTTACATTAATTTACATTACATCATCTAAAATAAAACTAAACATAAAGTATTTTTGTAAGCATCCAACATTCCAACCAATTGTAGGTTGTTGGATCCAGGAATTACACCAGTGTAACTCGAATTGATCTTAGTGAACAAAGCACAACAAGTAAGATTTAAAGAGGGAGAGAATTGTTGAAATGTTCAATGTTTTAGGTGGTGTTTGTTTTTTACCAAAACCTCTTCCCCACCTCTTCATCTGCGCGCACGCAGACGCGGGAAGAGGTTTTGAGTGCGCAGAGTTTTTGTTTTTTGGAAGACGTTTCATTAAAAAACGTCTTCCTGAGGTCTGCATGGAGAAGATGTGGACCTATGTCTTCTGAGATCTTCTAACCTCTTCTCACTTCTTATTATCTTCATCTCCTCTCACAAGGTTTCATCTTCACTTTTGAAAACAACTCTCTATCCTCTTCTCCTCTCACCGGTCACCACCGCATCCACCTCCCCCCAACCGTCGTCGCACCGCCACCGCCCTCCCCTCCGCGACCATCCCCTCCACCGCGCCCTCCCCTCCCCCCCCCCCCCCCCGCCTGCTATTGGGCCATTCTTGGAGCCGGTTTTCGACTTTAACCGGAGCCAACTCTTTCGCCTTTTGGGCCATTTTTGGAGCTGGTCTCGGGTATCATCTTGAGCACAATTTGATCCTAAATAATTTCTTTTTATTTGGGATAATTGGCCACATCAACGCAAACCTACGGGAATAATCATTGATTTTATCTGAATTTTGAGTTGGTTGTGACATTATTTTGAGTTGGTTGTAAAATTGTTTTGCAGTCTGAATTTTGATTTGGTTGTGAAATTCTTTTAGCAGTCTGCAGATGTTAAAAAATAAACAATCTTTTTCTTGCAGACTGCAGACATTTAGTCCACCTTTTCTGCTGCAGATGTGGTCCGCAGACTGCAGACCTTTTCCTTTAGAAAAAACAAACAGCACCTTACTAGATTATTATGTTGTACATGAATGAACGTCAATAACCAAATACATATATTAATACAACAAATTTTGGTTCAATTCAGTCTTGATGACGTGTCTTGCGGCTCCAAATGTTGTTACATCACGTCTCTTGTACTATGCTTAATTTGCCTCCAACTGGTTCCCACTCCTTTATCAAAAACCTATGCTTGATCTGGATCTTGTTCTCGATTTAAAGGTTTTCCCTCGTCCGTATCAATGTTACGCATTTTGCTAATGATTCTCAGGCTAAGTGGTTAAAGAAATTGAGTTGTTGTATCTAATACCAGAGGTGAATACACCTTGTAACTGGGGGATGGAAAGGCCCCTCACAACCTCCCCTAATTTACAATTTTTTCTATATTAATTTTAATTTAAATTTGATAAATTTGGGTTATTTTTAGAATAAAAGGGGGCACTTTTACTTAAACCCAGAGGCCTACCACCTCAACATGACATTAAAATGATAAAATAAGTAACTCAAATAATTATAATAGGGGTGTGCAAATGCCGGTTCGATTCGGTTTTTGAGCTCCATCGAAACAAATAATTCGGTTATTGGAATTCAAGCAACCGAAACCCAGTATCGTTTTGATTATCACTTCCGTTTTTTGTTGATTTCAGTCCGGTTTGTTGATTTTAATGTTATAAGTTTGGTTATGAAGCTCAATTTCATTGTTTTGAAGTGTTTTGAATATGTCTCAAGCATACATATTTAGAAAAATACATGAAAAATACAAGAAATATACATGAAAAAATGTTAAAATACATGAAAAGCATATAAAAATACAAGAATATTTGATTATTTGTGCGATTTCGGTTATAGAATAAGGGTAAGCCGAAACTGTAACGGAATGGTTCGGTTTTGGCCTTATCTTAACCTTAACCGATCGGTAATTTTGATTTCGGTTATTTTCGATTTAGTTCATATTTTTTCGTTTTCGTTTTTGTATGCTCACCCTATATCAAAGCTCACAAAAGATAGGTTTGTAGCATAATATGATTTGTAGGAGATATATTAATATTAATTTTTACCTTCCTCGGTAACCAATAGTAGAAAAAAAAAGTTTTTGCCCCACGTAAAAAGATTTCTATATTCGTCATTGCTCAAAACTATTAAAATGAGGAGATGTTGGTTTTAAATTCCACCTATAATTAAAAAAAGGTTTCAAATTGAATCAGAGAGATTTATCACCTATAATGGGTTTTTTATGTTGATGGTCTCATAAACTGTATTGATTGTACGAATTAATATACGAGCATCTATTCAAAAATGTGTTAACCCAGAAACTCAAATTTTCATACTCAAATAATGAAAATGATCTGCTGAGCCATATACCATCACTAATACAAGTGGTCGTTTAAAAAAATAGAATACATGTAAATGTATGACTTAAAATTCTGAGACACCTTACCATCTTATCTCGAAACAGCTCCTAAATTATAAATCTTTTGAGATGAGATATTGGAAAGCGTAAAAACAGCTGGGATCCAGCTTGGATCATTCAAAGGCTTCATAATTTTAATTCCCCACCAACGCGTTTTGGGTACCAGCTCTAGAAACTTCCTTCCATTACTAGACAAAATTTCCAACTCAAATAACACTGTATGCTTATTTATATCTTATAAATGATATTTTAAAGTCTTATATAATTTTTTATTTATGTTTATTTATCTCTTGAAGATGTAAAAAAATACATTGAAGCTGTGGACTTATGAAAATGTAAAACCTTTTTGTTGTGTGTAGCATTCTAAAAATGCTAAAAATATTGTCAGAGGGTGTGATATAACTTTTATTAATGATATATATTAAAAGTACAATCATTATTAACATTAAAATAAAATAATTAGTTTATTTATTTATATACTTTTATTAACAGCTTTTTTTAATCTAAATATGATACACGAGTTTCTTTGTATTACTCACAAACATTGGTGAAACTCAAACTCCCAATCTTGTGTACAGCTGATATATTTGTCGTTCAATCATATTATTTACGTTTTTTTACCAATAGACAGTTAACAGCCGCTAATCCTTTACATTTTGTTAGATAAACAAAAACAACTAAAATGGTTAATGGATCAACCCAGCCCAAATTAAATTGTACCAGACTCGCAGACTACCAGAGTTCACCGGTAAATGTAAGCCCAATTAGGATACTTAATAAGTCCAAAAGGCTGATCCAATGGGCCTAAGAAAGTCAAAAACATTATAAGAAATTCTTTTAGATAAAGATAAAAAGTAAATCAATTATGGCAAGTAGCATATTTGACAAATAACAAATTGACAATATACATACAATCTTCTTATCACATTTCATGTGTTAGTAGCTCAAACTAGCTAAACGAAAATAATGATCAAAGCCCTTTACATGCAACGAATTTATTCCCACAAGAATCAAATGTATAACGCCTTAATTATGAAACCAAAAAAAGAAAAGAAGAAAAAAAAACTTATTCAGTGATATAATGTCTACTTCCTCTTGTTCTTTCTCGAATACACCATTCCTCGGATCCCATCCGGATCCGACACAAACCCGAGAGGGCGATAGAACCCCAACACTCGGGGCTCCGAATACAACGCAATGTTGGTAATCCCCTTCTGCAACAACTCCTCCACCACTCTCTCAATCACCGCTTTCCCCAACCCAATGCCTTGAAAATTGGGGTCCACCACCACATCCCATATGATGGCGTTGAACACGCCGTCGCCGGTGGCTCTAGCAAACGCCACCGGCCTCTTTGTCGTCTCGTATTCGACCCACAGCAGTGAGTCGGTGTGTTCTAACGCGACCCTTATCTTGTCGGTGTCTCGTTTGGGGAAACCGACGGCGACGAAGACGGAGTTTAATTGGTCTAGGTTTAGGTCGTCGATTGTGCGGCGGAGGATGAAGCCTCGGGATTGGAGCTCTTCGTCGGAGATGGAGTAGGAGTGTTGGGCGGCGGCGAGGGAGAATTGGCGGAGGTGGTGGTGGTGGCGGTGGTGGGTGGTGATCGGAGAGGGGAAGCGGAGGGGTGATCGGAGTTGAAGGGATAAGGTGGTGTGAAGAAGCATGTTTGGGATTTGTGGGTGCAGATTTTGATGGATAGATGGGATGGGTGATATCGGTTACATGTGAAGTTTGTGGTTGTTACGAAAGTTTGAAAGTTTTGTAAATCTAAGAGCACTCAATGCCGTTTGGTATATTTACAAGAGTATTATATTATATGGAATGGTTTTGAATAAATAATACAAAAATGTTACTGTTTAAATTGTAAATTTAAGAAAATATTGTTCAACTTTTATAATTTTTTTAATATTTATAAAAATTATTGTGAGTGTAAGAGAGAAAAAAAATAATGATAAAAATAAAAAAATATATCATTTAATTAAAAAAATGAGAGAAAATGTATTATTTTTAGTGTAATTATATGAATAAAGATAAGAAATAAACTTTGAATGCTCTAACATCACATAATTTATTTAAAAGAATATACCTCATATCTACAAAAACCCCAATGATAAATCAACACCTTAGAATTTTATAAGGGTCGTATGGGTTTACACGTGTCCTAGAGGGGGTTGTATAGTTTTATATGAGGTGTGTAACCCATCTCATAGTACCTTGAATTTTCCCTCGTATTCATTGTCGAAATTTGTTATACGTGTTGTATAGGCTTATGTGTGTCGTATAGAGGTCGTATAAGACTGTGGGGCGTATTGGCTTCTGGCCGTCCCCTAAATCAAATTGAAAAAGAAAATTCGAAGGTCAATGTGGTTGTTTCTAAAAAGGAGCTTTATGCATTAGATCGTTTTGTTTGTGGTTTGGAGACTTGATGAATTGTATGAGAAAGAAGAACATGGCATGCTCTTAATATTGATTTAGTTTGTTAATGGTTTGTGAATGTGACCATGTTTATGCCACAGCTTACCACTCACACCAATAGTTTGATGGAATGCTTGAATTAAAAGTCAAGATCCACTTCAATCAGAGTTGTAGTCTCCTTAAGCCAATATAATACGCCCATCAATTTTATTAGATTTGGGATACGTTGCTTTTATGTTCTTAGACAAAAGCTAGAAGGCTCTTAGTTTACTTTCAACTACACGTTTGATCTAATACATTAAGTTTATGCCTAACAATGGTGATCCTTTATCTCCCCTTTAATACTCTAAGACAATTTGCAGCTTAATGTATACCTGTGAGTAATTCACGAGTCAATTTTGATCTGAGCATGCCTAGAATTGGGATGCGTTGTTTTTATGTTCTTTGCAGCTTAATTTGAACTCTAAGACAATTTAAGCTTGAAACTATATAATCTACCTTGACTTCGCTTTAAGTATCTCTAGAAAGTCGAAATTTAAGCTCAAACTCAACTTATTTCCAACCTAAGCTAGCTCTACTCGCCAAACCGCCTCATTTACAAAGACTTAAAAATAAACACATATCCAATAACCCAAGAATAATCAATTCCTATCGCTTGGGTTGAAGCTCGGTGATAGAGTGAAAAAAAACATAGGATTATTCTACTTTCTACATAATTTAATATTGGATACACTAACAAATAGCAAGGACAATAGTGGGTGCACATGGCAATGTTCTTTTACAGCTTATACTAATTTTCAGCGGATTCAATTAACAATGAAGCCTTGTGCCAAGTGGGCAGAGTGTGCTTCAGTAGCTCCCCACGGCGATTTTGGAATTTTTTCTAGAAGTTTGGTTTCTTACGTTTCAATCTTAATCTTAACTAAAAGTACAACAAAATAAAGCTAATGTAACACTTGTAATATGTTGCATTAGACGTTGAAAAAGTTACATTAAACCTTATAAAGGTTGTATTAGCAAAAGTATAACATTTTTATCAAAATTTACATTAGATGAAATTGCATTAGATCTAAACAACTTTTTTGTTAGATAATGCAACTTTTTTATTAGCAAATACAACTTTTTTGAAAACTTGCTTCAAAATTTTTGCATTAGGGTCATTTTTCTAGTAGTGAGAAAAACCCAAGGTTAAAACTAAGATTTAATCTTGATTGAATAATTAAAGATAAGTATTAATATTAGCTTAATAGTTGAGTTAAGTGGAGTTTGATATAAATTAGAAGTAAATTATGTTTAGTATAAAATAAAGAGTTATAGGGTCAATATCAATATCAAGTGTTCTTATTTTTACTCTCTTGTTGAATTTTGTTTTGTTTATCGGGCCAAAGTAATGAAATATTTACACTGATAACCCCTTATTGGAAATGGAGTAGCTTGTCCCATAGCTTTATTGAAAGCCATTACCGAGAAGCTAGTAGGCCATCAACAATAGTTTAAACTAGTCAAACATTCTTTTAGTTTCCACTATTTGCGCAAGTGATTATTTATCAAATTTTGCAATTTTCCTTTGATATTTGTTTATGCGTTGAAAATAACTTTTAAATTTTAGTGAACATAATAACTTTATATATAATTGTGTACAATGCTTTTTTAATGAAATATGTAAAATTCGGGTCCTAAAATTCGTTCTAAAGTTGCCCCACCCCTTAGTGCATAATTTAGATAGTGTAGTTTAGAAGGTGTCTGCCTGAGTCAGTTCTAAAAAATAATTCATTCTAAAATAGATCAAATAAAATGTAATCAAAACATAGTGAATAAACCGATAAAGTTACGTGTTTATGTGAACAAAGTACAACAACAATAGGGTAACAAATAATGAATACAGCTCATCATATGGAACATAACAAAAATGAAAAATGAATAAAATATACATAAAAAATAAATCTAGAACCAGCTGAAGGCAGCTAATGCCAACACCAAGCTCCCCACCGCCATCTTCAAACTCTCTGCTCCACTCTGCAAATATTAGACAAACATATAACTAATATGATAACAATGTACAACTATCAAAGCATAACGTACAACCCACAACAGATTAATGAAACGATTTACTTAAACAAACACATTAAGTCACCGTAATTACCTCATCGGCGACCTCAGCTGACGGACCAGGAGACATCGCGTCGGTGCTGGGCCCAGGAGCCTCGCTAGGAGCCATCGTATCGGCTGAAGGAGCCGGCGTTGGAGCCATTCCCTTCTTCTTGCTCGGCGCCGGAGCTGCAGCTTCAGGTGCCGGAGAAGTCTCCGGTGCCGGAACTGGCTCAGGCACCGGCGGTGATTCAACCGCCGGTGGTGGAGAGCTCACCGGCACCGCAGCAGGAGGAGGTGTGCTCACCGGCGTCTCAGCAGGAGGCGCCACCGTTGGAGGAGCTGTGACGGGAGCCTTCGCCGGAGCTTTCACCGGTGGTAGAGGAACACTCGACGGTGACGCGGCGGGCGGTGTGGTGGTCGACGGTGGCGCATTGGTCGGAGAAGCTGCCGGAGCTTGAGCTCCGACGGTGGCGACAATGGCGAAGATGAATGCAATAACAATGGCGTTCTTCATATCTACTGATTTAGAGAGAGAGTGTGTGTGTGTTTGTGTGTGTGGTGTTTAGAGAGAGAGTGTGAGAAGGGGTGAAGAAGTGAAGGTGGGGATGAGAGTATAAGTAGCCGTTAAGGTAAATAAGGTTCGATGTATTTTTATTATTTTAAGATTTTATAACGTGTGGGGCCACAAAGACAATCATAACACGTATTAGTTGTTCTTTTTATGTGGGGTCGGGTAACGGCTTTATACAGCTGGAATAATTTCACGTGGCCCACCGAAAGATTGTATGGGGGTGAAGTGTAAAGTTTCCCAAACGAATATGATACACAAAATATTTGAAACTATTTTATTGATTTCGTAATTATAATTAAATGATTATATTATTTTTTATAACGGCTAATTGATTTATTGTTTAATTATATCAGCTTTTTTAAAAGTATATGTGTTCGACAATTTTATGTAAAGGCTCCCAGAGTAAATATATATTACTGAGAGTTTTGGTATAATCATGTATTGATCATGAAAGTGTTAGTTTTGATTGTTATAAGTCAATTTTATTGTTTCTCATTCGAAACATGTTATAGATGAATTCAAAGATGGGTTGTGGATTGAGTCATAGATGGGTCGGCTGGATCGGGTTTATAAAATGGCTGTAGTTGGAGATGTGGAGTGAAGTTCGTTGCAGCTTTGATTATATGATCATACGATTAGTAATATAGTTTACAAGTCACACTATGGAGTAGTGATATGTGTTTTAGGAATCAATTATTTACATTTCATGAATGCAATATGGTTTTTTTTATTAATAAACTAGAAAGAGTCGTGACCACTCATTGCGGGTGAGTGGTCACGAGATTTCGACTCTTGTGTTCTTGGTCCAATATTGCCAACACAAGACAGATAGTAAATGCAGATACACAAACTAACATACCAAATGATAATCCCACTTACAAATAGTATAAATAAATCCAAACCATGAATCGTGCTTGAAGGTGCGATTGGTTCCAACAAGTCTAGTCTGTTAGATATTTTAGTGTAATTGTATTGACTTATAACCAATTTGATTATAATATCTATTAAACAAGTTAAGAGCTACGCAGTGCACACTTGTTTGAGTTTATTATGATTTTCGATATTGAAAACATTTTTAGGAGCGAAGCCCCTAAGTAATGGGGGTTCTAAGGGGGCAACGCCCCCTTGGTGGGGTCCGGGGACAGCACCCATGGTAGTGGGGTCCAAGGTGCTCTGCCCCTTGCTGCCGAATCGATTTTCCTGAATTTTCACATGTGAAATTCGAGTGGAAAAAGACGTATTTTAGAAGAAAATAGTGTTAGAAGATATAACTTGCTTATGTAGCAACTAGATTATATGAAATAGAAGATTGTAAAGTCAGTGATTAGATGGAGCCCGGAGTGAGATGTTAAGATATGATTCATATGAGACGAGACAAGCTTCCATAAGTAAGGGATAAGGGTAAGAAGGGAAAACACAAAGAAAAAGATAAATAAGGTGCCAAGTAAAGGTTTTAGTCATGGCCTATGGAAAGCTCAACCCGAATATAAAGTCCTCTATTTATACTTTAAAGATGTTAGGTATGAATATCTTTGGTCTTCCTTATAATAAATTGGGACCATAATCTTTCTTCTTATTAAGCTAGTTGTTATTGTGTTGTGTATGCTTTCAATTTAGTCTGATAAGTTGACTATCTTTTGTTGCCCAAATTAGTTTTTCATTCTGAATACTACTTGTCTAATCAGATGTAGGTGTTGCCCTTCTTTACTATGATGTAAAGGGGGAATGGAAGATATTAGGGCATGTTTGATCGCTTGCTATCTTCCCCTTTTGTGAGTGCTCCTTTGTCTTGTGTCGTTGCAACATTATAGTCTTTGATCCTTCCAAATCCGTCCTAACATACGACTATATTTGCCAGTAGTGTCAAGGGAAGGGCTTGGTTCCTTGGCGCTACATGATTCTTGTCTTGTGAGGTTTTTTCCTTGGACTTTCACTTGTCCTTGCCAGATGTTAAGGCTAAGTTTAAGGGGTATTTTTCACCTACAGAGCTACTTACGTTATCATATACATATAAAATCAAATGTTGTCAACGCACTTGGACCTTCGACGTGCAACTTAATCTTAATAATGAGACTAACTATATGTGTACTCACAACTTCATAGAACAAACTCTTACGAGCGACTATCTGTGTTCGGTTTTATATCCCAAAAGCCCATGTTTCAAGTTACTCCGCAGCCCAACAATGATATAATAAGCCCATCAGTCCATCAGTACCATCCCAGGCTCCAAGCAGGCCGGCAGTATTAGGCCCATGACCTTAGCAGTTCTCCAATAAACCAAAAATGCATATACCTATCTTATACGTTTCTTAAGCTGAAGCCCAGTGAACCCAGACTATTGGCAGCGATCCAATCCAATTTTCACTTTAATTCTTTAACTTAACGTCTTAACCCCTTTTTGTTGGTATATTAATTACTAGTTCTAATTTACATTTTCAATTAATGATATCATATGTGTGTAGTATTTCTTTTTGAACGGCTAATTAAATCTATCATCTTCATTACTCGAGTACGCAACTCGAGACCCACATCAGGAGGAAACTCAGCATAGTTTAAAAGAAAACCCTTTGGCCCAACCTGAACCTTTTTTTTTATCGCATGTGGTTGTTGAACACAAGATCTCTTCCTATTTCTAATGAAGTATTAGATACCTCACCTCAAATACTTGAGTTAAGATATGTAAGATCAAAGATATTATTTTTTTAATAAATTGGGTGTCTAATTGATGCTTTTATGACAATACATTTGGTTAACTGTTGTATGAGAACAATTTGTTGTACTAAGAGCATTCACAACTCATTCCTTATTTTTATCCATATAATTACACTAAAAATCACTATTTTTTCTCTCTCATTTTTAACTTTATCATTACTTTTTATCTCTCGTTCACTCACAATCACTTAAAATATATTAAAACCATTATATGATTTTGAACATTGATTCCCCAAAATACAAATTGAACAGTAAATTTACCATATCCTTTACTCACAACCACTTATAACCATACCATATAATATAGGAAACATACTCACAGAAATATAGGGAATGAGTTGTGAATGCTCTAATGCTTTATGTATAATGATAAGCATAATTCTAAAATAACAAATTTTGAACATATTAAAATCCAAAAATAAATAAATTACAAAAAATAAAGATAAAGCATACACACAATTACATTATTATCCCATACTTATAAGAAAGTTTTATCAACAAGTTGTTGTACATGCACACAACCAAAGTAAACCAAACAAATTACCTAAATATAATTTACACTGCAATATCACAACGGATATGCCTAAGAATCACCGGAATCACCACATCCGGCGAGCTCAACTGCGGAAGGTGACCATCAGTCGACATGACCTCGACAATGGACTCTCCGCCAAGGTTCTGGTGAAGGTACTCAGCCACGACCACAGGAACCGCCATATCTTTCAAGCTTTGTATGATGTGACACGGGACTGTCACACGACACAACAGATGTCGCATGTCGCTATGAAAAATGGTATGTAAGACGCTCAATGCTATGTCGGGTCTCATATTAAAAAGTGTCCGACTAAATTCTTGAACCGCCACCGACTCCATGTCCCCACCAACAGTCAATGGAGCAAAACCAGAACACCATGCCTTGTAATTCGATTCCATTCCATCAAACAGTTGGTCAAGATCTTCTTGCTCAAATCCTCCAAAGTAATCAACATCATTCAAATACCTGTAAATCATTTTAAAAAATATTACTTACATGGTAATTAAGTATTTAACAATTTAATACCTCATAAACTATTTGTATCAAGATAAGTATTTTTATTTTAGTTAATACTTTCCAAACTAATTGTGTTAAAGAATCCCAAAGAGACATCCGGTGGTAAAATATTATATTCATCAATCAAAGATGATTCGTTTAAATCGATTTGAATGAACAACTTTCTGTGATTAAGGTAAAGTATCTAATATTTTATAAAAATCGATGGAATTCAACTCTCACCTATGATAAAAATAAAAGGGGTTCAGGTGGGACATGAGTTTTCTTAATCTTTTAAGGTGGTCTCAAATTTCTTACTTGAATAATGAAAATAATCGGATGGGTTAGTTTTTAGTCAGTGATCAAATTAGTCGTTAAAAAAATAAAACGCTGCTAATTAACTTAGGAACTTACATTTAAAATAACAAAAGTTTTTTTTATCAGATGGTCTAATCTCAAGTGACGGCGGTAACTAACAATTAACTACACCACCAAACAAAACGTGTTTCAACTTCTGCCAACGTAAGCCCCACGTAATCCCCATGGTAGATCAACGTTTTCACAAGAAAAAGTCAACATACCAAAATCAGCAACGGACCCAACAAAACATCATGAAACAATCATTCGACTAACCTCGGAGACCCCGAAATCATCACGAGTTTGGAGAAGAGATCAGGACGTGTGATGGAAGCAACAGCTCCGATCATAGCCGACACCGAATGACCAACATAAATACACGAAGAAACCCGAAGCTCCTCAAGAATGCCGATGACATCGTACGCATACCCTTCAAGAGTCGAATACCTTTCAAAATCGAAGTACTCAGGATTCGTTGTACCCGCACCCATGTTATCGAACAGAACAACCTTGTAGTCATCGAGAAGATGAGGGACCAGATGCTTCCATACGGATTGGTCCGTACCGAACCCGTGGGCCAAGACTATGGTCCGGTGGCCCGAACCTAAGATCTTGACATTGTGAGCTTGTTCGACGACGCCCATAGCGATTGATAATTGATTGAGGTTTTGTGGTCGGAGGTGTGAATGGGGTTTGGTTTTGTAATGTGTTCGTTTTGATCGGACGGCTGATTTTGATTTGGTCAAAGGGAGAAGTGGACTGGTTAGATCTACGCAGTAGTTGGGAGTGACAGGGTGGGTGTCTAGTTGTTTACTTGCGTTCGTGACGACAGATTCTATTTACTTTGTATTTATTAGTTTTTTTTAACAGAATACTCACACTCTCTTCTACATCTCTCATACCATGTAAATAAAAATATTAAATTAATAGTTATTTATTTATATTTAAAAAATAAAAAATATATATTTTTTAAGATTACATATAATAGTTAATTTAGGTAACAAAACAATAATCATATTTTTTCAAACTTTCATATTTAAAAACTTTTGTTTTAAAAAATTTGTTTTTTAACACTTCAAATTGTTTATAAATATTTTTTTAAACAATGTCTCTTTTTGGTTAAAGTCCTTTGCATTATAAATTTCATGTTTCATAAAACTTTGCTTTAAAAAATAATTTTTATAATAGAAGGAGACATGTTTTTAAATTATCAAAAAAATTGTTTCATAATTTGAAAAGTTGATAAATAATATAATTAACATTTAAGGCATATTTTATTTGGAAATTAGATAACGCATTAAATGATTAACTTTTATTCTAGTAATGATACAGTTATAATGTTTAGGTGGAGCATTGGTGAAGAAGGTAGAAAAATGTAATGTGACATATAAATATTTTACTTTTTTAAAGTTGTAACTTTACTTAATATTGTATGAATATGTTATAGAAATCATAAGTCTTAGAGCATTCATAGTGAATTTATTATCTTTATCAATATAATTACATTAAAAATCATTATATTTTCTCTCTCATTTTCAATTAAATATTATTTTTTATACTCTTATCATTATTTTTTTTCTCTCCTTTACTCACAACCATTTTCAAAAATATTAAAAAATTTATAGAGATTGAACAGTAACTCTTCAAATATACCAATAAACAATAACATTTTCTCTATTCTTCACTCACAACCACTTAAAACCATTTATATAATATACCAAACATACTCACATATTTTTAAGGATTTCACCATGAGTGCTCTTAATACATTTTTTAATCATTTTTAGTATGTTCTCTTTTTTATAATGTTTTAATTAAATCATTTTAACTATCATATTTTAAATTGTTGATTTTAACATAATTTTTAGCATGTTCTTTTTTTATTTCAATTAAAAAATATTTTTGCTAGTAGATCACTTTTGCTAGCAAAATATCATAAATACTTATTAGTTTAGTTTGTTTTTAAAGGAGTCATTTTCAGATGTATATGTTTGTCGGCTAGGAATTAAACAAACTACAAAGTATTTAGGTGATTAATTATTTTATTATGGACTATTTTAAATATTATATTGATTACTTATTAAACTAACTATGTTATTATTCTAGGGAAAGCATGGTGTTAATTGTTAATATAGCCCTCTAAAGCATCTTTTACTAAACTTATATGCTGTTTGTCACATCAATTTTCTCAAATGGTTTTTCTTTTCTTGTCTTTTTTATTACTTTATTATCTTCTCATTCTTTAATCAATCAAAAGCAAAAATTTCCCAATAAATTTGAAATATTTTTTTATATATTATCTAAAAAGTATTTTTTTTTCTAAATTATGTATTTTACATTTCTAGAAACGTTTCTTTCTAAGAGCCTTTTGCTAATATTCTTCAGAAACATTTTTTTTTATTTTTTAGAATAATATTAAACTTTTAAAAACTTTTTTTTTATTTTGTAAAAACAAAAATTTCAGTTTTCTAGAAAAAATTTTCTTACCTTCATCAAGACTTCTTTCAGTTATATTTGTTTCTTGTGAAACCGTTTTGTATATTTCAAAAATTATTTTTCTTAGTCCTATTAAAACCATATTTTATATTTCTTTAGCATGTTCATTTATTTTTTTTGAAGAAATATTTATTAAATAATTTTAAAAAAGAGATAAAATGTAATATTTAACAAATATATATAATTTTTTTAAAAAATAACTTTTAAGTAGTTATAAAAAAAGTAATTTTGCTTTTAAAGGGAGTGCATATGTCATTCTAAGGGACAATTATAAAGCTATAATGTAAGAAAGAGAATATAAGCGTATGAGATAAACAATAAAGAAAGGACCAAATTGTCTTTGGTATGGTATATTAATGGTTCGAGTCTTGTAGTGAACATTGATAGTAGTATTAAGAGTAAAACATACTAGTGTTAAAAAACAGTGAAAAAATAAATAAAGAAGGAATGAGCATAAAAAGAGATATAAGGAGAATAGTTGAAATGCATTTAAGTTTACTCCTAATATTTAATTTACTTTTTAAATAACGTGTAGAAATAAATCACGAGCATTTGAGATCAAATATGATGTTTTGACGAACAACTGACCATTTATGCACCAAAGTCTTTGATGTAACTGTTTTTAAAGATGTATTTATACTCGTTGTAATCAAAGAACGAGGTAATATGCACAATCATGTAAACTCTTTTCATCAGTTTCCCTGTACCTTATTTAATTTGGATGAGAGAATGGAAGATGAGGAACAAGTTACAAATTCTTAAAGTTCATGTAATCGTATTAATTTTTGTAATGATGCATATGATCCTAGGCTTCCAGTTTTAATTTAATGAGCTTATATTACATGCTTTGTTGTTGTTTGATCACATATTACCCCACCATGATAGATCCAAAAGAGCTTATTTTGTCAACTAAAAGACGATGAATACATCATATATGGCCTATATATCTATAAGCAATGCACCATAATCAGCTGTGGCATTAGTAAGGAAAAAGAACCTAAACAAAGTATAGTATTTATACACAAATTTAAGCTTAAACAATGCAGATAAATTAGAAGCCCCATATAGATAAACACAAAAGATTGGAAAAGACATAATGAGGAAAAGAAAACAAGATAGCATACGGAAGCGCTCATGTGATAGGTTTCGACCATGATATAAGAATGTAAAAATGACTGCATGTAATGAGAGAGTGATGCGGATATGTAGGAAATGAATGGTTTTCTTGGATTAGGGAGATATTAAAATCCACTGGTGTTGTGTGTAAGAGAAAGGAAACCTTGTGACTAGGCACGTCGCATGCTTGATGGTTGGGTTTTGTTGGACTATGAGCATGAGAGCGCGTTTGACATCTGTATCCAAAATAATAGGCGACTTAAAGTTTAGAAAACTTGCAATAACAATGGATTAGCATCATTAGACTTGCCATGAGGGGACCTAGTGAATCTAGCATGAGAGTAATTATAAGTAGATGCAAAGGTGTCAATGGTATTTAAAGGTTGAGGATTTAGACTATATTGTCACTAAACAAATCATGTAGGGAGGAGGGGTCACCTCGTCCCATGATGTCTAGTCAATATATGATACGCCGGACAATAGCATGACTTGATACTATTTTCTTTTGTGAACATCTAAGGTTGTGTAAGAGCATTTAACGCGATATTGTTTTTAGATATAGTGCTACTTTCTTACATCCTTGAGACGTGTCTAGTAAATATCTGATGGTAAAATTGGACCGGATCTATGTAATCTTATCTTATTATATTTAAAATGTAGTATTATAAATTCTAATATCTAATGCATATGAAGAAAATATTCCTTTCACCAATAATTAGACGCATATATTCATCACTTTTATCAACTTAGTGGGATGTCAACATACTCGTACTCCCATAGGAAGAAGGCAAATCATTTAATTAAAGTCCCCGATTCATTAAATCAAAACAGATATTTAAATTTGAGTCAATTTTGTATATTACAAATCAGGTGGCACAATTCTTATAAAAGAAGGGAATATCAGTAGTCTTAATGGCTTTATGTCAAGATACTTTAGCTATTCTTTTTAGTGCATAATGGAATGATGCTCGTTAGTGTTTTCTTATTACTTCAGGAATATTATATGTTTAATATATGATAAATTATTTAGAAGAAAATAAAGTATGTGATTTTTATATAGCTGACAGGTATACTTTGTTTTGAGTGATAAAAACGAATAAAAAATTAAAAATTAATTAATAGAAAAACAAACAAGTTGGATGGCGAAGGTTGTGTGGTGAGGTATTCATGTTTCGAATATGGTTATTAATCATTTTAAGTATTGTTATTAACTTATTATGTATATAATTATATTTTGTTCCTACAAATAATTATAATCGAGATGGATTGTTTACAAACAACGAGTTCTAACACTATTTTGTAATATATGTTTCACCATCATTTACTTCGTTACTTTATTTGTTGATTTATATGTTATCATATATATTATACTTCGATCGCTTTTTATGTAAAAACTTGACATACATCACTACTAAAAAGAGATAAGTATTTGCTACGGTCAAATCAATAGCAAATACTTATTTTGCTATGAATTTGTTACGAAGTTGGTCTATAGTAATTACTTTAGTCATTACATTGTCTTGCTAAAAATTTTCGCTACGAAATAATATTCACGAGGGTTGTAGCTTCAAAATGGGATGTTGCAGATTTAGCTACGTACTGATTTGGGTATGGATAATTGCTATGGAGTTTGCTCCCAAATTTTGTATGATTTTTTTTGCTTTGGAAATTTTGCTACGAAACTAGCTACAAAATATGTTGGTACTGTGTTCCTACGAATTTTAGCTACGATTTTGCTATGAATGATACCTATGGTTTGGCTATGTAATTTTGCTATAAATTCTAGCAATGGAAACTTGCTACATATTTCTGTTATGATCGAATTTTGTTACCTTTCCTGCCAGTCTTGCTACGGCTTTGCAATGATTATGCTATGGATTTTGTAAAAAATTTGTTATGAATTTTGTCTAGAATTTTTAAAAGATTTCTTTTTATATGTTGTTCAATCTTTGTGTAAGTAATATATATTCAAATTCACATAAATGATACAGATCTTATCAAAGATTTATTCAAACCATATAGAATGAATTATCCATATGCAATACAATAGATATTCAAATTATCCAAAAACAACAAAAAATATATAAAAATATAGTGTTTACCAACACAAACTCATATCTTTATTTGGTGGAGAGTTTTGTGACATGTATTCTAATAACATTTAAAATTTCTGAATCATTCCGGTTTATATGCTCGAATTTGTTGTAATTTATTCATCATAACATTCTTCTATTCTCTTTGTTGTTCTACCTCAGCTATCTGTATCTTCAACCGTGACACATATAAGTATAAAATTAACACATTACCATAATAGCACATCATACCAAACACATTAAAAACTCTTATAACTCATTTTAACAAATTACAAGCAAATATAACTCAATATTAGCCACTTCATCTAAATATGACCTATTTATACCCGTTATGTTATATTACAAGAGAAATGACCCGTTGACATCCATTTGACTTGTTATGACAAGTTTTGATAAATATAGCCTGATTCACCCAATAATAACCCATTAAGAATATTTTTTTTATCTTAATTTGTGTAGTCGGTTCAAACAATGTTTTTTTATTTATCTACTTTTTTAGTTATATGTTAAGAATTTAAGTATTAAATAGGGATCATAGCTTGAGTGGTTAAGGGCTTTACTACTTAGAGAGTGACACTGGGTTGATTCTCTTCCAACACACCACTTCATCATTGTATTCTACAATTCACCCACCACCTCTTTAGTGATCCTAGATCATCCAATTCTTTTTGAAACAACATTGATGATAGAAATTACACAATTGAAACTAACTAACCTTAATTGGATGAAAATCAATAAAAGTAAGTTCCTTCTTTCTTGGCTTAAACATAGTGATGAGAACGTGGGAGTGTGTGTTTGCGGCCGAGAATGAACAAGCAGAGGGGCTAGGACTAATAAAATACAACATCATCAAATTTTAGAATTTTACATTTAGTAGGTAGATTAATGATATAGGAACGATAACAATATTTATTAATCTAATTTTGATTAGTTAATGTATTCAAAAGTTTAATATAATCATATCAATGATAAAAAAAATAAATTAATGTATTTAAACATTATGGAAATAATTTTATTTACGGCTTTTAGTTTTTCCCAAAAAATCAATACCACAAAATAACATGATTGTGGATTTGTATCCGTGGATTACCGTGAAGAGAGTGCTTAGTGATTTAGCAAACGGCCCAATCTTAATTTTAGGCTTGAGGCCCACTTAGACATCATCAATTATCTAGTAAAATGACTTTATTTAAGTCTTGCACTTTATTTAAGTCTAGCTATTATAAATTTTATAGAAGGTAGTGTGTGGAAAACAATGCAAAACATCCCATGATAACGTTATATGCGTCTTTTAAGTGTGAACTTTGCTCCTTTAGTTTCTAACATGTACAGAGTAATAGTTACATAAAACTAACAATAATCAAAGGTTAGTGATAAAGAAAATAAATTTTTTTTTGCATAAGTATAGTCATGCAAAAACCTAGATTAAACTAAGCTTTCATTTGTTACACATATTACCTACGGTCGCTAAACTTGATATTGATTCACTTGTGTCTCACTTCTTTTTCCGATTTACATTAAATGTTGAACGTCTTATAAAAGATTATAAAAAGAAAAAATATATATATTACACAACTTTTCAATAGTGGTCTAAGTTGTATAAAGCACCTTAATTTAGTTGTAACTTTGTAAAGGTTTGCGAAAAGGATTTTAAAAATGATTGAAACTAGTTATTATACAACTATGAATATATGAGCGTTATTAAATTATCATAAGTTGTATTTTCATTGTATATATAAATTTTCACGAAGTTTTAAACTTTTAAAGCAGATTTTTATATAAAATCGGTTGAGTTGGTGGTGGAACACCACTTTCTCCAATCACGAAGCGATGACGGGAGCATTCTCGACCAATCACAGGTCTTGGTATCACTCACAATCAATACATTCATCTTTTATAAAATAAAAAAAAAAAGAAAAGAAAAATCAGCCAGTATAATCACAATCAATAGACTAACTTATTTTTATTTTTCATCACTCACTTGCCCTCAAACCCTCCACTTCTAACGCTCTTTTTGTGATTGGCTAGATTACATACTTTTTTAACCGTGGAGGAATTTTTTCTTAATAGTTTTAGTATGTGGCAAGATTTAGCACAAATGACTACAATATGATCAAGGGAGTTTTCTAAAATTAAAGTTATAGTGATTAGTGGGGAAATCAAATCACGATGATGTGCGTGCTTTACCACCTGGGCACTCCTATTTTTTATAACATGTGTTGGTTTGCCTTTGCGACACTAACTGCTTTACCTGGGCAATTGTTGGACCATAGCCCGCTAGTGTTTAAATCATCGATTATCGACTTCTGCCTCACTAGTTTTAGATTCATCAACAACTAATTATGCAAAAAGGGTTTTTCAAAGATGATAAGAAATTTCTTCAAGTATAATGTGTGTAAAGAAATTCTAATGAGAATCAATGCTCGATACTTGTCTGTTCGTCAAAGTAGGGAAACTCACTTCAAGTTGGTTCAATAACACGGATGTGATGGTTTGAGACTTGAGTTTGGAATAATTAAAATTTGAGTTTCAAACTTAATTCAAGAAGGTTTTTTTATAACAGTGGGTTTCCTATTTGACGATTTGCCTGGATGAGTCATAGTTGTAGCATCAATATTAGTATAAATGCTAGACGGATATATAGTTATATTATTGTGTAAGTAAATGATATGATATTTATAAAAAAGTAATTATAGAAAAAGACAATAGAACGTTATGTGTCAAATCAGTCCCAGGTGAGGTTTGATGGAGATTTGTAAAGATTATCTATAGGATAATAATAGGTAGGGAGGACATCATTCTGAGCCATACTCAGTGGAACCTTAAAGTTATATGTAGCCTCAGCCTCAGCCTGAACCTCAACCTCTATAGGTGGTCTATTGAGCATGCCCCCCACCCCCTTTCTCATCAATGTTCCTCTGCACCCCTCACATTTAACAACAACCTCTATACTTTAATTATTACCATCACCACCCAACCACCACCGCTCTCCGCCCTCATTCTTCCACCCTCATCCACCACCTTTCACATCGTCCCATTAAAAAAAAATACTTAAAAGGCACCCAAATATTTCATGCTTTAATCATGACTAATTGGCTATAGTTACTTTCCACCGTCGTATATACCTCTACCTTCGGCTCTGATATATATACACCACCGCATTGGATTCTTTCATCAGGAAAGGATAGGATACGTTTTAACCGGAGATGACCCTTGTGAAAACATTATTAATCACTGTTTTTTTTCCTTCAAAATTTACTCTTCTTACATACAAATATGATAAATGCTCATCAAATGCTCATCAACAGGACAATGGGACATATATACTCATCGATGTTTTTAGTCACCAATGATTTTTAGCTCAACTGGTTAAAATAAGATACTCATGACTTGTAAATAAAAAGAGCCAGTGGGTTTTATCAGTAATCGATTTCCTCTTGAGGTGGTTTGGGTGCGGTCCCAGCTGGAAAACGAATAGGTGGGTCTAATTAAGATAACATTTATCCTTCGAAGCAGGATCGCACATTTGCCGTTAAAAAAATATTTTTAGTCATTTAAATTTTACCTAAACATCTCAAGGCTATATGCCACTACTATAACCTACTAATTATTATCTTTCTTTCCGGCAACAATATAAATCTTATGGAGTCAACCACTAGCAAGGAGCGGCAAGGATAAATTAACTAGATACCAATTAACATTGAAATCATACTAATTGTTTCAATCCAAAAAATAAATCTACCCTTATCGATTGAAAAGAAGAAATCGAAAAGAAGTCAAGAAATATTCAAATATCACTTTCGAGTTGCGAAACATGTCCTTAAAAAATGAATGTTACTCCAATTCTACATACGCCAAATCATTGAATATATTATTGCAATTGAAATGCTTTTGAATTTTTCTTCACCTGGAACTCTTGATGCCTAAAGCAATAAATCATAAATAAAATTTACTATAACCTACATATAACTTTATATATGTACATTATATATTTAAACATAGTTTATTACATCTTTTTATTATTTCAGGAGAGACAAATAATCATGTATTTTAATCATTTTAAAAAAATTATCATTAAAAAGTTAATAATTATTTTATTCTATGTGTTCTTGTAGTATTTAATATTTCGTATAGAATCATCCCCTATCTCATATAACCATGGAATATTGTGAACACTAATTTCATCATTAAACATTCTAAACATCAAAGTCGTTCTAGTTTTAGAAGATAAACCATAAATTAATAATATACTACATTTAAAAAATGTGTTAATATATGTCTAGGATAAGTTAGGTCCACCCTGAGTAGAAATATATTTGTTGTTTGAAAAGTGAGACTTGCGTGCTAAAACATAGATTGAATAATGTAATGTTAATTATATATGCTTAATGATAAAAGCTTTATATTTGTTTATTATAAATTATATAAAATTAAGTTAAAGTAGTATTAATCACACTCCTACAATTACACGTTTGTAATCGTATTACATAATATAGTTTAATCTAGTTTTATAAATATTCTTGCTATTTTCATCAAACTTTATTGGTACTTGTCCTCTAAGTGTTAGATAAAATTTTATCTAGAGAATTTAATTAAGAGTAAACAAGAATATATAGTTGATAAAATTATAAAAGTATTCAAATATAATAATAATAAACTATGATTTGAAACAAATCATATATACTTTTTTAGCAACAAATTAACAATCCTTTAGTTACAATGATTCCTAAACGACATAGTGAGTCACACTTCTAAATTACATACATAAGCCCCTCAATAACCACAAAACAAAACAAAAAAACATTAGAAAATTTAAAAAAAAAAAAAAGAAAAGAAAAAGAACATCCCCTGAAAAAAGTTAAATTAATCTTCTTCTTCAAAAAAGTTGTCGAAAAGAGAGATTGATGAATGATTACAAGCATGCTCAACCACAATCATCTCAATCATCAATTAACCTTCACTCGGTGCACCAATCGATAGCTGCTTTAGCCATTCAAACGTCCGATGACGTGACGCCGTCTGCTTCCCTTCGCCGATCATCGTACTTTCCTCCGACACCTGCAACTTCCTTAAACTCTTCTTCGGAACTGTTTCTTTTATCGTACGATCGATTGAAGATGCAGAGCATTTACATCCGCCGAAAAACAACCTCTGTTTCTTCTTCGTGTTCTTCCGATGATGCTTCATCTTGTTGTGGTTTTGATTTTGGTTTTGATCGTTGGTGCTGTTTATGCTGCTGCTGGTGCTACTGCTGTTGCTGTTATGGCTCCCGAATCTCTTGCTCCGGTTTTTTAGATCCGATAACCCGATTTCTTGCGGTTTCACTAAACCCACCTGTAAAAAGCTCCATAACGACGACGCTTTCGGGTTGGAATGTGAAAGGGTCCGGAAGTTTTGCGTTCGGATCTGCGGTGATGGACTCGGGTGTGAGTGAAACCGGTTTCGGATCTTGGGTTTGTACCCGTACTCGTTTGATCGGATCGTTCTCGGGTCATTTCTACTGCTAATAGCACTCATAGATGCTGACCGATTAACTTTTCGGGTGAGTTCGGTGTTGTCGGAGCTAATTGAGTGTCGTAACGGTAGAATCCTACCTTGGAAGAAGACGTCGTCGGCGTTGCACATGTTTTCCGGCGAAGGGCAGGCGGCGCCGCCGTGAGAAGAGCCGAATTGGAAGTCTTCTGGTGATTCGTTGTCTTGTTTGGTTGAACTTGTGTCGATTTGAATGTCGGTGGTGGGGAGATCGCAAAGGGATAAAGCTTCTTCTTCGTCGTCATCCTCAAAACATTGGTTTTCATGAGAATCGAAGTGAACCCAATTACCGTTGCAGCGAATTGTTGCCATTGTTAGGGAGGAATTGCAGGTTTAGCTACTGAAGAATTGATGGAAAGAAGGGTTTTTTATAGGGGTGGTGGGTGGGGGGAAAGAGAAAGGTGGAGGGTGCAGGCAGAAAGCACAAATGATTATAAAGGTGATATTTATATAATCGGTCACTTAAGTTTATTTAGTAACAAGTATAGTCCAGTTGCTTCTTGAGTTAAAACTCTTACAAATCACCGTCAAAACCCTCGTATCAACGTGGAAGTCGACGTAAAAACATGAAAATTCTTAACGGTGAAATGTTGGCGTGAATCCTTGTTTTGTTTCGAAGGTAAAGAAACGAAAGTGTGAAAACTATGAAACTTTATATAAAAGATGAAAACATTATAAATTCATGTGTTGCGTCGATACTTTTAGTAAAATTTAAAATTTTGATAAAAAAAGAAATTGTTTAAACATAAAAAATACTAAACATATCATTATGTTTTATTCAAAAATTTATACAACATTAAATTTTAAAATTAATAACAAAAATAAGAGTAAAATGTTATTTTTGATTTGACGTTTAGTTGAATTTGTTATTTTAATTTATTTTTTTGTTATTTTAATAACTATAGTATATCAAATGTTATTTTCATCCACTTTACTAACAACGTTAAATGCTCCATTAAAATTAAGAGTATTTTGATCTTATTCAACACTCTAATTATCCAATCAAAACAAATTAACCAATTAATATTCAATTAAACCTTAAAAACACATGAAGAGACTAGTGAAACCGGACGTTTCGATCTAAAAGCTTTGATTAATTCTAATCCATGGTTCGATTAAGATCTGCTATGGGATTCCAAATAATCTTCAAGTTTTGTTTAAACATGTACCATTGTTCGATTAATATCTGTTGTTGTCACGTTTTATGTGATTAAAGTCTGTTGTTGTCACATTTTGTTCGATTGAAGTATGTTGTTTTCATATTTTGTTCGATTGAGGTCTACTTTGAGATTAATCTTATAATTCGATTGATCTTATATTCGATTGCGGGAGATATGATTAAAGTCGGGAATAGTGTTTGTTGTAGCAAATACAAATAATGACACAACAAGAGGTCATGCAACGCTTAGGTGTCATGGTATTGATTTGTTTTTTTTTTGTTGGTCAAGTAATGGTTTTACTACGTTTAGTTTATATTTTGTTTGTTTTTGTTATGTCGATCTTTTGTTGAACATGTATTAAGAATGGGTCAATTAGGTTTGTGTTGTTAGCACTTCATGTTTAACAAAAGATCAACATAGCAAAAACAAATAAAATAAAAACCAGATGTAACAATAGCATACCTCAATCAAACAAAAAAAATAATTTTAAAATATTCAAATTAACACTGTGGATGTGAGCTAAAGTCGAGATGTATCATAAGATCAAGAATTCTTATAAACACAAACGACATATTTCTTGAAAATAAAGCACTTGAATAACCTTAATCTATTGTGTTTGTTACCATTAATATTTGATATGATTGAACCGAAGGGATACCAACAAATTCTTTTGTAACTAATATATACTAATGGAAAACGATATAATCGAATAATCTCATTGTAGAAATTTTACTTTTGAATTATTTAAAAATCACATAGCTATTCGATAATAAAACACGTTGATAAAAAAACCAAATACGTACACGCAGCAATCATTTATCTTGTTCCTTCATTTCACTTTATTACTTACGATATTGTCCCTTTATTTATACGACTACAACTATATATACGTATAGACATCATATAAGATAGATAAGAGGGCGCTTACTGCATCACGTGACATGATTTCTAAAAAATACATGCTAAACGTACTCTCTCTAATTTTGTTGACTTGCTCGTCCGGTGTCATTTCCATCAATAATGTTCTAAGATCCTAGTCTCTTTGATCTTAAGAAAACGACTATAATTTAGATTTCATGTCATCACTGCATTATGTTTAAATCTCCTTTTGATTTTGAAGATTATTTTTTATCATTACTAAGTGATTCATTAATATTAATCCATAATCACATATATGTTTAACACATGTGTCTGAATAAATTAATAAATTTGTGATACGTAGTTTGACTATTTGATGCTTAAAGTGGTTTAAATTTTTTACAAGTTGGGGTAAAGAGGGCGGCCTGCGGAGATGTGACTAGATTCACTTGAATCGGTAATGCCCATATGTTTCCTTTTCATACCATCTTCAACATCCACCCCGATAATAATTAAAATTTGTTTATTTTTATAACTTTTAACTTCTAGTGAATTATAATGTTCCTATTTTGGGCATCGGCCACCTCCAAAATATGTTGTCATTTTATTATTATTTGATAGTACTTATAAAAAAACGGAAGTTTACGAAGATATATTTCTTAATTATGATAAACAGATGTATTATTAATGTCATAGGAATATGTACTAGAATGTCATAGAAACATGTCCGTTGTGCAACTTAAATTTTACCTATCACACTTCCTATGTGAAAAGACAAAATTTGTATGACTAGCCCAAGTACAAAACTTTTAAACTTTTTATAGTAAAAGAACAGTAATTTTATTGTGGTCAAACTATTCATAGAACTACTAAATTTCAAGTTAGAAGTTCATGCTGGTAGTATGGAATATCATTTTCATATCATCCATTTCATATTCTCTTGTATTAGTTTTGTAACAAAAGTATGTAGTTATAATTGTATTGATAAATATTAACATAGTATTACAAGCTATCCATAGTCCATACTCCAAGTCATTGATTTGTTCATCAAGTCTAGGGTATTTCATGGGTCTCTAGCTTTATGGTAGCATTTAGGCATATTTATTATGTTTATGTCGTTGTGCAGCTTTTGTATGAGCTTGTCATAAAAAGTATTTGCTAAGTCATAAATTCAAGACATGTTAATTTGGTTCTTCGAAGGTTACTCATTCTTCAAATGATATGCGTGTCCTAAACATGTAAATGGGAAGGTTTAGGGTACAATACTTACTCTGAGAAAAAATATTTAGAGTTGAGCAAATGTGTTTACAGTTGTGGTTTGCTTTTGATAGGGTTGGGGGTGCGGTCCCGATTGAGATATGGATAGATGGGTTCCATTAGGTTAATACTTATATTTTGAAGCAAGGTCATACATTTGATGTTAATTTAAAAATTTGTCATATAAGTTAAATTTTACGTATAAAACTTGTTCCTATTGACTTAGATTATTATTTATTGAATTTTTCCCTTACATTTACCTTACATTCTAAGTTGAAATTGAAAAAAAAAAAACTGTCATTATACGGTAACCACGTTTCATATCTCTTACCATTAAGTACACTTAATTGAAACAAAAGTTAATAATTATATTAAAAATAAAGATAAAAAATATTAAAAACATATGAGTGATTTTACATAAACAAAAAAAAACTTGGCTATTATGTTTTTTTTACGGCTAATTAGATCACTAAAGGACCACTGTCCCATCCGATCATCTTCATAATCAAGTATGAAACTTGAGATCACATTCCGGAGGAAACCACATTAGGTGAAAAAACCCTCTGACTCACCTGAAACCTCCCGTATTTTTATCACAGATGACACTTGAATCCAAATACTCCACCTATTTTTATGAGATCTTGATGTATCTCGATACTCATATGCTCACCTTAATCACTTGAGTTAAGGATGATTGGTTTGACTATTATATGAAAAAATGTTAGAACAAATATATAACGGCTTACTATTTTTAGACAAAAAGAGTAATAATTTGGTCTACTTAATTAAAGCCGTAATGGATTGAGCAATTTAATCAACTACCACAATAAATTAGTAATTAATTGTACTAAATGATGGAGATTATGTATAAGAGTATGAAATAATTCAAAATTTAAATTCAATGTAATCAACGATTGGATGTCAAATTGCCATTTTAAAAGTTTGACTTTCGATTAAATTGCTGTCAATGAGAGTGATGTTTTGAACTTTATGTTTAGCCTTTTTAATGTTCAAATGTTCCGCATACTAAAAACCCATCAAAATAATCATGAAATTTTTAGGGATATTTAACATTTATGATCAAGAAATCTCGATCGATTTTAATTTATATTTAACGGGTATAAAGTTTGGAGTTGTCTTTTATGAAACTTGAATTTACAGCAACATATTGGCCCTATATTTTTGGCATTAAATTTTTTTTTTTGGGAAACTTTGTTTGTATATCAAAAAAAATTATGTATATGAATCACCATATTAATGCAGGACACAAGGTACATCTTATTTCATGTTATTTTTGCCATAATTTTTGTAGTTCATTGTTTGATATGATACAGGTTTCTCTAGACGTGTTTTTGTATAAAGACACAAAACTCAAATCTATGTGAAGGATAAGGTCCATTTGTAAGTTTAGTTTGGTTGAGTTACTTAAACTCTCTTTAAATTAGAGGAATAATATGGAATCTCAAGTTAGAGTTCTTGGTGTACTTTTTTTTGTCCTACTTCTTGTTTCAGTTTATTTTATTTATTATTACTTTTTTTTTTTGCTTTTTGTTAGCTTCTTGATAGTTTTTTAGCTCATAAAAGCATAAGTGATATTTAAGTTTTGGTGTGTTATATATGATGATTTATTAATTTATAGGGGTGCATATAATAAATTCCAACAAAATAAAAGTGAGTGTGCTTGTAAATTTAGAGAATATATATCTACTAGGGTACAACCCCGTGTATTACACGGGTTGAATTAAAAAATATTAAATAGTTATTAATGAATAATAAGGAACTGTAAAACATTATTTTGATATAAGATATAACTAAAATTACGTATAAGTAGTTACTTTGATTAATTGATAAAATACTTATATTATTTCTAAAACTTTCGTTATAAAAAATTATTGTTTTGATAAAAATTTCATTTTTTATCTATATTTTGTTATTTAAAGACTTCGGGTTTGTTTTGTAAAATTATTTTATATATAAAGAAATTGATTTTAAAATAATTTTATTATTATAAAAAGTCTCATTGTTTTAGAAAAAAAACAAAATTTTTGAAAATTTTGTTTTTGAAAATGCGTATTTTTTAATCAAAGTATTTAGTTTTTATTTAATGAAAAATATATTTTAATATTATTGATTTAATAAGAATTTAGATTTATAATATAAAGAGAGAAAGAGAAAAAATTGGAAATTAGTTATTTGATTTTTTAAAATAAAATAATTAGTTTAGGCGGGAAAATAAATGAGAGAGTGAATATGATAATGACATGTGTCAAAAAGTATAAAGGTTTATTAGTATAGATTTTTTTTTAGCAATGTTTGGAAAGACAAATGATTCTATATTAATTAAGCAAAACAAATACTTATTATATGAAATAGGCAAATTGGATCAAAGCACGACTAATTGATCAGTAATAATATATATCAACAATTCGATCAATGATATTTATAACATCCACTTTTGTTACGAAAAATAATCTCATTTTAATGGGGAAGTAATTTTGTTAATTTTGCCATGATTATGTGTAAAATATAATTGTGACACATACTTCTATAGCACTTGTTTCGTTTGTTTGTGTGCAAATATATAGAATACGTCGTACAATTGTAAAGTTCTCTAAATAAAGCAAGTTATGCAATTCTCTATGCCCTCATCTACACCACATTTTGGTTCATTTGAAATACGTAACGCGCTGGACGTTCGATAGGGTTAAGCCGCTTATCTCAAACGTGTAACGAAGTCGACGCTCATTTGCTTCATGGATATCTAACAGATCCAATATTCCGTCATTTGTTGGAATAACATGTAGCTCCCCCTTGCTTTTAATTAAATTTTTTCTTGACTTGGGTTTTTTTGTTAGGATAGGTTGATCTTCTAAGAGGGTTTTTTTATTTTTCATATTGTACTTTATTCAGCTCCGTGTTGGATGCATTTATTTTTCTATATTTTACTACTGTCAAAAACAACTTGTGTTATACTCTAAAGGGGAGGGATCAAATGAGAACTCCATTTTTTTGTGAGAACTCTAGGAACCAATGTGAACCACTAGTTTTCAATGGCAAAATTGTAATTAACAACAACATAATCAAAAAAATCATAAAATAAAAAATAATAAAAAAATAAAAAAAGTAAAAACACAGAAGTGTTTCTCTCGTTTCCCTCTACCATTAAAAAAAATAAAAAAAATTATAAAAAATAAAAAAAAATCTCGTTTTTTTTACGAACGTCATTTTACACATATGTAATTCTTGAAATTACACATGTGTAAAACAAAATTTACACATATGTAATGACTAGTTTACACATGTGTAAATAATGGGTGGACGAATTTTTTAAAAAAAATATATCAATATGGTAGGCGTTGGAAAGATAAAAAAATAATGAAATTAATAGTGAAATTTTTATGAAAAAATAATGTCATGAAAAAAAGTTATGAACGTTTTAAAAAAAAGGTGAAAGTGGCATGTGACTTGCATGTGACTAAAATGTGTGGTTGATATTGGTTTCTAGAGTTCTCACTAAAAAGGGTGGTTCTCAAGATAACCCTACCCATACTCTAAATCAGACTTATGGTTATTTATTTAGAAATTTTCGTCTATATATAATACAGTCTAAACAACAGTAGAGATTGGGTTGCCTGTGAAAGGGAGAGGTGGATGTCTTTAATGCCGTATCATGGGAAGCTTGTGAAGGTGAAAAAGACCTTCCAATTTTTATTTTATTTTCATTAATTTATATCATTATATATGTTGGAACCAACCTGTTTTTATGCCATAGTAGTATTAACTTTCTTTCTTTTACACCACACATCACCAAAAGTGGATTTTATGAGACTAACATTGTCTTAGCATGTTTACCAAACTGTCACACCCGAGTTTTCTTGTGTGTAACATATGCTAAGTTTGCATGTTCAAAGACCTAACTATTACGCAACAAAGTCTAAAAATCAAAACCTTGCATCTTTGAAATGCAAAGTAAGCCAACTACTCTAAGTTATAATTAAATAATTAAGAGTTAGTTAAACAAATGTCAAATTAAAATCTTCTTCAAATATAGCCAAACTCCACCCTGCTCTCTTCTCTGCAACAAGGATTATCAAAACCCTAATTAAAAAGCTACATTCATTCGGGTTACACGGATGAACTCGTTGATAAAATTACTACTTTATATAAAGAATAGTCTTAATAAAATCATTTACTGCACGTAAAGACACTATTATTGTAAGCTTATCACACACATCATTCTCATTTAAAGTAAAAAAAAAAAAACTTTTTTCCTTAAACTGGTGAATAATTAAGTGTTTTGTTATGCATACTTCTTGAGTTTTTGTCATCGTTTTGCCACATTGTGTGGACTTTAAAACTTATGCACCTAATGTGCATTTTAAACTTGTTGCAATACGTGACTTTTTTTATGGTAAAACGGCCCATTCTAAAAAATTAGTCTGAAATGATTCTTATGGATGCATCACATATAAAGTTATTATAAGGCTAGAAAGAAAATATATAACTAGCAAGTTCCTGTGGTAAAAACACAAAACAGCCAAACTCTAACATTCCTTACATTTGTAAATTGCAATATAGTATAATATCCATACTTGTCTAAATTTATAAATACATATGCAAAAGGACAACAAATTAAATCAAACCAATTCAATTTCATAAAGAAAAAAAGAAGAAATTTGCAACATTTTAAAAATACAAATTGAATTTTAATAATTTAAACAATTATTTATCGGCCGATAACAATTCATACTAACAATTTAAGCAGTAACACTCCATTTACTTTTATTACTAATAACAATCACGGTAACATAATTATCATATATCTACACTCGATTTGTATATGCTTTCTACTCAATTTCGCTTGTATGTTTTTTTATTTTATTTATATCGTTATTTTGAGCGAACCCGAATGAATACAAGTGCAAATATTGATTGCTATTGATAACAAAAATAAAGATAAAGAGTGTTACTTGTGAAATTACTAATATGAACTATTATTACTCAACAAGTAAATATTTGATTTATTAAAATTTAATAATTGAAATTATTATACTTTCGTTGTTGGACGCGTATAAATTTATAAAAATAAAGTCATTAGTCATATCATGATTTACTGTTGTTACGTAAACAAGTTATTTATTTAATTTTGTACCGACCTTTCATGAGGGTTGACTATTGTCTCATGGTTTCATTTGTGCTCGTTGACCGATCAATGGTTCGTACTTTCCGACCATTTTATTATTTTAAATTTTAAAGACAATATATACGTAAAAATTGATGTCTTCGTGTTCTTAATTAAATATATTTTAGTTGATTTTGCGTATCTTTCTGACGAAAGGATCACTTGATTCGTCATAAACACAGTAATGATCCAACTATTATAGTAATAGATTTTTGTTAAACAAAATTGTTTAAAAACGACAGAAGTTTATTTTAAAATTTGAATGGAAGTTTGTTATGGTAATCAAATGATTTGGAAAATATATAAATTCATTATTGTTAAAAGTAAATAGAAGATTATTTTCGGGATGAAATGAGTCATATGACCATCAATTGTAAATGGGCTTCAAGGCTTGTGAGGGTTACAAGTCCTAACTATAAACTGTAAGGTATAGACCTATACTTTCGGGCATGACTACTTGCACTGTTGCACATATGCATATCATTCCAATCTTAATCTAGAAATTTATTGAGGTTAGAGCTTTACTGAAAAATAACATGTTAATTATGCATTAAATTTATGCGAAAGTAGGATAATAAAAAGAAAATGTTAGATAATAGTAATAAAGTTTTAAATGTGTTTTAATTTTGTCACTTATGAATATTTTTCTCTAACTGACCTATTAGACCTATAAATTGAGTTGTTATCAAATTTTCTTATGTCTATAAAGAAATATAGGAGAAGATGTAGTGGTTGGAATATACAACATATGAAATTATATTAAAAAATAAAAAAAATATGTTAATTATATTAAAAAATATAAAAGACACCTAAAATTTACACCAAGTTCTACATTAGTATCAAAACAAATAAAAATATTTTCTAGCTGAAACAAAAAGAAAAACATTCTAAAAAAACTTCTTACAACTTATAATTTAAATAAAATATGAATGTTGAGTAACTTAATTGAAAAACATTTTAAACTTGAGTTTTAATTAATTAACACGCTTTAAAAGTTGGTTATTATTTCATAAAATTACCCCAGTATATCATTATTTCTTTTCAATAAATTTCTTGAAGACCCAAAATGGATATATATCGAGCTAAACATAAAATGCACTCCTAAACAAAGTTTTTTAAACTGGACCGGATAAATGAACTGGTTGCCTTGGCAATTCGTTGATTCGATTTGTTGAACCGGATTTAAAAACTAGATGATATAATATACAAAAAATATTATTTATATATATCCAGTTCAAAAACAAATTTTAAAAATATGTTATGTTTTAAGATGGTATATTTTTAACAATATAACCAATTATATAACTAAAATATGTATCATAAATTAATCAAAATATTACTAATTTATGTATCATAAAAAGTTTTAAAATCCTATACGACCACCCGCTCTGGTTCAACCGGTTCACCGGTCTGATCGTAACCAGCCGGTTAAAAAAAAGATCAAAATACACACAATCATACCGGTTTCCAATCCAGACAGTCTAATTTGGAAACATTATTCAAAAGTCGGATGTATGACTTGCAAATAATCACAAAACAACACCTAGTTGATGCTCAAATAAAAATATTTTTTATTATTTGTAAGTCGCATAACAGATTTATGACAATCTTTGTCTCATCAACTAGATGTTTTATGAGTGTATTTGACCATAGGATCTAAACTTATTTCAAATAAAATTTAGATCAACTAGCTGTTTATGAGTGTATATAACCATACGATCCAAATTTATTTTAAATGTGTGATTATTTGTAAGTCAAATATCCGATTTTGACAATCATTTCGACAATAGCTTGATACAAATAGTTATTGGTTGTTAATTAAAAAATGCTAAACAAATGTAGTTGAAACATAATTTAATTGGCTGTATCGGTTTATAGTGATATCATTAATATCATTAATTACTTAAATCAGTTTACCTCTTATTATTGTAACCTGACTTTGGTCTCAGACATTATTAACACCCCTGATTCCCCTAAAATCGTATTTCATGAATTTTTTTTCTTAGGTTAAGTTATTCAATTGAAACTGCAAGAATGTAATGTGGTAGTTGTTATTTATTATATAGTACATAATTATATGTATTAACTGGTAAAAAATGATAAGTTTTTACAAAATAGATATAAAGATTTACAAGTACCTTATATTAGTAGTAAAAAAAAACAAAATCTCATGTCTGGCACTATTTACTCAAACTTGATTTTTTTATCCTACATTTTTTTCTTTTAATTAATTATTTTTATAAAAAAGGTGAATTTATTTTTGTTGTTAACTTTTTTTATTAAAATTTTCTTTGAAAAAAGTAAGCCGAGACGCCGAGTTCTATTTTTGTGGTGAACCATATAGGATATTTAAATACCAAATGTTATTTAAACATAGGGACGAACAAGTAATAAACCATAAACTTAAAATTACATAAACTCTGTATAAACAAATAGCCTAATAATAAGAAAAAATATAACGTTATTTATTATTCAATACTCAAAAACTAAGAAACATATTATTATTTGCTTAAAAGTTATTCCCAAAGAAAGCATGACTAAAATCGTAGGAGAGTGTATTTCGTCTTCACGATTTTTGCATGTCTTTTCATCCATTGTCCATACCTAAACTCATTTCAACGTTGCCCTCTCATTTTAGCTAGATTTCCAGCAACATTGGATCACTATCCCAGCGATTATCGATCCCGATAATCGACTCACTGCAACTTTTGAGTTCCATTGGTTGAAAACAATCTTATCGCCAGCAAAGATGAAATATAGAGGCAAAATTGGCGGAGGAAGAGTAATCGCCTGGCGGTCTAGCCTCGGATTACCTATCGTTTTCATCTTATGCATTTTCGTTTTCTTTTTGGGATTTTTTGGTTCATCTCTATTATCTCAACAGGTCTATCTTTCTTGTCTTGTCTCCATGTTATGATTGATATTATCATTCTATAATATAATTTTTAAATAAATGTGAGTGAATGATTAACAGGTTGAAATTGAACTTAGCTTACATCGAAGACCTAGGGTACTTAACGGGAAAGAATATGAACCATTGCCTCGAGGAGAGTCCGGTGATGACTCCTTAACTATCATTCCTTTTCAGGTACTTCTGTCGATAGAATGTATCAGTTATAATTAGATAAAATATATTAGTTTGTATTTCGTGCATAGATTAAGATTTTCTTTAATCAATTACCCATATCATAATTAAAAGTTATAATTAAATTACTTTTTTTTTTCTGTAACTATCATTATATCCTATTATAAATAGTTGATCAATAATACATAATAACTCATAGTTTTTTGTTATTTTACTGGTACTGTTATCAATCTTCTTGTATTTTGTTAATATGACTGTGGACATCCTAGCTTACAGTGAAAATACTTCATTGGTTTGGTCATCATGATAAAACTATAGGTATATATTAAAAATCGAGACTTTTCATTAGATTTTTATATATAGTTTGTGTGATTGTATTGTATAATTGATATTCTTATTAGGTGTTAAGCTGGACACCTCGAGCACTATACTTGCCCGGTTTTGCAACAGCACAACAGTGCGAAAGCATAATCAAGATGGCCGAGGTTGAACTCACGCCTTCAACCGTGGCTTTACGCAAGGGACAGACCGCTGAAAACACCAAGGGAATCAGAACAAGGTATTCGTTCATATATCAACAGAACATTGAAACAAATGTTTGTGAAAAGCTAAATTAGCAATGTACGTCATTTGTCATGAACTAGTACCGGCATGTTCATAAGTGCACATAGAGACAAATCGGGCATTTTAGATCTCATCGAAAAGAAAATTGAAAGAGTTACAATGATCCCCAGAAGTCACGGAGAGGTAATTTGTTTACAACTCATCCATTATTAACATCTTATAAGCTACACGCTTTAAGCGTAAAGTGTTGGGTGTTTGATGCATAAATGTTATTTTTCAGCCATTTAATGTTTTAAGGTACGATATCGGGCAAAGGTATCTTTCACATCATGATAGTTTCGACCCTAATGTGTATGGTCCACAGAAGAGCCAACGGGTACATGACTTACTAAATCTCGATCATTTTCTTTGCAATAGTTACCATTGTGATATTATTTTTTTAGGTATAGAATATCACAACGGTAACTCATGTGTCCCTTCTATCTTGACCAATTTATAGTTTTAATGTTGGCTTGCTTATAGATGGCTACTTTCTTGTTATATCTATCTGATGTTGAAGAAGGCGGCGAAACTATGTTTCCATTTGGGGTAAGTTTTAGATATCTCGTAATTTTATTTTACCCTGATAACTAATTTGATCAGGTAAAACGTAGCCTTTAATATATTACCTCATTGGCTAATCTCCGTTTGTGCATTTGACATGGTTTGTTGAAGGGTTAATGATTATGTTAGTATGATTATCAGAATGGTGAAAATGTGGATTCAACTTATGATTTCGAAAAATGCATTGGTTTGAAAGTAAAACCAAGGAAGGGTGACGGGCTATTATTTTATACATTGCACCCGAATGGTACTATTGACCCGGTAATTAAAATCATTTTTGGTACTAGGTTTATATAACTCTTTGATATTTTTTTAATTAGTGGGAAGCATAATATATTTATTTATTTATATAATAAGTTTAATGGTTACTAATGCATGCAGACATCGCTTCATGGGGGCTGCCCTGTAATCAAAGGCCAGAAATGGGTCGCCACAAAATGGATTGGGAATGAAGTAGATTTTTATTAAGTTTATTTATTTATTTATTTATTTTGACAATTCCTCTAATTTGTTCAAAGCTTTAATTAAGATAACAATGATTCTTAAGAGCATCGAGTAGAATGAAAAAGAGAGAAGTTTTAAGCTTCATGTTGTTGAGACATGTACATCACTGATCAATATTATTACATACGCTACATGTTATATTATAATGTTAACGCAAAATAAAGTACCTCCCACAACTTAATTAGTCTTTTAATAGGGTTGAATGCATGAAAATAATTTATTTGAATGGGAGCTATGGTAGGAGGAAAAAAATAGAATTTAAACATTGCATGTCAGATGTTAACATATCACATCTATTTAGTTACGTCAATAATATTAAACCATTAAAGAAGATGATAGGTGACAAAATAAATGATGGTAAATTTTCACATTTTGGAGTGTAACCGAAACTTATGATTTAGCTTGCAAAATATAATAATAATTATTATTATTATGTATTCTAATAAAAATATATAGATGCAATCGGCGAATCACAAAATAAATCGTAATATATTATCATTTTTGCGGATACAAGTTTATTATCATTGGGCCGGTTCACCTTTAAACTTTGAAGTTTAAACTATCCAGATAAATGTGAGTATGTGGCCCAGCAGCAAATAAACAGGGCTGGTTCCACTTGAAGAGAAGAGTGGGAAAGGCCTAACAAAGTGACCAAATTTGGGCCACCATAATTTTTTAGCGTGTAGAAGTGTGATCTCAGCCCAAAACGAATAAACAGCCAGCCCATATTAGACAGGCCTCGGCCCAAAATCGGATAAGAAAATTTGCATTAATAACTAAGGTTGCCGGAAAATAAATAAACCGGAGGAGATGAACACATAGGTTGTGTTTGTTTTTTTAAAAAACCTCTTCCCCACCTCTTCATCTGCGCGCTCGCAGACGTGGGAAGAGGTTTTAAGTTCGCAGACTGTTTGTTTTTTGGAAGACGTTTCATTTAAAAACGTCTTCCTCACCTCTGCAGGGAGAAGAGGTGGAACAATGTCTTCACACATCTTCTCACCTCTTCTCTTCTGAATTATTTGAGCCCTAACCTTCTTCACAACACAACCACTCTCACAAATCATCTTCTGTGAAGATCTCCACACACACCACCACAAACCACACTCCACCGCCGTCGGAATCGACCGCTCCACCGCCGTCGGAATCGTGCGACCGCTCCACCGCCGTCGGAATCCTCACGACCTTAGCCTGTCGCGACCGCAGCCCCTCGCGACCGAGGATACCCCCTGCCCCCGCGCCACCGTGGCCTGTTCGGAATCGTGCGACAGCCCCCCTTCCCCCTTCCCCCCTTCGCGCGACAGCCCCCTTCCCCCACCGCACCAGCCTTCGCGCGACAGCCCCCTTCCCCCACCGCACCAGCCTTCGCGCGACAGCCCCCCTTTCCCCACTCACGACAGTCGCCCTTCTTCCCCACTCGATCTGCAGGTACGCCCTTCTTCTCCACTTGAGGCCAAATCTGTTCTTCCACAGGTATGCTATCTGTTCTTCCACTGTGTACATGGAGATACTTGAGGTTGTTCTTTGTTTTTGAGATTTGGTTTGCTTTTTCTTGTTGTGGAGCTTTTTAGATGTTACATAGATATTTGTTAGCTGTACATTGAGCTTGTTTATTTATACATAGAGTTTGTTTAGTTATGCATATTTACATAGGGATGAAATGTCTCATAAATAGGGTAGTTCATGCCTTTCGGATTTGTTTTGTTTTTTCTTGTTTCTTGAGCATTTTTTATGTTACATAGATCTTGGTTGGTTGTACATTGGTTTATTTGGTTAGTATTAGTTTGTTTGTATGGTTAGTTTGTTTGTATGATTAGTTTGTTTGTATGTTTGGTATATGGTTTGTATGATTAGTTTGTTTGTATGTTTGGTATATGGTTTGTATGATTAGTTTGTTTGTATGTTTGGTATATGGTTTGTATGATTAGTTTGTTTGTATGTTTGGTATATGGTTTGTATGATTAGTTTGTTTGTATGTTTGGTATATGGTTTGTATGATTAGTTTGTTTGTATGTTTGGTATATGGTTTGTATTTGGTTTAGTTGGTTGGTATAAAGAATAAATTGGTTTAGTAATTGGTTTTTTAAGGTTAGTAATTATGTTTTATTGATTAATAGAAATGGGCGAGAAACATCAATGGTCAAGCGAGCAAATTCAATGTTTGTTAGAAACTTGCGTTGAAGAAATAAACAAGGTGGGTAGGAAAGGTTTGAGTATGCAAAAAGACTCTTGGAATAGATTAGGAAAGGTTCTTAAAGAAAAGTTTGACCTTGATTTGAATCAAAAACAAATAAAGAACGCATATGACAATCTGAAAGCCAAGTACGTCGGATTTGTGTATTTGAAAAACAAAACAGGAAATATATATAATCCTCAAACAAATACTTTTTCCCTAACAAACGAGGAGTGGGAAGACTTTAAGAAGGTATGTTCACATATAACATATACTTATATATATATATATTTAAAGGCTACATATAAATATATACTTATAATATTTTATATATTGGGTTTAGGGGCATCCGAAGGCTGGATCTTTGAAAACGACTCCATTGCCTTTTCCAGAACTTTGTGCAGAATTATTTGATGGTAATACTGCTACTGGAAATTGCAAGTGGACTTCAACTCAAACAACTTCAGTTGCTGGATCATCTTCTGCTCAACGTGTCAAACCACTTATGATTACACATACAATTGTTCATGACATAGAAGATGATGCCGGCTCTTTTGATTTTGAACAACACAATTCCGAGCCTATTCCAGAGGATACCCCCGAGCCTACCGAGGATCCGGCCCCCGAACCTATTCCAAACAAAAGGGCCAGAACCTCGAAATCATCTATCACATCTGATGATTTAGCATCTGATATGCAAAAGGCTCTCCAGTTTTTGATTAAAGGAAAAGATGGCCCAACAGTACTTGACTGTTCTGAGAGGTTAAAATTGGTTGGGTTAGACCCGTTAGATCCTTTATTTTTAGCTGCTTTTCATATCTTTGGAGTGTCGTCATCCATGAGAGAGGCGTGGATGACACTGCCTGAAATTCCAGAAGTATTAAAAGGCTGGATTGCAATGACTGCTAAAAGTATGAAACTAATATGATTGTGCACGTGAAGTTGTTTATGTTTGATGGTTGTGTTGGGTTAGTGATGACATTGTTTTGTTTTGATGGTTGTATTTGGTTGTTGTTGACATTGTTATGTTTTATGTTTGTATTTGGTTGGTGATGACATTTTATGGTTAATGTTTATGATGACATTTTGATGTTTAATGGTTGCCTTTATTATTATTAACACAGGATCATATGGATTATGATAAGAAATTACTTCTAGTATTTATATATCTTTACAGATAAATATTATCTTTGTGATGCCGCTTATGCACACATACGAGGATTTATGGCTCCATATCGTAATGTAAGGTATTGGCTTGGAGATTTTCGTCGGAATCGTGCATTGACCAACAAAGAAAAATTTAACCATGCACATGCAAAACTACGAAACGTTATTGAGCGTTCGTTTGGTGTTTTGAAAGCACGGTTCCCTATATTGAAGAGGATGGCACCATTTCCGTTGGTTACACAAAGGAACATTACCGTTGCATGTTTCGCGTTGCATAATTTTATAAGAAAAGAGGGTCTTAGCGATGATTTTTTTACACAATACGATCAACCCAATGTGTCCTTTGAAAATTGTGATATGCACGTTGATGCTGAAGAAAATGATGTTGAAGAACATGGTACCGCATCCGATCGAGAATATATGAGTCAATTAAGAGATGAAATTGCTGAGCAGATAATGCAGAATGTCGAATAAA
This sequence comes from Flaveria ramosissima, assembly GCA_025215565.1. Lineage (NCBI taxonomy): Eukaryota > Viridiplantae > Streptophyta > Magnoliopsida > Asterales > Asteraceae > Flaveria > Flaveria ramosissima. Next base: position 82,428,479 of record CM046035.1, read on the forward strand.
TGATTTATAAATGTAATCGTATGGTTTTATAAATATTATTGTAGTGTTGTATGACTTTTATTTACATTTTAATGTATTTCAATGACTTTTATTTATATATTAATGTATTAGTTGTTTTTAGAGTTTAAAAATTAATTTAGTTTAATTACAGAATATTTCAGCATTCTGCAGATGTTAAAAACAAACAGTCTTTTTCTTGCAGACTGCAGACATTTGGTCCACCTCTTCTGCTGCAGATGTCTGCAGATGTGGTTCGCAGACTGCAGACGTTTTCCTGCAGAAAAAACAAACAGCACCATATTCACGATGAACGGTGCATGATGTTAAACGTAATGATTGATATAAATTGAAAAATACTATTCGATCTAGTTTGTTTTCATTTGTTTGTATTATCCGAAATAACATGGTATTTGGACTGCTATAAAAAAAGTTATTTTCAGAAAATGCAATAAAAATATATTTTGGAACCATGAAAATATAAAATATATATTAAAAACAACGGGTTGGGTTATTAAAAAGGGTATTTAGGCTAAAAAGTTTACAAATGTTAACAATCGAATATTCTACTTAATAATTGCAATCAAATTGTAAGGAAGAAAAAAATCATAGAAGTATATTTTAATCATGACCATTATTATTTATTTTTTCTCAAGTTATATCATTTTTCTAAAAGTTCGTAACTTTAATTCTGTACAACATCATTTAAAAATAAAGAAAATTACATCATAAAACAACCGTTTTTTATTTTTAAAAATACTATTCTTATATATAAAATATAAGTCGGAGGTAATGAAGAATGAGTTGGGTTTTTTTTATTTATCAGGATCAAAATCAAAGGGGTTGGCTTGATTTGAAATATAATCTAACTTATGCCTCAATTATTAATTTTGATTGAAATATTTTTGAATTATCTATCACTATTGATAAAACCAAATCTCAAAGTGATGTCCAGTCGACCAATGATCATTCAACATTTAGAAACTTATGTGATGTGAAACCACGTAACTACTTGCTATTAATTCATTAAAACAACGATTGGGATTGGTTATCTTTCAGACCCCGTACCTTTTAGAACTGATTGCGTAAAAATATCTTATAAATTCTTTTGTCTCAAATGCTTAATAACTTTGATGGTGATTGTTTAGAAGTGTAGAAAATGTAAAATCATTATTTTAGAAGTATAGAAAATTCACATATGCATAAAATCTCATAACATATCTCAGAGAGTTTTTAGAATTCATAACTAATAACTATATCATCATAATTAAATTAAGGCCTCAGTGAAAGAGGACTAAAGAGCGGGGAGAAGAAAGAGAGAGCTGACAAAGATTTTAGTTCTCTCTCTTTTGTTTTCTAGTTTACTACATCAATTTTATTGATGAAAAAATGTATCAAAATAAATATATGTTAAAAAGACTTGTATTTATATACTTACCTGGCTCGTAAATCACTATTCCACATGTTGCCTTTTAAATATATAATTACCTGTAATTATATTTTAATATTTTTTTTCAAATCAGAGCTTAAATATAATATGAATAAGAGTGGAGAAAACGATAGTGGTGGTGTGGGTATTAGTTATCTACTATTCTAATAGTTTGATATACCACATTGGTTTTTAAAAGCCTGAGACGCAATTTAGCGGTAAATAAAGTAATATAATATTTTTTTATCATAGGTTTATGATATGACATTTTGTACCTATAATTTAAAAGCTCAAAATATTAAATTTAAGTTTCTATAACAAATTAATATAACCTAAAAAGTTACTATACAACTTTCTGATGCAGATAACCCTCACATGCACACGAGGTACATTTTTTTGCTTCTTAAGCGCCTCAGTTACGCTTTTTACACACTATGTGGAATAGTCACGTGTCCACACTTTTGTGCCTCGCGCCTAGACGTGCGTCACACGTTTTTTAAAACTTAGGATACCACATTATGTTGTTTTGCAATATGAAGGTTGTTCCAGTACAAAAGGGTGTTGAGGTGGTAGGCGAGATGGCGACAACACCACGTCCGCATGATTTTCACCACTAAATTCTTCACCGCTCGACTACATCTTTCTTTTTCTCCTCACTTAAACTTCAGGCCGATTTTTAGTCGTCCTAACAATTTTACTCGTCGCCATCTTTTACTCAACCAACAATTTGTTTTTACATATATTTACTTTTTTTAACGGCAATAGAATTTATGCATTAAAATAAAGCAAAAACAAAACAGTGGAAAGTCGTAGCAAGATGCTAAGACGATCCCGAAAAAAATGATTACAACGCGAAATTTAAAAATGAAAAACTACACCATGTATGCCACTCCAACTTTTTTCATTCGGGCTCTATATTTTAACCACAAGAATGAATTATACTTCACCTCGTCCACCACCCTAAACACTGAAGGGTGTTTGCCTTGAAACACCTTTTTATTATCGCCTTTAATGACCATAAGCGCTGACGGGTGTTTGCCTTGAAACATTTATTTACTTATGTACCCATATAACATTTTTATATTAATATGCAATCTAACCCATAACTCCATAAGTAATCATACATTCATACGGCCATACATATCATATGAGACGAAACATATTAGGTAGAAGTTAAAACTTTCCAGTTGTACTTCCTCATTTCACACAACCAAAGACAATATATACAACCAGCTTGTGGGGTTGTTTAGCCAAAACCCCCTTATGTTTTCATCAATTAATGGCTAATGGCCAAAAATCAATTCAATTCAAGATCACAGTACACGTTTCAAGAGCCTAATTCAATGGGTAAACCTCATATCCGTTGAATGTGTCTATCATAGCATTAAGAACCCTAGCTAATTGAACCACTGGAATTTGTTGTTTGGAGACGATTTAGGTTTCTAATTGCTGATAAACGGTCCATAAGCATTGGGTTTACAGTTGATTAGACAATGTGTGGGTGTTTATCTCAATTTGGACAGATGAGCATCATGTGGTTGATAAAATGCCTCAATGGTCAATTTTGATTTTTGAGAAACACCTAATCTTATTGGGCAAATGCTTCAAACCCATTTGCATTCACCACCACACACTTGCAAACTCCAATTGTATTCTTGTAATTATCTTTGCTTTTATCAGATATATCAGTCCCAATATTATAAAACTCTTGAAAGGAAGTTACTTTTTTGTCCCTGCTTCTTGCTTGCTTTTTGCTAGAAAGCTAATGCCCATCATGTGTGTTTCTTTAAAGATGGTGATGGTATGACATGCTACAAAATCTAAGCTCACAATTAATGCTAGATAACAGTGGTGGAAAATGAAAGAAAGACTTATCCCTACTTATCTACACCTAAATTTGTGAAACTAACAAGTGAAATGTGTTTATTTGTGTAAGTATTTTGTTTAATATTAATAATATGTTGTGAGATGGTTATGTTCATGATTGCTCTATCATTGCTATGGTGGATGTCCTACAAGAAAAAGTGCACTGCCCACTGCCCTTAATATGCCTGCCTGCTAAGAGTCTAAGATAGGGGAGATTATGATTGATTCCATGAAGAAAACTAGTGATTGGTTTGCTTTCATTCTTCTACCTCTTGTTCATCTAGATTTATTTGGTGTATAGTTTAATTTGATTATGGATACGTATGAAGATGTTAAAAAGAGTGTATTTCAATGTGAACAGGATTTGCTCTCAGGACATCCCGAGTGATGTTACTGTTCATGCAGGAGGTGTTTCCTTTTCATTACACAAGGTATAATCTCTTTATGAGCTTGTTATTATGTATGTTGTCTGATCAACTAACTGTACTAAATAGTCTTGTTGGTGGTTTCATATCCTTTGAGCTATTAATCTAAATGGTGATCTGCAACCATTTATTACATGCAGTTTCCATTGGTCTCAAAGTGTGGTTATATAAAGAAATTGGTGTCTGACAGTAAAGAAAGTGATGGTTTAGTAGTTGAAATCCCTGATATCCCAGGAGGGTCTGAAGGATTTGAACTTGCAGCAAAGTTTTGTTATGGAATAAACTTCGAGTTATCGACCGGAAACATTGCCATGGTGAGATGTGTAGCGGAGTATCTTGAAATGACAGAGGAATATGCAATTGGAAACCTAGTAACAAGATCTGAATCCTATCTGAATGAAGTAGGACTTAAAACTTTGTCTGGTGCAGTTTCCATTTTACAATCATCAGTAAACCTTTTACCAATGGCTGAAAAGTTAAGACTGATTAATCGATGCATAGACACTATAGCGTTTGTTGTGACCAAAGAGAGCCAGTTTCCGTCTTCTGGTGGTGCAGAGGGTGCTTTAGTTCCTTCATCTTCATCATCATCTCATCCAAAAGCTGTAGTTGATTGGTGGGCTGAAGATTTAATTGTTCTTAGGATTGATATCTTCCAAAGGGTTCTTCTTGCAATGATTTCAAGGGGTTTTAAACAATATGCTCTTGGTCCAATTCTGATGCTTTACGCTCAAAAATGCCTTCGAGGTTTGGTAAGTTCTTATTTTTTTAAGCTAAATCAAAATAAGAAATCACACAAATTCACAACCATGGGAGTTGTCACTTGTTATGGAATGACATGGTTTTAAATTTGAATTTTAATGGACTTGCTACATGAATCAGTTACTTGGGAACTTTTTTAATAGAACTCCCCTATGAATCATACTTTTGAACGTGTTGACTTTGCTTCGATTTCTGTTTTTGGTAACTAACTAATTTTTTGCCAGACTAAGCCATCAAAGTTACAAAATTATAATGTAAGGTATTACTTATGATAAGTAGTTCAGAAAATGTCAACATGGTCAAAAGTTACAGACACTTCAATTTTCATATCATTGTTTTTGACCTGTTACTAGTTCACATTACCTTAAATCAAAGTTTTTGAATGTTGGTTACCCTCAATCAAAGCTTTAGAAACTTAGATTTTCTTTTAGAAGTCTGTAATTAAGATATTAAAAGGACCAAACTTTGGTGACATTATTATGCAATTAGCCCTTTATAATGTGTTTACTACGACAAGTTTCCTACTTCAGCACAAGTTTTTCATTAATTTATATGTGCAATCTATCATCAAACAGGAGATATTTGGAAAAAGCAAGAAAAAAATCGAGCCAAAAGAAGAACACGAAAAGAGGATGGTTTTAGAAACAATAGTCAGCCTTCTACCAAGAGAAAGGAACGCAATGTCAGTTAGCTTCATTTCAATGTTGCTTCGAGCTGCCTTATACCTCGAAACAACAATGGCATGCAGGCTAGATTTGGAGAAACGGATCGGGTTACAACTTGGGCAGGCTGTTTTAGATGACATACTAATTCCTTCATATCATTTTGATGGTGACACACTGTTTGATGTTGATACTGTGCAACGAATCATGATGAATTATCTTGAATATCAATTAGAAGGCACTCGTGATGAAGATTGTGTTTCTTCTCCTCAAAGTGACATGGAGAAAGTTGGGAAGCTAATGGAGTGTTATCTCGCTGAAATAGCCTCTGATCGCAATTTGTTGGTGTCAAAATTTTTAAGTCTAGCTGAACATATACCTGAGCAAGCAAAGGTTTCAGAAGATGGAATGTATAGAGCTATTGATATTTACTTAAAAGTAAGTATACTTCTTTCTAAACCTTAAGAGTCCCATACAAAGATTTCGAGATATTCCATGATTTCATCAAACTATATATATTTGTTAATATTAGTGATGATATTATAGGCACATCCAATGTTAAGTGATATGGAAAGGAAAAAAGTTTGCAGTTTGATGGATTGTCAAAAGCTTTCACGTGAAGCGTGTGCACACGCAGCCCAAAATGACCGCCTTCCTGTTCAAACTGTGGTTCAAGTTCTTTACTATGAACAACAACGGCTACGAGGCAACATGGATGGTGGTCTGATAGCCATCGAACCTCCAGCTCAACTAGACTCACACACCACCAACAAGAACCAACCATTAAATGATGAGCTTTCGCGCTTGAAAAAAGAAAACCAAGATCTCAAATTTGAGCTTTTGAAGATAAAAATGAAATTAAAAGAAGCAGAAAGATCAGCATCAACATCTGCTGACAAATCTCGGGTCAGCAGCCCTGCTTCCTCGGCCAGCAGCCCTGCTTCCACCCGTTATTCTGCTGATAAGCCGCCCTTGCCTAGGAAATCTTTTATAAATTCTGTGTCAAAAAGGCTCGGAAAAATTGCACCATTTCTACGCGCTGACGGGGTTTTACCTTCGAGTACCAGAGGCAAGAATAAGCCAAGTAAAAGTAGAAGACATTCTGTATCTTGATCTGCATGCTTTGCAAGAAAATTGCTACCACTGGTAATTTTTATTTTTATTTTTTTTATCTTCAGTAAATTCCATGGCTTTTCTATATATTTGTGTGATATTCAAAGTAAAATTTGTATGTACATCATTATAGTTATAAATGATATCTGTAGTGCTGATGAACAATATACTGAATTGAAGAATTTGTGACTTTCTTACAAGTCTTTCGCATTTCGCAATGAGTTATTGAAAATAGTTTTGGGGATATTAGTTTGAAATGATTGAAAGCTTTTCTTGTGGAGATAATAATACATTAATACAGATATATAAAGTTAAACGGGTTTGTAGCATGCAGTTTTGGGTCGGCCCAATTGGTTGACGGTTTACCATGTATGAAATAATAAATGGGTTGATATGCTGTTGGGCTGATTCAGATCGTAGGTTATGCTGTTGGGCCGGTCCAATAATGGGTGTTGGCCTGATACTCTATTATTGTATATATACAGATGTAGGCTTGAATAGTGGGCTTCTTTATTGGAAACATATTATTGTGGGCTGCAAGAGCTGTTTACGCCATTATGGCCTTGTGGGTTGTAACCATACATACACTCATTAATGCAATTTTTGGGTGTAATCGTTTTTATAAAAAATAAATATTTAAATTAATGTAATTGTTAAACATAGAGATTTATAGGATATTTAAAGATTATAAGTGATAAAAAAATAAACGATTCAAAGAATAATACATATTTTTTATTGAGAAAAACATGTGTTTATTGTTGATAAATTAAGGAGCTGTCGAAAACATTTACTTTACTTTGTATAGATGTTCATGTATTGCTCAACAATAGTTCTCACAATCACTAGATATAGTGAATCTTGAATGGATTTTAACAGTAGAGCAAATGGTATCCGTATAATCTGTAAACCTATAATGTTTAACAAATGTAAAGTAATTCATCACCTATTATCACGTTTACAAAACTTATTAAACTTTATTGACACAATATGTATAATGTATTTGAAGAACTTCCACCATCCTCAACATTTATCTTTCCAGATTTATAGTTTATTCTTCTAAATTTGGGGTTTTAAATTGTTGAAAAAACAATGTACATTCAAAAATAATTTCATAACGCATATCTTATTTACTTCTCAAATTCTAGAAACAAACAATATGCGTTCTCAATCAAGGAAAAGATGACAAGAAGCAATGGGTTTAAATAGAAAAGAATTTTTCAGTCATGGGTCAGCAAGCCAATCATGGAATAAAAAAGATAATTTCAATTATGGGTCATTTATAAGATATGTATCAAGTCAACTATGAAATAGAAAAGATGATTTCATAATAGCCGATGAATAACAGTATCAAAATACAAAAAAGAATTTGAGGTTGTTTTGAAATCTCTAGTCTATCTGGAACATATTGTACCATCCAGTGGCGGAGCTTGAACATCTCAGTAGAGGGGGGAGGGGACGAAATTAAATTTTTTTAAGGGGGGCGAACTCAATATTTATATAAAAATTTACACTATCGTGCCAAAAATTTATACGGGCTAAAAATTAACACTACCGATGAAAAAAAGAAGGGGGGCGGCGGCCCCCACGACCCTCACTATCCTCCGCCCCTGGTACCACCCAAGTTTACATGAAATTTATAATAGAGTTAATTACGCAAATAGTCCCTGTGGTTTACTAAAAATAACAGGTTTGGGTACTAAGAGTTTTTTATAACAAGTATGGGTATTGTGTTTTAAATTTGTAACGAGTTAAGGTATTAACACTAACAGACGTTAACTTTTCAGTTAAATCTAAGGGCATTTCTGTCTTTTCAGTTTACAAGGACTAGTAATGTAACTTAACGGAGTGTTTGTGTCATTTAATATATATAAAGGAGTGTTTGTGTAATTACTATATATACACATAGTGTACATCTCCCTCACAGGTAATAATTTCACCCAATACCGGTCACCATCGCCGGTCGCCACCCTAGGCCATCACCGGGCGACCACCACCCCAGGCCACCACCGCGCGGCCCCACTGTCAGCCACCACCGCTGCCCCCACTGTCAGCCACCACCGCGCTGCCCCCACTCTCAGCCACCACCGCGCGGCCCCTACTATCAGCCACCACCGCACGACCCCCACTATCAGCCACCACCGAGCGGCCCCACTGTCAGTCACCACCCCATCACAACATCTTCACCCACCACCGTCACTCAGCCGTCGTCATCGCCCATAACAAAAAACCCCAAATCCACCTACTGTCGTCTCCTTCCCACTCTCATTTCAGACCATCACCACCGCTATCCATTGCCCCCATCCACCATTTCAGCCTCGTAGGGACTAATGTTGCCGCCACCACCTTGGTGGCTTGGTCAATACAAGTACCATCATAGACGGGAGCAATCCGACTACACCATCACAACAGTCGGTCCCCCACCCTAATTAGGGATTCTTGATTTTAGGGTTTGTCGGCAACAACAGTGGTTCAATGGGGAGGAAGTGGCAGTGGATGGTGCGATGGTGATGATAATACGATGATAATGGTGGTGATGATAGTCGGATGATGATGGTGTCTGTTGTTTCATTTAAGAGTCTGAAGAAAATGGTGGTGGTGAGGATGATGTGATGGGGTGGGAGCCAACGATGGGAGCTGGTGAGGGTTTTAGCCTGTGGTGGGAGCTTGTGGGATGGTGGAGGCCGGCGGTGGTGGTGGCAGCGGTGGAGGCCGACGGTGGTGCTGTTGAAATTAGTTCCAAAACCTAAGAAGAGTATGTGTGTGTCTGTGCATATATATATACACACATATATATGTATATATAATTACACAAATATACCCTTATATGTACTAAATAACATAAACAAACCCTATGAAGTAAAATGACAAAAATACCCTTAGATTTAACAGAAGAATAACGTCTGTTAGCATTAATACCTTAACTCGTTACAAATTGAAAACGCAGTACCCCAACCTGTTACAAAAAACTCTTAGTACCCAAACCTGTTATTTTCACTAAACCACAGGGACCATTTGCGTGATTAACTCTTTATAATATTAAAAAGAGTTAATTTTAATTTTGTTTCCCAAGGTTTGACAAAGATTACTATTTTCTTCCAAAAGATTGGAAATATTAATTTATTTTCAAAAGTTTCATAAGTTGTTTCATTTTTAATCCAGTTCTTTTATTATTTTGGATTTAAAGTGGAACAACTAATGAACTGAAATTGAAACAAGTTATAAAAGTATTGGAGGTATATTGATATTTCTAATATTTTGGAGAAAAATGGTTATTTTGATCAAAACTCAGAGTAAAATCAAGATTAACTCAAGAAAAAGTTTTAAGGGTGTTTTTGTCATTTTAATTTTTTTAGATAATAATTAATATCAACATTTACCAACCAAGACTACATGAAGTTTTATCAATTTTAATTTCAGTTTAATTTTAATTCATACGTTATTTTATGAATCAAACTCCCCCAAATATAAAACTTAAAATAATATACCATACTATCGTCCGTTTCTACAAACATTTATTGTCGATTATTATATATCTCTTTAGAAATGTTAAGAAATTCACAAGAAAATTTGGCTGCTTTGATTAAAAAAGTGTTTTTATATACACATATGTAAAATAATAATATAACGAACAGGTTGTGTCACTCATATCATATGGAAGGAATCTAGTGGCGATATAGTGGCAGACAAAATATGAGGGCAAACTCTCCGTAATGTTGGAGAAGCTAAGGGATTATAATAATAACAAATAATAAACAATCACCAAGTTGGTTGGTAAAATTTTAAGGATATTATTAGATTTATACTAAGAAAAAATTCAAATAAAAAGGTAATAAATCTTAAAAGTGTAAAAAATCTTTATCATTAATCTTTTAATCAATGGTTGAGAATAAAATATAGAGAAAAGTTTGTAAAAAATCTTAAAAGTGTAAAATTTTAAGGATATTAGGTATTACTTAAATCATTCCTCTCTAAATAATATAATGAAAAATATGAAACGCAAAATCTTCTTAAGTTTTTAAATTAAATATTTTTTTAATAGGAGATGGTTCCTGAGAAAAACAATAATTATGTGAAAACCAAAGAAAATCACATAAATTAATAACATAATTTATAAATTTTATGTTATTTTAATTGTTAAAAGGGTATTTAAGTATTTGTTACATATAAGTTAAACATAAATACAAGAATGAAGAGTCTTACATATACGTAACACTATGTCAAATGAAAAATGATTACGTATACGTAACCTATATGTAAAACCATTCTACTGTTTTTCATTTGACCCGTACTTTTATTTATATACACACACAAATATAAAGGGTAGCGATAAAAAAATTTTAAGTTATGTGATCGATTTCATTGGTTTTCTCTAGTTTTCATATAATATCATAGTTTTTTTAAGATCCCTTCTCTTTTTTAATATAATCATATCCTTGAAATTATACATACCACATGCTAAAATTGTATTTAACAAAACTATAAACACCGAATATTTAAATTTACGAAGTTTAGTGTATTCATTGATATAAAGAATGATTCTAATAATAAATATTATACATTATTTTGTATTAGTTCAAAATATAAAATTAGTAATTAGTTTGATAATTGATGTTAAATTTTTCGGAAATTAATAAACAATGTTTAGAAGAGTAGGTTTAAGGATCAAACTTCTTATATTCTTTTCTTGAGTGTGAAAGCGAATATTTAATATAATGAGATATATTTTTAAATATTACTTATTAAAAAATTCAAAGTACTATTATATTATAAATTCAATCAACCAATGAATATGTACTTAAGAGATGCCATATTTATTTGTCTTTGGATATGATTCTTCCCCCCTTGCTTTCAAATTTTAGGTACTTCAAAAGCGATCTATTAAGAAACTTGATCCTCAACATGTCTACATGATTTAAAAAAGGAAAGAATAATAATTGACTTAAAGCTTTATACACATGGAAGATGATGTCTTCCCATCAATATATTACTTAAATGACCATTTTATCAATGATGTGAATAAAGTCATATAAAGAACAAACAATGTAACTTAAACAAGTGAAATTCACGTATTTTATGTTTGTTGCGAAAAAGGCCAAGATAAATAGGATCCTTTACTTTCAAGAAAATCTCTTTTGGTATCGATATACGTCAATCAAGAAACATGATTGATTCTAAGCGTAAGAAGGAGGGACAAGAAAGCAAGACGGGTGGTCGCGTATGATTGTTCCAAGACCTATTCTACTAAGATCATCATATCAACTTCTTGGATTCTTTAAATCTACAAGATTCAAACAAGATGGACAAAAATTTTGCCCTTAGGAAACTTATTGATTCCACTTATCCACATTGGTGACATCTTTTATGTACTTGTGTTCTATCATAAGATATGGTTCTGAGTGGGGTCCCACCCCACCATAACATGCATCATCCATTACCATCACCAATAATACGAGCAAAATGTAAACACTTTGTAAAAATTATCCGTTACGCATGCTATGAGACTCTATCACCATACATCTTTGCAAAAAAGCTACTTTTTTGCACAGATATCAAATGGGTTTTTCACAAAAAAGACTAGAGAGACAACCATCATTGCAAAAAGCCAAATCAGTCAATGTACACGTCTTAATGCATGAGGTACAAGTCATAGTTGCAGGACATAAAGAAGAGATACCTTCTAAAAGCTAAACTCAACTCATTGAAATCAAAAAGGAAGAAAGCTAGAACTTCACACAAACAAGCAATCAGTTCATAAGTAGAAACTTAAAAGTTAAAACCCTAAAAATCAAAGATCTTGTAATATACCAAACATTTTCTTGAATTCATCATCATCATCATATCTTCTTCTTCTTTTAATATCAAGTCATGTTTAAACTTAGAGCCTGATACATCCATGAAGACTGTTTGAGTGATATATCTGATGAACTGTTGTTTCTTGATCTGTTACCACTCAAAAAACTTGAATTCTTTATACTACTCGACCCCGTTGAAGACGATGAAAAACTCGGTACGGAGTCTGATGATTCGGGCTTATTCGTCACCCTCCTCTTCCTGTTAAAGCTTGTTGGGGCCAAAGTGAGCTCGATTTCACATTCGTCTTCTTCGATTTCATGATGATCATCTAATGTTTCTGTAACATGATTATACTCTTTAGTTGTTGCAGGCTGTTCCAAATCAATCTTGTTCATGATCTGTTGATCATTATTACTGAAACATATGTTTTGCTGATGATTATGTCTGTTAATTTGCAAGTTCTTCATCAACATCTTCTGGATTTGATACAGTCTATGAAGCTCGTATACCTTAAACAGATTAAAAACTAATCAACACCCAAAATTTATAAAGAATGTTAGATTTTCACTCACACATATATGCATATATGTTATATGTATACCTGCTCTTTGAAGGTTTCTTCATGCTTTAACAAAGCCATCTTCATGCATTCTTTATCATATGGTTGAACAAGCTTGTCCATTGTTATCTTCTTCGATTTTCGATTATAAAAAAAGAAGCGAAATCGAATTTTGTGTTGCTAAGATTCCAATCTGCTAAGAACTGCATTTGTGGAGCATAAAAATATATAGATTTAGAAATTGCATGGGACTAATGTAGCACAAAAGGTTAAGAAAGAATTGAAATCAAGATTCTTTTTTGGTTTGTTTTATTCATATGCCATCTTTACTACAATAATCATCACTAAAGAAACTTTCTGAAAGATGTAAGACAGATTGCAAAATCGAATCAAGTGATGATCAACTCATGATCATATATCATGTAAAGATTCAAATGATCTTGAGCCAAATGATTGACGAAGAACACGAAATCGACCATTGAAGATCATAGGATCACATCGGCATATGACATGAATCATATCATATTAACTAGTAATTATATCCTTTTTGGATAATAATTTCCAAAATTGGGGAAGAAGAAGAAGAAGAATTGTTAGATTTCGAACCTTTTTGGAAGTGGCAAAGATTGAAGCAAGTTGGTAGTGAGAAGATATGATGTTTTTAACTCAAAGAGTTTCTAGTGATTGTGTTCCAAGGTGAAGAAGAAATAAAGCATATTAGAAGGGGGGTGGGGGTGGGGGTGGGGGTGGGGTGGGGTGGGGTGGGGTGGGGTGTGTCTCTTTCTTTGTGTTGCTTACAACTCAGAGTTGTGATAGAGAATAACCACAAACAGCTAATCTCAGTTTGTTTGATACGCATGATAATAACTTTAGGGTGACACCTTACAATCCTCATGTTCACAATATTTTAAATTATTGGGTAGTTAAAGTAGCAGCTATTTTTATTAAAAGTACCATTGATTTTATCATGTTGTTTTATTTAAATTATTTCTATTCACTTTAGTTAACTCTATCTGCTATTAGCTAAGATTGAATATTTGTTCAAGACCTATAAATCAAAATTAAGTATGCATGATAATAGTTCTCTAATCATAAGAATATTAAGAGCTTAATTCAAGTCCCGTTTAAAAGAAAGATATAATTTAAGACGTGTTGAAGTTTGTTGTTTCTTGTCTCTTATTTATCTATAATATGTAAAGTGTCGAGTGTTGTTCATCAAAACGATAACCTAAAATCGAATGGTTAGGGTTTGCATGTTTTATTTTCTGGTTATTAATTTGACAAATTACTAGTCCGACGCTAGCCAAATTTCATTTACATGCATACAAATATTTAGTTTTATTTGAAAATGATTTTTTTAGTAATGATAAAAGCTAGATTAAAAAGTATGTAAAATAAAATATAACATGAGATAGATTGGTGTGTGATTTATTAAATTTAATAGTGCACAGAAATTCAAAAGCATGCTGAAGTCTGAGGCATATACCAAACAGATCTTACTCCTTTGTCCAATCTCCTTCATGTTCTGTGCAACTTCTGCCCTGCTGCCCCACCCCATTTGTTTTTTTTTTCTTTTTCTCCCTATTTAATTACATAACAATGGAGAGCTACTTTTATTTTTTATTTTTATAAGTTTAGGTAAATATTACATTTCTAAATATAAATGTCTACCTTTATTACCTTTTTAACAAAAATACACTAGAATTACATAATACATAATGTTTGATAAAAGTAAGAAGTTTGATAAAAGTAAGAAGAGTCCCCTCGTTTTTTTCATCGGTAATGTTAAACTTTAGTTTGATGGTGTAAATTTTTGACCCGATAGTTTAAATTTTTGTATAAAACTCGAATTCGTCCCCCTAAAAAAAATTAGTTTTGCCCCCGGCCCCCCTATGGGAATATTCAAGCTCCGTCATTGTATCAAAGTTAGAGCAACAGTATAAATTTGATCTTGTTCTTAGGGGTTTTAATTTAAAATTAGTATTTTAGTACTAAACAACCCTTGTTCTACGAAAAATATTTTGTTTTAATCCAAAATAATACGTTTTAGAGTTAACTTCTTAAAAACATGAGTTTATTTCATCAACCCTTTCTGAAAATAAGAAAATAATATCAATTTGCAATTTGTTGTCATACATTTAGAATTTTAAATTTTTAAAAATAAAAATAGAATAAATGCTGTAGGAGTAGATATTATCCATATTATACGAACCGGTGTGGGTCAGTACCAAAGGGAATATGTGGAGGACGAATTAGGTGTCAACATAAACTTGGCCTCACTTATCAACCGATACATACTACTGGCCGTTCTTTTTATTTGTCAGGATGCACACATAAAAATCTTGTTTGTCCAACTTTATTATTTAATTTGATGAAATAACCTCCCTCTATAAATCTTTTTGAAAACTACACAAAGTTGCAATTTTTACTTTTAGAAATGAAGCGGTACTATTGTAATATTGTGATGATACATACATAAATATAAACTATGTACCTAATAAAAAGAATATAATACATCATGATATAAAATATATCTTTCTATTTTAATAAAAAAGTAACTTAAGATGCCACTTGTTAGCATCATAATCATCCTCACTAAATATTTCCCGTCTCTTTCTCCTCTTAAATAATTATCTTAATTACTAATAATATTACTTAAAATCTTTTTACATATAATAAATTTAAAAAAATATCTATTTATTAATGTTATTTCTAAATAAACTATTTTTTTATAAAATAATAAATTTTTCTAAAGCATACAACTTTTATAAAAATACAAAATATTTAAAAATTTGTATTTTTAAAAGTTCAGTTTTTTAAAACAAAAATAATTAAGTTTGGGAGTTATAATAAGAAAATATTTAAAAATGATATTTTTATACGGTATGTTTTAGAACAAAATGTTATTTTTTTTGGAAAATAATTAAAAAACAAAATTTTATAAAGTTGATATCATTGTTTTATTAGTTATAGTCATTTTCTCATACGTAATTTCAGTCATATCATATCTTAGAATGCTATTTTATAATTAATAAAGTTTATTATATTAATATTTTATTTATTCAACTTGTGTAATACACGGGTTTACTAAAGCTAGTTTGTATATATAGATGAAAGGATAAATTTTTATTATATTACTTGTAGAATGTAGATTGATATTGTAGTTTGTACGTGGATCTTACATAAAATTATAAATTTATGATGTAAAATGTTAAGAACAGAAATCATCTATAGTTCCTTTAATCTTCGTTATAAAAATAATTTTTTCATACTATCGAAATATATAAAAACTTTTCAACCAAATGTAACAAATATTAATAATTAAAATATAATTTTTAAAGTTCCTTTGACAAATAAAACCTTTTTTTTGTCTAGAAGTTTATTAACATAAAAAGAACAATCCAAGAAGATTATGTTCCCGTGGTTTCCTTTGATTTGAATTAGATCCAATAATTCCGTCTTTCACATTAATTAACCATGTGGGGCAAGGGTGGACTTAACTTCTAATCAATAATTAAACCAAACCATTCTTTATTCTTTTTAAGATTCATTTTCACATGCAAAATATATCTTTAATTTCACCAAATAAATATATAAATATGATAATAATTTTATTTAGCATAAATAGCATAAACCAACATTGGAAAATATAATTATGTTGTTGATATGTCACAGATTTTTTCTTACTATATATAAATTTATTAATATATTTATTAAAATAAAAATGGTTAAATAGGATAATAAGACACAATTTTAGACCGACCGGCAAGCCTAGTTTGGCCGCCCCGCCATGCTGGAGATCCGGTTGTATGTGTTTGGGGCCAGAGCTCGATTAATTGGTCTATACTGACGATTCAACGATTTTCAAGCCTAATTCAGCTAGCGGTTCACCGTTTTAAAGACAAAAAGGTTTATAAACAAAAATTATTTCAAACTTTAAGAAACAATAATTAAAACCTTTTTCAATGTTACATATATAATGAAAAAACTTGAGTTTTTTTTTCAAACATAATTTATGTTTATTTGTATATTTATATTATTCATAACGTCGTTCGGTTATTTAAGTTAAATCGACCTAACGATGAACATTAAATCTACAAGCTCACTATAATCTGACAAGTCTACTTTACATATGTTTTCATTTGAAGCGGACTATTGGAATAAAATGTTATTAATATCGTAAGGGGAGTTTGGATAAGCTACAAACACAATAGATTAGTTAGATATTATCTGCAAATTTGGATGAATTATCTAATTCCTTTAGTGTCAATAATCATTTTTAAAAAGGCAAGTAACCAATTACTAACTGCAGTTCAAAAAGAAAGTAACTGTAATTTTCAAATAGTAATATTAAAATAATAACAAGAATAATAATAGTAATCATCATAATTTATATAAGAGGTGGGGACATGGTGCACATGGTCTCACTGGGTCTGGGGATCTCTTTCTCGATCTGTGTCTCTGTAACCTGTACTCTCCATGTACCTTGAGATACAAACATCTCATAATTTCTTGTGCATAATCTATAACTACTTTATAACTATGTTACACCTTATATATAAGTAAAGCGATTTTTTTATAAGTAAGGAATATTGTGTACCTTAAGATATGTTTCTCTTTTATTTTTTTAGCTGTAAACAAAAAGTACCGAAAACAAACCACCTTAACTTTCCCTAGCTCTAAGAGAATTTAGTTTTTTTATCTCTAACTATATAATATAGTTAAAAAACACATAAATTCGTAAAACTAATTAATCTTCTTAAAGCATCTTACATTTCATTTCTTGTATTTAACTGTAATAAATTCAATAATACTTGATACTCATAAAAAATATATGAAATAGATATAAGAATTAAATAGGAAGTTTCTAACTATATTGTACGAAAAGTTATTTCATAACTTCATATAATTAACCTATATTTTAGGAAATAGAATGGAGTGTTAGATTGCATTAAAACAATATATTTTTCCTTAAATTATATGAAATAGGGAAGAAGCCATTTATATACAGGCGCTACCGTAGGGGCACAAAAACGAACTTAAAAAGTTATGTGGCCAAAACCAAACACCACAAAAGCCCACTATTTATTTAGTTGATTTATTATTATGTAATGTAATGTAATATGGTTAGTTTAAGGAATGTGATGTGAATGTTCTAAATAAACATACTTTCAATTTTTCAGACAATAGTCATTATAGAATTGTTTACCGTGAAAAACCAACATTTTCTATTTTGTATACTAAAATCTCTCAATGTTTTTTACACTTAAAAAACTAACATACCTTCTTTTCTTTTCACATAAAAATCTCATAACAACTATTTACGCATAAAAGTTACTTCACTTGTTACACTTCGAGCAAATTTCGAAGAAACAAAAAATTAAAACAACTTTTGCATTGATTTTTCTGTTTGCATGCATTTTTTCCCCTACGTGGCTCGTTTAACTTATGGGAGCTTCAGTTCGAATTGTTCAGGTTATGAGAGCTCAAGCTCAACACGTTTTGAAATTTATTTTCAAAGCTCAAGTTCCGTTTGTTTTAGAAATAGAGTTCACAATGAGCTAAGCTCGAGCTCAAGCACTCATAAGTTGAACGAGCCAAACTCGAGCTCCATAAGTTTAAAGAGTCACATATTATTGAAAAAAGAAACGTTACAGAAGTTGTTTTAGTTTTTTTTTTACAATTTCTTTAAATTTTAACATGTGAAGGGACTTTAATGATTAAATTATTGTTGAGGTATTTTTATGAGAAAAAAAAGAACATAAAGCATATTTATGTACGAAAAATTGTTAAGGGAATTTTATGAGACAAAGCAGAAGTATGTTGGTTTTTTACGTGCAAAAAATTATAGTGAAAAAAAAAGTTTAAAAATATATTGATTTTTTATTATATACGTTCTATATAATTAGTTAAGTTAGTAACTCAGGAAATAATTCTCTCTTTTATTATTATCAAAGAATGGAATCTGAATTCTCTTTCATTATGTAAGCTCGAGAACCTCTTCTAGTCGATAAAATTTATTTATTCTTGTTTGATGTTTGGCTCGTTTCATGGTGAAGAAATGGTGCCTTTTGCAGGTTTAGATTGTATTTTTTTAATAAATATTTTACATGCAGACATCAGTGTGTGTAGACATACATACATACATATATTAGGTGCATATATATATGGTGTATATGTATCATGTATGGCAGTATGGGGACATGGAAAGCACGCCTGGCGAGAGGACTAGATGGAGCATGGGTGTGGGTGTGGGTGCGGAAAAGACTGAGCTACGGGCTCGTGCATGTTGGTCCCACCCTGGGGCCTGGGTTCGGTTATGGAATCAAACACCCTTCTCCAAGTTCCAACTTTTTCCTATATTTCACATAAAATACACTAACACCTAAATTTGCTACCTTTTATTATTATTATTATTATTATTATTATTATTATTATTATTATTATTATTATTATTATTATTATTATTATTATTATTATTGCAAGCGTGTAATAATGCCATACTGATAGGTATAGCCCGGCTAAAGCCAACGCTAAACCCACTTAGTATGATCTGGACTTTACCCGGACCAGATTTTAGGATACACAAGAATGAAAGCTCTGAACCTCTGACACTTCCGAGAAATTGTGAGTCCCTCAATCCATTTAGCTAGGGTTTAGTATAAATGGGGTTCGGGTCAGTTTTATGTCGAACCCGCCAACCCATTTACCTAGATGGGTCGTGTTCCCCGTTTAACTCATTTTTTTTATTTATTTCTATATATGTTTTATGTTGTATATTAAATTTTTTTGGGTTTTCATAAAAAATAGATGCATTTATAATGTAAACATGACCCTTATTTTTATCTATGGTTTATGTTGTATATTAAATTTTTTGTGTTTTTATAAAAATAGATGTATTTATAGAGTAAAAATGATCCTTTTTTTATTTAAAGCCTCGAACGACCATAATTCAACCCCCCTCCCCCAACACCTACACCCACACCCACCAAACTTTGTGCCCCTTCACGCGTTATCCGTTGCGATGTGTTTGTCACGCACCTTCTTATTGAGCAAGGGATTACACCTATCACCACCACCACAACACATAATCTAATTACTAATGATCTTGTGATTTAGTGGTATTTGTGTCGCTCCTCATAAAATTATGATTAAAAAAATTGTTGTTAAAAATATAATATATTGCAATGAATCAAGTATCACATAAAAGGTTAAAATCACAGGCTAATAGTTTATTGCACTCAATTATTCTTTTCTCTTTTAGTATAAAAATAAGCATGATTCACGGGATGTATCATGACCCAAATGACAGAGACTAACTATTACTTAATTTCCCTAATTTGGATAATGATGACAAAGAGTGGCACCTCGAATCTGAATGCTTTTTCAGGGATGTTTTGGTCTTTTACCAGAGATAAAATAATGTTATATATATAACAAGCGTGATCTTATCTTTCCCATGTAACATCTTTTGCATTTTAAATTGTCTTTAATGAAAGTACTGGTTTTGTTTATGTTTTTTTAGGTGTTATAACCTGACTCCAAACAGACTCGTGAAGATAATGTGTAGTTGAGGTGGTTAAAAAGTATAATGATTGGTTGAACATGTTGTGGTCTATATGAGATTCTTAATCAGAATGTTTGTGTTGTTACCGGCACATAATTTTAGTCATATGTGCGTAAAACGAAAAATTTTAAATTTTAATAAATATCTGTAACAAAAAGTTTGATGATGTCAACAATAGTTGTTGTTAGAAAGATTTTTAAGAGAGTAGCAAACCAATTTCCTAGCTGAAATTAGAAAAAAAAGAATGATTTCTATTTAGAAAATTGTGTGTTGTTAGCAGCACATAACCTTAGGTGTTGTCAAGTATGAAAAGTATAGCGTGTAAATTCTTTTACTAATGATAATACCTCGGTTATGATACATATATGATTTCTATTTTTGTATATAAGATTATTTAAGGTAATTTATGATAAATAAAAAATTGCAAATTGTTGTTAAAGATCTTATCATTTAACATTATCTAAAAAGGACTGAAGAAAACCTATTCCTATGAAAAAATACATGTTTAAAACATGTTTCATAAGAAGATCAAGACATATACACAAAACACGACTATAAAAAGAGAATGATATATATATATATTATCTTGTCATGAGTTAAACATTGACAAGGTTATATTTACTTTTCAAAACTTTTTGCTAGTACATTAATTCTAGAAATGATACTAAGAGTGTTAGTTTGGAGAACATAGGGATGTCAAGGTAGCGTAGTATTTTAATTGGTCATTTAGGACTTTAAGTATTTATGATATGTTATCAGTTTGTAACACACTCGTTTTCAAAATTTTAAACTAATAAGCTTTATACGTATTATACTGCATTTTATTCATTGTGACGACACAAGTCCCACTCGTTGGTTGTTTTAATAGTTCTAAGGTATAATTATTTTGGTTCTACAACATCATATCTTAGATAAAAGATTAAATTGAAGGGTGATGCTAAGATGTCATCTTCAATAATTGCTCTTTGTTAATCTTTTAGCTAATCTTACCACACAAGTCAAATTTTACTGTATTCGGCATTGACGAAGTCGGAAACCAAGTTTTAGCTATTAATCTAAATGAGACATTGTTTTATCATATAAGATACTACAACTACTACTAATCAAAATTGTTTCTTCCTTTAAATGATTCTTTTCATAAAGATTGTTACTTTAGACAAAATATGACATTTCATGATATCTTGTAAGATCATATGTGTCATGTTATTCATATTAAATGATCATATCGTACCAATTATCTTGATTATATCCTTCGTTTCATGTAGTTGCACTTGTCATCTTCACCATGTTTCTTTGTCACGTGGTTTATTTCTTTACCTACATTATATCCTCACATCTTTATCGTGTTATCTTAAACCACATAGAGATAGTCCATCTTTTATCATGAAGGCTTACCCACGTGTAACAAAGAACTAAATAATTAAATGCCCACTACTGACGATCAATGTGAACGAACTCATAAATAGTCTATAGTTCATCATTGTACTGGTCTAGGACCACAAGTATTGTCACATACTTCCCAGTGTATTGTTACATGGTCCATAATGAATTGACCCCTTGTTGCCATTCCATCGCCCCCACATGCATAGTTATTTGACCCGTCACATAGCCACTTTGCAATTTATGCGTATAACTCGCCTAGAATGTCTAGTGTCTCGTGATCATAATATATTATCTAATTGTTTAGTTGTTCAATATATTTTGGGTATGTCTAAAAGAACATCACCCCTTAGGCCCTTACGTATGGCTATACAACCCGTATGAGGTGTTTTTTTTAGTCCACATGAGATGTTTTTCCCTCCATGAGGGTTTTCCAATTATACAAGTAGATTAACAATATGCACATTTTTTAACAAATATCCGCCTTTCCTAAACATTGAGCTCACCTTGTTTGTTTATCAGCTAATGGTAGTTAGCATTGATCTAGTTTAAAATTAAGTTTTAGCTATTAATATAAATGAGACATTGTGTCACGCTTTCATCACAACCATAAAGTCGTTACAAAGTTTCCAGCCCTGTCAACTCAGGGACCCTGGTCAAACGGGTCAGTTATCGCCTATCGGGTTCCTCATCAGATATGAATTATTTTGTCAAGCCTAATATCCCAAATCCCAGCATCTACAAGCTATCATATATGCTTGTATACCAGTACCCATTATATACTAATTCAATTAAACAGATAACTGAATGCACCATAAAATATAACAAGTAGGTGAACTATTTAGAACTGACTCAATCACTTCTAATAGTACTGTATTTTTTTGGGTAAAGAAAATCAAAACATTTCATTGACTAAAAAAATATAAATTTTATAACTGGCTGTAATCCAAACTAACCTAAAAGAATCAAAATTTAGATTAATGATCTCCGGAGCACGCTAAAAAACCTCTTAATGAAGGATTCAGTGGTTCACTGCAGCCTGCAACCATGAGCACACTATGGCAGGTCTTGTTTTCAGACCTGGCGAAACAAAATTTTAATTTTGTTTCGGTGAGTTACATATAACCCATAATCTTAACTTGACTGTTAGAGTATGGTATAGTACCAACATCTTAGGTCAAGGCTAATTACCTGAAAGTCTGGTTACATCCCATTTGTATTTCACTCTGTTGATTACAGTATAAGGAACCGCAAGATCAACTTAGTTCAAGTTGTTTAACCTGCAATATAGCATCATAAAAACCACAAAACAGTTAGGTGATTGCCCAACAAAAAGGTTTAAAGATCAGAATTAACCGAAGATCATAATTACCAGGCTCTCTGTTTGTATCCTTGTACTTCACTGGTCAGCATCCCCCTCTAATACAAAACTCTTGTGGTCTGCATGCAGAAGTTTCATATCCAACAACATAGTACATCAACATGAACTGTCTGTCAAATGTCAACCATTCTCGGGTAGTATATGCGAAACGTCTCCAAGAATCTTGGGATTGATCTCTGTTGTCATCCGAAAATCCAACATGGATGTTGTAAAGGGTGTGCCTGGGCCTGACCTGTGTGAAGATCTTGAGCGGGCTAACTCCAAACTCGGCTTTAGAACACTTCTTAAATAACATTCTAGCCCATTGTTCAATAAGTTAACACAATCCATAGAGATACCCAACCCTTTCATTTGCAAATCGCGATTCAACCTGTTGTTTAAAGAATTTGTAGCAGGCAAATGACCACTGTAATGGCAAGTCTCAGTATGGTATGCAAAATCTAAACCATTACTGTGTACTTTTCTCTTATCTTTTAAGTGGATATTGATGCCAAGTGGCGCCCTAACCAGGCTTCTACTATAAACATCGGGACTTATTGCATCCTGCTCAACTTCTTCACCATCTTCAACAGAATTAACTTCTAGTGGTGGTTTGCTGCCTAAAGAAAGCAACTCACTAGCACTTTGCTGCTGCTGTTCTTGAACTTTGTTAGTTACCAAATGTTGGGCGATGGCAACTGTTCGATCCTTATACTTTCTTTCACGAAGATTTGGGGTCCGCCCTTTTCTAGGGGACTGAGGGAATGCACATAGAGACTGAAGATCAGTTATCGGATTGGTCCCATTAGGGACCTTTACAGTCAAAGGACCATCACTTTTAACATGTTTTTGAGGTGGAATTTTGGAAACAGTGGCATTTTTCACAATAGCTATGATCAGTTCATTGTGAAGGCGAACGTTCTCTCGACCTATTAAACCAACACAAAGCTTGTCAAATTCTGATCTTCTGAGCTTCAGGCTTAAAAACCTGGTGAGCAGATTATAGTACTTCTCAGCCTTTTGTGAACCGAGTCTCTTTTCGATTCGAGCTTTCAGCTCAAATGTATCAGTTCTGGAAACCCTTTGAACTGCCGGCATTATATTGTTACTTTCAGTACCTTAACATCATCAAAATTCATAACATATTCAACCATTTGATAGCAAGATAATGATCTTCCACAGAACTCACACCCAACATCATCAAAAGTAATCAAAATTCCCTTTTGACTAGGGTGATTAGTAGTTAATCACGCTTAGCCGACCTAACAATATCTGCAACAAACAGACACGAATGAGCAAACCCTAGGTGGAACTTAACTCAATCACAACTCTCTGTCGTCTGATTCGGTCAAATCAGATACCGATCACTCACAACGAAGATCAAAAACAACAAATTCAACTAATTTACAGTACAATTAATGAAGAACAGAACAAGTCCAGTGATTGATCATTGGAGAAATGCGAATTGAATGTTGAAGGAAGTAAGATTACCTGATTGATGAGATCGAAACTGATGGCAGGATGAGAGGGGAGTGAGGAGTGTAGATCGATGTGGTTAGGTTCGATAGATTGGTGAAAAGTGGGTCAAAGTGAGATGCAGATGCAGATGCGGGTGCGTTCACAATCACAGGCCAGCTGAGGTCATGTTTGGCTGCCGTCAAACAAGTACCAACCCAACATACGAGGTCAGCGGGTCGGGTCCTTTGGATTTTGGAACATACAATGTATGCGCTGACTTCTTTCTTCCATAATTTTACAATAACAAAGATTCATGTATATTATTTATTAACAATTTAACAATACAAGTTAATTACAGCCTTACAGGTGATAATAGGATAAGAAAAATAGAATTAAAAAGAAGAAATATTAACATCTGATTAATCAAATATCTTTTACGAGACGATTTGTCAAATCAGGTAGTTTGGACATGTCAAATAATATTTTAATGTTAGGGTCGATAGATTAATATTATTGAATCCAAAAAAAACACATATTTTTATTGATTTCCAACATGGATAGTAAACCGGTTTATTTATTCAGGATAAACAAGTTTGACAAGCAAAATTGATTGTAATCAAATCATAAACTAATTATATAGATTGACATGTTGTAATATAATTGCAAGCTAAGATGGAAAGATAAACTATGTATTATTTTATATGTCATGTTTGACATCATAACTAAATGAATATGTTGGTTGTCTGTATCGAATAATACGGTTACTGATGTGATAAGCTGGCACTCCCACTTATCATACCAACAAAAACCAAACGCAAGTTATTAATAGAGATATAGATGAACTGGATCTAAGCTACTCGAAATCAATTCACTGAAAACAAAAGCTTCAACAATACTAGCCATGATCCTTCGAAAACCCCTTATTATCCTAAGATGGTGTCTAAAGAAAGAAAAAGTTTGCAATAAATAACTCATCATAAGTAATCTCTAAAGAAAGAAAAAGTTTGCAATAAATAACTCATCATAAGTAATCTCTAAAGAAAGAAAACGCTTCAGGATCTCATAACATCATAAAACGAAGAAAACTTCATGGACTTTAATAATATTGCAGTTTATACATAAGTGCCACATTTTTTTAGATCATAACTACTGAGACTATCAACTATAGCACTATGAACCTAACTCAGTAATAAATAGACAGAGTACGATGATGCTGAAGGGACGGGTTCGAAACGCCATGTGCCCACAACCAAAGATCCAATTCCACACTCAAAACCTGCGAACAAAAACATCAAGCAATGATCAAACCTCCATAAACATGTCGCTACACTTGTTTTATTAACAAGATAAAGTCGTAACTTAACTACACCGACCTGTTTCCCAGTTCTTTTCTGGATCAAATCCCTCATTTTTTCCACTGCATATATTGAGCAAGCTCGTAACTCAACTTCCTCTTCGGTCCCTGAACCAATTTCTTTATTACTTTTTATTTTATCATCTAAATTTGAACTGTATCTCAATACTCCAAACTGCTGAAGCACTGCAGGGACGATATAGTCTGCAAATATCGTGATTGAACCTACATCGCTAAATTCTCCATATCCTTCACCCTTAAATGCACCCCATACATCAGCAGCAAATATCTGAGCTCGCTTATACAAGAACACCTGGTGACCTTTGTACACTGAGTGATCACGGAAACCTACAGCAGTTTTCATAAAACATATTCATTGTCTATTTCATTGTTAATTCATATGTGCATCCAGTTTATCATGTAGCAGGTAGATATATGGGTACCAGGAAAATGACGTGCGATGGTAGAAACAAGCTTAACAGCTGATTTTCCACAACACTCCACAATGTTTAATGCCTTTCCCCCAAAGCTTTTCTCCAACTCAAACCCAACCTAAAGCGATAAGTTTAACTATTAGTTACTTCGGTATACCACACACACATATACATGCACCCGTGCAGGCAAAGCACACAACCAGTTCAGTATAGTTTTTTATAAAATCTGCAACTTGTGATGAAATTGAATTTGTACAAATAATATATACCTCATGCATCAAGCGAACACGTTCATCCTCCAAAGGGAGAGGTCTTGGCCATTTCAACAATTTACGCAACTCAGGGCCTGACAGTAAACACAAGGTCAACTAATCATTTACTACCATTCTATAAGCCAATAACCGCTTAATGCTAACTTTACACACCTCTTCTATCTTAACCTATTTTTCTCATTGTTGGGATACAATACAACAGGGTATGATCAAGTAGCTTGTAGAGATAACACCAGTAGACATATATAAAGGCCAAATTGGTCAACAGTCAAACTACATAAGCAAAAACACAGGTCTGCAGAAATTATAAAGATTCAAGAGTCTTACCAGTGTACTTCTGAAGTCGATCGGCATCAAACACAGTTTTGTCGTTTTCAAGGGCTTCTTTCAAACCCAAAGCCAAATCATCATAGTTTAAATCCTTATCTGATATCAGTTAGCAACCAAGAAACATGTCAAAATCCAAATTATAACAAAATGTACAATCAAGTAATTTAAGCATATACTATAATACTAATCATAAGGCATATCAACAAGTGTATTGAGGAATTCAACAAATAACTACAGCAGATTTTCAACTAATGCTAACACATAGCTTCACCAATTTCATCTTTGAAGCAGTTACATGTATCTCTGTCTAATCGATTTGAAAGTTGTAACATCGTAGAAGATGATGCAATGTTACCTGGCCAAAAGCAGAAATTCAAAGCATCCAAAACAAACAAGTATTGAACAGTTAAGGGACCGTTATCGAAGTAATGAATCCCTTCGTAATTCCATTCCACTTTCGGAATCGAATTTTCGACACTTTCCACCACTCTCTCAATGCCTGCAAATCCAAAAGCCCAAATTACTTCCACAAATCACGTAAACCTGAACATATTCCAACGATTAAACGCATAAAAAGAAACATTTGGAGAATGCAAAAGTGATGCCTTGGGAATCGACGGTGACGTGAGAGGAATGAGAGGCGACCCAGGCGGAGGAAGCCCTAACTTCTTCCATGGCGGCGGCGGCGGCGGCGGCGGCGGAGGAGGAAGATGAAGAGGCTCTCTCCTCAACCACCTGTTGTTGATATATGAAGGTAATGTGACGATGTGGGGGTACACGGTAAGGATGAAGTGTCTAGAAGGAGACGATTGGAACCCACTGGTTTTCATGGTTTGAAAGTTCGTGCTCGTTTCGTTACTCGCACGTGTAAAAACGGGCCGCTTTGCGATGAAAAGTCACGTGGTTTTACTGCTTTTGGGCCCGCTTTTCCGCAAATCTAGTTGTAGTAATTTGGGACCAAATAAACAATTGTGTCACTTTTAAAAACAAAAACGGAAACTCGGTTTACAAGGTTCTCATATGTACATCGTCTAAAGGGTGTCGGATCACTTTCGATATGATATTCATCTTTCATATGCATTTTTGCGATGGGTTGTTTTCGTGGCTCGAATGTTTGACATTTATATCGCATAACAGTATTTTCAGGAATTATAAAATAAAATTAATAGTTCTATAGTGTGTTTGTCAAAAAGAATTTATTTCAGTTATTCTAAGTTTAACATTTCTAATCATATGATGTTGTTTTGATACTTTTGACATTTAATTTTAATATAATGTTTGTATGTTATATTTATTAAGCTAAAAGTTAGACCAATAAACAGTGTTTTTATAAAGGTTATACACTAATACTTATTTAGGGGCGTATGTTGTAGAATAAGCAACTTAGGAGGACTAAACTATAATCCGTGTGGGGTTGAAGATATTACTCTTAAGGCATCAGGCATGTCATGCCATTCTTGTGATTTGTGACTAAAGGACCATAATTTTTATGTTTGCAAGTAACTTTTTTATCGAATATAGTGATTTTTCGGTTGAATGGTCAGATACGAATTGAAGAAACGTTAAAAAAATACCATCTAATTATTCTTAAGTTTAATAACGATTTTAATATGCAGACACCTCATATTATAAATCGACACCCTCCTATACGCCTCATATGGCATCATACGCGGCGTATAGGGTCGAAAACACTAAAAACGAGTAAAATTCAGGTGGACTATCAAAAAGCTATACACCTCATATAGACCTATACGACCCCCTATACGACACATATAGATGTTATACACTCCGTATAGGGCTATACGACCCCTCTATACGATACGTATGGGCTATACAACCCGTATAAAAATTTGGGATGTCATTAGGCGACTCCAGTGATAAGCTAAGAGAGTCGACTAGGTAGTACACAATGAGAATTTCCCGTGATTTATAAATTTAAAATGTTAATTTATAATTTTGATGTGTACCAATATCTATACCTTCACTAGTATAATTGTTTGCTCGGAAGTAATCATTTGCCAACTTTGATTTAATTTAATTCCTTTTAGCTTTTCAAGATATGCTTTTTTTCATGATACCTCTTGTCATTGTATTGAAAAAACAGTTTGTTATAGCAGTATATTTTAGATATAATCATTTAAATCATTCATGATTTTATGTACAACAATATTTTTTTATAAAATTACACCATAAAAATGAATACAATTTTATTATATAAAAAGATAATATTTTTTATGTTTTTAATCTCATATGATTGTTGCTCGTCATTTTGTCTTAATGCAGTTTATTATGTCTTTTTGTTAGTTATTGTATTTTTTAAAATGATGATTGTGTATTTTTAGTATGTAAAAGACAATAATAAATTAACAAATAATTAATTTGAAACATTAATAACAATGACAAAATAACATGAAGATTATATAAAACATAAAACACAATCATTGTGTTTTTAGATTGTTATTGTTTTTTCTTAAACACTATGAGTTTTGAACAATAAATTGATGAAATAACATAATTGTGCACCTTTAGTTGTGAAACACAATGATATATTCATTGTGTTATCTTAAACTCTATACGTTTTAAAAATATATTATTAATAATATCATTATATACTTATAATTGTATAACATATGATATATAACAATAAGTTTATATAATTTATTAGTAATAATGACAAAATAACACATTGTGTTATCTTGAATACTATAAATTTTGAAAAATACATTGGTAAAATAATATTATTATGTATTTCTAATTGTAAAACACAATTATAAACAACAAAGTTATATTTGAAAAGTTAATTGAGTATACGGAATTTATGCGTTATATCGAAAAGTTAATCGAGTATTCGGAAGTTATGAATTAATTAGGATAACAAGATGCAAATACAATAGTTGAATATGAGTCAAACCGTTAAAAGAAATACAATAATTGAATTTAAATTTAACTTTTAAACATGAGTAGATTTGAGATAACTATAGTTGATTTATTCATGTAACTGATGAAATTGATTATATGGTCGGTTAACTTGCTCAAAGAAACTGACGTTGAATTAACTTTTAAGTAGTCAACCAATAAAATGTTCGTGCTTCGTGGCGGATCATTGTGACCGTAATGCCACAAATTTTGAAGCTGGTATTCGAAAGCCAAAACATTATGTAAAAAACAAGTCGCTAAAAGATTTACATCGAAATGTTAATAAAAATAAATATGTCGCAGTGGGAAACCAAAACATGATAACAATAGGTAAAAAAATTGATTTTATAAAACATCACAATCTAAAAGTTACAGAATAAAAGCAAAATAAATAATAAGAAATCATATCGTGAGCTTTTTAACAGTTAATACGTTCATATTTGTATAACTTGTATATTATATCGTAGAGTTTTGTTGTGTATTTATTGTTGTTGTTTATTGTTTTAATACTTTTATGTAAATGTATGCAATCATATCTAGCAAAGATTCTGTGTATTCCCCTCCTGTCAAAAGGACTGCCAGCCAATATCTACACATTTTAGCCACACCAGAATTAGAGGTTGTCAAAAAAACCGGTTCGGGAACCGGTTCGGCCAAAAAAACCGGAACCGGTTTTTGGCCCAAACCGGTTTCAACCCGGTTCCGAACCGACGATTCTTAACCGGTTTTCCCCTTCGCCAACCCAAACCGGTTTCAACCCGAACCGGTTTTCAAACCGGTTTCAACCCGGTTCCAAACCGGTTTCCAAACCGGTTTTCAAACCGGTTTTCAAACCGGTTTTAAACCGAACCGGTTACCGTTGGGCAACGGCTATATAGTCGTTATAACCCATTTTTTACCGTTTTTTGGAGGTTTTTTTACCATTATACCCTCACTAGGTTAGTATATATATGTATTTGATGTTTTGGGTTGAATCACAACAACTTATAACACTCTCTACTCTCAAAAATCTCAAAAACGCTCAAACGCTCTCTACAAACACTCTCAAACGCTCTCAAAAACGCTCTCACAAAAATCCTTGAAATGGCTTCAACAAGTGCTCAATCTTCCGTTGGTTGTGAAGCGTCTTCAAGCAACGTGGTGGTAGCAATCCTTCCTACGAATAGGAACCCCGAAGTATGGTGCAATTACGATTTATGTCAAATGGCTAGCGGTCCAAACAAGGCTCGTTGCAAGTTTTGTCATAAGTTTTTCAAAAAAGATGCAAACACAACGTTGAAAAACCATATTGCAAATAAATATTGTAAAGCGTTAAAAGGTGAACCTTCTCAAGGTCAAGCTTCGATGACAAACGAAGGAAATATTTGGGCTTATAATGTTGATGCGGTTCGGGAGCAAATGGCGTGTCACACCCCAACCTTGACGGCGGAAACGTCGAGGAGTGAGAGTTAAGATCGTTCACAGCCACATAACGCTATTAATAATCCAAATATAATTTAAACATAAGTTTCAATTGTCACATTACAAACATAAGTCTCAAAGAAAATAAAAGCATAACATAGAATGTAACAAATCATTCTTATTTTATTTTTGTCTAGGTCCATTCCTAGATGTGCAAGCTTCAAAGTGTAGATATCAAACTTGGGCGTTTCCTGAAACATGTTAAAAATAAAAGGTCAACAATAATGTTGGTGAGCAATCCATAGTTTTTAATACATAGATTATATAAAAGATGGCAATTCAAATCATAAGTTAGTGAATAAAGTGATTAGGGATGTTATGAACAATGCAACAATCAAACCTCGATAAAGTTTTACAAGTCTCAAACGTTTAAAAGTATATACGATCAGCTAAGTGTACTTGGATCAACCAAAGCAGGCTTGTCTTGCCCATAGATCTATGACTTCGCTGGGCTAGCAATAGTTAATGATTGTACATATAACGCCATAGCATGGTAACCACAAAAGTTCAACTAACCACAACTTGCATGATGAATTGCCATAAAGATTACAAGTCTCAAATAAGTTTACAAGTGCAATGATAATAAGTTAACATGTTTCACCCCAAAGTGTGAAAATAAGCAAAAAGGGGTATGGAAATACTCACATGGAAAAGTCACAATAATAGTGATGGTTGTAGAGTACATAAGAAAGCTTGGATGTTTAAGAGTAAAAGGTGATGTCCTAAATGATAAAAAGAAACAATAACTTGAGTTTGGGATTCATTACGAGAAGTTAGGACGCTTAGGAATACCAATAAGCGAAAGGTAGATTGATAAACGATTATTGTACCAATTTTAGATTCTGGACAGAATGTTTGATACGTGTTTGAACAGGTTTTCAAAATAGCAAACGGCTTCATAAAATTATAAAAATTTATACTTGACTAGTTCAAAGTCTCCCGGACAACTTTCATTCAGAAACATTTTTATGAAAAGATCTTTAAATAGGTCAAACAAGCAGCACAAGACAGAAGGTGCTGAAATGCGCACTTATCTTGTAAAGGCTATTGTTGAGTCGTCCGATTGAGTTTGAAGACGTATAAACTGTCGTTGAAAAGTTAATTCAATGAACTTAACACTGGAGTCTGATTTTTCCGAAATTTAGTTATTTTTTGTAACATGATTAATAAACTTTATAATTTTATGAAAAATAATTATTTATCAATCAATAAGTTGATTACATATTTAATGTATTTGATCTATTTATTAAGTAAATTTATAATGGAAGCTCAAAATGAGTTCGGGTTTGGGTTTTAACTTGGAAAAATGGCGGATGTTACAGTCTCCCCTACTTTAAGAAATTTCGTCCCGAAATTTAATCACGAGAAGACAAGTTTCAAGAAGATGAGAAGACTTGGATTTCATTTCACGTTAGCATGTGAACTCTTGGAGGCGTTTAAATTCAACAAGTTTTAATTATAATGTTTTGTTATGCTTAAGTTTGTCAAGTTTCATAATTCATGATTTCATGTGTTTCTTGGCAAAGGGTACAAGATTACTAATCTAGAATTTTTAATTGATAAACGTTTGTATATTAAACGGTTCAAGACGGTTAGGAAGGTTTTGCCATGAGTGAAGCACTAAGTATTAGGGTGACACGAGACTCGGAGATAAGTTCATGATGCTTTTGGATGGAATACGAAATTCATAAGAGCTTTTCAACAACTAACGTTAACAAGGTTCTTAGATGATCGATTCTTGTTTACTATATCGTTGAGGTTTTCAAAGTTTCATTAGTTTAACGTTGATACGAGAATCGTGTTCGTTATGACTAAGGATTCAATTTAGAATGAAAGCATCATTGTAATAGGCTT
Source organism: Flaveria ramosissima (assembly GCA_025215565.1). Taxonomy (NCBI): domain Eukaryota; kingdom Viridiplantae; phylum Streptophyta; class Magnoliopsida; order Asterales; family Asteraceae; genus Flaveria; species Flaveria ramosissima. The sequence continues at coordinate 82,461,471 of CM046035.1, forward strand.
TCGGGACAAGTGTAGTTTTTAGGGAAAGATGTTTAGAAAGATTTTCAATGGTCATTAAGAGAAATGGTATAAAGAGTTAAACAAAGACATCGTTCATGATCGGATTGGAATTTAAATAATTCAGAATATCGATGATGAAGACAATCACAAATAGCTTTCCAAGTACAGCTTGCACACGCGGTTTATCAAACTCATGAACACAACCGTACATTGCTATAACCAGAAAGGCATGGCATAAATTTATAATAAATTTTATCTTGTACGAAAGATTGTTTTAGGAGTGTTATCATCATGCAATTAGGTTTTGATGATAACTCAGAATGAAGATCGATAAAAAGGTTCCATAAACTAGATCAAACGTCAAATTGAAATATAAAAGCGTGAGAGAAGAAATCGATTTAAAATTTTAATGTTCCAGGCTTGGAACTAGGGTTACCCCAAAGTAACAACGACCCCTTTTGAGTTCAAGATTCATGCTTTAGCTTGACTGGCCGGAACACTATCGTCGGTAAATCAGATAACGTGTTCACCCTTCAAGTTATTACATGTTTCTTGTCAATTGAAGTCTTATAACCTTGGTAAGTTTGAGATCAAAGAATGAGAATAGTCATCAAGGTGCGGTTTTCACTCCTAACTTGATGGTGCATTCCCAAGGTATGACCGCTAACTTACCATTTAGAAAAATTCGATCCCAACTCCTTGTTGAGGATCCACAGAAATAAAACAAGGTAACTCACCTTTAAGGTAAGGGAAATCACTCCTATCTTAACGGTGAAGTTCTACAAAACAAAATATAACAAAATGAACCTCTTCATCAAAATCCAGAATTCACTCATACTTTAATGGAGTCGTCTCATTTGAACAAATACAATTCTTAAAGATGATATTATCATCAAGGTATGGAATTCACGCCTATCTTGATAATTGAATTTCATAATAGCAAGAAAACGATCGAAGATTGACATTTGTCACCAAAGTACGGGTTTCAATCCTATTTTGGTGAGATCATGTCATTTGTGAAATGCCATTCCAAATAAAATAATTGAAGTCAATCCTCGGGATAAGGAAATCACCCTGATCCAGAGGGTTAAATTTCATAACACACGCGAATGGAAACCATTTATCGAAATGAATAGAGAATCATCAAAGTAAGGGAATCACCCCTGTTTTGATGAGTTAGAATCATTTAGGAGATACGGGTGTTCTTAGTCATAGGTTGACTTGCAACTCTTGCATCTCCCACGGTGCAAACGGTATGATGTTCGACTTATCAACAAAAGGAAGATAGTATCCATTTAAAAAAATTTAGAAAATTTCAAGTTACATAAATGTAACAAAAGGGATATCATGCTTACAAAGTTTAAAGTCAAAGTTCGAGGTAATAGAATTAGTTATGATGGTGTTCAAATCTCGAATGGTTTAAATCAAGAAGACTAAATCAATGACAATAGTGATTCAACACCACGACGAGATGTGAAACTCGATTCACAATTGAAGGAATTACACGAACTTCTCAAGATGTGAGGTCATACATAACCTTATTGAAGACACACGTACTTATAAGTGATCACTCATCTCAAGGGTTTCGGGTCAAATGAATGGATTCAATGATCGAGTCAAATCACCATTCACACTTTGCCTAGACAAAGTATCTCGAGATGTAGGAATTCCACCTATAGCATTGCATGTTCTTAGTTATGGGACGCATCCTTAAGAAGACTTGAGAACCATAAGTAACGGTTTAAAGTTTTTGAGGACCATTTGGTTTATATTCCCAATAGCTTTGGGTATATTAAGATCCATGTTCACGTTGGTCAAGATATAGAAATAGTTTCACGAAACGCTCAACGTGTAACGATGTTTAAACGTAAGAGTTGAAATGTCGGTTCGGTTTAATATTAACACGAACATTATGTATGATAAAAATGAAGTAATACGAGTTCAAGGAATCAAAGATTTTTAAGATACGAAGAGGATGGTTCCATTTGGTAACGCATTACCATTTGGAATCGTTGACACGTCAAGGTAAATTGACCCATTTGCCATAAAGACTTGTGTATGTTGACCATAGTTTATCACTCATCCCAGAAGTCCCCAGGTAAGCATAACTGGTCTCGTAATGAGATTTATACGTTATGCTTGCCTTAGCCCGAAGGCCTTTTGCCAGGAAAACCAGAACACAGGTGTCTATGTGTCACACAAATTTCTTTGGTTTATGAAATCAAAACCTTGATGAGATTTTCAAAGATTAGACATAGAGTCTAAGGAATTAAACCCACGATGATAAGTGTAGATTCCACACGTCGTTGAGAATAGATTTAGGAAGTTCATTTGTCGGGGAGAATCAAAGAGTTAAAGTTAAGTTTAGGGAGACAAGTAACTAAGTTTAAGCATACATAAGGCAATCCTATGCTAAGGCATCAAGTTGCACATAATGCATAGCATTATGTAGCATGCAAACAATAAGTAAGCTCAAAGTATAATGATCTTTCTATGAGGTTCATGCAACTATAGTCTAGGTCACCATTTCTAATAACCTAAATCCCTATAGTTAAGGGCTCTGATACCAATCTGTCACACCCCAACCTTGACGGCGGAAACGTCGAGATGTGAGGGTTAAGATTGTTCAACTAACCACAACTTGCATGATGAATTGCCATAAAGATTACAAGTCTCAAATAAGTTTACAAGTGCAATGATAATAAGTTAACATGTTTCACCCCAAAGTGTGAAAATAAGCAAAAAGGGGTATGGAAATACTCACATGGAAAAGTCACAATAATAGTGATGGTTGTAGAGTACATAAGAAAGCTTGGATGTTTAAGAGTAAAAGGTGATGTCCTAAATGATAAAAAGAAACAATAACTTGAGTTTGGGATTCATTACGAGAAGTTAGGACGCTTAGGAATACCAATAAGCGAAAGGTAGATTGATAAACGATTATTGTACCAATTTTAGATTCTGGACAGAATGTTTGATACGTGTTTGAACAGGTTTTCAAAATAGCAAACGGCTTCATAAAATTATAAAAATTTATACTTGACTAGTTCAAAGTCTCCCGGACAACTTTCATTCAGAAACATTTTTATGAAAAGATCTTTAAATAGGTCAAACAAGCAGCACAAGACAGAAGGTGCTGAAATGCGCACTTATCTTGTAAAGGCTATTGTTGAGTCGTCCGATTGAGTTTGAAGACGTATAAACTGTCGTTGAAAAGTTAATTCAATGAACTTAACACTGGAGTCTGATTTTTCCGAAATTTAGTTATTTTTTGTAACATGATTAATAAACTTTATAATTTTATGAAAAATAATTATTTATCAATCAATAAGTTGATTACATATTTAATGTATTTGATCTATTTATTAAGTAAATTTATAATGGAAGCTCAAAATGAGTTCGGGTTTGGGTTTTAACTTGGAAAAATGGCGGATGTTACATGGCGCAATTTGTAATTCAAGAAAGCTTGCCATTCAAACATTTCGACAACGAACGTTTGACTCGACTCATTCAACGAACCCTCCAACCACGTTACACCAATATAAGTCGTGCTACTCTTCGAAGAGATTGTTTAAAAATGTGGAAAAAGGCTAAAAATAAATTAATATCTTATTTTGAAAATTTACAAACCGGTGTTAACTTAACTAGTAATGTTTGGTCGACACCTCACGGTTCACCGGACTCGTACATTTGTGTCACCGCTCATTGGGTTGAACCCGATTCGTGGCAAATGATGAAACGTACGATTGCGTTTGAATTGTTTGATTATCCTCACACCGGCCAAAACATTTTTTATGTTATTGATAAAGTTATTCAAACGTATAAATTAGAAAACAAATATTTTCTATATCTTATGATAATGCGTCAAACAACACTCTTGCGATAGATTATTTGAAATTAAAATATAAACCAAGATGTGAGGGTGTGTTTTTTCATAGTCGATGTGTTGCGCACATCATAAACTTAGCCGTTCAAGACGGTTTAAAAACGATTGAGGGCCAAAAAGATTGTTTTAAAAGAATGTTACGTGATATTTTTAGTAATAACCAAAGATATACTAAATATCGCAAGTTTTGTAAAGACGCAAATACTAAATGTTTAGGTCCGAATTGGGACATACCAACACGATGGAATTCCACATGTAACATGTTTGAAAAGGCTATAGAACAAAAAGAAAGTTTAATAGCCTTTCATAATAGTTTGGTAAGTCGGGGAAAGACAAATTCTTACCATCCATCGGGTTGGGCCATCATCGAAGAAGTAACAAAAATGCTTCAAGTTTTTAAAAATGCAACTATATGTCTTTCTGGAGTTTATTACCCAACGAGTCCGTTGGTACTTTACCAAATTTATTTAATGACTTCAAAATTAAATGAATTGTCGTTTAGGGGTAGACCTTATTCGGATATGATACCCCCAATGAAAGAAAAACTTAAAAAGTATTTTGAAGAAATGCCTCCCGTTATTACATGTGCCGCAGCTTTAAACCCTTGTTTAAACAAGTCGGGAGTTGAAACTTTATTTGATAAAATTACTTTTAGTTTGGATTTAGAAGTTGATAAACCAATGTATGGTACAACTTTAAAAGCTAATTTCAACAAACAATTACAACAAATGTATGATGTTTATTTATTAAAATACGGGGAAACATCACAAATTCATGATGCTTTAAGGCATGCGGCAAATGCCGAAAATTATAATGATCCAATGTTTGATTTATATAATACTTTAAGGGATGAATGTAATAAACGTCAACGTGGTGACACTCCGAGTAGTGAACTCGGGAGGTATGGTCTTACAAACTTTGCAGGATCGGGTTTTGTCACTTAACACTTGGTTTTCTCTCAAACTCACTTATAATAGTCACTCAAACAAGATGAAGCAACGTCTTTGGCAAGAGTTGATAGTAATATAATAAGTAACAACAAGCAGAAGTATTTTCAAGGCACTTGTATATATTATTTCTCAACTCAAGATTACAAGACACTTACAAGCATACTACAAGAGTTACAATGAGAAACTATATATACTAGATCCTACAGCCGGTTATACTTGATACCAGCTGGAAACCTAAGACTAAAGCATATACTACAATGCTATAGTTAAGGTATCTTAGATAAAGTATTATCTAAGATATGGTAGTCATGACATGTCCATGACTTACCTTTTGTCACCAACTAAAGATGGCAACTGTACTTAACATGAAAAGGTAAACAGTATATTAAAGTATGGTCAACTACATGGCTTTTGAGAAAACGCCATGCAGTATCTCAGAGACTTGCAGCGGACTGTCAGACAGACCATACTTATGTCTACTGGATAATAGAAGTGTTCTTCTGAAGGTTAACTGGCTTCGGAAGAACAAGTTCTTCCGAAGCCACTTATACTTCGGAAGATGCTTCTATGCTTCCGAGGCTTTAAGGACTTCTTTATTCTTCGGAAGTTGACTTCAGAACTTTGTCTTCAAGTCTTGAACCTTCGGAAGTAGTTTCTTTACCTTCGGAAGTTGGAGTTCTCCTTCGGAAGTGTATTTTACACTTAGACTTCGGAAGAACTCTTTCTTCCTTCGGAAGTCCCACACTTGGCTTCGGAAGACCTTTGCATGTAGTACTCAAAATCTTCTAAGTGTTATTGTTTTGGTTGCAACAGCCTCTTATGATCCAACAAACTTTTTATCGACCATGACTCCACATGAATTTAAAAATTTTGACTTGTTGGCTTGGTGGAAAGGTAAGGAAGATCAATTTCCCATCCTATCCATTATGGCCCGAGATTTACTAACCGTCCAAGCTTCTACGGTAGCTTCGGAATCTGCTTTTTCTGTTAGTGGCAGGGTTATATCAATAAGACGAACTCGACTCACTCCACAAGCAGTTGAAATGTCAATTTGCTTGAAAGATTATTTGGATGCCGCAGAAAGAGTACAAGACAAACGTTCACTTGAAGGAGAACTGGAATACGAAGCAGAATTATACGAGGACGAGGTAGAGAGCGGATTAACACCGGGAATGACTGATGATGAAGCGGCATATGATGACTACCTTCGTAACAGTTCCGGTTCAGGTGGCGAGGAATAAACGTACAAGTAATACGAACGAAGAAACAACTATGTTAAATGTTTAGTTTTAAATGTTTAAATTATTTAAATGTTTTAAATGTTATAAATGGTTATAAATGTTATAAATTGTTATAAATTGTTTAAATTGTTTATAAATGTTATATAAATTATTAAAATGCTTACATTGTTTATAAATGTTATACAAATTATATAAATTATATAAATGTTATAAATGTTATATAAATTATATAAATGTTATATAAATTATATAAATTATATAAATGTTTATGTTTTAATTAAAAGTTTAAAATTTTATTTCAATATAACAAAAATCCAAAGTAAAAAAAAAAAAAAAAAAACGGTTTGGGCCGAATCGGTTTGGGCCCGAACCGATTCCAAACCGACCCAAACCGGTTTGTATGGTTTGGGATTTTAAGGTTTGAAACCGGTTTGGACCCGAACCGGTTTCGGTCCAAACCGGTTTTGACCAACTTTGACCAAACCGGTTTCGGTTTGGGACCCGAACCGGTTTGGGCCGAAAAACCGGTTTGTACACGTCTAACCAGAATGACAATATCCTATTTCACAATTATATAACTAATGGAATATATCATGTGCTATCGATCCAAACATTATTCATTTCATTAATAATGTATCTCTTCTGCGATAAGTAGTTAAAAACTGTTTATAACTTATATTCTACCAAATTATTCTGGATGATTTTTTATTTTTATTTATTTAAATAATACTTTTCCCCTTTAAAAAGCTAAAAATAATACTTAACAATATGCAATTAAAAGACCAGAGCCCAGAAGCCCACTATTCAACAAGACCCAACAGTAACCCAACAGAGCCCACACCCCAGAAAGATCATGATTACGATCATCTACATCATTGGTGTGTGACACGTCAGTCACGTCATATTGTAAACATTATTAACAAATTTACTTAACACATGTGTCATTATATTATAATATATATTAAAACTCTTGGTCGGTTGCTACAGTGACCAAGGGCATTTTCGGCATTTTTCGTAGCGATACGTGTTGCGTTCTCTGCACTTCCACCGCCTCGCCTTCTATTTTCTTTCGTCCGGCGGTTCTGCTCCAATGCTCCTCTTGCATCACACCTTTGGAGAAATAGAGAGAGTGAAAGAGGAGCTGTTATCGTGGGAGAGAGACGGCGACCTCTAGCTGGTGAAGATCTAGCTTGCCATTGCGTGTTCAACCGAGGTTGAATCTTCTTCTTCTTCATCGATACTCTTAAATTCACCAGTTTATTTTGTAAAATTTCGTGTAAACCTAAATGGGTTCATCATCTCTTGGTCCTCTCTTTATGTTCCTTTTTCCAAATCAGTGTGTGGGTTACAATTCTAAATGTTACCAAATCAATTCTAGGGTGACAATTTTGAACAAAAACTATTGCAACAAGACGCCCTCAAGGTAATAAATTCATCATTAAGATTGCTGGTCCTGGTCTATGTTTTAACCGTAGGGCTTTTGTTTTTTGGTCTTAGACGTTACAGATCCGGGTCTAAGCAAACTCAACATGAATTTGCAGATCTCTCATCTGTTGATGGAAACTTCTGAAATTGAAGACAAATTTAGGTGAACCGAAGGAAAATTTAGTTTAGTCTTTTTGGTGTAACATGATTCAACTATTTATAATAACTATAGTCAATCTTTGATTCTCTACTTTTGTTTATTTATGATTTAAGTTAGGCAAATATATTTTATTTGGATCGTCTATGTTTTTTGGGTTCTAATTATGCTTTGTTACTTAGATACATTTGATCTGTCATAGCGTGTCACTCATGATAACTGCACATAGAGTTTTGTTAATTTTTCTGTTTTGAGCATCTTATGATGTCAATCTATTGCTACAGAAATAGATGTCAAAAAGGATCAGAACAAATGATGCTCAACAAAAAGATGTTAATTGCTACTTAAGATGTTCTTTTCTTTCTTTGTATTATTGGTTTTCTTCTTCTTATGATTATGAAAGAAATTGAGTTGTTGCTTATTTTGCGGATAGGTGTGGATAACTTGTGCTGGTCTTGGACCTTTGTTCTCTATGGTTTGTTGCCATTTTCTTTTGAGCACCATGGGGATTGCTTATGGGAAGTGAACAAGAGGGGCGTAAATCACTTTGTGGCGTTCTTTTTTATTAACAGTTCTATTGTATGGGATCATTGAACATATAACCCTTGAATGTAGATTATTATGTGCAGGGATATTTAAAGATGTGGTTATTATAACATAAAAGAAGAATGGTGAGAAAATGTCAATTGGATCTTTATACAGGTATGTGATTTGTTCAGCTCTTTTTTTCCTTTTATTTTTATCACATGATTTTTATCACTATTTAATGAGACATTAAATAGTTCACGGGGACTTCAATTATTCCTAAGAGTTGAAACGTTATAATTCTACTTATGTGTTTATGCTTTAAGTTTGAGATGACTGTTTAGAATTCTCTTGAAATGCAATATATCATGTTATCATCATGTGACTATGTTGACTAAACATGAAATGATTGATTTTGAAAAAAAAAAACATTACCTAAGGTAGGCCTAGAGGGAATTTGAAAAAAAATTGATCAAGTTTTTTATCTTGACGGTAATTGACTTGACATTGGTTGATCTTTCTGTCTTACGAAACTTGCAGTACATCCAAAAGAAAATCGAATGACATGAAATGAGCTATTTTTAATTTAAAAATTTTGAATAATTTTAGATGGTCAATTTAGAGGATTTATGAAAGATATTGAGGATATGAATATGGCTCAGTTGCTAAACCAATTAGTATATTAATTTTCATATACCGACTTCTATCAACATTCCGACTTTTCGGACGGTAAGTTCACTTTTGTCGTCGCTTTGTAAAACTATAACATACGAAACACGAATAAATTGCAATTGTACACGTAACAGAGCCTCGCTGCAACGCGCGAGTAAGCTTTCTAGTTACAATTATTCCAATATTCATTTGGTGTTATTTTAATATTTTTAAAGTCACTTTTTGTTTTGTTTTTTTTTATAATTGCATCATGCATATTAACGGGACATCAAATTCTTTCATGGGAACATCTTTCCACAAGCCCATTACCGGACATCAATTATTCTAGCGTTTTAAGTATTTAGGTTGCTTATGAAGCTATGCCTGAGTATCTCTACCTCTATTTGTTTATATATATAAAAGAATGTTATAATCTTAACTACTGATTTAGATTATTTGTTTTTATAATCTTTTTCATACAATAAAGACTTTACCATTCTAAAATACTTGTGCAAGTTGAGGGTACTAAATTTGGAAACCATCAACTTTAGTAAACAATATAAAACTCCTACAATAATTAGGTATCGATTGATATGTTTCAACCACAAATTGCACAAATTAGCAATAAGATTGTTCTAGCTATGATTGTAATTACAATACAAAGAGATCGATCCCCTTATCGATTGATTAAATTAGTTTCTTTACGACTACACACATACGTACTCCCTACTGACAGCGCTAGCATTTAGAAAGACGCTGCCAATGAAAAATACGGAGCACCCGTTATACTCTTCGATCTCAAGATCTTTCTCACCAAAATTCTCCACTTTATATCGTCCTTCTTCTTTTGGTTCCTGGTCCTGTCCTTAAAATTCCTGTAAATACAAAAGTACCTTAAATTAGTATATACACATTCACATGTCAATTATGATGGATAGTGTGTTTAGTAGGTGTTTAATCACATGTTAACTTGTTCCCCTCATGTGATAGTGTCACATGGGCCAGTGTGACACTAGTTAGTCTTTCAATATTCAAGTATAATGATACAATTGAAGAATAATAAGGTTATGGGTCATACTTGCATAAAGGAACCCTGCAAACATTTGGATCTATGCAGATGCGTGAGTGTAACTCCAAAAGCTGCCACATTCTTTTGCAATGAACACAACCACCGGGGACTCGTAATTTGCATCCAGCGAAATGGCGAACGAGTGACTCTAACCCTTTGCACGCCTCGTAGTTGCATGGTTCTTGGTGTTTGTTGAATGCTTTGTCGTGTGGCCCGATTGTCCTACACCCGTCTCTACATATATGAACAAGGGCTTCCATCGCCTCGTATAGTTGGAGATAATTCTTCCGTTCATTCGCCTTTTTCACCTTCTCCTTTAACCTCTACAAAATACAAAATAACATGTCAAATTTACACTTTAATTCGCGTATTATGTCATACACTACTAGAAAACTAAGGCATCGAGCAGTAGTCTCTATTGGTCAGTTAATGATAACTCTAGTTTTCTAGTAGTGATATCAGCAAAGATGAATTTTGATGCTTACATTGGCCTCATCCGCAACGGTTTCAAGAAGTTCCTTTTCAAGAATCGGGTGACTCTCTTTCATGACCTTCCATCCTTCAGACAACGATGCCGCTTTGAAGTTCTTTAGGATTAACCGATGACAAATGATGCTAAGTCGTGGGGCGTCACATAGCAGCGCGAGCTGAAACACGTCTATAACATTGTCGATTGTCAAATATTTATGTTCGAGCTGAACTTCACACTCGTGTTTCAACCGAGGTACCACGTAAGAATGTGAAAGAACCAACAAAGACAAAACATGTTCTTCCATTTGATCCTCCTCATAACTACATCAAAAGAAACTTGTGTTAAGTTCCAATAGAAGATAGAAGCGAAGAGATGAATCATATGACATGACCACAACTTCCACAACTTATTACTCAATGGTTATCATAAGATTCTTTTTTCTACCAACTACAGTTAAGACAGTTAAGACGTACAAGTTATGTTTTTCTTAAAAGAAACTCAACTTTTATATATAAAACCCGCGTATGAGAAAAAGAATAGTTACCAAGAAGAGTACAAGAATCTGATGAACACGCGAACAGCCTCGGTTGGAACACCGCGAATAGGAACGATAAACGACCGTTTGCTTCTACACTGTCGCTTAAACATGCTTCTGAAAACAGGAGAAGCTAACCCCTATCAAAGAAAACAACAATCAACCGATCAAAAACCGCAAAAACTGAAATAAAAACCGATGAAATCGAATCAGAAATACGTTTTTAAAACTTACAAGAACGCTAGAATGCGCGTAGATGATGTCGCCACTGCTTGTATTAACCGAAACATCAGCCCTATAAGCATCATCAAACAACCGATCCCACGACTCCGTCGTGGCTGCAGAGACGCAACAGCTCCTCCGCCGCGGAACCGCCCTGCTCGTGGCGGTTCTCGTCGGCAACGGAGGAGGAGGTGGCGCGTCTCGTTTGACGATCATTCGACTCTCCTCGTGGCTGTTTGTCATAATTCGTTTCCTCTGTCAGACCAATAAGGCAATAATGTCTTAGATTCTTTCAAGAGTTGAATCAATCATTCATTAACATAATGTCATAATGCTAAATTATTAAGTACAGATGTAACAGATCATCATGATGACCATCGAATTTAGGGGAAATTGAAATCTGAACATGAAGGTACGTTAGTATGTTACCTTATGAACGGATTAGAGAACAATGGCGAAATTGATCTTGAGATTTATACGGAAATCAGTTTGTAATCATAAATTTGGTTATCGGAAACCTAAATGTCGTTGTATTGGTGTGTGTAGCTGAATTGACCGATTGTTACAAGGTGTATGGGGATGAAGAGCACCACCACGTACGGTCCGCCGTGGTCCGCCACCAACCGACTTGTAACAACGGTGGATTGATCTCTGAAGCGTTGATCAATGAAGGAGAGATAAATGGTGTATGATTTATAGAGGGAAATAAATACAATAAAAAATATGTGGAAAAATGGTTGGTGAGATGTGATTAATTGTTTCATTGTCAGCTCCGACGCATAGGCTAAAACGTGCGGTTTCCAAAACTAAAACTGAAATAAAAAATAAAAGAATCTGACGCGGCAGCAACGGTCCACGCGTTTCCTCGCGATTTGGTTTCTCACGAGTTTTGTTTACACCTTTCACTTTGCAACCTTTTAACTTTTTAGAAATTTTTTAGAATTTGTCTCACAACATGAAGTCAAAATTTTTCAAAGGGTTGATGCTAAATAGAAGAATTTACTCGATATTTTTCCTACAGCTGAAGGGAGAGAAGCGGGTTAAGTATTGGATTGGGTGCTAACACTGCTACCCGCTCCCCCTCTCGGGTAACGTGATCCGGTATTGAAATTGGGTGTTTTTTTGTCAAACTACCCGTACTTGGTTGTACCGTTGAACGTCTCTTTTAGTCATTAACTTTGGGTGTTTGGTTTTGGAAAAGAAATGTTTTGTAAAACACTATGAAATGATCTTATGGGTGCAGTTGTTAACGGAAATATTGTTTCAGGGTTGCGAGATTAAAATGCATACTTTCTACTTCGATTGGTCTTGTGACCAACTCGAACATCCTGGATTCGGATGGCGGGTGGTGTAGTGAAAATTATAGTTTTTAGGATTTTTTTGCTTAATTTATTTATTTTATTTTTAACTAGTATTTTGTAAATTTAAATGAATGTATTTTATTTTAAATTATTAAAATGTAATTTTAGACTTTTTAAAAAATGATTAGGGTACTTTTGGGTACACCCTTCTATCTAAGATACCTTTTGATAGTACTAGTAGAAACCCGCGCGATGCAGCGGCAAACAATTAAAATTAGTAAGGCTCGGTTTCAACAACTATATAAAATAATGAAAACATATTAATATACACTTTGTGGTTTCAAAAAAACTTTTGACAAGGGAGTGGCTAGAGATGGCATCAATGTAAAGCAGAAAACATTAAAAAGTAATGAAAATGACACAGTTGATGCCTAGTCTAAAGATCTACATATGTATAGAATTAAAATAACATACAATAGCATCAGACATGTTCATACAAGAGATTTGTGCATGTATTGAAAATATGAATCACTAATGTAGTAGGAAATAAGATCGATGAAATTCTTATATACAAATCTCATCTTCTTGAAATTAATGAACTAACAACTGGGAATTTATTACTTCATTGGAATGGGAATTGACACAAAACTATAAAAAGATCCCTTGTTGAATGGCTAGTAATAAAAAAAAATCAAGGTCATATGCACAATTGATTAAGTTAGATACAGTGAAGTTAAAAATACAAAACTAAAGATCCATTAAAATCTTGTATAGGCTTAAGTAGCGTCAAGCGAAAGGATTACAGGTATCAGGAGTCATAAACATCTAAGATTGAAGTTATAAAAACACATATACAATTTCAATATAACCCAAAAGTTAATTAAGCACAATTAGCAGTAACACAAACACGATCATATAATCTAAAAAAAACTAAATTCTGCTCACCTAAAAAATTAAACAACTTTTCATTATATATAAAAGTAGTTATTAAATATTTAACCAAATAAAATACCAAAGATAGTCATATAGAATCTATCGGATACCTAACCATGATTTCACTCAAAGTTGCTTAATGGGAGCCGAAGCATAATAAAAGGAATGAAGATGACCAAAAATCTCCTTGAGGTGTGGTTTCCAGACCTACAACTGATTCTCCCCTGAAAACCCAAGTTGCATAAACATATAAACCTATAAGAAGATTAGAAAATGCAGTTTTCATATGTAATAATCATAATATAGAACCAAATTAAAACCAAAAACAGATGATTGAACAAACTTGCTCTTAAAATCAAAATGGTAAAACCCCAAGTTCCTATAAAACAAAAGTCACACCGTAATAAGTTAAGAAGAAGTAAAACCTATAAAATGTAATTAAAATTATGACAAACAAAAAGCAAATGATCAGAATATGTAAATGGGTAATCCAAAGATGAATTTGTTGGAGCTCTTGGATGCTTCAAAGGAGCTGCAAACGGGTCAACTGGCCAATAATAGGTGTTAAATGGGTCAATGAGAAAATACTATTGGTGCTATCAGAAACCGCAACCATCACCGTCGTTCTAACACCCACCACAAGCCCTGGTCGTTGCTGTGTATTAGTCGCCATAAACTTCCAAGAAATGTTGCCCAAATCAAAGGAACAACTGGTAGAAGGTGGTGATGGTACTGTTGGTGCTATCAGAAACCGCATTGTCACCACCGGAAGTCCAGTTGGCAGTCTTCTCCCATTGCTCTCTATATTTATTTCTATTTCTCTCTCCTTAATAACAAGGTAACAATTGATAGGGCAACAACCGGGGATAGGATATGGAATGAGAATATTATGGAATCAACAACTTTTGACCAAGTCGAATAACATGTACCTTTGAACACTGAATTATTTATTAGTTACAGCTGCATTTCACAATTAGAAACAAACTTTTCCTTGTTTTAAGTGAAAGAATGTAACCATAAAAATTATTAATTAGGTACAAATAAAAGGATCAATGTGTAAATACTTTTAAATTTTCACATTTTTAGCAATGTTTAAATGTCATAAATACCCTTAAAAATTTAAAATTTTTTGTTGTACATTATGCTTCAAAATCACAAAACTCTTAAATTTGGTCGGTATCCTTCATTCGTGCATTATAATATAGTATAGATTAGCCATTAGGTAATCCTAAGGTAGTTGTGGCCTGTGGGTAATGAGGGTACCACCCCCTCCACCTAATTTGTCTTTTAAGTTTTAATCACTCAATTTCTATTAAATAATAAAGTACGTTTAGCATACTGGTCGTTAGTACTTTAGTCTAACACATTTTCAAACTGGTTTTTGTTAGAAAATACATATCATTAACCCTTTATAGTTTGACTTCTTTTTACAAATTGAAGTAAAATAGTTAGAAATCTATACCAACCTAATAAACTAACAAAAAAAAGTATAAGAAAGGGCTATACAAATATATGATATACAAAATATGCTGCATTGCTGTCATATACACAAGCTACAAATACATATTCGCTAATTGAAAATTAAAAAGAATAAAAGCTTGAAACCAACGGATTCAACACGACGCAAAAAAGAATACCTCGATAAGATTTGTGAGAAAAATAAAAGGGACGTAAACTAGGGTTTATATCACCGCACACAATCTAGTATGTAAAAATAGTTTCATATATAAACATTTCGGTTGGTGACACTAAAATGGAATCACACCTTTTTCGTACAATTTTGGTTACAAATCTTATCAAATCAAATAACTATCCGATTAAAATGTCCTAGTCCAAATGACTATTTTCTTTATTTTTTAATGTTATAATTTTAGCACAATGCTTACGTGGCTATCTCTGGTCCGTTTAAGTTTTTAACACCCTGACAAAAACTCTTGCTATATGCCAGCCGTTCTTTATGCGGTTTGGTAGTTTTTAACTTTTTTATATAATGTGAAGTCTTTGATGTGATGACCGATGGTCCTACAATGTACTTATGACTTGAACTACATTGATATTTAATGAAGGTGAACCTTGGGTACAAAAAATTGTCAAGCCGATACTAACTTATATTAAAATCGTTCATTAAAATCTCAAATCAAACAAAAATTGTACGAGTAGAAGCTCAAGCTTTAGAGTAGTGTAGTTGTTATTGCTGCTTTCGACTAGGAGTTGAGTTTTATTTGGGATGAGTCTTCTTTTGTTTTGGTGTTAATTGGTGTAATTTTGTTTGGTGCCCCTATGTATTGATCTCAACCATTAATTAATGAAATTGATGTTAACATATGAATTAAAAGACGATACAAGATTATGAGATAAGTATAACATAACTTCAAATTAGCATTAATGAGAGTAGTTTATTTTTATTGACGAGTAGAAAATATCTACTCTACTTCCAGTTAACTAGCTCTTAAAATCATCAAATCTGTACTCTCTATGATTTAAAAACATTACTATTACATACAAATAGACTATAGAAAAATTAGAGATGCTTCAGTGACTATAGAAATATACCCAACCAAAAAGTATGGCTTCCAACATTCTCTATAATAATTAACTAGTTTATTGTAGTCATTTGTCTAGTGATTATATTGACGTATTCGTTGAACCGGTACTTACAAATACAATGTAAAAAATCATCAGAGGATGAATCAAGTTTGATTTGATCGAAACCGATTGATTTCGAAATAATATCTTGACATTGACAATATTGAATTATTGATGTCTACATCCACTTGTATGCTACTTTTAGATATAGTTCATTAGTGGGTGTTCACAGGACTATTTTGTTTTATTATATTCACAATATTTGTCTTATTAGTTATATTTATATTGTGGACGGTCTTGGTAAAATATTTTGTGGCTCCACTTAAGTGTAAGTTTTGTTTAAAAATGATAAGGAAAATAGAAAGCGTCACGGGTACGTTGTTAGTTTTACGGTGATTAGTATTTGCATCCATCTACGAGTGGAAAATATAACACAATTATAGTGAAGAAATCATGTTGATCTAGCAATTACAAATGTTTGCCAAATAAAAACCAATTATTAATGTCTTTCTATATATAATTGTATTACTTTAACGTTGTAATAAAAAATATGTTGATTTGTCCTTTGTGGTTGTTTTATTTCGGCATTATAATTGTGTTGTTATGATTAAAGTGATAGATGACCCCAATTTTCGTGATACTAGTAATACATCTCATTTATACGGTAAAACAATACAATATTGCACAACTAGGTTAGTCCATCTGTAATACTTGTATTGAATAAATAAAATACTAAATATAAAATATGTTATAATGACGTATAAATAGCTAAGTAAATAAACAATAATGTATTTTTTTAAAATATTGTTTTATATAAAATTGTGATTTTTAAATATATTGTTTTAAGAAAATAATTTTTTTAAAAATGATTTTCGTTGTATTCTGTATTTTATAAAAAATTTGTTTTTAAAAAGTGTGTTTTTAATAAAAAATAGGTTTTTAATTCTTATATTATGTATTTTTAATTTGAAAATGGTATGAATAATATTATTAGTATTCAGTATTATTATTAATAATATAGAGAAATGAGAAAATAAGTATAACGAGATTTACAATTATTTCACGCTTATTTTAGTTTTTTTAGACAGATAGATAGGTTAAAAACCTATTAAATAAACGGATTAAATTTTAATATAAAATATATATGTAAAATAAACACGAATAGTTATAGTATAATATTTTAATATAAAATATAATTAAAACTATATATACGTAATAGTTCAATAAATTAAAACAAAATCATACCATTTTTTTACTCTATTGTATAAATAGTTCAATTTTTAAACATTCGTTTTAAGATTTTTAAAAAAAATTATAAAAAAACTTGTTTCTTAAAAACTGTGATTTGTAATTATTCTGGTTGTTTTAATAAGATCGTCTTAAAAATTTTTCATCTATTTATAGTTTTTTTCAAAAACAAAATGATTTAAGATTTTTTGTTTACAAAATATTTAGTGTTTTAGAAAATTTCATGCTATATAAAACTTAATTTTTTTATTTCAATTTTAATTAAAAGATGAAAAGATAGTTTGATTTAAAAAAAATTAGATAAGAGAGATAAATATAGCAATTAATAAAATTTATTTTTAATAAGAGAGATAAAATTTGTATGAGTATTTAAATTACTATAATTTTTTGAAGGGAAAATTGATATGTGTATGTCTAGAAAAATAACAATTGGCAAAAAAACGGCTTAAATGAATGACAAGTGGCAAAAAAAAATATATATTGTTTTGTTAGATGTTATAGACGTATCATCTTTCTCTAAAAATGCCTTTTAGAGCTCGATTATTTGTTCCAATGGTTTTTCTGCTAACCATTTTGCTATTCTTATGATTGATAAAATAGTAAAATATGATTTTAGTCCCTGTGGTTTAGTGGTTATAACGTTTTTCATCCAGTAGTTTAAAAACAACCGGTTTAACCATTGTGGTTTAAATTTGGCACAGTTAAATTATTTCCACTAAATGGCGTCTAATTTTTTTGTGAAAAAAAAATACCCCTAATAAAATCTATTTTAATAATCCATACCCCCCTCACCCCCTCCCTATCTATTCCCTTAAAACTAAAACCACCATACCATCACCATCTCCATCACATCACCGCTATCTTAACTCCAACCTATACAACCCCCATCGCTGCCACACCGCCACTACTACCCCTATGTCCACAACCACCATATCCTCTTCTATGTTATCTTTTTTCTTTCATCTTTCTCTCTCTCTCTAACACACACTCTCTCTCTGTGATGGAGGCGGTTTAGATCTGTTCCATCTCAACTTTGGCCGACAACCCCACAGCACCATCGCCACCCTCGCTTATTAAACCACCGCACCACCACCATTCTACAAAATCATCTCTTTCTATGTTTGGTAAAAAGAGGAGGATGAAGGTTTCAAGTGGCGTCGACAAATGGCTCCGATTGAGGTTTGGCCGTCGACGTTGGGCGGGGGGAGGTGACGATGTGGTCTGGTCAAAGAGGAAACGGCTGGGGTTTAGGGTTTGGTTTAGATTTGAGCGAGTATCGGTGGTGGTTGTTGGAAATTGTTGGCGAGTGGCAATGTCGTTGCGGGCGAGTGGCGGTGTGGTTGTCGGGTGGGTGGTGGCGGTGGAGGTGGTTCAGATGTGGTTAAACAAGAAAAAAAAGATGGGGTTAAACATTGGTGTAGTAGCGTGGAGTGGGTCCCACTTTTTGTTTATTTGTAAGATAATAACACTTTTAGTCCAAGGATATGCTTGTCTTTTAAAAATATTAACAAATAGATTAGATGGAGTTAACAGTTTGAAATTAATTATGATAAAATTTAAATCACATTGATTAAACTGAATGTTTTTAAATTATTGCATGAAAGACGTTATAACTACCAAACCACAAGAACTAAAATCGTTAATTACTTATTTAAAATTTATGATGATTTTCATAAAAATTATATAATATTTAATATTATATGTGTACTTTTTGACATGAAGATAAGCGCCATCACAAACATTTCAAAATTTCCAACTATAAAGTTGACATGAGGTAGCACGGACAGGTCATAACAAAAGCCACGTGTCTTATCATCATTCGACCTTCATCAAAATTTACGTAAACTTCGTGCACCCGTACCTCTTCCACTCCCAAATTAACAAATTCGATTTGAAACAAATCTCAGAACTGGGTTTTCAGAAACCAACGATGGAGAAGAGACTTCGATCATCACTCAAGTCATCGGCCGACGAATTCCTCTCGTCGGCGGCCAAATTAGGGTTCCGTTCAGTAAAACCATCTCTCAAAACCCTAATTTACTCCCTTAAGCCCTCATCTGATGTTGTTTCTACACTTCCCCTTTCAATCCAACACTCAATTTCAGAATCCATCACTATGTACAAAGATCTATCGCAATCCACCACCACCACCGCCGCCAATGGTCCACCTTCCCCTGGTGCTAATTCACAGCTGACGCCGCCAACTAAGCGTGTTCGTAGATCCTCACGGCGGTCGGAAAGCAGCAAAAACGAGGATAACGACGACGTCGTTCCAGGTACAGTAGATCAACAAACAAAGCTTGAGAAAGCGAAGAGTGACGTGATTGAAAAGCTTCAGATTTTTGTTTGTGTGATTCACATGTGTGTTACGCATCCGGAAAATGTGTTTTCTGCGTCTGATTTGTTACCCGCGGTTCAGGATCTGCATGATAATTTAGTTGTTTTTGAGTTAGAATCGAACTTACTGTCGGATATTGCGTGTTTATGTGAGGAATGGTGGAAGAGAGAGCTTCCAGGTAGGGATGCTTTGATTTCGCAGTCAATACCGTTTTTACTGTCGAAATCGTTGACTCTGAAGAAGAAAGTAGATGTTCATAGGGTGTATGCTTTTCGTGAAGCGTTTGCTTTGTTTGATTTTGAAGATGAGAGTATAGAAGACTTGAAGTTATTGCTCATTAGGTGCTTAATATCTCCGTTGTATCTGAAAATGGATGAGGGGCGTAGGTTTTTAGCTTTCTTGTTTGGGTTGTCAAAACAGCTAGTGAAAGAATCACTGGCAATGATTAGGTCTCAAATTCCGTTTGGGCGGAAGTCGATGTTGGAGGCTTATGCTGACATTGTTTTTCGGGCTTGGAAGGCTGCAGAAGGGGAATCAAGAGATGAGATTGAAAATGAGTTTTTGCAACAATTGGTTGATGGTTCGATTCATGCTAGTAGTGGTTCTTTTGCTGCTTCAATCAGGAGAATTCTAGGAGGTTTTATAAGCCAGCGAACTACTGATGGTGTGGAGAAGCTCATTTTCAATCTTGCCGAACCTGTTATATTCCGTTCATTGCAGGTGCTTTCCTTTATTCTCCATATTGTAAATTGCTTAAAGTCTTCTTTCTTTGCATATATGTAATTTTGTATCATAATTCGATTTTGAGAACTATACATTTGAATCAATCTGATAAACTTATGATGTTTGCTAATGTTCCTGTGAAGGTTGCAAACTCAAATGTTCGTCAAAATGCACTGCACTTACTGATAGATGTGTTTCCTCTTGAAGATCCTGATGCAACAAGGGAAGCTAAAGATACACTGCTTCACAGACAGTTCTTCTTGATAGAAAAATTACTCATGGATGATTGCCCTGATATAAGAGTTGTTGCTGTCGAAGGTTCTTGTCGCATTCTTCATATGTTTTGGGAAATAATTCCATCTTCCATCATCACCAAATTAATCACCAAGATATTAGATGATATGGCCCATGATATCTGCAACATGGTCAGGCTTTCAACAGTAAATGGTATAATCTACTTGCTTGGTAATCCTCAATCCCATGAGATTCTCAAAGTGATTCTACCAAGGATAAGTCATTTAATTCTGGATCCAGCCCTTTCAATACGCAGTGCTATGGTAGATCTCCTTCTTCTTATTAAGGGTATTCCAAATTTTCAGTTCCACAAGGTACAAATTCTTTTTAAATTTGTAACTATAAACTGATTGTCTTAACTCGAGCACCTGTTGATTGGAATTTTTTTTATCTATCCTTTACAGGTGGTGCATCTGGATGTTTTGTTATCAACACTTGCAAATGATCAACCACTTGTTGGCCAAAAAATCACTAAACTTCTTTTACCTTCGTACTTCCCCACAACAGTATCTCCAGAAGAAGCATGTAATCGATGTGTGACACTGATTAAAAGATCACCACTTGCTGGTGCCAGATTTTGTGAATTTTGTTTTTCTGAAGGGGCATCTCCACAGACTCTCAATTTACTTTTCAAAATTCTCATCAATTTGGTTCTATCACCTGCTAATATAAGTTCAGATCAGATTGATGGCATACTTATGGCTGCTGCTAACATTTGCAGCAATTTAGCTACTGAAACCAAATATAAAGCCGCTCTTAAGGACGAGTTAACTAGTAAAAAGCTTATGTCCTTGTTTTCTGCTGCAAATTCAGGTCAAGCTCAAGCATCTGTGTGCAACATTGTTTCCAATGTTCTTCCTGATGCTGCTAGTGTTCTTCGCCAAGAATGCATGAAACTGGTCAGTAAATGTGTTGGGTTATCTGATAACAAGGAAAAACAAGCACAGGTGAGGTTGGTACATAAAATGATAATGTCATGTGGTTGGATTGATTATATGCTTGAAGAATTTACAAAACTTTTGCAAAAGACTGCCAATGGATGTGTTGAAAAATATGATACAGAAAGAACTAGACATAATACTTCATCAGGAAAAAAGAGAAAAGTCAAACCTGGTATCAAAGTTTCACTCAAATCTAACCGTATGAGTGGGAAGAAAACTAGTTTCAATGATGATTATACAGTTTCTGTAGGTGTAGCTTGGCAGTTAAAGGATTTGCTCAAATATAGCGACACCTGTAAAGCTGTATTAAGATCAAAAAGTCTTGAATCTGCATTTAATGCTTTAAAGGTCATATCCGAGTTCGATATTATGCAGTGCATGCAGTGTGATTACATAAACAATTGTCATGTGGTGGCATACACATCAGTCAGTCTTCATATGTCTGTTAAGAATTCGACTGTAGGTGATAAAAATAATCATGATTCGATGAACTTAGAGAAGACAATTGAGCATCTTGTTAACTGTACAGAAAAAGCATACAGAACAAGTGCTTCTAGAAAGTCATGCAAGGTGACACCATGTTCTATAACAAACATGGTGAAGCTATCAACATCGATTCTCAACTTCATTATTGATTCAAGTACCGTGGAGCGTACCCATGAATGCCAGGAAAGATGTTTAAGTTTTACAAGACAGTATGTAGGATTCATAATTCTTAACCTGAGGCAACATTCACATGGCTTGCTTGAGTTTAAGGAAGAAGATTTAAAGGAAACATTTTTATGCCTAAAAAGCTCGTTCACATATGCAGCTAAGCTACTAAACTTAGTTTTAACAAGTTCATCAGAATCTAGCCCGCCTTCACGAGAGGCCCATAATCTTGCTAATGATCTGTTTGATCTCATTATTTCAGTCGAAGAACATTTGGGATGTAGATATGGATCACTTGTTCTTTCTGCAGCAAAACAATGGTTGCCTGATTTGATCCTTGCATTAGGTTCCTTGCAAATACAGAAACCATCATCATCTTCATCAAGTGCATTTGCTGAAACTAAGTTTGGTTTTCCTTCATGGCTATTGATATTAGCAAAGATTGAGATATTTGACCAACAAGAGTCAGAGTTGGATGACACTGATGAGAAAGTTACCCTACCATCAAAATTTTCAACATTTAGGAAAGTTGTTGAAACGATGGTTGAGCTCTTGAGAGGCAACCAGAGTGTGTTAGATGCAGTTGGGGCTTTTCTATTGTCAGGTTCAATGGTGGGTTTGGATAAGAAAGACTTTGAATTGTTATACGGGGTGTTACATTTTGTGTGCATGAAGCTAGTGAAGCATGAAAACGGCGAATGGGTTGATTTGAAACTGATGTTGGAATCTCTTCAACAACTGTACTCTCAGATGGAAAGTTTGTCTCAGGAGCTTGGAACTGGGCATGAAAAGGAGCTGTTGGAAAAATCAAGATCATGGGTTGAGCCTATTTGGAGATGTTACATTCATGAAGAGATGAAGGAAAAGATGGAAGCTGATTTTTGTGACACTTGATGTTTTGTAAGTTGCTTTCTATATAAAATCCTTAGTCTTCAGTGTTGTTCCCAATGACATTCTTAAATGAAACGTTTCCTGATATTAATTGCTGTTAATGTACAATATAACTCGAACTTAAAAAATTAAACTTTACAAAATATGTCATTCAAGTGCATAATCAACACAATATTATACTTTATGTATATTATAATTAGATTTCTTCGCAAAAGTACCTAGTTACTCGATTATTATAACCTGGAAAATAACAGTCGCAACAAACACTTGTAAAAACCTTGTTCTTTCATATGTCATCTAAAACATCTTCTTTCTCCATTTCCCCGGAGTTAACGTCGTTAAAGGGCTATCAGGGGATGGTTCCCTGAAAAATCAATAAATTACTAAAAAAAGATTAAGGATCAGTAACTAGTTGAAACTAACAGTAATTGTATTGATGTACTTGTCAAACAAATTTAGGTGAATTTGACTATTAAAGCAATGATATTGATAGTTAGTTGAAACTGTACGAGTTTTTGAATGGTTAACATATGTCCCCATTTGGCCACAATGACGATTGTGGAGAAATTGTCATCCAGAATATAACACCTACACTATTCTTTAGCCATAAAAAAATATGTATAAATCATGTCTGTTTAAAGGTAAAATTATGATTTGTAGGATGAGTAAGGTTTTGTTTTTTTTGCTGACCTTAGTTTCAGCAATGCCCAAGGCAAAGGTTTAATATCTACTTCATAAAGTGCTTGGGCATAATTAGTTCTGTCACCAGTAACCCTCATAACCTAATCAAATGTTGTTATCAAGTGTTTCACTGGTGTGTGTTTATCTAAAGGTGAAGATCAAGCCATAATGAAGTATAAAACATAAGGTGATAGTATTTATGTACACATATATAATTATAATAACTAATAAAATTCAAGCATGATTATAAATATATAATCAATACTTAGTAGACACATAGACAATGGAAATGTTTCCTTGCGAGTCTACGACCTGAGTGCCAGGCTATTCTAGTAGCTAACTGTGTCCTCTTTGTGCTAGATCTTTGCAACTTGCAACATATAGGTCTTAGTGAAGATTATTTATAACGGTGTATTTGATATAATAAATAAAATCATATTATATTTCATCTAGATTGGCTATGAATAAAATTTATATTAAAATATAGAAAAAAACATGTCATAAAGTGTATTTGAAATTTTATAAAATATTATATTTTAAAAGTTATAAAAAAAAAATAGAATGAGTGAAAAATAATCATAATATATTAACATAATGAATTGAAGTAGCTATAAATAGCTGTACCTTTTGTGTTTCATGCACTTGCACATGAGTGTTAATTGTTTACGTTTTGTGTAATATATAATTTGTACACGATGATGTAATTAAATATACATACGCATGTGGTATATAATAAAACAAACTAGTAAATCAAAATAAAGCAATACTGATAGACTTATATTACTATACAACCAGACAAAGCCTAATTTTACTAGGAAACAAAAAATTTTCATCGAGAGAAAAATATTAAATGACATTATATATTCAAATTAGGGTTTCTAAAAATCAAAGGTCACTTAATTATGTTTCTCCTGATTGAAACTCTAGCACTTGATGATCATAGTCTTTGTCATTGTCATAAAGTATAAACCAACAAGTCTCAATAGATGTAGTTCAATTTTTTTAGTTAGAACAACTTATGATCTATTTCTACTAAACACTTATGCCTATACATTACAAAGATTTTAACATTTAACCACTAGAGCAGAGACGAGACACTTTAACAGCATGACGTCGCCTTGCAACACCCGGAATTGATGAACCCGGGTAGTTCGAAAACATGTAAAATTAAAAAAGTTTGAATAATTTGTTTGGAAAAAGAAATATCAATGAAAAGAGAGCCCCCTTGAAACCGAATTGTGTTGGTTTCCAACTTAGTGTATGTCATAATCAAACACGTGGCGAGCTAAGGTGAAAGCAACAGACCCGCACCATTGGTGTCTGGTGAGTGGCAGCGCAGGTGAGGTTGCAACTTTCTCTTTGGCAATATACCAATAATAACACAATAACAATTTAACAATAACAATAATAATAATAATAATCTCTCTCTTTCTCTCTTCGGTTACATCTCTCCATCGAAAACTCTCCGTCAACGCCAATTATGACCACCGGACCGGGGCTATTCTCCGACATCGGCAAGAAAGCCAAAGGTAATCATAATCAATCCACCCCTATTTTCCATTTTCAATTAACCCTAATTTCTATATAACTTTTGCATCTGTTTGTTAGATCTGTTAACGAGGGATTACCTTACGGATCACAAGTTTTCTCTTTCTACCATCAGTGCAACCGGAGTTGTAAGTATCGTATCTTCTGCGATTCGTCAAATTTCGATTGCTTATGAAAAATTGACCCCATCTAATATTAATATGAATTCATCTGATATCCTGTGGATTTGGTTTCCTGTAAAATAGTATTCTTGTGTTAGATCTATAATTGCCACTCCCAATCAAGAAGAACAACGCCACAAATCAAAACTAGTTTCTTCAGTGTATTATTAAATAGCAGCGTGAAACACCAATCTTTATACTTTCTATCTTCTTCTTTCTTTTGCAATTTCCTTCCTTTATTCATATAAAGAATTAGCTTGAGGCATCATATACTAATGGTTTTTCTATTCAAGATGACTAGTAGTGTTTGACATGTTACATGAACGTTTAATATTATCTGAACTATGGCTATCAGTGTCTTGATCCCAAAACCAATTGCTTACATATCGTTCACCATGATCTTGAGCTTATTCTTCTTTGAACGCAACTTGTCCGAACAAACTTCCCTCTCTGGGTTTTTCCACTATGGATCCTGACTGGAGAGGACTCTCATGCGGCTAGCCCTAACTCATCAGACGCTAGCCCTTGTTTCTCAGGTATTGAGGCGTTCGTTACATGTCTTCTCCTCCCATTACACGTATTCATCCCAACTCCCAAGTCCTTGCATCCAAACTGAAAACCCAAAGTCTTGTTTGACCAGTCAGCTAATCTTAACTTTACCGCACCATTGCGAACTTAGCCTACATACGTTACTAATATTGATAGATCTATTGCGTGGCACAAGGCTATGTTGGAGGAGTACTTGTCGGCCATCGCTTGTTTGCAATGACACCATCATGATTGTGACCTTTTCTTAAGATATATATAGTTAGGTGCAAATGGGTGTACAAATATAACATATGGTACTATTGAGAGATATAAAGGGTGCCTTATTGCAAAAAAATCTCACTAACCCAGTGTTGATATGGTGACACCTTTGGTTTTGTTGGATCTTTGACAATTAGATGTTCAAAATGTATTTCTGCATGGAAGCCTCACAAAACCATTCATATGGCACAACCTCCAAGATTTGTTGATCCAGCAAACCTGGTCATGTGTTTTGCCTTGAGTGATCGTTATATGGCCTCACGTAGGGCTGATTAAACTGTTTCCTCCTTATTTGTGTATGCATGTGGACATATTATTCTCTATAGGTTTTGTGAAAATCATCATCTTCACTGTTTATTCAATAACTGCATCTTTGTCCTCCTTTGTTTTAATCCTCACAAATAGTGATCATATTTTTGGAATTAGTAAAACAAAATCATTTGCAGTTCGTAAAAG
The DNA here is from genome assembly GCA_025215565.1 of Flaveria ramosissima. NCBI lineage: Eukaryota > Viridiplantae > Streptophyta > Magnoliopsida > Asterales > Asteraceae > Flaveria > Flaveria ramosissima. The sequence continues at coordinate 82,488,163 of CM046035.1, forward strand.
ATAGTTTGAAGCATTGTCTTTAAGTCTTTAAACCATAGTCACATGGATCGCGGTACGTTTCAGTACGCGGTACGGAAACGGGTACGCGGTTCGTCAATTTTTAAAATTCGGTACACTAGGGGGTAGGTTCATTTGGAACGCCAATTCGGTAAGCGGTACGGTGTACCATATAGTGTGGTACGCCGTATCCTATAAAAAAGAATCTATATTATACTTTTAAAGATAATTAGTGGATTAGTAGGTGCCAATTTATAATAGATGCAATATTACTGGCGCCATTATCAAATAGCGGGGAAAAATTATTGACGTAGAGTAAGCAATCAAAGTAATCAACCATTAATTAATAAGATTGAAAGTCTAAACATGCCATTTTGAGTCCCATTCGCGTTTCTATTTGATTGAATTCACGAATCGCTACGATCCGATTCGCGAATCGGAGTAGACTGGTTCGATTTTCATTGAAATTGAATTCGCCTATTATAGCGAACCGAATCGCGAATCGTAGGGCGATTGGTACGCGAATGTACCCGAATCCGGTACGGCCGATCCGGTTCGCGATTCGTGGGGTGGGGGAGCGAATCCTGTGACTATGCTTTAAACACGACTCATCATGAACTTCATTGGATTGTCAAATTCAAGAGAAAATGCAAATAGTGATTATTACAATAATACTAATAGTTTAATATGATCAATTATTAATCTAAAATCTAAAGTTGACCCATCAAATAAGAACAAAGGATTAATGAATATGGTTTATATGAATGGCATCTAAGCTTTATATCTCTTCATTGCAGGCATTAACCTCAACTGCAACAAAAAAGGGTGGTCTTTCAACCGGAGATGTGGGCGCGGTGTACAAATACAATAATATATTGTTTGATGTCAAAGTTGATACTGAATCTAAGGTTTGTTGGTCGCTACCATAATTTTCATAAAACACACAAATATAAACATTTTTCACGTTTCACCTAATATCATGGTCATTTGGCAGATTGCTACAACATTGACATTCACAGAGCTTGTCCCCTCAACAAAGACCATTGCATCGTTTAAACTGCCTGATTTCAATTCGGGCAAGGTACACATCCGTAAACCCTATATCCAAAAATATTCAGGGTATTTAAATATCAATGTGGTTTGGACTTTTGGCCTTGTTTTTATTCAGTATGAGAGTTTGAGAACAAATCTGATGTACTTTTGCAGCTTGATATTCAGTACTTTCATAACCATGCCACTCTAACGTCAGCAGTTTCTTTGACCAAAACCCCGACGGTTGACTTTTCAGCTACGATTGGTACTCCAACATTTGTACTTGGTGCAGAAGCCGGTTATGAACCGTCTTCTGGAAGATTAACCAAATACACCGCTGGCATAAGTGTTAACAAACCTGACTCAAGTGCATCCATAATCTTGTAAGCAATTTCACTCCATCGTGATATCAGATTATGACATTAGCTGATAATATCTTTTCGGTTCTATTTTCAGGGGCGATAAAGGGGACACAATAAAGGCATCATACATACATCATCTGGATGAATCAAAAAAGACCGCTGCTGTTGGAGAGATTACTAGAAGGTTCTCACTAAATGAGAACACCTTCACGGTTGGTGGGTCTTACGCTGTGGATAGTTTGACCGTGGTCAAGGCTAAGCTTAACAACCATGGAAAGCTGGGTGCAGTGCTGCAGCATGAGATAATTCCGAAGTCACTTGTGACCCTGTCTAGTGAGTTGGAGACCAATGCTTTGGATAAAACACCCAAGTTTGGTTTGGCGCTTGCACTCAAACCTTGATCAGAAAACTGCCATATACTGGTGAGTTGGTGTCTTTTGAAAGTCAAGTTGAAGTGTTATTTTTTGACTCCTGAAACACTGGAGCATTCATTTGATCAATAAGCCATCGTTGAATTATTCGTTATGGGTTCCTTTGCTTTAATTGTCATTTTGATGTTTGATTCTAATTGCTAGATGATAAGTTTTGGTCCTGGTTTTTTTGTTGTAATGAATAAAATTTATGGATTGACTTTTTTTTTTCATATGGAGATTTCAACAAGACCGTAAATCTTGTAGGTTGATCTTTTTAGTAAATATTCACGCATCGAAGAATTTCGATTGGGCAACTCTTTTGATTCTCGTAATCAGTTTCTCTTAATTTGATGGAGTAGTTAATGGCGATTAGAAACCTCCTAACTTGATTAACAATATTCATAGCAGATCATTTAAGTTTTTATAAGATATTTATTAAATTCTGTAAACACAAATATTTTATGTTGACTACTAGTCTGACTTGGTTTGCGTAAGCATTCAGGTCTTACAAGCGTTTGTGAAATATTTGTCCGGTCATATAAAAGCGTTTATGAAATGTTTGTCAGAATTCATTAGCATATGTATATATTCTACTTTGACCACCAGTCTGAAAGCCGATTCATAAGCTTTAACCCATCTTCGTTCATCTCTAACTTGGAATGAATTGCTAGCATCTTATTAATAGGCAACTTTAAAGTCTTCTATAGTAAAATAACACTTTTTACTACGTAAAGTTTACTAGTTTGACCAATGTGACACGTAAAGAAAGCTAAGAATGAACATAACATTTGTCATGGTTATGGACAACCACCCCCTTGTTTAGACATGTCCTTGGCATTTCTCCTTGGTTTATCCGTGTCTGTGGACATCCATGGACGCCCCTGGTCGGTCACTCACTCCTAAAACCATACTTACATGAAAAAGGAGAGAAACTTTCTTAAAAAATGGAACTCAAACCAAGTATTATATTGATAAATGTATAGGAAAAAAAATACAATGTGTAAACGAGCTATGTATCCGTGTTATTACACATGCTCTAATGTAAGTCATCAAATCACTATATACATATCTTTGATGAAAGCGCTTGGTAAAATTACTCTTCTATTAGTGATGAAAAAGTTCGCAAGATCGTTTTGAGTCGCTAAAACAATCTTGGATAAAACAACTTGCAAGAGTAAAAGTGTGTACTATCAGGACAATATTTGGTAGCTATAGTAAGAAATCTCATGGTACACGTGTATAATTTGCATATAAACCAATAATTGTTAGAACTTTATAACGTTTGTTGTGTATGAAGTATGACACATTGATTTGAAGAATTCTGAACTTCTATAACCAAGTTTGAACAGCTCACGTCACTATCATGCTTCATTATTATCTCTCTAAAATGCACACTTAATACACAGCAATACAGGCTACCACCAGGATATAATGTACATAGAATAAGTATACCCCAAACAGGGAGAAAAAAAGAAAGAAATACCTCTACATATCATTTCTTACCACTCCATTTGTAGGGAAGTTTCCATCTTTTATGCCAATAAACTGAGACCCGAGGCCACAAAGGAAACCCAAACGAGTAATCAAGAGGACGGTCTACAGGACCCCCAACCAACAAAGGTAACCACACGTACCTTGAGTCCCTTAAATCTGCAGGGTTCCATCGGTCCGCCATAAATATGAAAATACCAGGAAACCCATGTAAGGGTAGAACAAATGTGCTTTGGGCAAAAAATGTAGCAAGCCGAAAGATTTTGTTACCCCCGACACATGGGTTCCCCATTGTCTCCCATGGGCCCATAATAGATTCGGCTGCATGAGCCAGGGCCTCGTTTGGAGCCCACCCTGTGCACCCTGAAGTGACCATGTAATAAATTCCTTCATGCTTGAACAGGGCTGGAGCTTCACGGTGCTGGCCCACGAGAATCCGTCTCATATCATTTGTCACATCAAGGTAATCTTGTGTGAGGGGCCCGATATGAAGCTCACTGTTGTCTTCTGATGAGTATATGAGATATGCCATGTCATCGTCATCTTTGAAAATGGTCATGTCTCTGCTTTCACAGCCGTGTGGTCTTGTGCTCTTGATGTAGTCAAAGGGGCCTGTGGGAGAACTGCTGACGGCAATACCTACAGAGGCTTTTGTGTAGTTGGCGTCGTCAATATGCATCCACATTACATATTTATTTGTGTTTTTGTTATATATTACTTTTGGTCTTTCTAGTACATTAGACTTGTGAAGATCATGGGTTTCGTCTGTTTCTTCTGCTGCTAACACAATACCCTCGTTCTTCCATGTCCAAAGATCTTTTGAAGAATAACAACCTACACCTATGATGTCAACCTGCAATCAAAACCGTATTATTAAAATAATAACCTATTTTTTTATAACGATTTATGAAGTTGTACACATTAAAAATAGGATCAATTGCATATATGCCCTTCTAAATATCCTTAAATGCATATATATCCAAGCAAAAACTTTAATTGCATATATAACCCAATTTATTGTAATGACAATATTACCCTTCCAAAAGAATTAATAAGAACTTACACATGGGTATATATGCTATTAAAGAATTTTATAAGGGGAAATATGCTTTTAATCTATTTGTCATTTATAAGGTTGGTAAGGAAAAATTTGCCAATTATAAAGTTTTAGTAAAAAGTAAGGGTAAACTAGTCATTATATAAACTACTTTTAATGAAAATGGATAAATTTGCTAATTATGAGGTTTTGTAAGGGGATATATGCATTAAAATTTTTTGCTTGGGTATATATGCAATTAAAGAATTTTAGAGGGGTAAATATGCTTTTAACCCTTAAAAATAAAGTTTAGACAACTTTCGACCAGCTTGACTCATTCAACCAGTTCACTTAGCGAAAGCTTTATTGGCCTGTTTGAGATAAACAAAACACAAATCAACCTATTTATAAGTAAAAGGGTGCAATTGCACCTCTATATTCCATAAAATAAATAGATGAGGAATCAAAAAGAATCTTTCTATCTATCCAACTCCCTGAACAAATAATTTGGAGGATATGGATTTAAGGATGAGAGTCATAAGTGTCTTAAAATGTGACGATTCTCAGGAGAAATAGAGCATACTATTCTTTGGTTAAATTCAAGGTTCAATTAATATAACAGGAAATACTAGTTGTGATTAAATCAAGAAGAAATAGATCTATGCTATTCTACTGCAGTATCCATCAACCACAAATATAGCAATGAGCTGCAAAATATAACATAGATCATGTAAGGAATTGCAACCCACAGTGTATTGTTGTCAGCTTGTCATGTATTAAAAAGAACACAAACAAATCAATCCTTAGAGGCAAACAAAATGAGTTTCAAGCACCACATAACCGATCTCAAATAATAGGAAAAACCAAGAATTCCAATGATCAAGATTAGGATACTAACCCGCGCTGCTGCCTTTTTGTGAGCATAGTAAGTGGGCCCATCTTTATACTCACCATACCAATAGTATGTCCTTGATCGATCATCATATAGAATACCTCCCCCGTGAGCTTGAATAGGATTCCCATCAGTATCCAACCAGATTCTACCAGGATGGTAATAAAGACTCTCATTACCAGCATCCTTCATCGGGTCAATCACAGTCCTTTGACCAGGAAAGAATATGTATCTAAGTTGAGAAGTTTCATCAAGAAACTCTTCAATCAAGGTGGTTGGTCGTTTAGGTTTTCGTTTTATAGCACGTGGAGATCGCTTTCTTGGTGGTGGGATTTTTATGTCCTCATCTTGCACTTCTACAAGCTCACGATAAAACGGATGTTGACTATGCATTTGCATTACTGCATGTTGACTGTGTTGGCTTTGGTTAAGGAAGTAAAAGTGGAACATAACTATGCATCCTATGACGCTGAATACCACAAGGGAGAGCCTATATCTGCTTCCTGCATCGCAATTTAAAGTGGTTGGTTTCTTGTATTTGTTCCTCATCCTCATTTTGTTCTCCATTTAACCTTCAAGATAACACTACAATTGAGAAAATACAACCTACGGAGATCCAAATGTAGCATCACAATCTAAAGGAAACTTTTCCATTGCTGTACTGACAGATGCTTATACGATTAAGAAAATATTCGGTTTCCTCTTATACTTGAAGGATATTACAACATAACATATAAACTTATAAAATCAGATTGTAAGATGACATGCTACCACTAATGATTTGTTTATTACAGTTATCTGCTACTAAGAATTGTCAATAAACATGGGGTCAAAATAGTCAATCTTGATAATCCCACTCTTGTTCTTGCTTGAAATCTATGGTGTACCCTTGATAAGTAGCAAATTGCAAACAAAAACAGTGAATTTAAGGTTGCAGAAATGATAAAAATTTGGTGAAATCCTTCATCAACTAAAACCCTAATATTAAGTTTGGGAATCCCAATCAAAGGCTCGGAATTGAAGCAAAATCACTTCAAATCGTCTAATGAAACTCGAACCCCTGCTCCCAAACATCCTAAATTGAACAATTGATTGATGATGGATATTCAATTGAGCTTCTAAAACAACAAAAGATAAGAACGAACTGCAAATCGAACCTCAAAAAGACGCAAACAATCAATACCCTTAAAGATTAAGCAAACGAACATCGTCTCAGATTTGAAGAAAGGTTACCTGATACCATTAATAACAATCATTCAATCAATCAATCGACCGATTAGTGTTGTGAAGTTTGCAAAATGGTTTCTTGAGTCGTGAATTTGGATCTGGAAGTGATGAACGTTGGTGATTATGACTTGAGACCAAAATTTGCTGAAGCTGTTTCTCTCTCAATCAAGAACAAATGTATTTTCAATAATAATGATAATGATAATCAATCTGTGGTTTTATAGGTGGTGTTGATGATGATTACTTCAACGACTAGTTGGTTCAATTGAATGATTACATTTAGTATACTACCTTTGCATCACCGTCTCTTGTTCAACGCAGGTGGAATCCTATTATACCTCGATGACATGTATTTACAACGAAAATCAAATAGTAGAAGGTAAAATTTTTATGTGAAAGACATATTTCTTTATATGGTTAAAATCAAGATGGTAAGGAGGTTATGATTAACATTTAACAAAACTTTAAAAGTAATAGCAAATATAATGGAGAGAGTCTAGTTTTATTATTCTTAAACTCAAATTACATTTTTTTCATTTTAAAATATATATGTAATAAAACATGGATTTTTTTAATCTGAATATGATATTGATACACATTATTTATTAACAAACAACATTTAACAATTATTAGATATGTTGTGTGATTAAAAGTTCATCCAAATCTAATACAATGTTGTGTCTAAATCATTTATAACGATGTGTTCAATATTATAATGATGTGTTCAAATTGTCTAGGTCTAACAGTTAAGTTAACCGTGACATTACGTCCATTGTCCATAGAATGGTGGTTCGTCGTTTAGGATAATGCGTTTAACATTACCATGCCACGTCCAAGTCTACTTAGATTTGATGCATGAACTAAGTCTGTGAATACAATAATGTGTCTGGTCTTTTATGACGGTGCGCCTAAAACCGCTTGTAATCTAATGAATTAATCTACCATCACTCGAAAATACGCATATTTCATATTGGGTCTTCACACGCTAACAACCTATATACAACATTCCTCTATTTATCATGACTCCTAAGAGTATTATCATAATAAAAAATGTAACAATAAACTAATTCTGATTAGGTGATTTTTAGAATTTAAGTGGGTAAAGAAGTTGTTAGAACTAGAAGATAACTTTTATGATAGATATAGATAGGACGGAACTTATTGTGTGTTAACTTTAGTTAGCAGTGAATTAAAGTTTATAATATCTTATTCAAGTTTACATATTACTATTCTTATTATTACATTTGGTCGGTGGGTGGTTTTTTCTTTTTCTATTTTTTGTTTGTGTTTTAATTTTTTTTTGTTTTTTGTTTGTGTTTTAATTTTTTTTTCTTTTATTTGTTTGTTTGTGTTTTAATATGGTTTGTTTTGGGTGTGGGTTTGAGATTTTGGGGTGGGGTTTTTGTGGGGTTTGGGGGTGAGGTTTTTCTTGTTGGTTTTTTGTGCCCGGACACGTTTCTTTAATGTGTGTTTCGATTATGTTCCTTGTCGTTTTCTTTCTTCGGGTTCTTACTTTCTTTTTTTCGTTATCGACACCCTGGCGATCCTCGCTATTAAGGTTTGGGTTTTTCTTTTGTTTGCATTTTTTGGGGCTATGGTTTTCGTCGGTTTTTTATTTTTGACTGTCGCCTTCTTGCGGCTTTGATTTTCGTCTGTTTTGTGTATGGTGTTGGGTTTTGATTTAGTTTTGGGTTTTAAATATTCTTGTGTTTTATAGATTTAGGGTTTTGATGTGATTTACTTTGTGTGTTTTGCTGGTTTAGGGTTACGTTAAAACTCGCATAGCCGCGGCAACGCGCGGAAAAAAAAATTAGTTTATATAGTTTCATTACTAAGCTTTAACAACCTTTAATTTTACTAGCAACCTCTAAAAACATATCTTTTGCTACATTTTAATGTAATTATTGTAACTCGACTTAGTCTTCATCATTCACTAATACAAATTCTTAAATCCTTCGTTGGACGCATAATATTTAACTCCTTTAAACTTAATATTAAAGTTATTATGACAATCTATCTATTTCAATTTTTCGAACCATAACAATTATTAAAAACACAAATTAGAACATCTATGTAGCTAATTAAATAAATATACTTAGTTAATTGTCGTTGACAGTCTTGGGAGTGTTATGTGGTGTCTTAATATATCCTGATAAGAACCATCTTTCCGTCTCACATATCAAAGAAGTTCACTAATTTCTTGTTAGTTAGAACTTGTCATGAGAGTAGCCTTAATTCCAGGCCATTATAATGTCAAGATGAATATACTACACATTAGTGGTAGTGTAGTCTAAAGATAAGAAAAAGTGCCCACAATCCTTATTACATCCAAGAACATTCACTCATACCTTGAACATTTGGTTTATGAAAATTATGGTTAACGTTAAACATATTCAATAAACCATACATCAAATAACACTAAACACTATAGCAAAAGGATTAGTTTATTTGAGATGACATAAAATAATATTGATTGAAGGAACAAAGTATTTACTACTCATAATCACGCTCACAATTATATAGTCTTTTCTTACAAAGAAAAGCAATAATTAATTTAAATTAAAACCAATGATTGTGTTCATAATTTTCATAAAGTTGTTGTAACTAAAACATAGCTTTAATATTATTAATTATTTATAAATATTTATAATTGAGATAAATGAATTTTATGAACATAATATAAAACTTAAAACTAGTTTTATTATTTTTATAAATAAACATCAAAATATTATTCTTGTTTTGAGTTAATAATTCCTCTCCAATAAGATTATAAGTACAAATAAAAGAGTTTGTAAGAAGTAGAATGCTTAGCATATGTGTAAAACAGAAAAACCTAAAGTCACAAGTTTGGAACCAACATCCAGCAAAGATGGACCCACACTTGTTCCCAAAAGAGGCAAATACTTAACAGCATTCTCATCTCAAGAACAAAAATAAACATTAAAAATCATAAAGTGATGCTACCAACCAATTTGTTTATCCTAAAACAGATTCCTTTAAGCATGCATTCAAATGTTGCAAGACTGGTATAATGCATGCCCTGATGTGTCTCTGTTCATCCCCTCACCCCATTGAAAGACCATAACAATAATCGAATCAAGCCACATAACGAGTCCCACATACTATCAAATTTGAACATATGATTTTATTTATCAATTCACAGTTTGTATAGTATGAAAAACAAATATTTTGATGTTATATACATGAAACTCAATGGGTCAACCAAAGTCTTGCGACTTGGTTATCACGTTCATTTTGTAATTCTGTACTTTTGTTTACAAATTCTGTTGATGGTTTCTAGGAACAGTTGAACATAAAGAAAAGTGTCTCCCTTTCTCTTGGTAAGCTTTAATGATCCAAAACAATGTTAGAATCATCAAATCAATAGAAAGGGTTAGAATACTAGCCCATAGCAGTTTAACTGAGGCTCTGAATGGTTTGCATTGGTGTGATGCCACATCAGCAATCGCGTGTCTCAATGGTGTGCATCCAGCTAGGCTCTGCAAATCTGGATATGTAGCTATCAAGTTCTCAACAGACTGAATGTACGCCATTGTTTTTCCGTATGCTGATTCAGGAAAAAATCTCCCTTCAGCTTTACAAATTTCTGATGGTGTGTTCTTTTCACAAGTTAAGGTAGAAAGAATCTGCACACACACTCCAAAAAGTGTGGAAACAAAATTGCTTGAGTTCCTTAAAACTACAATGATCTATAAAATGAAAATTAGTTGAAGTTCATGGATTTAGACACTAACACTTGGTAGATCATGAATTTGAATAGAATCTTGTTGGCAATTTCCAGGGGCATATGTGTAATTAGGTGGGCCAGAGAAAGGGTCACAAATTTTCTGGATCATAAATGAATCATCACTTTGGTCATTTGGTTGAATCATTTTGAAAGCCAATGATGTTATTTCTGAGTTTGACTGCAATGGAAAAAGATGCATTGATCATCAATCGCTCTTAAATTTGGAATCTTGAAATGAATATGGTGATGGTCAAAACATAATGATATTGAATGTACCTCGGCTATATATTTATGAACCGTGTATCCAATTTGAGCCATGAATTTATCTGAGGTTGACAAGTTTGAACATGAAGAGAGAATTGTCATGATACCATTGTTTTTGGAATTTTGATTTTGTTCAAAATCCTCAAAGGCTGCACATGTGTCCCCTGCAAAACTGCATTGTCATCTAGTGATTTTAGTCTCTAAACATGAAATTGTTGCAAATTCATGGCCATGCCTCATGAGGGGCTAATGGCATAAAAGGTAACTTGTTTTCCAGGTGCCATGTCAACACCACGTCATTATCACGTCTTAAGAAAAAAAGGCAACATGGTCAAAAGTTACCGCCTTGTCAGCAGTAACGGCATCATTTTTTACCAGTTACTAGGTCAAATTACATTAATTTGAAAAGCTTTTGAAAGCTGGTTGCCTTGAAATAAGAAATTTTAATCATTGATGGTCTTTTCCAACCTAAAATAGGTGGTAAACTTTATATGAAATCGGCCCTTCGTAGCTCAGATTTAGAATTGTTTAAACACATAAAACAGAACAAGTTGATACTCACACATGAAAGAAGAAGTCAAAGCCGGTTAAAATCCAACTAACGGTTGTCAAAATCCAGCAAGCGACAATAAGGCTGTGTGTGGAGAAGGTGTTAGTACACATAGTGGTGATACAATAATTTAAAGAAGTTACACAAGCTTATATCATTAAACTCACATGATAAATCCAGGGTGCCAATGCAGGAAGAGGATAACTGAACCAAAAAGAACAATCCATTAGTCTAAACAAATATATTTTGTGTATTTGTCAAATTAAACAATACAAAATAAGCAATAATCATGATGATATATCGACCCGCAACCAATTTTCATTTCTTATCGAGTCTTGTTATATGGGACGAATAAAAACTGAAAAGTTTTCACTGTTGAAAGCATATCATGTAAATATCTCATCAAAAAGAAATCTTACCACATCCTGTGACCATAACCACCAAGTTAGCTGTTACAAAAACAAGATTTGCAATGTAACTGAAACACAGAAAAAGATTGTTAAAAGCATGATGTATTGCTACAAAGTCAAAACCATAAGAAAACTATTTAAAAAAAAAAAGATAATTGCTTACACTGCCTTCATCGCACGATTAGAAGCTTGTCGGGCTTCTTTAACAAAATTCTGAATCGAAACTGTCTCCTTCCTCATCTGATTAGTTATCTGATTCAAAAGCTCAGATGTTTGGCGATCATAAGGCTGTAAAAGGGTCCGAATTTTCAAAAACCCTTGTATAACAGCTTCAATCGTTTGTTGCATATTACTTGCAGCTCCAAAAATAGTATCCATCAGGGTCTTGCTTTTGTGTAAAGAGCTTTGATTAGCTACCAAAATCAAACTCGAGAAAACTCTTCAAAAAACCAACAAACAAATTCAATAAACAAATCATATGATAATGAAAACTATGATGATAAAAAATGATGATGATAAACTTACATGGCAATTACAATGAACATGGCAATGAGTGCAAAACATGCAAGAAAGTAAGAACTTGGGTGATCAAGAAAGGCGTTGAAACCGCCATTAACACCTTTGATCATCAAGTAACTCCCAAAACCCAAGCCAAATATCATCCAAATTCCAGCCATTGCATACCCATGGATGCCTGTAAACGCCGCAGACTGACCATTTTTTACGAAACACACATCAATACACAACATTCACAGTAAACCCATCTTCAAACAGACTCAATCCATCAATCAAGATAATAAAACAAACCAAAACTTCATTAAATGAGGATATTGAACAAACACTTACCGCCCAATAATGTCTGTTGCGAATATCATAACCTCCTGTATACAATCTCAAACGGTGAAGGGGATCAGGCCTGCTGAATCTCCTGTTTCGAGCAAAAGGGGACGCAAGAACCGATGAGTTGTGAGTTAAGACAGAGGTGAAGAGCAAGAGGGAGATTAATGGAAGCTTGAACCCTTTGAAATTGGACATGGGGGGATGTGATTATGAGAGAAATCAAGAAAAGGGGATTAAGGGATTGGCATGAAAAGGGGAAAAGGGAAGGTGGTGAATGCATAGTTGTTGTTGTTAGAGAGTAACTTGGTGATTAAGGTAAGGATAGCTTGAGGGTTAGTGTTTGATGGAGTTTTGTACAGACGACTGATGATCGGAGAATCAAGAAGCCGAAGATTTAGGTGATACGCAAATTGATTCAGCAATCGACCGCCATTTGCGTCCCTGTTATGGCAGTGTGTATGAATCAAGATTTTCCCTCCTTTATGATCTCTTTCACACGCTTGGAATTTTCCTGACAAAACGAATGTGATTTATGATCTGATATAGAGAGTTTCTTGCAGCTTTGTTAACAAGCAAGATTTGCATTAATTGTTTGAAATGATTAAATCAAATATTATATTTGATCAATCTTTCTGTTTGGATCACATTTTAGAAAAGTGTGATCTCATTAGAAATGATGATAGTCTCGTGCGTGTTTGTAAATGTGTCATACTTAAGTTGATATTAATTGAATGTCTACCAGGTAATTATTTGTTACGTTATTAGTAAACCATGTGTTACACTGGTGAAATAAAATAATATATTAATATAATAAAATTTATTAATTATAAAATAATATTTTAAAATATTATGTGACTGAAATTACGTATGAGAAATGACTATACGTAATAAAACAGTGATTCAACTTTTTAAATTTTGTTGTTAATTTTTTAGTGTGTAAATGTAAATAATATCACTGATTGCGTATCTAAGAAAAAATTTATTATCATGTAAAAAATTATAAAAATGAACCACTACTAGACAAAAAACAATGAAAAATAAAATTTTTAGTTAAAATTCTAAGTATATCTCAGGTAACATGATCATGTATCACTTCATATTATGCTTGCATATGAATCACATAATTATATACATACTTATTTAGCAAGGTCGGTGAAGGTCTCACCAGTCTTGCCACGTGTCACACAAACATTGGGCCACATCTTAATTTTTTCTCTTTTTTCTTTTTGGTTTCTCTGCGTTACTTTTCGTATATATAAGAGTGTTTATGATCTTATACTACACATGTGTTTTGGCTCAGGCGTGAATTTTGTGTCTGAGGTCGTGGGTTCAAACCCCAAGGCAAACATCTTTTTTAATTCATGTTTATTTACGTTTTAAAAACTTTGTAATATGTTATTTTTACGTCCTCAAGTTTTTAAAGTTTCAATTTAACCTATACAAGCTTGGCTAAAAAATTATTTCTTATGTTTGTATTTTTGTGTGCACGTCGTTATAATTTCGAGTCCGTCTGGGTATGGACTTAATGGAAATTTACTCGGATCATTTTTATATACAACCTTACTTACAATAACTTATTTTCATACTTTTAGTTGTCTATATTTTTATATTTAAGCACGAATTAACTCAGTTATATATAAAATGCTTATGTGACTATTTTTATATATACTTTACTTTTAATTTTTCACTTTCACCCTCTAAAACCTTTTAAAAACTATGTGAAATGTCACTTAAAAGAATATTTCTTATATTCATATTTTTGTATACGTGTAGATATATATTCAAGTTAATCTACGTTTGGATGTAATTGATATGACTCGGGTATTGATGTAAATTTAGTTTAAAAACAAGCTCTGTCGATTGTAATCTATATTTATCACGACGTGTACGATACCGCTGCAACGCTCGACATGTACAAATATTAGTTTAATTTATTGGGTATCACCGCTAGTCAAATAACAATAAAAAATAAAATTCAAAGTTAAACTAATTTTTATTAATTTGTGTTTCGTAATCCCATTTTACGTGATTGGTCCACATCACGCTATGGCAGTGAAATCAAGCTTCAAAATCACAAGTCAGTTTATAAGTGAATTCCCAATTTTCTTAATCACGGTAATCCTTCATGGAATTCCCTTAATTTTTTCGCTTCAAATTTGATTGAACACCGAAGAAGGTCAAAAATCATTTGGCTCACACACAGAGAGAGTGAGAGTGAGAGTGAGAGTGATCTCTTCGATTCAATAGATCTCTTTCTTTCTTTGTATTTCGATCGATATTTTTGTTTCTTCTTTTTCTTAATTGAATCGTTATGGGTATATGGGAAGCTTTTCTCGATTGGCTGCGAAGGTATGTGTTCCTGCCCCCTTCAGTCCCTTATCCTCTGATTTATGCTTCGAATGCGATTGTGTTTGGTTTGAATCTGAATGTCTAATTGTGTAAGACCGATTCCTTCTAGGGTTTTTTGTGTTTGATTGTTTTGAATTAGGGTTTTTAATTGTGGAGTTTATCTTTGAATTAAGATATTTCCCCTTTGTATGAGGATCTGTCTCTTTCTATCATTGATTATCTTTATGTGTGCGAAATGATCATGATATTAACTATTATTAGGGTTTGCCACAAAAACGTCAACTTGTTAGATATGATGCACGAGTTACCAAATACAGATGATGTAATTAGGGTTCGCCTTAAGAACTAATGTTGAAAGCACTTGTTACAGCCTATTTTTCAAGCAAGAAATGGAGCTTTCTTTGATTGGTCTCCAGAATGCTGGCAAAACTTCCCTTGTTAATGTTGTTGCTGTAAGTAGATTAAAGCAGTTTCATATACATTTTGTGCTTCAGTGTCTTGAAAATCATCTATAACATGGGTCAAAACCGTTTTTTGTATTATCTTACTTGTAGACTGGTGGATACAGTGAGGATATGATCCCAACGGTGAGTTTTGTTCAAAATTTTCATTGTTGATGACCACAAAGTTTTTAAATAGTATCTAATGCTCCTTACAAAGGATATTTTGGCGTTTAGGTGGGATTCAATATGCGCAAGGTAACTAAAGGAAATGTGACAATTAAGTTGTGGGATCTTGGAGGTCAACCCCGATTTCGCAGTATGTGGGAGAGATATTGTCGTGCAGTTTCTGCTATCGTGTAAGTTTCTTTCACTAAAACGCATTTTGAAAAACATTTGACTTATGATATGTAAAAGCTATTAATTTGTTTATTTCAATTTGGGTGTGTGCAGTTATGTTGTGGATGCTGCAGATCATGATAACCTGAGCATTTCCAAGGGTGAACTCCATGATCTGCTGAGCAAACCAGCTTTAAGTGGTATTCCTTTGCTGGTTTTGGGCAACAAAATTGATAAGGCTGGTGCCCTTTCTAAGCAAGCTTTGACAGATCAAATGTAAGACCAATTTTAATATGTTTGTACATTGCCAGCTTAAGAATATGAATCATTTGGTTATACTCAGTTCCTGAACAGAAGCGTTCATCATGCACACAATGTTCACATACACAATACTATCATATCATGCAGAATTTGGTTGATTCTTATATATTTTAATAAACACAACACATGACAGCTTCTTAGATTACCAGTGTTGTATCTAAGGGCTAATTGCATAAGAAGGTAATGGTTTTTTTCAAGATTTTGTTATGGTACCCTAGTATTTCCTTGCACTTAAGTATGTATAAACTTTTTATATATTTATTTATTTGTAGTAGTTGAACTTGGATATCTTAAATTAGAAAACAATTGAAAGTTGGTTAAAGCTTTTTAAATTTTTTACCTTATATGAAATTTTTTTGAAAGTTTGTATGCTAGTGAGAAAATACAGAATACTATGTTACCAGTAGTTAAAATTTAAACCTTCAAGGGGGTGACATAGTGGTAAGCACCTGATTCCTTGTAGAGCTTTGTGTTTGGAACCAACTCTCACTGATTTATGCTTTTAACCGCTTGGGCTTGTGAGTTTTCAGATACGGATTTTCATGGTTACAATAAACAGAAATTTAAGGAAAGATGGTTACATTTTCATGCAATTAGACCTTTCATCATGATTCAAATAACTACCTTGTTTGTAACTAATCTTTATGGATGTATTCGATCCTTTTATTGTGATGGTGTACAGGGATTTGAAGTCTATAACAGACAGAGAAGTGTGTTGCTTTATGATATCATGCAAGAATTCAACAAACATCGACTCGGTCATTGATTGGCTTGTGAAGCATTCAAAATCAAAAAGTTAAAGACTTCATCGAAGCAAACTAGAAAGGAAAAGGACCACCATTTTCGTGTGCTTGGTTTTGTGTCGAGTTTGCCACAAACTTTATGTAGATTAGAGAGATGTTTTGAGTGAATTGCTTATCGGTGTGTCCTGTGGTATACTTTCTGATTGTTTGTGTCATTCTTTCTTCCTGACCCTGATTGTTGTGCTGTGTTTAATATCATTTTCAGCTACTTTTATGATGTTCTACAGTTTCTGTTTTATTAATATGTCTATGATTGAGAATGTGCATTGGAGCCGGGGTTTCGTTGGAATAATCTTTTCTATCCCCTAGGACAAACGTAGAGGTAACATATCCCTATGGTGGTGTTTGTTTTTTTGGCAAAAGGTCTTCCCCACCTCTTCATCTGCGCGCACGCAGACGCTGGAAGAGCTTTTAAGTGCGCAGACTGTTTGTTTTTTGGAAGACGTTTCATTAAAAAACGTTTTTCTGACGTCTGCATGTAGAAGATGTGGTGTTATCACTTCTCAAGTCTTCTCAACCTCTTCTCCTTTACCCCAACCCTTTCAGACTTTACCCCCATTTGTGTTCAACCCTTCACCCCCACCACTCCTCTCCTCCGAGCCGCCGCCCTCTTCCGGCGCAGCCCTCCCCCTCTGCCGCCCCCATCGGTGTTCCTCTGTTAAAGCTCTCCCCCTTTTCCGTCGCAGCCCTCCCCCCGCCCGCCCACGCTCCCCTCCGCGGCCCTCCTCCGAGCCGCCACCAGGTATAAAAATTGCTCCATTCCCATCAAGCTCCATGTCCGTCATCTCCATCGAAGGCTTCCTTCTCCATTCCCGTCATCTTCATCATAAGCCTCTTGTGCTTGTTGTTGCTTCCTTCTCATCTCTTCTTCGATGTTCATATCATGAATGAATAGATGGGGAGGAGTGTGCCATTTGTGTTTCTTGAGAAATTGAAGGATGAGTTTAAGCAGGTTTATGGTGGAAGTATTGGAGGTGATAATTCACTTGCAGATGATAATGATGATGAATTGTTTGATGATCGGTTTAGTATTGCATATAATCTTGACCGTGAATTATTTGATGATCGGTTTAGTATAGGTTTAGTTTAATTACAAAATATTTCAGCATTCTGCAGATTTTAAAAAAACAAGCAGTCTTTTTTTTTTTTTTTCAGACTGCAGACGTTTGGTGCACCTTTTTTGTTGCATATGTATGCAGATGTGATCCGCAGATTGCAGACGTTTTCTGTAGAAAAAACAAACAACACCTGCATCTTTACGCTTCCTAGACCTTGTTAGTAAATTGATGGGGATTTGATATATGAATATGGTTTTATGATTAAGAAAAACCATTTGCAATATCTTAATATGATGAATAATATTTTTCTTTACAAAGTTAAAATGTATAAGTCCATATTCACGTACGTTGGGATTGTATGGAGATTATTTACTCATACAGGATGCCTCAATTACGTACAACTTTAAAATTGTTTTACTTTGATCAAATATACAATCATACAAAAGTGCAAAACAAATGTTATTAGTTAAAATTGTGTTACTTTGATCAAATATACAAATTAATGTATTTTGTTCTACTTAACCAGAGTGATGGTCAAGATGTATCTCTCCTCTCCTCTCCAAGTGAAATGTTACAAATCTTTCTTTCTTTCAAATATACGACCCGTGTTTATCTAATACTTGTGATGCACATGTATATGTATATTCTTGATACCTTTGAGATACATAAACAAACCATCGAAGGATGGTTCTTGACGCTGAGTTCTTAGGACTTTTTTCAAGTTTTATGGTTACTACAATTTTATTCATAGCTTAGGAAGACGATAAACAATCCAATATGACCAAATCATTTAAAGTAGAATAATCCCTTTTATTGTCTTGTTGTAGCTCCCATACTTATTACGTGGATCCATAGGGTGGACGGTATGGTGCAAAGAACCACGTCTCTTGCTATCCTGGTCATCAGTCTTGATGCAGGGGACAATGATTTTGCTTTTAAAATCGTTTCCATTCCGATCTTCTCTCCCACTCTTCAAAAACTTTCCTCCATAACATTGACTACATCACTTGCTTCACGAGGCCTAGCACATTTGTCAACGTGGATTCACCTTCCAGCAGTCCCACTGGAAAGAAGTCTATGCACCTAAGGGGTCGCAATGTCAACAGTGTGTAAAGGGAAAAAGCGGTAGTAAAGTTAAGGTGGCAATGAAGTGGTATTCGGAACCAAGAGGATCATTGCCTCATGGTCTTCGAGAGGTGGCAACTACTGACCAATTCAGAGAAAAGTTTGCAATGAATGTAAAAACTTAAAATAAGAAATCAAGATAGAGAGATTTATGAGTACAAACAACATCGCTCTGTTTTAGTACCGAACGCAATATTAAGTTTCCTGACAAAAAAGACTCCATCCGCTCTTATGGCAATAACTAAATAATATTTTCCTCAATTAAACCATTTAAACACCAAAGTCTCGAAAAAAAAAACTAAATTTCAACAAACATAAAAATATCATCACAACCCAAATGCATTGTAAACTTGTACTCTCGTGTTGCATTAGTTTGTTGTACTATGCTAAAACCCCCTTGCCTAAAGATTTCTGCAACTTCCATTACAGATGAGCTAAACTTCTTCTCTTCTGTCTCAACTCTCAACAATGGAGTCCTTAAGGTTAAGAGGACCCCCACGTCCACCCCTCCCTTCACACCACCAAGACACCGAACCCATCAAACGAAACCTCATCAAAAAGGGCATCACACCCACCCCCAAAATCATCCACATCCTCCGCAAGAAACACATTCAAAAAACCAACCGCCACCGCCCATCTCCATCCGACCAAACCCCACAACAAGAACAAGAACACGAAGCCCAATTTCAAACCTTTAAGGATGAATTCAAATCTTTCAACAGGGCAATCGTTAAGGCTGCTAAAGGTAAACAGGATGTGGTCGGAGACGGCGGTGCGGCTCCGTCGTCGTTGGTGGGGAAGCCGTGGGAGAGGCTGGAGAGAGCTGAATTGAGGGAGTATGCGAGTGCTAATAAGGAGTTTGTGGGTGGGGAGAGTTTGAAGTATGAGCATTTGGAGGAGTTGAGTGAGTTTATTGAGAAGGAGCGTGATAAGTTTAGATGGATTGTGGAAGATGATATTGAATTGGAAGATGGGATGCTTGAGAAGAAGAGTAATTGGGTTCCACCCAAGAGGAAAGTTAGTGATGGTGAAGCAATTCGGTTTCTTGTTGATAGGTATATCTATCTTATAGATATTAGTATCTTTTAGCCATTTTTGAGAGTGATTAAAGGCCAGTAATTTTAGATGTTTATCAATAATCTGGTAATTTGATTGACTTCTGTGTTGAATAGGCTTAGTGGAACAGAGTTGAGTATGAAGAACTGGAAGTTTTCTCGAATGATGAAACAGTCAGAATTGCAGTTCACAGAAGATCAGTTGTTGAAGATTGTGGGTGGGCTTGGTGATAAAGGTCAATGGAGGCATGCTTTATCTGTTGTGAAGTGGGTGTACAGCTCTAAAGAGCATAGACACTTTAAGAGCAGGTGTAGTTTTCTTCAGTTTTCAGCAACATTTTCGTTACTGACTTCCAATGTTGGTTAAATGAAGCTAGAGACTTGCCGATTAGTTCATAAGTTATTAAACTACTGTCAAAGATGTATGTTTGATTTGGGGTGTTTGGATGCCTGTTATGGAACTAATTATTGGGTTTGAATAATCATAATCACAGCCTCACAGGTAAAATGTTAGTCGGATGAAGCTAGAATCATGATTTCTTTGTTTGATAAATTACTAATAGTTTTCTTACACTGCTTTCTTACATGTGTCTCTACTCTACTATCACCAGTTTTATGCAAACATTTGAAAGTAGCAATTGGGTTTTTAAACACACATCCAAACCTCTCAGGCGTTTTACTTATCATTTCATCTATGGGCTATGGCCTATGGCAATGATAACTCATATCTATGTATATAGTTTACTTATCTTCAAATATTCAATGTTTTGTGCTCTTTTACTTTGTAGATTTGTGTACACAAAACTCTTGTCAGTTTTGGGAAAAGCAAGAAGACCCCATGAAGCCCTTCAAATATTTAATTCGATGCGGGTGACGATACATATATAGCTTGTTAATTATATGCCAAAGTTGTATTTTTGATCTGATTGAATGAAATCTCACTTAAAACTGATGTAGGCTGATTACCACATATACCCTGATATGGCTGCTTACCACTGCATTGCCATTGCACTCGGTCAATCTGGTCTTCTAAAAGAACTCGTGAAAGTAATTGATTGCATGAAGCAACAACCTTCAAAGATTATCAAGAAACGAAAAAACTGGGATCCTGTTCTCCAACCAGATTTGGTTGTATATAATGCTGTAAGATCGATTTTACATAATTTATGTTACAGATTTCAAGGATTGTTATTTGTTATAGGGATAAGGGTAATCTTGTAAATTCCTTCATAGGTACTGAATGCTTGTACATTGTCGGGAGAATGGAAAGGAGTGTCGTGGGTGTTTGAGGAATTGCGAAGAAGTGGTTTGAAACCAAGTGGAGCAACTTATGGACTTGCAATGGAGGTATTAGTTAATTAAATGTGAACCCTTTTTTTACCTTTTATGTTTATATTATGTGTCCTTGGGTTGGAGGAAAAAGAAGAAAGCTAACAGTTGCACAGTTATACATTTCCAATGTAAATTATGTTAATTTTAGGTAAGGGATAGTTTTGTCATTTATAAACTCTTAAGAGTAAGTCGTTTCTGAAAGGTAATGTTAGCATCTGGGAAGTATGAGCTTGTGCATGAGTACTTTGAGAAGATGAAGAAAAGTGGGAATGCTCCAAATGCCCTTACTTATAAAGGTAACTTTACTTCCCTCTAAATTTATCATCATGACTTCACGCATGTCGATGATTTCTTTTTTGTATAATTGGTTAGTGTTAGTTAAGGCCTTCTCGAAAGAAGGTAAAGTGAGTGAAGCAATAGATGCAGTGAGGGATATGGAATCAAATGGTATTGTTGGGGCCGCTTCTGTATACTGTGAGCTGGCATTTTGTCTTTGCTACAATGGGATGTGGCAAGAGGCTATTGTGGAGGTAAACTTTTTAAAATTCAAGTTTTTTTCTTAGAGGGTGTTTGGTTGTGCGTTAAATTGATTATTGCAATGTGAAGAATTGCAATTAGATAATCAATTGATTAAAGAGAGGAATAGTAAGGTACATTTACTTGCATCTCAATAATCAATTTTTTTAATCACCCTTTCCAGTTTCTCCAAGATCTGATTAAGTTGAATCCTATATAATGAGAATTCATTTAAGGGGAGCTCAGATGTGCGCTTAAGCGAAAGTATTTAATCAGAATCAAATAATCAGCTATAACTAGACAGGCTTTTGGAGATTACCTTTGGTATATTTTTTCTGTTTGAGGTTGTAATAAATGTGTTTAAATGTCCATTTCTGATAATTTTAGAAAAAAAATAGATAAAAATAAACAAGCATGTCAGGCTTTTTCTGTAAAAAAAGGGATAGATTGATGCTTAGTGAAATTGTAGTAACTAGTAACACTCTAAAGATAAATGTATTTTACTCTTATATAACCACTTCTGTTGCAAATGGTAAAATGATGATCATTGTGACTTCTCATACACTTGTTGAAACACCCCATTATACCTGTTTGCGTGTTGCTGATGATGTAAATATCATTGGTACTCATGAGTTGACTTCTAATGCAGATCAATAAGATGAAAAGACTTCCTCTAACAAGACCTTTGGTGGTTACCTTTACGGGCATGATATTGTCTTCAATGGATGGAGGACATATTGGTAATTGTATACGGATCTTTGATATCAGTAAAGAGCATTGTGCTCCCGACATTGGAATTATAAATGCCATGCTTAAAGTTTATGGGCGAAGCGATATGTTTTTTGAAGCCAAGGAATTATTTGAAGATACAAAAAGATCCAATGGTCATAACATTAGTGTGGGTCGTGATGGCCCGTTTGTTAACCCAGATGCTTACACGTATGGTGAAATGCTTAGAGTTTCTGCTAGTTCTCATCAATGGGAGTATTTTGATTATGTTTATAAGGAAATGGTGTTTTCTGGGTATCAGCTTGATCAAAACAAACATTCATTTCTTCTTGTTGAAGCATCCCGGGCTGGAAAGGTTTGTGCTTTTTCTGATCCTTAACTTTTTGTTGGTTTCTTGGGGCTACTCAAAGGTCTATATGGTTTAACTTTTGAGGTCAAGCTTTACTATTTTTCATCTTCAGCATTCGTAGCGGTATTGAGATGAGCGGGCCACTAACATTTTTTTGCCCATTTCTATAAGTTTTCTATAAACAGTTAATACATTATTTATGTATACAAGAACAATAATTATGATAAATAATATAAATCTTTGAAGAAAACATAAATATACTTCGGGTGTCTTTCAACCCATTTAACCCATTCCCCTTTCAGCTAACTCTTTCGTTTGACTTGAGCGAGATAAACAGACACAACCCAGATCCAAATTTACTAGTAATTGGGTTGAAGTTGGCACCTCTAAGCTTTGGTCTTATAGTGTGTTACAAAATGATGAGTATTTTACCATTTCTCTTGGAAGTTCCATTTTTAAAATATTAGTGTATGTTTATTTCAGACCCATTTACTGGAGCATGCATTTGATGTAATGCTGGAAGCGGGTGAAATACCACCTTCATCATTCTTCGTTGAAATCATATGTCGAGCTATGATCCAAGATGATTATGACAAAGCATTGACCATTCTTAACAGCATGGCCCACGCCCCATTTCAGGTTCGTGAAAAGGAATGGAGAGGATTGTTTGAGGAGTACAAAGGTAAAATTACTCGATCCCATTTAAGAAAACTTCTTGACAAAATTGACACCCATGATATAACAATGGAAGCCTCAGCCTATAAATTATCAAGATTACTGCAATCGCTTTGTGGGTCAAAGTCAAACAACTCATATCAGGTAAGCTCAAGCAGTAACCTTACACAAGAGTCTGATTTAGAAACACCAACAGATGTTAAAGGACAGAAACTACATGATGTAATGGAACGTTTTGCTGATGAGTTAACGCTCGACGAATCTTCTGAAAGTCTTGGTTTTGAAAAGTCAAAGTTGACGAATAATGAGGCGTTGGATGATGATTATGATTCAGAGGATGATTTCTTGGCTGGTGAATTGGGGGAACTTGATGAATCAAAGAGAAACAAGTTACCGTCTGCAGATGGTATACTTGAACATTGGAAGGAAAGCATGATAAAAGATGGAATATATTTGCCATTCCAAATTGGAAGAAAGTGATTCCCAAATGCACTTGCATACAGGTAGCAGATTAGAGTGTTTTTTTATTAAAATGTAAAAGTATGTAATCTATAAATCCTTTGTTGACTACAGAATAATGCGAGTATTTTCTGTTTGGTTTGGTTTTTATTTCTGCCAAACCAAACTGTCTACTCTTTAATTTTTTTAGATCTGTTGTCTATTGTGAAGTGTGTGCCATCTTATTAGGAAAGCAAGGCTGATGAATGGAGAATTAGTTAAATTTTTAATTAGATCAGTTTGGGATATGAAAGCATCTTCAGGGATGCAATAACAAACCTAAGCTGTGATTCTCTCTCTACTTTTACTTGTTTTAGACCATCACCAATAGGTGTTTTCTAGGCCCCAAGAACAACCATGTAGACTTTTATCAAGTTGTTTTCCACTGGGGAGCGGCGGTTTTGAGGCATCTCTAAAACCGACTTCGTGTGCATGTGGAAAGAAATAAGTAGTTAAAAACAAAAAAGGTGATGACAGCAATGTTTTTAAGTTTCCTTAGTGGAAAGATTTTTACTATTTTAATGAACTATGTGTTTCTTGATGTAATGTCTGGACATGCTTTTTTGTTATGTTTAAAGTTTGTTATTGGTGATAATCTTTGTTATGTTTAAAGTTTCTTATTGGTGATAATCTTAGTAACATCAAACTCAGGCTACATGTTAATATTACAAAAATCATATATAAGAGAAATTCAAATGATAAAATTCAATGATTCATTTCATTACTTAAATTACAATCTCCAAAGTTTCTGAGTCTTCTCACTGCCCACCAACATACTTGAGCACAAAAGAAAATAAAATCATCCATATCGGATTTGTTTCAACCAGAACCGAAAGCAATGAACCCAGTTAAGCTGTTTAAATATGCTCCATTGGTTTAACCAATTTTCATGCAATATTAGAAACTGTTTGGATAGCATTGCAATATTGACTTTGAGCCAATTCATACATACGAAATAATATAGACCGAAAAGTTTGCTGTGTGTGTCAACCCTTAACCCTGTCTACTGTCAACATTTTCTGCCATAGACCGAGGAGTCGATGGCACAACATATTTTAAAGTTTAATAATAACATGAAATCATACTCAATGCATACATTTTTATAACAACATCAATGTTATGTCAGTATAAAGTATAAACAAAAGTTTAAGACTAAACTGCTACTTGACAATCTGTAACTCATACCCAAACAAAATCTATTTGATATCCTGCTGTTCGGCTGTTCCATTTTCCATCACCTAGATGGTCATGAACTTAATCAACAGTAGCCTTTGAATTTTTACATTGGAAGACACATTTAGGGACTGTTTGTGTAGTTAATGATTCCTTCAAACGCTGAAGACCTGATGAAATCATCAAAAAGTGTTAAAAGTTCCATCTTAATGTAATATGGAAGAGTTTGGAACGAACTCACCCTTTGATTAGTCATCAGAATCAAAATTTTCATCATCTTTCATGTACTTCTCTTGCACTGCTGCTGTTGTGAAAACTATTGTCAAGTATTCCATTTCTGATACTTTTTCTGTTTATTGACAGCACATCAAAAAGGTGATAACCTCAACACATTTACACAAAATGACTTAATTAAGATGAGATTTTATCACTAACAAGTTTCGGTAACGCAAGACATATTAGTTAAAAGAGAAACAAATCAAATAGGTTTTAATATTTAATATGGTAATGGTCCAAAGCACACTCAGGTTGTTAACAACCCTCAAGTTGCCTTCTCTAAGAAAAAATGGATCATTAAATAATAAAAGTTTTTTAAACATATTTAATCGAATATGCAACAGGTTTGACACACGTATTTGCCACCTATACTGTTATAAAAAATACTGTTCTAGTCTCATGCATAGTGGAGCATCAAAAACAGCATGCACATGCATATGAATATGATTAAATGATGAAAGTATATGAACTTAAAACCAAATGCAGACCACACAAGCTAAATGAAATAAGCAAAGGGTAAGAAAATTGCAATCAATTAAAGGATATCTGTAGTAATCCCAATCTGTTTCTCCAATAGCAATTTTGCTGAACTCAACAGCACTAGCATCAATGCCTTGAAATATATACCCGTTGGTCTTGTCTATTAGTCTCACAAGACTTGCAACACTCTCTTTATCCTAAAAAAAATTAACGCTGACTGATGTTAATCTTGTGTACATAGCCTACTTAGTAATATGGTTGGAAGAAATTATTCAATTAACATGCCTGAATAGCCAAGGTAGTGAAGTTGACCAAACCAAAATCTTCAACTACTTCACAGAGTTCTTTTGTGAGTTTTCTAACACCATAAATACGGACTGATAAGTTCACTTTGAGTATATGCTTCTAAAGTTAAGTGAGATGCCAGAACTAAAATCAAGGGGGGACCACTTCAACCCATATGTGTAGAAACATGTAGATTTGGGTTTTGTATTTTGTTGGTAAAGAGTCAAACAGGTAACTAAGAAAAATTAATTATTATCACTATTTAAGTATTATAGTTTCGTAAGTATATCTAATCCAGCCTGACCAGACCTTTTTTGATCCACATATAAAAATTACCCGTCTTGAACAAAGCCCGTTACCCAACCCCCCATACCGGCCCATTCAACCAGCTCTACCAAAACCAGTTAAGGTGTCAATCAGTGACCTACCTATACTTGGAAGATCGGGGATCTTGATCTAGATGGTGCTGTAAATAAGACAAGTCTTCCACATCGGTGTAAAAATCAAGATTGAAGGCTGCAGTAAAAATCAGCAATGCACTCACATATTTCCTGGGGTCACTGCATAAGTCAAATTTTGGAAATAATGTAGTAATGAAAAGGTTTCATACCTAGCTTTCCGTAGCTCTCAATAAGATCGATCTTAGACAAGACATTCACATGTGGCAGTTCCATATGGAGCATTGTTGAAAGCGATAGAAGCAATGCACTCACATATTTACCAGGGTCACTGCAGAGGTGGGCATCGACCAAATGAACTGCAGTCAACTGTAAAAGGAAGTCATAACTGTAAACACACTTCCAGAAAAGGTTTGTGTGTGTTTGTGAATGTAATTAAAAGAAAATCTGCAAAAACAAAAAAAGACATCACCTTACCCGAAGATCCAATTTTTTAATCAGTTTCATGATGACCTTCTTCGCATTTGAATGAAGGAAGAACAGCTCTACTTGGCCAGGGAAATCAAAGAGAAAATAGTGGTCTGCAAATAAATTTATTTGAGAACCCTAATTTGCATAATGAATTATATCAAGCCATAATCCATTATAAGTTCATGTAGTCATTATCTATAACTATAGACTATAGACTATCTGCTGATGAGGGGAGAAGACCGTAACTCGTGGAAGGACTGTAAGACAATCCCGGGAGAGTCTGTAGTGAGTAGTGACTCAACATCATATGTTGGTGGCTGATCTACGCGTGAAGAGAGCAATTGTCCAGCCAATTAAGAGATTTAGACCTACGATCAGATGGGGCCAGCTCAAAGACAAAAAGATTACCACCTTTAGAGATAAGGTCATACCAATGATCCAAACTAGGCCACAGAAAGACGCAAATCAAATGTGGGAAGAAATGACAACTACAGTTATGCAAGCAGCTAAAGAAACTCTTGGACTTGCAACAAATAGGACAGTAGGTCAGAAGGAATCCTGGTGGTGGAACGAAAATGTACAGGAGAAGGTAAAAATTAAACAACAAAGTTTTAGAGACCTTTTACAATGTAATAATGACGAAGAACGAGCAGAGCTAAAACATAATATAAGGAGGCTAAGCGAGAGGCGAAAAAATCTGTGTCAGAGGCAAAGAACACAGCGTACGAGAAAATGTATAAGCGATTAGAGACGAAAGAAGGAGAATATGACATGTTTAAGATTTACAGGGCAAGAGAAAGGGGAAGACAAGACCTCAGAATGGTAAAGTTTATAAAGGCTGCAGATGGAAAGGTCTTGGTAAAAAAGAACGACATCAAGGCGAGATGGAAAACTTACTTCGATAACCTTTTCAACATAACGAACCCTAATCAACAATCTGCCATCGATAAAACAACCCAACCAAACCAACAAAACAAGTGTTATTGTAGAAGTATCACTGTCGACGAAGTTATGAGGGCGCTGAAGAAAATGGGAAGGGCTAAGGCAGTAGGGTTAGACAACATACCGATTGAAGTGTGGAAGTGCCTAGGAGACGAGGGCCTGGAATGGTTAACAGACTTATTCAACACTATCGTCAAAACCGGGAGGATGCCAGAGCAATGGAGAAGCAATGTCATAGTCCCCATATATAAGAATAAAGGAGATGTACAATGTTGCACAAATTACAGGGGAATTAAGCTATTGAGTCACACGATGAAACTATGGGAAAGAGTTATTGACACGAGAATTAGCCGAGAAACCCAGATAACGGTAAACCAATTTGGATTTATGCTAGGACGCTCCACAACAGAAGCCATACACGTCATAAGAAGGATAATGGAGAAATATAGAGAAAAGAAAAGGGACCTACATATGGTTTTCATTGACCTAGAAAAAGCATATGACACTATGACAGTGTGCCGCGTCAACTCATTTGGGAAAGTTTACGACTTAGAAGGGTACCAGAGAGGTATATCAAAATAATAATGGATACGTATGAAGGGGCAAAAACGTGTGTGCGAGCACCAGTCGGAGACACAGACTTTTTCCCGGTGGAAGTGGGACTACACCAAGGATCGGCATTGAGTCCATTTCTCTTCACAATAGTGTTGGATGAGATGACGAAGTCTATACAAGAGCCAGTCCCGTGGTGCATGCTGTTTGCGGATGATATTGTCTTAATATCAGAATCTAAAACGACGCTTAACGAGAGGCTAGAACAGTGGAGAGCCGCACTAGAGAGCAGAGGCTTAAGGATAAATCGCTCTAAGACGGAATACATGCATTGTAACTTTAGTGGGGGGGATGAAGAGGACACCCAAATAAGTATCCAGGGTATGACAGTACCACAGACATCTAGGTTTAAATACTTGGGCTCGTACGTACAGGAGGACGGAGAGATACACAACGATGTAGCTCACCGTGTGCAGTCAGGATGGTGCAAATGGAGAGCAGCATCAGGGATCATGTGTGATAAGAGGTTCCCAGCAAAACTAAAGGGAAAACTATACAGAGCGGCAGTTCGTCCAGCTATGTTATACGTAACAGAATGTTGGGCCATAAAAAAATCGCACCAGAGACAAATCGAGGTCGCGGAAATGCGAATGCTGAGGTGGATGTGTGGCCACACAAGATTGGACCGAATAAGAAACGACGTGTTTCGACAGAGGCTAGAGGTGGCTGGTATCACAGATAAAATACAAGAGGGAAGATTAAGATGGTTTGGGCACGTAAAGCGGAGGCCGTTGGTAGCACCAGTTAGAGCAGTAGAGAAAATCAACGTAGAGGGTAGGAGGAGTAGAGGTAGACCTAGGTTGACTTGGGACGAGGTAATTAGGCGAGATATGGTAGGCTTGCACCTCTCTGAGCACATGATCGAGGATAGGAGTGCGTGGAGGCGTAGAATTAAAATTAAGGACTTTTAGCGGGATCTGTGGGTAGGAAGGGTAGTCGTAGACTTAGTTGCGGGACCCCTGTTTTCTTTAATCTGCCCTTTCGCGCGTTTCTTGAAGAGTATCTGTTGTACTCAATTTCTCAGCTTTTATGTGATCTTTACCTGTGTGTTGTATGCTGTATACCATAATTGTTACGGTTATTGTTTTCCTTACTGAGTCGGGGGTCTCTTCGGAAGCGATCTCTCTATTTTCCAAGATAGAGGAAAGACTCGCCACCAACCACCCCTCCCAGACCCTGCTCTTGAGTGGGATTTACTGGGTATGTTTGTTTGTTTGTTTGTTTGTAGTCATTATCTAGTTGGGGCTTAAACTTTTATTATTCTCAAATTCTTTTTAATTTTTGTTAATATATGACGTTCTTCAGTCAAAATACACTACCTTCATCCCATGAGAAATGACAATTGACAAGTATATAAAAAAACAATCTATAAAGACAACAAGGTTTATGCCCAAATCACTAACATAAGCGTATTTGTAAATTGAAATGATGAGATGAGGCCTGAGGGTGTGAAAGTTACCCCAACTCCACAGGATAAGAGCTGAATGTAAGAACATCAGCTAAAGAATATGTATTGATAATACAGAAAGTAGCAAGTCTATTACCAGTAAATTACCCTAAAATAAAACAAACATATCATATATGACTGGAAAATTAAAAAGGTTAACAGATGATCACAAAAATTGAAAGTAAAAAAAAAACAAATATATCCAGGGCTCAATGTAACTAACCTTTCAAAAGAGGTTTCAGTTTAGATTCCAACCAGTCAATATTTTTCTCTAGGTAATCCATACAATACACAAGACCTAGAAGAACAAGAGAAGCTCAAAAACCAATAACGACACATGAAAATTAAGTTGTTCCATATAACAAGTAATTAATCAAACAAAGTCAGCAGGAGAGACATCTAACCTCCATTAGGACCAAGAGAATGCTCATTCATCACATCACTGAGTTTTATAAGATCCTCAATGTTTATAGCACAATCATATCTTGAAATTACATATTAAAGAAACCATACATTCCATCAACATAACATCAACAAAAAGGCAAACTATGATCAAATCTGATGAAACAATCAGAGTTTGAACAGGATACGGCAATGAATCATTTGCAGGGTCTAAATTGATAACAGCAACTTTCCTGAAACAAAAAATACAATCTCACACCAATTAATCATGAGATAATCACATTGAACAGTGATGAAGATTGAAAACGAACACAAGTGTACCTCCCGATGAGTTGGAGGAACTGTGACATGCCATTGCAGTAAGTGGTCTTGCCGGAACCAGGAGGACCGATTACCACCTGACCAAACACCATCTTCGCAAAACCCTAAAATCAGACTTGTGTGAACACAAGTATACAAACAGCCGTAGCTTTCATTCAAGTGAAAGTGAAAATTGAACAAATGGTAAGTGATGGTGAACCACAATAATAGTCAATAAGATGAATCGAACCTGGGTTGGGGGTTTAGACTTGAGAGTTCCAGAATCTTCACAACTGCACAAGGATCTGTCGATGAAGAATGCTGATTGTTTCTTCGTCGACTGATTGGAGTCGATTTGGAGTGATTAATGGCCCAACAAATGAAGCCCAAATGATCCAGTATTTAAAATTTTTAGGGCCCTAGGCAGGCCCGCAGGAGTTAGGGGCTGTTTGTTTGGTCTGACCCGACTGACTCGGTCAGCCGGTCAGCCGGTCAGCCCGTTTGATACGACACGAAATCAGAGCTGACCGGGTCTTTTTGGTCTGACCCGGACCTGAAATTTAAACGTGCTGACCGGGTCCTTTTCGTCTGACCAAGACCGCGGTGATGCTGGAGGTGGTGGCGGTGATGCTGGAGGTGGTGGCGGTGATGCTGGAGGTGGTGGCGGTGATGCTGGTGGTGGTGGCGGTGATGCTGGTGGTGGTGGCGGTGATTTGCAGAGACGGTTTTTGAGTCGGTCAGATACCGAATCAAACAACCCAGTTTCAGTCAGACGCATACCCAGTCAGAACATCTTACTGGGTCAGCTTCTGACTCAGTCAGATCTTACTGAGTTAGTTTGATCAAACAGCCCCTTATAGTTCTTTTGTTAGAGGGAGCGGCGGTCCTTGTCATGATTATCTTAGAGCATTCACAGCAGGTTTTCTATTTTGGTAGAAGTATGTGTCCTATATTATGGAATATGGTTATGAGTGAATAAGATATAAAATTTAAAGGTTTTGTATCGTGATTCTTCATATTTGAAAAAACACAGTACAACCCCCATAATTTTTTTTAATATTTTTAAAAATGATTGTGAGTGAAGAGAGAGAAAATGTAATGATAAAGATATAAAAAAGTTTTATTTAATTAAAAAAAGAGTAAAAAATAGTGTTTTTATTGTAAATATGATGATGGGGATGGAGAATGTAGTGTGAATGCTCTTACATTTCATAGTTATATATTTATTTGTAGTTTAAAGTTTTTAAATATACTAAGACTTGCTAAAAACAATTCCTTAAACTTCATTTCCAATACTCAAATGACATATATTGAATGCGTTTTAGTTTGTATTTATTTACTTTGTAGTTATTATCCTATATGATTGAGTATATTATTTACTGGATTAGAAACTCGCGTAATACGCGAGATTAATAAAATATTAAGTTAAATAGTTATTGATTAAGATTTAGTAATCGTGAAATGGGCTTTTAGATTATAGTTATTGAAATAACGTATAAGTAACAACTTATAGTAATAAAGCAAAATGTTAAAAGATAAAAAATAATTATAATCTACATCACTCTGAGAAGAGATCAAACCTCAGTGACTATCCGAGAAGAAATTATGACGTGAAAGAAGCTGGATATAGTACCTAAGAAAATCAAATCCCACAAAGATTAACACAAATCATAGACAATACACACATACGTGGAGGAGAGGATGAGAACAAAGAGTCTTTCACTTTCATTGGAATCACGAAGTGGTTGTGGTGAGTTCTCAAATGGTTTGAGGCACTTAACAAAGGCCATAAAACTCTAATTCGGGCAAAAAATGGAAAATTACTATGTGTATTGATTAAAGAAGCTAATAAAGAAAAGATTTGGTTAGAAAAGAAAATAAGTTTTGCACTAAATAACTAAACTATGATTTAAGCTCATTTCCTTATGTCTTCCATTTCTATGAATGATATCATTTGAGTGAAAAAAGAGAAATTGATGACGCATAAATAATTGTCATGTGACAATAAAGATACTGTTCACGTTTCATATAGCGGAGGTTCAAGTGTGGTGGTGCTACAAAACAGGAAGTTCTAGAAAAATACGAGTAGTAAAGAATATTAAAAAAATAATGAATCATCAACCTATAAAAAGTAAAAAAAGATAAAAATCATATAAAGAAACTATTGGCTAACTTTTAGGTAAAGTAACTGCCGTTCAAAAAAAATTTAAAAATTAAAACACTATTGCAATTTATTATATTTTGGTCGGCATGTCACGTAAGGGGTGGAAGTGTAACTTAAGGTTCTTCTAGAACATTAATATATGCAATCTAAAAAGGGCGTAAATTTCGGTAATTAGTTTGTTTGAAACCTATTATTGGATCATGAGTAATGATTAATGTTTATTAATGGGTATTTTCTGCTACATCAGCGTCAAATCATTATTATTTTTTTGTTAAAAAACATAAGTAATGGTTAATGCTCCTATAACGTCTCTTCATCATTATGAATTTGATGATTATTTGTGACGTGATAATAATAATGCCCCTTTAAACATAACGCCCCACCGTAATGGTGATATATGTGGCGTTATGTATGGGTTTAACGCCAGGTGCAAAGTATAAAGTAAGATGGTTTTAGAGTAATAGATGATATTATTTTATATTTAGAAAAATTATTTATTATGATATCTAAAATGTATGTAATATCACTTTTCTTAAAAAAATTTATTTAAAGCTACTTTTCAAAAAGGTCATAATCATAATCTGACCTTTTAATATTTTATCTTTGATATATACTAAGAAGATGCTTCGTAAGTTCGTAGAAATATATAATAAATAATGCTGATAATTATTAACGTACCCCAATTCATGTGACAAATGTGCGTCCTCAATTTAAAGATAACAGGGCGTCAAATAAATATTAAATCACTTACATATTCGGGAAAAAAATTTACAAATTTGGTAAAACTACTATATGAATTATGTAACCCACTCTTCTAACTAAACAAACTTTTAAATAATAATTCTAATTGAGTTCTTTTAAGCCATACCACCTCTTAACTTAAATAGGTCACCTTCAAACTTAAAACGGTTGTTTGACGACAAACTCAAGCGGGCCGTTTACAAAATAGGGAGTCATGAGATTTGACATAACCTACAAACGGGCGTATAGTGTTATACTCAAACAACCATTAAGCATGCAAAAACAACTAGGGGTGTAAACGAGCCAAGCTAGCTTGCAAGCTACTCGAGATTGACTCGAAAAAAGCTCGAATTGAGCCGAGTTTAAACCAGCCCGAGCCCGAGCTCGAGCTCATATTTTGGCTCGTTTACTAAACGAGCTCGAGCTTGCTCGCGAGACTAAACGAGCTTTTGTTTATATATATATAATTTTTATAATATTTTGTACATATCAAATATATATTTACAATAATATTATTTATAATATATAAAAATATGATAAAAACAATTAAAATGATATATTATATTATATATATGATAAGTATGATTATAAATAAATATAATAGTAATTATATAAAAAAGAAAAGTTAAAAAATTAATGATAAACGAGCCGAGCCCGAGCCGAGCTCGAGCCTCAGCGAGCTCGGGCTCGGTTCGGCTCGTTTACACCCCTAAAAACAACCATTCTACATGTTTTCAAGTGGTCGTTTAGAGTGAACTTAAATTTAAGGTAAATCTTTTATCAATCATATTTAACTTTTCTTTCTTATTTTATCTCTAACTTGTATCTACTACTCTTTATATTATCTATAAACCAGATACAAGCTAGTTTTTCCAATGAAGAGTAATAATCTAATTATGAAAATAATATTAAAAATAAAATAAAAATAAGAAAACTAATATATAAGCAATCAAGCTAAAATAAAGTATAAAAAAGAAATACCTATAAATAAGTCATTTCAATCCAAATTTTAAATATCTCTTCACTATTTTCACTACTTGACCATATTAAGCATAGCCACCTTCTCAGGTCCTGACACGACAAACCCAAAAGGAATAATAATATCCGTGTTGAATCATAAGTGTCCTCGAAGTATTATTTTGGTCAAATTTGATGGGCTTATTTTGGTCTATAAATACCACAAAGTTGATGCCCACTTCATCGCAACAAAACCATCTAACATACACAACAAAACCAATAATCTCTTTCTCTTCGAAACTCATCAAACATGTCTGTTACTCTAGAGGTTGAGGTTGCTTCCCAATACCCGGCCGACAGAGTCTTTAAGGTTTTTTGTGATTTTGATAACATCGCACCTAAGGTCTTCCCCCAAGTTTTCAAGTCTATTGAGACCGTAGAAGGAAGTGGAGGCGTTGGAACAATAAAGATCTTCACATTTGGTGATGGTAAGAGATCATACTACTATGTGATTGATTAATAACTTTCTTTTTCTAATGGATTATACAAATTTACTCTTTATATGTTTGTGTTTAATCTAGCTGTCCCATTCAAAACTGCAAAGCACAAGACTGATGCGATTGATGTGAGCAACTGTAGTTATAGCTACTCGTTCATCGAAGGAGATAACTTGATGGGCATATTGGACTCCATCAATTACCATGTCAAGGTTGTACCTTCTGACGGAGGATGTGTATTCAAACAAACTATTGTCTATAATTGTAAGGGTGATGAGAAACCATCCGAAGATTTTCTTAAGAAAGAGAAAGAGTTGTATGAGAACACCTACAAGGCTCTTGAGGATTATGCTGCTGCTCATCCTGAAGGTTATTAAGCTTATAAATCTTCTTAGTCGATGTATTTGGCTTTCAGTGTGTTTTGGTTTTCTGTATGGTTTAAAATAATGGATGAAGTTCCACTTTGAATAATGAATTGTTGTATCATGTTTCTGTTTGATATAATAAAATGCATGGAGTTATTATAAAAAGAAATTAAAAACTAAAAAATATGAGAATATATAATTATCAACTATTAGATATTAGATCTAAGCGACAAGACAATTCGGTGGCACAATAATAAAAATTAAAAATTAAAATGATAAAACCAAAGGTATTCTAGTTTTAGCCACATGTTTAGGTTACATTTTTTTAAACATTCGTTACTTACATACAACATTAATATTTTTATATATTTACACCATAAAAACTAAATTTTTTTATATTATTTAAAACGCTTATAATGTTGATACAATTTTTTTAACATTATTTCAGTTCATTGTATAATATTCGTCAGATTATTGTGTAGTATCAGATCATTGTATAATATTTGTCCGATCATTGTGTCTAATGCTAATTATATTTTTCACGTTATTTCAGCTAAAAAAATATAAGTGAGTTTATAAAACTTAATTTCTTCATTGGCATATTTTGTTTATATATGTTTACACTAGGTTAAAGCCCATGTATTACATGGGTGGAAAAAATAAAACATGTCAAAACTATTAGTTTTATAAATATTTTATTTTCAAGAAATTATTAGTCATTGGTGTAATAAAAATATAATAAATATCTAATATTATAATAAATAATGAAATTAGAAATTATTACGCTATGTTTGAAGATAAAATATGTCTGAAATCATATAATTTAGTATGTATTAATAAATTATTAAAAATAAAAGTATTTATATTTTAGATGTTTGATAATTTAATTTAATTACTCAAAATAACTATCACTTAATATGAGAGAGACAAGAAACACAAATATAAATATGTTTGTTTAAAACATTTTAGTAATAAAGGAAAGTCAAATTGATTGTTGGTATAATTTTTGTATTTATTATGAGAGAGAGGCGGAAAATCATTTTTTTGATATGCTACAATGATGACACGTGTCATTTAATGTGCTAAAATGATGACACGTGGTTTCAAAAATCTTCTTTTATTATATGTTATAAATCTTGTTATTAATCCATAATCCGCAAGAGGTTCCAAACTCGATGATAGTAACTATATTGGAGGCTTGTGCTTGAGTTGAATATAACTCACACAGGATAAAACTTGAGAAAACACTTGAGGATGTGAATTATTATATAATTATTTTCTTCTTAATATTTCTTTATAATTGCTATAATATGTTTCATATTAAATTACTTTGTCTAGGAATTAACTAGATATACAATCAAGATTTATAACTATTTTAGAATATTATGTATTAGTATTATAAATATAACATTTCAATCAAAATACAAAAACAATGAATATATAAAATGATTAGCTTTTAAAGACTTGATGAAAGATTATTTTAAATGAAACATATTTGATGTAAATGATAAGTTTTTAACAAAAGATAATTGATGTGAACTTAATGCCATGAGTACATGTTCTCTCCCGCGACACTTAGTTTATTTCCAGATATCATAATGTAATATCTTAAAAACTATTTTTGTTTATTTGTGTACTACCTTACAGCATAAAACAACGACCTTTTTAAATACAATAAACAATAAAATTTACATCATAGTTAAACTACTTAAACATGATATTGTGTTTTTTCTGTTTGAAAAGACAATGTTGATTTAAATTTATGCAATCTAGAATCTAGTTTTATACATGTTGAAAAATCAATGTTGATTTAAATTTATGCAATCTAAAATCTAGTTTTATACACGTCTGGCTTCGAGGATCTCTATTTAGTTACATGAAAATTGTAATGTTTGTTTTTCACTTTTCAAGATTGACAAAAAAGAACATATAGAACGAATAGGTTGGCCTACTTTGAAAGGAATAACGACACATATTAGCCAATCCATAAGTAAATGGATACATTTGGGCAACCTTTCAAGAAAGAACCCTAATCAAGTCTCATAATAGATAAAGATTTATAAATAAGATTAAAGGGTATAAGAGTTAACAAATTGATATGTCATTTAAAAAAGATAAAATTGCAAGAATCATCAACCAATTGACATGTTAAGAAAACGACACCATTAGCAAGGACATTAATATAAAGTATATGAAACCACCTGGACTACAAGTTATCCAATCAAACTTTCCCACATGCACCACAAGTAATATAATTTTTTTTCTAAGACTACATAACAAAACCAAACCTAGTGACGTGGTGCACTTACTTCTGGGTTCAGTATTTTCCTGGTGTGAACTATAGTGTTTATTAGATAAGATAACGGTTTATTATTATCAGATTTATTGCATTGAAAGCTTTATGATCATTTCCAAAATCTGATTTGATGCGAATGGGGGTATTCCTATTCGATCCAAGTTCAATTCACACCATATTTGGGGGAGATTCAAATAAAACGAATATCAATTTCATTAACTTTTGGTTTATGTTTATATTTTTTTTATCTGGTTCCTAACATGACTACATTGTCATTGAGACTCTAACTCTTATATCTTTGCTCTTTTCGATAATTCGTTTACGTTTACGAAAAATTGAAGATGACTAAACCAAAGAATCAATTATCGAATACTATTATTTTTAACTGGATCAAGTTGTCAACTACCAACTGCACAAAACATTAAGCTTTTAGGGTTAGGTAGAATAAAAATAAGTACACACTATACAAAGATTAAAAAAATCTTATTTACATATTATAGTGCAGTATTATTTGGATTAAATGAATATTAGGATAAACAATATTAAAAAGCTTGTGTTAGGGTCAATTGCCTAGTAATGATGGTAACAAATAAAAAAAATCCAAAATTAATAAATCACCTATAATTATCAAGTAAAAAGAGTTTAAATTACTAAGAAAATGATTTTAGGTTAAGGTTAAACTATTAAATTTTAGAATATGTAAATACCCCTCTATCACTTATTTTTACCTGTTATACCCTCCCCTTAAAGTTTAAGATAAATACTATTTAACCTTTTTTTTTACTTTTTTTGGTCTTTTTATGTCTTTTATCATGATTTTTTTATAAAATTAATTTGTTGTTTTTAGTATCTAAATATTCAAAATTTTAATTTTAATAGAAGTGGTCTCCCCCTAAGACGGGGATTTATAAGATG
This sequence comes from Flaveria ramosissima, assembly GCA_025215565.1. Lineage (NCBI taxonomy): Eukaryota > Viridiplantae > Streptophyta > Magnoliopsida > Asterales > Asteraceae > Flaveria > Flaveria ramosissima. Next base: position 82,526,735 of record CM046035.1, read on the forward strand.
AAAAGTGTTATGGCTAATTGATTATGGGATTCTCGGATTCTGCTTGAGCGGCCTTCTCTCTCTGAGTTAGGGCAAAGGTATAGGAATTACATCCTATTAATACATTATTTTATTATTTTTTATAGAAAATATCTTTTAAAAATCATTTTGGTATGAACTTTAGTATAATAAAATAATTAAGCTTTGGCATGATACTTTATATTAATTAACCCAATAATATAATAACACAATGAGATTATACTGCAATATAATATTTTGTTTTGAAATTAAATTCCATAAGAAAAATATATTATTAACAAACTGTATATAATGGTCGGCATGTCATGTAAGGGGTGGAAATGTAACTTATGAATTTTCTAGAACATCAATAGACAGTATGCGATTACTTTCCTGGAACGATGGTATGCGGAGTAAATATGTTATTTAAGAACTACAAGGGTGCAAAGTGTAAATTAAGATGATGTTAAAACATGCATAATCTTTTTAAGCATTAATTTAAAAGAAAGTTGTTATTTACAAGTTTATGGAGAGATGATTTTAACATATGCATAATCTATAATCTCCCTACTCTAACAAAAAAATAACTTGGATTGACACGTGACAACATCACAATCATTCACAACAAAATTTTCTCGCATATCTCTCCTATTAAATAATTACCTTAATTACTAATAATATTATTTAATATTTTTAGAGTAAAAATAGTTTTTTATAAATTAAGAAAAACATCTTCTTTATTAATTTCATTTCTAAATAAATTTTTTTTATAAATAATATTTTTTTCTAAAACATCAAACTTTTTTTGAAAATATGATATAATATAAAATTAGTGTTTTTAAAAAGTAAATTATTTAAAAACCAAAGTAGTTAAATTTAGGAGTCATGATAAGGAAATTTTAAAAAATGATATTTTTATATGTTTGTTTTAAGAAAATGTTTATTTTTTTAGAAAAAGTTTAAAAACAAATTTAAAAAATGTTGATATCACCGTTTTATTATTTATAGTACTTACTCGTACGTAATTGCAGTTGTATCATATCTTGGAATATCGTATTAAATTCCATAAATTTCATTAAATTAATATTTTATTTTTTTTACTAAAGCTAGTGTTTTATAAACATTAATTAAAAAATATGTTATTGACAAGCTTATGAAGAGATATGCAATCATCCTCTTTTTTTTAATGAAATATATTTTCAAGAATCTGAAGTCTAAACTGTATTGAATTTGATTTTTGGTTAATAAAAAATATTCTAATAATAAGATATCATTATATACTATACAAAAGCAAACTACATTAACAGTGATTTACATATCTTTGTGCATGTTGTACCATTTCTTAAGGCTTTGCATTCTTTATTTGTTTTTATGTTTTGACCACTCCACCTTTATTAGCCACCTTAGCCTTTATACTCTATTTAAAATTCACTTTTAAGTTATATGTTTTATTTTGATAGAATTTATGATTTTGAAAATTTTTAATGTGTTATTTAATAATTATTGTTTACTTTAAAGTTTATATCTATAGGGTAAGGTTCGATTGTTAACTCATTTTTCGCGACTTGACTTATGTTAACCCGTCAATATAAATCAAAATCCTTATTATTTTTTTTCAAATAATATCATTAAGCATTTTCAATGTTATGTTCTTTTATGTATATGTATAAATTTACTAGCATAAAAAAATTAAGAAAGATGTAAGGTACACAAAATCAGTGTAAATATTTGTAACTGTACCATTGGTGAAGAAACTTACACCAATATTAACATTTATACAATTACGAATTTACATATACATAAAAAAACATAACGTTGTATATGTGTAATAATTTTATTCGAACAAAAATAATAATGATTTTGATTTATCTTAAAGGGTTAACTCAAGTTAAGTCGTAAAGAGTGGTTTAACATTTGATGCAGATCCTATATATATATATATATATATATATATATATATATATATATATATATATATATATATATATATATATATATATATATATATAAAGGTTATTTTCTTTTAAATATTTACGACGTCATCCGGTTTAACCAATTCCAATCATTTGACACACACAATGACCGGTTTGATTACGATAATTTGTTTATAACTCAATTTTCGTCTCAATTTTTTTTGGTTTTTACATGATATCCTCTTACACTACCAAAAAGACTTATAAAATAGATCACAATAATTTATATTTTTATTAGGTTTCGTATTCAGTCATGTTTCTACTAAATAACTCACAAGATATAACTACATTAACAAGGTTATTTTTGCTTTCTATATAGTGGCCAACTGGTTTATTTCTTGCAATGGCTCCTATCCTTTTTAAGAATTTTGATGTGTATTTGTTTTTTTCTATGTTTTTATATGTTTTGTATTCTTTTTTTTATTTAATTTAATTTAATTTAAATTCACATGATTAATTAAACAACCACGATTTATAACTATAAGTAAAAGGGAAAAAGCATTAGCCTCATCACGTAACGGGAAATTTTTTTAATGAACTTTTGTTTTATTTTCTTTTAAGAAGTTTAGACTTTACGTTAATTGGTACACCCACTGCTTATATTAGTTTATATATATTTTAACACCCACGCCATATATGTGTTATCGTTTTAAAATGTACCACTGCGGATGACGACACCGCCGCAAAGCGCGGGTGTCATACTAGTTTTCTATTGAAAAGTTAAAAGGTTTGAAACATCCAAACTAAAGTATTGATAGTTTATATATAATAATTAAAGATAAATTAGAAGTCTTATAAAATTGTAAATTTAATTTTTATAGATGTTTTTTATTATATATATTTACAAACCTGCCAGACTCATAATTTAACCTTTAACATTGTATAATTTTTATGAAGATAACTCACACACACTAAATATATACCACATGTTCACAACAAGACTTGAATATTCACCACTTATAAGAGACACCACGACAACATAATACCATTAGGCTAAACGCCTTTTAAATAAGTTTTGTTAAAATTAAAATACTTTCAACATCGTATGTTTTTAAAGAAGCATTCTTGAAATATCAAAATTTACGAATTCAAACACCATTATAATGATCGATTACTTAACATAAAGCAACATCTCCGCTTTAATATACATCACGATTTCATCTTCTCTAAATCAAGATATGTTTTTCCGCCTCACAATTTTATTTTTACAATTTCATATTTTTCCATAATAATATTCGCTATTTCAATCGTATAACACACGAGTATATAACATAATTTTAAAAATCCCAATATTTTCACTACTTAGTCCATGTTTAACGCAGCCACCTTCTCAGGTCCTGACACGACAAAACCAAAAGGAATAATAAAATCCGTGTTGAATCATGTGTGTCCTCGAAGTATTACTTTGGTCAAATTTGATGGGCTTATTTTGGTCTATAAATACCACAAAGTTGATGCACATTTCATCACAGCAAAATCAACATCACAACAAAAACAACAATTTCTTTCTCTTCAACTATTTAAAAATGTCTGTTACTCTAGAGGTTGAGGTTTCTTCTCAATACCCCGCTGACAAAGTCTTTAAGGTTTTCAGTGATTTTGATAACATTGCACCTAAGGTCTTCCCTCAAGTTTTCAAGTCTATCGAGACCGTAGAAGGAAGCGGAGGCGTTGGAACAATAAAGATCTTCACATTTGGTGATGGTAAGAGATCATACTACTATGTGATTTATTAATAACTAGTTCTTTTTCTAATAGAGTATACAAACTTACTCTTTATTGTTTGTGTTTAATCTAGCTGTCCCATTCAAAACTGCAAAGCACAAGACTGATGCGATAGATGTGAGCAACTGTAGTTATAGCTACTCGTTCATCGAAGGGGATAACTTGATGGGCATATTGGACTCGATCAATTATCATATCAAGGTTGTGCCTTCTGACGGAGGATGCGTGTTCAAACAAACTGTTGTCTATAACTGTAAGGGTGCTGAGAAACCGTCCGAAGATTTTCTTAAGAAAGAGAAAGAGTTGTACGAGAACACCTACAAGGCTCTTGAGGATTATGCTGCTGCTCATCCTGAAGGTTATTAAGCTTATTAATATTCTCAGTTGATGTATTTTGGCTTTCGATGTGTTTTGGTTTTCAGTATGGTTTGAAATAATGGACGAATTGAAGTTCCATTTGAATAATTGTTGTATCATGTTTCATTCTGATATAATATGAGTTTTTAATAAAAAAAATACTCAATTTAGTTATTTTATTCATTGACATGTTCTGTGTATTTAATTTCACTTCTTGTTCACAAATCACAAACCATAGTTTGCTAGAGTTTCCAAACTCCATGATGGCTGCTATATCGGAATTAAGTTTGTGCTTGTGTCGAATTAAACCCAGCATATATCTGATAAAACTTGAGACAACACTTGAGGATGTAAATAACTCTTAATTTTTTCTTCTTAATCGTGCTTTTATAATTCTTATTATAAGTTTTGTATTAAATTACTTTGTCAAGGAATTAAGTAGATATAAAATCAAGGTGTATAATTGTTTTAACCATTAAGTATGCAGTTTTATGAATAAAACAATTTATTTAAATAAAAAAGAGTGAAAGTATAACTTATAAACTTTTTATAAGGACTTGATCCAAGATATTGAGGGAAACATATTTGATGTAGAAAGATATGTCTTTTAACAAAAATTGATGTAAACTTGATACGATAAGGAACAAGTTTTCTTGTGTATCATCACATTCGTATATAGTGCACACGTCGCTGAGACTTGGGTGTAGAGATATTTAGTGGCGGAGTTTGGACACTTACATAATGGGGGCGAGGGGCGAAACTAATTTTTTTAGGGGTAGGGCGAACTCGTTATACATAAAAAAAACTAATACTACCGGGCCAAAAATTTACACTACCGGATCAGAAATTAACACTACTCACGGAATAAAGAGAACCCCCCAGCCACTACAATACTTCGCATATGGAGAAATTGAATTTTAGAAAATCTATACGAACTAGCTTTATGCCCGCCCGGCCTGGGTTTAGTAATATAATAATTTAGAATGTATTTTCAATCGATTTTACTTTGTACTATATAAACCATTTTTAAACACAATACTCAGGAAAATCTTTTTAAACAAAAAACCAGATGATGAGTAATTGTTCTCTCCCTCATGACAACTAGTTTTATACTCGGCACAGTCCGACAACCGAGTACCACAATGCAATACATACAAACTGTATTTTTAATTTATTCGTGAACTACCTTACAACATAAAACAACCTTTTTATATACAAAGAGTAATAAAAAAGATCAAAAATTTTTGATAATACGTGAGACCATAAAAAGACCCTGTAGGAATCAACCTACAGGTTTTATAGTATATATACTTTTGTTGCATTTTTTTTCAAAATTAATAGTTGATAATATGTTTAGAAGAGTACAAATTAATACTTATATTAAAATGCAACTCAAAGTGCTACAGTTATCTTTTTGTTTATCTTTTTGTTTTTTATGTATTGGCCACTGTTTTTTGGTAGTTTAGATTTTTGAACCCTGCTTTTTGGTAGCTTAGGTTTTGAACCCGAGAAATGTTATGTCCTATAGCAAACGGTTATGGATAAATTATACAAAGCTACTTTAGGTATAATGTTTGTCTCTACTTGGGTTTTTTAGTTTTTTTTAAAACGATATATTTTTTTTGAAAATTTTTTTATTATTTTAAATCAAGTACATTTTTGGTATCGTATACTATAGCGAGTGCAAATGTCATTGCGGTACTATGAGGAAACGAATCGGTTATAAGCGAGCTTCATCATTGCTGGTATTAGTATTACCAGAGACGGTATCGGTATTCGCTTTTATTATTTCCGATAAACAAACCGATAACAACCAAAGTCACGCCGCATAGCGTGTGAGAAAAACGATCAAACTCCTGCAGTGTAGTGGATGGAAAAAACGATCAAACACCGCTGCGTAGCGCGGGGGAAAACTAGTTAAAACAAAATAACAAATACCAAACGAACCGACCTTTTTCTAATTTTATTCTTTTGTTTTTTTATCTTAATTAACTAGCAATTGATTATAATCTAAGCATTGCTTATAATTCTTTTTCCTTAACATCGTGAAACATATATAGAAAATGTGATCGAATCTGATGCAGAATGATTCGAACCTTAATACTAACAAGTAAAAATTCTTAAAAAAATTGTTCATCACCTAATATGAACCCGTCAAACCTATAGCAGGTTAAACAAGCTATTTCAAGTAAAAAAAATTATATTATTACGGAAATATTTTTAGGTTAAGTTTAGGCTATAAAATTTTGAAAAAGTAAAATAAACTAAGAGAGATTTGATACAATATATTATTAACAAATTATGTATCATGATTCATGCACATAAGGTGTGGAAATGTAACTTATGGATCTTCTAGAATATCAATGGTATGCGATCTTTTTCTTTGAACGGATAGTATGCGGTCTAAATAGGTTGTTTAAGAACTAGAAGGGTGCAAGGTGTAAATTAAGATGATTTTAAAATAATAGATGGTATTGTAAAAACACAATGTTTTTTGTTTCTAGAAGACAAATTTTTAATGTGTAATGTATAAAGCTTTTAAAGTATGATTCAACAAAATATGTAATTTGATGAGTTTAAATGAAAAGATATGCAACTCTATTGTTTAAAGTTAAACATATTTTATAAGTCACTAAAAGTCTAAACCATATTGTGTGAGTTTATAGTTTAATTCTTTTAGAAAATAAATGAAGCATATTAAAGCTATTTAATTTTGTAGAATTAAATAAAAAATCAACAAAGATGATTTTTCTACTTTCTCATTCCAGCCCATTTAATCGTCCATTTATGTCTTTGTGGCATATTTAATCATCTCAAACATTAATTTGTGCTAATTAAAAGTTTAAATCACTTACCTACTATAGGTTAAAAACAGCTTGTACCTAATCATAATTTATTAACGTACCCCGATTCAAATGACACATGTTATATCGCAGATTAAAAGAATGACAAAGGCATCCTTGAAAATATAAAAGAATACCAGGGTGCATGTGATGTGAGGTTTTAATAAAATATAAACAAGAAGACAATAACAATCACAGAAAACATGCAAAAATATTAACTTTTTTAACAAATAAAAGTATGTTAAATAACATCTTTAGAACCAAATGGTATATAAATGATCTAATGGTATTTAATAAAGTATTAACTTTTTTAACAAATAAAAGTATGTTAAATGACATCTTTAGAACCAAATGGTATATGATCTAATGGTATTAAAGTGTTTCGTATGATGTTTCTTCTAAAAGATTGTGGGTATAAGCCCCAACGTGACAAATGGACCAAATGATGTATATTTTAAAGTATTTATGAGTTCTTTGTTAAAAAAAATACACTTTTAGAAGAAAATGGAAAATATATACTGGTGACACAAAACATTCTAAAAAAATGGAGAAAATTTTGCCTCATGGTAACAAGAGTATTAAAATTTGGTCTAATGGTTACTCTATATTCTCCTATTAAGATTTGACCACTTAGTAGAAATGTAAGCAAGGTGTTGTTCTCGGTTTTCTTCGGGTCTAATTTTCCGAACACCCTCTCTTTTCTTTTTTCTTCTTCATGTGTTTCTTGGCTCTTCGTCACCATCATCACACCACAAATCACACCCTTCACTTATTTTATCTGTTTATACTCACTCTTCTAGTCGTCTAATAAGCCTAAGAGTGACCCTTTGCTCCTATTAAGATTTGACCACCTACGTAAGAACGTCAATTTCTTTTTTCAAATTTCAAATTTGTTTTACTTCTCTTACCATCATTTAACCCATTCATGATATTTCTAGACTAACGCCCAACAGTTAGAGATAAAAAAAATTAAGTAGTTAGAAGAATTAGAAAAACTATAAATAGTTGAAATGGTGAAAAGTGAAGTAAAAAGTGTCAAGAAAACAAAATTTCAACATTATATTTCAAACAAGTTGTACAAACTCAAAATCTGGACTAATACAAACAAAGATGAAGATGAAAAAGAACACAAAAGATATAATAATCTTTAATCAAACGAGCGAGACAATAGAGAGGATGAAGACTGAACTATATCATCGATCATATGCAAGACGATTTCAGGATCATATATCCAAGAAGAAGAATACAACAAACTGATGAAGACCAAAAAGCTGATCCAACAGTGGGCAGGCAAGAATCATGTAATCTTGATTTGAATCAAGAGGGTTAAAATCCTAGATAGAACAACAAAGGTGTAGCCAACATTATTCTCTCTTTTGTATATAAAAATGTAGTATACAGATCTAATCCTGTGCCCAAACTCAGCTTTAAAATGATAACCACGAGCCCAACGGTCCACCAGTCCATGAGTAGTAAGCCCAATGCACGAATGCAGCCCATCATCCAAATTACATGTAATCAACCAAAAAATGATAGCATCATATAAGTATAGAATCATAAATATATTAATATGTTTTTTTATTGAATTGAATTGAGCTATCCATATATTTCACTAAAAGCATTCATAATTGTTATCTGTTTTGATGTGAGTGTATATCCTATATTATAGAAGATGTTTGTGGGTGGTTGTTGTGAGTGAAAAAGAGAGAAAATTTTTGGTAATTGTATAGTGATTCTTTATATTTGAGAAAACACGTTACAACCCTCATAAATTTTTTAATACTTTTAAAAGTGGTTGGAGTGAATGAGAGTGAAAATGTAATGATAGATAAATAAAAAAATATTATTTAATTGAAAGAGAGTAAAAAAGTAGTGTTTTTAATGTAAATATAAGGATTAGAATGAGAAAGCTAGTGTGAATGCTCTAAAACGAAATATAATGGTAGCATCTAGAGGTGTTCATGGGTTAGTTTGGTTTGGTTTCAGATTAAAACTGAAACCAAAAACCAATTTTTCAGTTTTTAGCTTCTAAAATTATTTGGTTTCGGTTTTACTTTGCTTTTGGTTTGTTTTTTTTTTTTTGTTTTACTATCTGGGCTTCAAGTTTTAAGAGAAAAAACTGGACTAACATTTTGAATTTTAGCTTGAAAATTTTAAGCTCACATTATTTTGTTAATCTTTAAAAATATTATGGATGTAGTTTTATAAATTATTTGACATTAAAATTAATTGCTAATAGCACCACACAATGGCAGGGAGAATAGAGGGGGCATGGAATGATTGCGTTGGTTTTGGCTGATGTGGTTAAGAAGGTCTCGTAGTACAAGCACCCGAAGTCACCATCATGTTAGTAATTAGTACAACTCTTTATACATAAAAATGTTAGTAATTAGTAATCTATATAATATAATTAACTAGTCAATCACTACATATAGTGTTAGAATTTTAGTGACCAAAACGTTAACTATCGAGAAAAATTGCAACAAAAAAAAAGATAACTTTTTAAAGTCATGGACTAAATCCGCAATCAAACCACGCTAAAAAAACCATCCATGTAAGTAGTTCTATAAATCACTCTCGATGTAAGTAATTCTATAAATCACTCTCGAAGTATTGCCCGCTTGACCAAGACACAAAAACAAAATACAAGTAATGTTTCATAACAACATTTCATGTTGTATATTCTCAAATTGATAAAAATGGTAAATAAAAGAAGACTAAATTGCTACTATTTCACAATTTTGCATCGCTTGTGGATTCGCCTTCATATCTAAATGTAAGTTTTAGCCCTATACGCCCGATAACAAGCATGAGTGTGATCTTGAGTTGGCTCTAGAAAACATAATATAAAGAGAGAATACATTTAAAATTTTCAAGCATTGTATGTGGATGTCATATTAACAATCCATCCATATATTGAAGTTTTGGGTATGTGAAATTATGACATGACATAACAATGATGCATGAGTTTGGTTTTAGTCTAAATATATATGGTCCAGTTTCATGTCAAATTGAATCCATGAACACGTCCGTGCAAATTGCTCATATTCAACGGACTTTGCAGGCTAACTTTTAACCCATTTAATTCTTTTGCATCTTAAATTGATTGTATATGAGAACATCAAAAAGATTGAACGATAAACAAGCATCGAGTTTCATAGTTTAAACATAACAATTGACCCGAACATGGGCTACGCCCACTTGGCATACAACAAGTGAGACCCATCATAATGACTTGCCTTGACGTATTTGATGCTTTTTGGTTGGCTTTCTGATGAGTTATTATGGGAAACTTAACTAGACTTCAATGACTATCATACCTGGATGTTAGAGAAAAAAAAAACAAAAAGAGACTAGGTGACACATGCAACTCTACATCAAATTTGCAACGACTACTTTCAAATCCATCAACCAACAACAATCCTCGCCATGCTAGGCTAACAGTCGTGTTCACTATCGGGTGTTTGGTTTGTGTTTGTAAATATGTTCAGTTTGATGTGAAACTCATCTCAAACACCTCAAACGTATTAGTATTAATGAGTAGACATCCACTGTTAAATGTGTTTGGGTAAAAGTTATTCCAAGTGAGCGACTTTCTCAAAATGTTCCATTCGAGGACCACAATCAAAGATGTGAGCTTCAAAGGGGAAAAGTGTGAGGACAGTTTTTAATGCAGATGTGTGTAAAAATGAAGTCTACGAACCTATGAATAAGTTCAATGAAAATCATGAAATGATTTTAGAGGTGGGAAATTGGCAAGGAGACAGGTCGGGTGCCATGTGACAAAATAAATAATAGCTAGTCAACCAACCAACATCAGTTTAAAATTTAAGAAAAAAAACTATAAGCAACCACTTACATAATTCTTGAAACTAGCTTCTAGGTTAAACACGAGATTTTTGGTGACCCAAACAGAAAGCCCGATACATTTTTTACAGGGTGGCAATTTCAAACATCTCCCTCAAAAAGTATTTAGGTACAATATAACCCTATCACAATCCTACACAATAATCCGTGAGATGATAATAGATCAAATGGATTAAGCAAAAGGGTTTAGCGTTAAAATTAAAAAAAGGATCAAATGGGTTGAAAATATTAGAAACCAAATGAAGCGTACTCAAATTCATACAAACTTCTTAATAAGCTTTTATTAACAAATGGACTAGATTGTTTATGTAGTAATAAAGTTTAAGTCGTATTTTAATCATTAATATTTTTTCGATTCAAAGAAATTGATCAAATGAGTGATTGTAGGTTCAACCAACCCATGTTGAGCCACACTTAAAATTCAACGAGTTTGGCTCATTACTTGGTCAACCTCAACCCACCCGTTAGACCACTTATATCAAAATGGCAAAACAAGATAACTCAAAAAAAAAACTCCAGTAATTATAGAGGGTGTTATCAAATGATTCTTCACACAAACACAATAAAAATTGACAAATCACGTATAAAACCAAAGTACAGAACAAGTTAAAAAGTTGTTAATAGTAACGAGATTGCAAGTTCATGGATGGGAGTTCAATCTTGCAAAACACGCGTATAAAACCATTCAAGAACAAAAAGTCGATAAACTTTACAAATGAGAATCTCATAAGAACAAAAGACAGAAACGTTTAGAACAAGGTAAAAATCATGACAAAAGTAGAATATCAACACAAAGAACTTCATCAAGAAAGCAATCCAGCCTACTAAAACAACCTACATACAACCAATCAACTGCAAAGTACAAGCCTCAAAGTACAAAACATGTTGATGTGGTTTTTTGGGTGTTATAGTAACAAGATTGCAAGTTCTCAAATGTGAGTTCAGTGTTGAAAACACCATATTAAACTGTCAAATCGTGCAACTATAAAAACAATGGAAAATTTTAAGAGCATAGGTAACTTCATCAAGTAAAAGGTCAAAATCAAAGGAAGAGAATCCATACTAAAAACTTGGTAAGCTATACAATTGAAAAAATCAAAAGAAAGTAATGTGAATCATTAGAACAAGCAAAGTCAAAATCATCAAAAAGAATAGAAAATCATATTCTGAACTTCATCAAGACAGCAATACATGCTACAATATACGACCTATGTACACCCAGTCAATTGCAAAGTACAAGTCTCAAAGTACAAAACATGTTAAATGGGTTTTTAGGTTTTCTGGTAACATGATTGTGCGTTCTCGAGTGAGGTTCAGTCTCACAAATCACCATATCAAACTGTCAAACCACATAACAATCAAAAAAGCATAATTGTTTAAAAAAGGGAATAAGGGACAAGATTAATTAAAACATTAAAAAAATGTGAGAGTTTTAAACGAAATTATTTGTTCCAAAAATAAAAATCAATTACGCTTAGAAGTCAAACTCATAAACAATAAGAACAATGAAATAGGTTGAAAACATAAGTAACCTCATTGACTAAAAGGTCTAAATCATAGAAAGAAGAGAATTTGCGGTCAAAAGCAACACATATGGAGTAGCAACCATGCTACAATAACCCGCAAAGTACATGACAAACTAAAACAGTTGTTTAGATGGTCTAGTAATTAAAGCAAGATTACTAACTAAGGCAATAACAACAATCTAAATTTGCAGCAGAAGTCCATAAATGGGTTTGGATATACCAACAACAAACTGTATTTGTGAAACAAAGCGTTTCTTACTATGCAACTAAAAGGAAAGGGAAAAGGATAAACTGGTTGGTGTACCTCATGATTTTGATGATTCTCGGCTACATTTGTTCTCAAGACATCTGGTGTAAATTATTTGCTGCTTACAAAGATATGACATTTAAATGTCAAACTCTTTGTTATCAAATTCAGACTTTTGACCCCAAATAGTTCTGTTGTTTGTAAATGATACAAACTTGGCAGTTTTTTCTTTAAATTTCTACACATAGATATTATATTATGATAGAAAAACAAAACCAGCCATCTGACTTCAAAAGTCAGCCCATGTACATTCCTTAACAGAACGCATTTTTGGTAATATGTGCTCTCGAATTCTAATATAAAATTCAGACTAACTGCTTAAAGATTGTTGAAACTTCAAAAAATTAGTTGGATTACAGACATTATACCAGAATAATAATCCTAATTCATCAAAACGGATATCAAAAACCAAAACATGTCACAGTTAAATCGGCATTATATACTAAAACCATAGAAATCAAGCACATCAGTTAAACTTGAGAGAATGTAACTTAAAATTTTACCTGAAACGAGGCTGATTAACAGCTTTGAGGGCTTCTTATGCTTGTAAAGTTATAAGTTGCTTACTGATCTATCCCTCACGTATGTAATGATTTAAAACCTAGGGCTAAAACCAGATTATGTGAAGCAAATCAAGCAATTAAAGATGAAATACATAAACTTATGAAGAATTGGAGATGGGTTTTGAAGATGCACAAAAATGATAAACATGATTGATTGAAAAACCCTAAACCCACAATATCCCCAAAACCACCCTGTAACCGATTGTTGTTTAATTTCCAAGAAGAAATCATCCAACAATCAAACAAAAGTGTTTATTGATCAGGGTTATTGGTGATTTCGTATTGTGCGATTGAAAGGAAGAATGATAAACTGATCGGCGTACCTTGTGATCGTTGATGATTATCGACTACATCAAGTTGATTGAAATTTGAAAAACCCTAAGCCCGTAATACTCTTGAAACCCTAAAAAGCAATTCGAAATCACCTTCAAGTGCGAAATTGAACTTCTCGATAAAGGACAAAATAAAAATTCACTAACCTTTTACTTTTTCCATTTTGTTTTTACTTTATAAACTTTATCTTTTTTTAATCACTTTTTATATTATAAACTTATTTGAAATATTATTGATTAATTATTTCAATCCTTTTAATAAAATATACTTTTATTTATAGGTTTTTAAATTTTATATTTTTTTTGTTTTAAAAATTTAGTATCTGCCTTTCAAATCGTACGAGAACAAATTAAAGAGTTTAAAATATTTTTTTATGTTATAAGTTGAGCTATACGTATAATTAAACTTTGATTAAAAAACAATTTAGAAGATTTAGCATATTCAAAAATACCCTTCAACCCCGTAACCCTAATTGACCAATCTAGATTTAAATTGGCCAAAACTCCCAACTCTAATCCTTTTTTATAACATGAGATGAATTCATTACCTCTTTGACAATAAGCTTTAACGCGTTAGAAAATCTTGCCAACAGCTCGGACCTCGAAGTCCTTTCTTGAATGCCACAAACACTTAACAAAGCGGTTTGGTTGCCACCATATATCGTGGGTGAAAGATTCGCGTATTGTTTACGTCTCCGATTAAATTGGGTTATATTTTTGTCCCGGATTTGATATGTACTTTTGAAATAAAATTCTTTTTAATTTAATATGCATTTTTATTTAACTTAAAAACGTTATTGTTCTTGTTTATTAGAAAAATAAAAATGTTTTATAGAAAGATCGAGACTCGTAAAATTTTATTTTTATTTACTTTTTAACAGAAGAGGGTTTTATAAATCGCCAATAAACATTTAGCTGGTGGCTAAAAAGCAAGGTACATAAACCTGAAACTCTGGCTCAGTGACTAAGCTTGAACACTTTCATTGGGGACCGGGGCGGGGTATATAATTAATTTTTTAGGCGGGGCGAACTCGATGTATATAAAAAATTTACAATGCCCCCCTCCCCCCTCTCCCGGCTAAAGAGCATTGTACATAAACATGAAACCAACATGAATAAAAACCAAATATATATAAAAAAAGCCAAAAAAAAAAAAAAAACCACCATTAACCCATAATATAAAAACGATTCCAAGCTTCCCAATTATGTAATAGAGCCTTTGACTTGTTTGAAACTCATGAAAACTCCATCTATATGATTCCCTGAAGGCAATTGGTTTCTGGCAATGTCATTTAATTTGGTATGTGTTTATTACATAGGTAAAGTATTATTTTTAAGTCTCTTATGGATAAGTAGAAAACATTTAATAGAACATTTCGAATACGAGTCGTGTTGTTCTGCAAAATATCAAATTAGTCATTTTCATGATTTTTTTATAGCTTGTCTTAGTCCTTACGGTCGTAATAACTTTACCTTAAGGGTCGCAAGGAGCCTTATAGTCGTAACTAAGGTTTTTTGATTTTTTTATTTTTTTGATTTAGATTTTCTTTTTTATGTTTATATTGTGTTTTTTAAATAAATAAATCTGATTCATCATATTAAATCATTAATTAGAGATGATTAAATCTCTTCATCTTGGATCATCTTTCATTTGAGGAAATTGAGAATTAATAATGTTTGGGCTATTGTAGGATGTCACACTAAGGGAAAGTGAGGAAAATATATGGAAACAATTCTTCTTCCATCAGAAATTAAGTTTAGATGCGAGCTTAGAGACGTATGTAGTAATTGCTCTCTGACTTTCCATTTTGACAAACAAATGTCATCATTGAAAAGGAAAAAAAACGAGGGATTTTGGAGTGAGACCATAGAGATCTTTATTACTTTACTAGCTTTAGTAAACCCGTGTATTACACGGTTTAAATAAATAAAATATTAGTATAATAAATTTATTAATTAAACAATGATATTCTAAGATATGATATGACTGAAATAAAAAAACGGTAATATCAACTTTTCAGAATTTTGTTTTTAAATTTCTTTTATTGAAAATAAATATTTTGTTTTAAACAAACCTTATAAAATGTCATTTTTAAAAGTTTTCTTATTACAACTCCAAAATTTGATAATTTAAAAATATTAATTTATTTAGAAATAACCTTAATGAATAGATTTCTTAAATAATTTATTAATTATTAAAAAGTATTAAAATAGTATTATTAGTAATTAAAGTAATTATTTAATAGGAGAGAGAGGCGGGAAAATTTTGATGAGGATGATTGTGATGCTGACACGTGTCACCCCAATGATTATGGTGCTGACACGTGACACCCCATTTACCCTTTTATTAGAATAGGAAGATGATATCTATATACTGTAATTTTTGTTTTTAGAAATAGGTGGAACTTGTGAGAATCTTGTTTGTATTTTTTTCTTTTTATAATTTTAATTTTTAATTTTTATTACCAATAACAGTCTTATGGTAACTGTTCGTTAACTCCGTTAGTTTTTATGACGTGACGTGTAACATTGCTTTGTGACGTGGTATGTGACATGGCATATTAAATAAATAAAATAAAAAATATAAATATATCATTTAAGTTTTACGTATCTATGTCTCCAAACTACTCCATCAACGACAAAAGCGTTACGTTAAATAATTTCAAAAAATGATTTTTTATTTGTAAAAATTGAGTGATATATTTATATTTCTAATTATATTTATGTTATATATTACGTCACGAGCCACACCGTATAAATAATCTTAAATTTTGATTTTGTTACCAATAACAGTCTCAGCCTAACCATTCGTCAACTCCGTTAGTTTTTATGACGTGACACGTAACGTTGCTCGTGACATGGTATGTGACATGCGTATTACATAACTAAAGTAAAAAAATATAAATATATCGCTTGTGTATCTTTGTCACCAAGCTACTCCATCAACGACACGATCCAAACCACATAATACGTCATAAAAAAACTAACGAAGTTAACGAACAGTTGGAGTGTGATTATTATTAGTAACAAAATCAAAAGTTGTGATTAGTACTGTTTAAACTTTTAGTTGGGATTAATATTGGTAAATAGTTAATAGTTTTGATTATTAACATCCAATTTTTCTTTTAAGATTAACGTGTACTTTTAGAGTTTTAGTGAAACAAAAATGTAAAAGATCGAGAAAAACTGCAACAAAATCCGCAATCAAACCAAACTAAAGAAATCATCAATGTAAGTTTCTATAAGTCACTCTTTAAGTATTTCCGTATGACCAAGACACAAAAACAAAAACAAGTAATGTTTCATTACAACATGAAACATTTCATGTTGTATAATTTCAAATTGATGAAATGATAAATATAAGACTAAATTGCTACCATTTCACAATCTTACATAGCTTGTGGATTCACCTTCATATCTTAATGTAAGTTTTAGGCATGTACGCCCAATAACAAGCATGAGTATGATCTTGCTTGAGTTGGCTCTGGAAACATAATATAAAAGAGAGAATACATTTAAAAATTTCCAAACATCGTATATGGATGTCATATTGACAATACATCCATATATTGAAGTTTTTGGTATGTGAAATTACGACATGACATAACAATTATGCATGAGTATGGTTTTAGTCTAAATAGATATGGGTCATTTTCATGTCAAATCGAATCCATGAACACGTCCAGCAAATGGGTCATATTCAACCGACTTTGCAAGCTAACATTTAACCCATTTGATTTTTTTTGTATCTTAAAATGACTGTATATCATCTAAAAGATTGAACAATAAATGTGCATCGAGTTTCATAGTTTTAACATAACAATTGACCCGGACATGGGCTATGCCTACTTGGCATACAACAAGTGAGACCCATTGTAATGACTTGAACTTCACGTATTTCGTGCTTTTTGTCGGCTTTCTTATGAGTTATTATGAGAAACTTAACAAGACTTCAATGACCATCGTACTTGGAAGTAAGAGAACGAAAGGAAAAAAAGAGACTAGGTGACATATGCAACTCTACATCAAATTTGCAACTACTACTTTCAAATTCATCGACCAACAACAATCCTCGCCATGCTAGGCTAACTTAGTCGTGTTCACTATCGACTGCTTGGTTTGTGTTTGTAAATATGTTCAGTCTGATGTGAAACTCGTACTAGACTTGAATTTAATCTTGGTCTTTTGCAATAATATTTTACATGATAATACAAGCTCATCTAAAGAACATCATTGACTTCAATGACAGAATCGGAAATAGACTTGACAAAGCCACTTGTGTACAATTTCAAGCATCTCCCTCAAAAAGTATTTAAGTACAATATAATCCTATTACAATCCTACACAATAACCCGTGAGGTGATAATTTCAACCCATATGTCTTACATGTGAGAGGTCAAATGGATTAAGCAAAAGGGTTTAGCTTTAAAGTTAAAAAAGGGTCAAATGGTTTGGAAATATTAGAATGGACTAGATTGTTTCTGTAGTAATAAAGTTTTTTGTTGAGTCAAATTTTGATCATTAATAATTTTTGGATTCAAAGAAACTGATCAAATGAGTGATTGTAGGTTCACCCAACCAATGTTGAGCCGCACTTAAAATTCAAAAAGTTTGGCCCATTACTCAGTCCACCTCAACCCACATTAGACCACTTCTATCAAAAAGACGAGATAACTCAGAAAAAAAAACTCTAGTAATCATAGTGGGTGTTATCAAATGATTTTTTCACACATAATAAAAATTGAAAATCACAAAAACATGATTATTAACTAAATCAAAAAAAATGTGAGCAACCACTTACATTAAGCTAGTCTCTAGGTTGAAGATGAGGATGCCTAGCAACTCAAATAGACCATTTTTTATATCTTTATCAGTTTCAACATACAAGGTAAATCCTCTAATCGATAATTAGGCCAAGAAAAGAACTTAAAATTAAGGAATTAAACTTTTTTTTTTGTCAAAATTTAAACTAACATTTAAAAATTGACTCTAGTTTTTTATCTTGTTATCCTTGTAAAAGAACTGATTTCTATGCACATTATTTTGATTCTTTAAACTGAAAAAATATATTAGAATTCTCTTAAATTTACGATGTCTAGGCTATAAAACTTAACAGGTATATTTAAAAACAGTGTCGCCCCATCACATATCGACACACAAACGCGTGAGATGGCAATTGCAACCCACGTCTTACATCTAACATGTCAAATGGATTTAACTAGAGGGCTTAACTATAAACATGTCAAATGAATCGAATAGATTGGAGGCTATATAAAACATTCTCAAACTCATAAAAACCTCCAAATGCTTTTATTAGCAAAAGATCTATAGATTATTTGGGTAGTGATAAAGTATCTTTGAAGCCATATTTTGCACATTAATAGATTTTAAAAGTCAAAACATTGGATTAGAAAAGTGTGATTACAGTTGGCCCAAGCTTTTTTTTAACTCACGGTTAAATTTTAACAGTTTTGACTCATTGCTCTGCTCAACCCACCAGAACCCATCCATTGAGTCACTTCTACCAAAAAGGCAAAAAATATGGTTCCTAAGAAAAATCAACTAGACACTAGAGAATTTTTTAGTTGTAAAATACTCATGTAGACAGAGTCCATAGACTTAAGTACAATTTCAATGAAAATAGTGAAACTATTTTAATAGAGGTGGAAAACTGGCAAGTGTGGGGTTACAAGAAAAACGTGTTGAGGTCAAAACACGTAGTTTTAAGGTTCGGGTTGGTTGACATGAAACACTTTGTCCAAGATCTCTATTGTTATAAAAAAATGTGCATGAATATGGTTATATCAATTATATTATCTCAAAAATACCCCAATTGTTTTAAAAACAATTTAGAAGATCTTACACATATAAAATGCCTTTTGGATGGACAAACGTAACTCAAATCAACCAATCCAAAAGTAAATAGGCCAAAACTGCCAACTCTAGTACTTTTAAATAACATGAAATTAGAAATTACCTCTTTGACAACCTTCCAAAGAGCTCCAACCCCTTCTTGTTCCTCAATTGCCACAAGTTCTTCTGCTGTTTAACCATCTACAACAACAATGACCTAGAAAAAGGCAACCATAATAGATTTTTCAAATTATTTTAATACACAAATTATTGAAAACCATCTTTCCCTAAATTAAGCTTACATTGCTAGAGTTGTACTAGAACACAACATGCTTGTCAAATATATACTTCACATCATTTACTACATGTTATGTTTCAATTACATACTTGAACCACATACAAGAACACAACAATCAACCAAGATGGATGAATAAACAGCTAGAAGTGGCAAAATGGGAGGCTTGCTCGGGTAACGGGCCAAAACATATGACATTTGGCTGGGCTAAAAACATTTTCTTAATAGAAAAATTAGTGTCAAAGGGTGATCACAAATATAGTATTATTTCAAAAGACTCTAATATCTTGAACAAAATGATTACGGAGGCTTATGCATTATAATACATATCGGGTGTCTTACGAGTTGGCCTACAATTTATAAATCAAATGGTTGAAATTGCCACCTCTAGAACCCCGAGTTGGCTTACAACCAATTCAAAATCAAATGGTTCAAAATCAAATGGTTTATATTTTATAAGATTATGCCCCCAAATCGAAGAACCTTAAAATGATATCCAAATGAAAACTCATATGAATCAACTGTGGAAGCAGGCCCTGCTGGTGGCACACTTAGAACAACAGATTTTTTCCGTGTATTTGCACATAAACAAGTAATAAAAAAGAATTCACGTGGTACACATGATCATCGTAAAATAACATTAGAAAAAAAAGCCAATGAGTAGCCACTTACACGGGAGTCTTGTGGCCAAAGAGAACGTTCTTACTTCTTTATTAGTTTCAACAACCGAACCATCCCCTCCAAAATTATTTAAGCACAATGTAGTCCTACATGAACTTGTTTTTTATACAAGTTATAGGTATCTAATCATGATAAAAGGGAAATATGGTTAGCAATAAAGTCAGAGGACTTTTTGTTGTAAATATTCATGTAAAAAGTTAAAGTCCACGGACTTATGTACAAGTTCAATGAAAGTCATATAATGACATTAATAAAGGTGGAAAATTGGTAAAGTCTGGCAGGTTAAGTAACAAAAAATATGGGTTCAATGACATATTTTTTTGTTGTAAATATTCATGTAAAAAGTTAAAGTCCACGGACTTATGTACAAGTTCAATGAAAGTCATATAATGACATTAATAAAGGTGGAAAATTGGTAAAGTCTGGCAGGTTAAGTAACAAAAAATATGGGTTGAGTTCAAAACAGGTAACTTTTTTGGTTTGGGTTGGGTTGACGTGACACACTTTGTCCAAGATCTCTATTGTTATATATGTAAATGTCAACATGATTACAACATTTATATTATCACAATAATAATACCCAAATTTGTTTAAGAAAAAGATTAGCAGATTTTACACATTTAAATACCCTTTGGACCCAATGCACCCTGAACCGACCGATCCAAAAGCATCATATAAGAAGTTATACCTCTTTGACACAACTTCAACATTTTAGAAAATCTACCAATAGCTGGGACCATTCTGGTGTATCAAATGCCACTAACGTTTGACCAGGTGTATCATATAGCTTTCAATGGTTTGGTTGCCACCTCAGCTAATTCTTCTGCTTCTGAAGCATCTACAAAAAACAATGACCTAAAGAAACAGACATCCATTATTAATATAAGAGATTCTTTGTAATATGTAATTTAAATAAAAAGCATCCTCCTCTATTTGTACAGTTGTACTGGAACACAACATGCTTGTCAAATATGTACTTCAAAACATTTTCTGTTTCAGCTTGTGAACATGATAATCAGCCAAGATGGAAGAAAACGCAGGTAGATGTGGCATATGCAGTGTCTCAAGTAACAGGCCAAAACAGGTTGGATTGGTTGGTCTTAAAAACTTTTTGTATAAATAATCAAAGTCAAAGTATCATTCAAAATTTTGTTATTTCAAAAAGAATCCATTGAATAGAATGATTTAGGATGTTTTATGCATTATTATAAATACACATTGGGCATCTTTAAACCCATACCGCCCAGTTGACCTGTTTCATTTTAAGGTACTTTTTCCCTTAGAGATATAATATAACCCCCTGACCACCATAAAACCAATTCATAATCAAATGGCCAGAATTGTCACCTCTAAGAACTGGTAACAAGTTTGAATATAATAAGATTATGGTAGTTTTCGTATGCATCAACTGTAAAAGTGGCCCTGCTGGAGGGGCACTGAGAAGTGAGAACAGTATCTTTGTACCAGCAGATTTTCTCTCCAAGTGGTGGAGAACAATGACTTAACTTCCGAGTGTACAGAACTAATATTATATGATCCTTTTGTAGGTTCCTATACTCAAAAATAAACAAATAACTTAGGAGGACAAGATCATTAATAAAATAAGAAAAAACTATGAGAACAGGAACTTACATATATAACTTTCTTCAAAATTGGCTATAGAAGAACCTATAAAAGGTTCAAGGCTTGGAAATACATGTTTTTACTATTTACAAACTACAAAACCTTTTGTCATAAATGCAACTAACCTCAACATCATAATCATCTTGATATTTTTGAAAAAAAAACATGTTTACGTACAAGTTTGGCTAATGCTAGCATCTTGTTTTATACAAATTTAGAGAATGAGCATGCAAAAGGGAAGTGTTTGTAAGGACTTGATCATACTAAAAGCAGAAGAAATTAGTTGAAAACAGAGTCTAGGGACTTTTTGTTGTATTTATTCATGTAAAAATAAAGTCTGTGGATTTATGTACGAATTCAATGGAAGTCATGGGACAATAATAAAGGTGGAGAATTGGCAAGAGAGGAGGTCGGGTTAGAAGAGAAGAAGTTGAGGTCAAAATAGGTAATTTTCTGGTTCGGGTTGGGTTCACCTAAAACACTTTGTCCAAGATATCTACAGGTATATATATATATAAGATTTATATCATCTAATAATATCCTAATCTCTTTAAAAAACGATTTAGAAGATTTAACATATTTGAAAAATACCCTTCAACCCTGTAACCCGAATTGACCAATCTAGATTTAGTTTGGCCAAAATTGCCAACTCTAATCCTTTTTGATAACATGAGATGAAGTCATTACCTCTTTGACAATAAGCTTTAACGCGTTAAAAGATCTTGCCAACAGCTCGGACCCCTTCTCGTTTCTTGAATGCCACAAACACTTGACCAAGCGGATTGGTTGCCACCATAGAAAATTCTTCTCCTTCCAAACCATGTACAACAAGGACCAAAATCCATGATTAAGATGAAAGATTTAATAATTTATTTTAATATATAATTCACTAGAAAATGATTTAATAATTTATTTTAATATATAATTCACAAGAAAATGAGCATTCCATGAACTAAGCTTTTTGACCCATGTACAAGAACACGGTAATCAGGTAATGGGCCAAAACAAATTGGATTGGGTGGGCCTAAAACACTTTTTATTAACATTTAGTGTCAAAGAATGATTTTAACTATTGTACTATTTCAAAAAAAATCTATTTTCTTGAATAGAATGACTTAGGAGGCTTTATGCATCATAATACACATTGGATGTCTTTTAACAGGTTCATCCCATCCGGCCCGTTACATTTTAAGCTACATTTTTCCCGGTAGAGCCGTAGAGATAAAATATAACCCCAGTCCCCCCATCAACCGATTCATAATAAAATGGTCAAAACTGCTACCTTTAAAAACAGGTAACAAGTTTGTATTTTCTAAGATTATGTCCAATCAAAGTACCTTAAAAAGCCATCCAAATGTTGAGAACTCTGAAATAGATTATAATAGCTTCCTATATGCAATGTGGAGGTACGCCCCTTAGATGGCACACCAAGAGCACTGGGCATTTTACCAGCAGATTTTATCTCTCAACCACTTACATCATTCTCGAAACTAGTCTCTAGATTGAAGAAAACTCTGGATTAGATGATTACGTCCAATTAGAGAACCTAAAAAAGCAGACCAAAATGAAGAAAACTCTGGATTAGATTATAGAAGCTTCTTATATGCATCAACTGTGGAAGTGGGCCCCGATGGTGGCGCACAAAGAGCAGTAAGCACTTACCAGCAGATTTTTCCTCTGCAAATGGCTGAGACTTCCTTCCAGAACAGATGGTTCTTCTGTAGGTACCTATATTTAAACATAAACAAATAAAAATATCTTTTGGACCCATTTGACACATTAACCCAAATCAACCGATTCAATAGTTAATGGGTCAAAATTGCCAACACTAGTACTTTTTATTAGCATCAGATAAGATGTTATTAACTCTTTGAAATTAAACTTCAACACGTTAGAAAATATGCCAACACCTTGGTTTCTCAAATACAAGAAACATTTGACCAGGGTATTTACCTAGTAGGGCTTTCAACAGCTTGGTGCTACTAACTCAGCAAATTCTTCTGCTTCAGAAGCATTTACAGCTAAAATGTATTACATCTTTGTACAGTAGTACTGATGTATTACATGCTTGTCAAATATGTGGTTCACAGCATTTAGTACATTTTCTGTTTCAGCTTCAGTTAGCTCTACTAGGGCTGAGGACTGACCACATATATAAGAACATAATAATCTGTGAAGATGAAAAACAGGTACAAGTAAAAATAGTTGCCCCGGGCATATAAAATGTCCTTAAACAGGGGTTTAGAACCGGGACGCTTTTTAAACGGCTGTTTGCGCAAAATTTTAGTAGTGGGTGCATTATGTGATTAGGGGGGAAGAGAGGGGGTGGGGGTTCGCTTGCCATGTCCCCTCATAATCAAATGGTCAAAACTGCCACCTCAACAGGCAACAAGTGGAGCAAGAGTAGTGGGCTTTTTACCATTAAAAACTTAAAAAGATCATGCCCAACCGAAGAACCTTAAAGCCCATTTAGATATAAAAAATGCTGATATATAGTAGCTTCTTATATGCATCAAATGCAGAAGTGGACCAACAGTAGTGGGCTGTTTACCAGAAGACTTTTTCTCTGCGCGTGACTGAGACTTCCTTGATTACAGAACTGATATCAGATAGTTCTTCTGTAGGTGTATTAGCAGATAAACAGTGGCAGACAAGATCATCAATAAAATCAAACTAATCTCTAGGTTGACCAGGGGATGTCTTCTGAACCATCTCCTCGAGGGTATTTAAATTGGTAAGGTGACAATTTCAGCCCATGTCTTAAAAAGGTCAGGTGGATTAAGCTAAACAGGTTAACTAACAACAAAACGGGTCAAATGATAGGAAGTCATATGATGAGTACTAAAATTTGTAAATCCGGTTAAATGCTTTTATAAAAAAAAAGATCATATTAAATCTGTAGTAATATATTTTTTGGTACATCATATGTAGCACTCTAATTTTTCACATTTAAAAACCTGAATAAAAAAATGATTGTAGGTTGGCCCTACTCGTTTTGACACCCATTACTCAACCCACCCATTCGGCAACCTCAAACAAAAAGGCAACACAAGATGATAATTAAGGATAAATAAATCGTTAGTACAAAACAACTGTGTGAAATTTGCCATTTTTTTTATACAAGTTTAGGGACCTAATGAATAGAAAGGGCATATTTCTAGAGCTTTATAAGGACTTGGTCACAGAAAAACAAGAGCAAGAAAGAAGAAACATTAACAGTAAATCTGGGGACTTTTTGTTGTTAATTTTCATGTAAACAAGAATTTTTGGCAAGTCAGGCCGGTCCGGGTAACAAGAAAAACAGGCTGAGGTCAGAACAGTAAATATTTGCCTTGGGTTGGGTTGTTAGGGTTGACACTTCATCAACGACAGGTACAAATAGTGTCAATACGATTACTACATTTATGTCATCTCAATAACACCCTAATCCGGTTAGCATCATATGAGAAGTTATTACCTCTTTGTCATCAAGCTTCAACATGTTAGAAAATCTTCCAACAGCTGGGACCCTTCTGGTTTCTCAAATAGCACAAACATTTGACTAGGTGCATCATATGGCCTTCAATGTTTTGGTTGCCACCTCAGCCAATTCTTCTACTTCTGGAGCATCTACAAAAACAATGACCTGAAAACAGAAATCTATTATTAAGATAAGAGATTCTTTTTAATATGTATTTTAAATGAAAAGAAGCCTTCTCTATTTGTACAGTTGTAATGGAACACAACATTCTTGTCAAATATGTACTTCACAACATGTTCTGCATTTTCTGTTTCAGCTTCGGTAGCTCCACCAAGATTGAGGGCAGTTACAGATGTGAACCACATACTAGAACATGATAATCATCCAAGATGGATAAAAACGCAGGTAGAAGTGGCAAATGCAGCAGCTCGAGTAACAGGCCAAAACAGGATGGATTGGATGGCCTGAAACACTTTTGTATAAATATCAGTCAACGTATGATTCAAAATTTAGTTGTTTCAAAAAGAACCCATTTTCTTGAATAGAAAGATTTAGAAGGTTTTATGAATTATAATACACATTGGGCATCTTTAGACACTATCCCTTAGAGATATAATATAACCCCTGGCCCCATCAAACCAATTCATAATCAAATGGCGTAATTGTCACCTCTAAGAACAAGTGAGAGGTATGAATTTTATGACATTATATCCAATCAAAGAACCTTAAAAAAGCTGTCTGAATGAAGAAAGCTCTGGAATAGATTATACTATTATAATGCTGGAGGTGCACTGAGAGCAGTGCATTTTTACCAACAGATTTTCTCCCCAAGTGGCTGAGACTTTACTTCTTGGGTAAAGAACTAGTATCAAATGGTTCTTCAGTTCTTCTGTAGGTTCCTATACTCACAGATAAACATATAACTGAGGCAGACAAAATCATTATTAAAATAAAATAAAAACTATGAGCAGGCACTTACATAATTTCTTCAGAATTGGCTTCAGAAGAACCTATAAAGGATTAATGGCTGAAAAAGAACATGTTTTTAACTATGTATAACCCAAAGAGAGAGTCCTTTACATCTTTATATTGGTAAGGTGACAATTTCAATCCATTTATTTATTACATCTAGCAGGTCAAGTGGATGAAAGCTAGAGGGTCTAACTAACAAGAAAATGAATCAAATGATTGGAAGTCATACGAAGTGTACTAAATTTTATAAATCCTCTTAAATGCTTTTATTAAAAAAGATCTATATTATTTTTTGTAGTAATAACTGTTTTATTAAATCATATTTTGCACATTAATATTCAGATTTAAAGACATGAATAAAGAAATGATTGTAGGTTGGCCCAACTCGTTTTGACTTGCACATAAACTCTTACCATTTTGACCCATTACTCAACCCACCCCAACCATTTTGGCAATCTCTTAACGAAAAGACAACACAAGATAATACCTAGGAGAAAAACTCTAGCATGTACAATATGTGACACCCATTTGCATCTTGTTTTTATACAAGTTTAGGGACCTAATAAATAAACATGCTAAAGGGGCATATTTGTAGAGCTTTTATAATTTTAGGGACTTGGTCACACAGAAACAAAGAGAAATATATTAAAAGTCAATGTCTGGGGAGTTTTTGTCGTTAATATTCATGTAAACAAGAAAATTTGGCAACTCAGGCAGTTCGTGTAACAAGAAAAACAACCTGACGTAAGAAAATGTAAATTTTACGCCTTGGGTTGGATTGACTTAAGACACTTTGTCCTAAGATCTCTACTGTTAAAATAAGTGTCAACATGATTACAACATTTATATTATCTCAATAGGTCAATAATACACTAATCTGTATAAGAAAACATTTTAGCAGATTTCAAACATTAAAAGATACCCTAGACAAATGTAAAACAAATTAACCGATCCAAAAGTAAACGGGTCAAATTTTGGCAACTCTGGTACGTTTTAATACCATCATATAAGAAAGTCATACCTCTTTGACATTAAGCTTCAACAAGTTAGAAATTCTGCCAACAGCCACAAACTATTGACCGAGTGTATCATATGGCTATCAATGGTTTGGTTGCCCCCTCAGCCAATTCTTCTACCTCCGGAGCATCTACAAAAACAATGACCTAAACAACAGAAAATGGAATTACTCTATAATTAAACAAGAAGGGAAATGAATAGTAGCCTTCTCTATTTGTACGGTTGTAGTGGAACACAACACACTTGTCAAACATGTACTTCACAGCATATACCGCATTCTCTGTTTTAGCTTTGGTTAGCTCCACCCAGACTGAGGACTGCTACAGTTGTGAACCCCATTCAAGAATATGATAATCAGGTTGGACTGGTTGGCCTAAAACACTTTTTGTATAAATAATCAGAGTCAAAGTATGATTCAAGATTGTGTTATTTCAAAAAAGAATCCATTTTCTTGAATAGAATAATTTAGGAGGTATTATGCATAATTATACACATTGTGCATACTTAAACTCGTTCATCCCATTTTACCCATTTCATTTTAAGCTGTTTTTTCCTTCGAGATATAAGATAATCCCCTAACCCCCATCAAACCACTTCATAATCAAAGGACCTTAAAAACCTGCTGAACAAAGAAAGCTCTGGAATTATAGTGGCTGAGACTTTGCTTCTTGTGTACAGAACTATCACAGATAAACAAATAACTGAGGGGACAAGATCATTAATAAAATAAAATAAAAACTATGAGCTTCAACTTACATAAATTCTTCAAATTTGGCTCCAGAAGAACCTATAAAGGGTTCAAGGCTTGAAAAAACATGTTTTAACTATGTATAAACAACAAAACATTTTGTCACAAAAGCAACTAACCTCATCGTCGTCATCATACAAGTAACACCTCAAAATAACGAATATACGGGGCTGAGTAAGATCTATAAATTCATTCCCACATTAGTAGCAAATAATAGGGGCATATGTGTTAGAGTTTTATAAGTTCAGGGACTTGATCGCACAAGAACAAGGAGAAATCTGTTAAAAATAGTCTAGTGACTTTATACAAGTTCAATGGAAGTCATGACTGATTATGACAGAAGTGGAAAAATGGAATTTCAGAGATGTAAACGAGCAAAGCTGCTCGTGAGTTACTCAAGAAGTTATTACCTCTTTGACATCAAACGTCAACACGTTAGAAAATCCCCCAACTGCTGCGACCTCTCTGGTTTCTCAATGGAAACTTTTAGATTGATCAATTCTAGGGTTCAATACAAGTTTCTTTAACAAAAATGAAATCAAATCAATATCAACTAATTTGATTCCAAAATTTTGACCCATTTATTTTAGTCAGAAACATCCTCTTTTCTGTATCAGTCACTCAGCGAGGAAGATGTAAAGATATGTAAACAATAAAAAACGAAAACCTTAGAATCGATAAAATTAACACATTAATCAAAGAACTAACAAATTCAAGAGTGGATTCCGTCAAGAATCAGATGATCGTCAGAATCCATGAAAGTGTATGTATATAACAACAGAGATCGAAAGCATACCTGGGTTCGTGTTGTTGCTGTGTGATTGAAAGAAGAAGAAGAATGAAAAGAATTAGGGCTTTTGGTTATTTAGGTTGTGAATGAGAAATGAGAATTGAGAATTGGGGTTTAGGGGTTTATATATCGCGGGTGAATAAGACCGTTGGAGTTGAAACATTCGCGTATTTTTTACGTCTCCAATTAATTGGTTATATTTTTGTCTCGGATTTGATATGTATCTTTTAATTTAATATGCATTTTCTTTTTTACTTAAAAACATTATTGTTATTGTTTATTAGTTAAATAAAAATATTTTATAGCAAGATCGAGGCTCGTAAAATTTGGTTTTTAATTTACTTGTTAACAGAAGAGGGGTTTCATAAATCACCAAAAAGCATTTAGCCGGTGGCTAAAGAGCAAGGTATATAAACATGAAACCCTGGCTCAGTGGCAGAACTTAAACACTTTCATATGGGTCGGGGCGGGGTATGAAATTAATTTTTTTAGGCGGGGCAAACTTGATATATATAAAAAAATTACACACTAGACCAATAATTTACACTATCGGACTAAAAATTTACACCACCAACCAAAAAAGATAGGGACCGATGTCCTCCCCCTTGCCTTGGCTAAAGAGCACGGTACATAAACATGAAACCCAACAGGAATTAAAACCAAAATTATAAAAAAATAAAATATAAAAAACGATTCCAAGCTTCCCAATTATGTGATAGAGCCTTTGACCTGTTTAAAACCCATGAAAGCTCCATCTCTTGAAGGCAATTGGTTTCTAATGAAGCATTGCCATTTAATTTAGCATGTGTTTATTACTTAGGTAAAGTATTATTTTTAAGTCTCTTATAGATACGTAGATAACATGTTATCTGAACATTTCGAATATGAGCCTTATTGTTGTGCAAAATATCAAATTAGTCGTTTCATATTTTTTAAAACCGTCTTGTTTTTAAATATTATATGAGTTATTATTTTATATTCTTTGAGTTTATATTTTGGTTTTGTAAAATACTTATTTACAATTTTGATAAATAAACTGATTTTTCATATTAAATCATTAATTAGAGATGAGTAAATCGATTTATCTTGGATCATCTTTCATTTAAACAAACTAAGAATAATGTTTATAAGAATAATGTTTGGTCTATTGCACGAGGTCACACTAAGAGAAAGTGAGGAAAATATACAGAGACAATTTTTGTTCCATCAGAAAATAGGTTTAGATGCGAGTTTAGAGACGGAGTAATAAATGATCTCTGACTCTTCTTTATGAGAAACAAACGTCATCATTGAAAAGAAAGAAAGAAAGGGAGGGAATTTCGGAGTGGGACCACAAAAATCTTTATTATTATATGATATCTTTATAATTAAAATTGGTGGGACCCGTGAAAATTTTGGTTGTGTTTTTTTCTTTTTTTGTTTTTTAACATTAATGTGTATTCACATGGACACAAATGATAATTCAAACATTATTACAAGTAGTTAAAAAAAGCTAGTGCTTTACATTTTGAATGGACCCCAAACACAAATTTTCATATATTGGTGCATAAATAAGTCAATAAGAGCTCCAAACACATGTTAACCACTACGCTAGATTTAAAAAAGATTTTTGTGAATTGATTTTTATCTACTTGACATTTATGTTAAAACTAGTATTAAGCCCCCGCGTTGCGGCGGGAGGCGTAAAACCGTATCAAGTAACACTAATGGCACACCACCGTCATTGACCACCAACACCAAGAAAATCATAAAAACGGAAAAAATAAATCAAATGAAAAGTAGACGAAAAAAGTTAAACCACACACGCACATTACGGCATGTTAACTCATAAAATTTAGACCGAGACGTAAAACAAAAAATTTGTAAAATATGAAAAATATAGGGGTACAAAGTTGAAAGTAAATATGTGTTTGTAAATATGTTCAGTATGATGTAAAACTCATCTCAAACACCTCAAATGTATTTGTATTAATGAGTAGACATCCACTGTTAAATGTGTTTGGGTGAAAGTTATTCCAAATGAGCGACTTTCTCAAAATGTTACCGTATGATGTGAAACTCATCTCAAACACCTCAAACGTATTAGTATTGATGAGTAGACATCCACTGTTAAATGTGTTTGGGTGAAAGTTATTCCAAGTGAGTGACTTTCTTAAAATGTTCCATTCGAGAACCACAAACAAAGATGTGAGCTTCAAAGGGGAAAAGTGTGAGGACAGTTTTTATTGCAGATATGTGTGTAAAAATGAAGTCTACGAACCTATGAATAAGTTCAATGAAAATCATGAAATGATTTTAGTAGAGGTGGGAAATTGACAAGGAGACAGGTCGGGTGCCATGTGAAAAAATAAATAATAGCTAGTCGACCAACCAACATCAGTACTAAAATTAAAAAAAAAAAAAGGATCAAACAACCACTTACATAATTCTTGAAACTAGCTTCTAGGTTAAACACTAGATTTTTGGTGACCCAAACAAAAAGGCCCATACATTTTTACAACCCTATCACAATCCTACACAATAACCCGTGAAATGATAATTTCAACCCATATGTCTTACATTTAAGAGGTCAAATGGATTAAGCAAAAGGGTTTAGCTTTAAAATTATAAAAGGGTCAAATGGGTTGAAAATATTAGAAACCAAATGAAGTGTACTCAAATTCATACAAACTTCTTAATAAGCTTTTATTAACAAATGGACTAGATTGTTTATGTAGTAATGAAGTTTAAGTCGTATTTTGATCATTAATATTTTTTTGATTCAAAGAAATTGATCAAATGAGTGATTGTAGGTTCAACCAACCCATGTTAAGCCGCACTTAAAATTCAACGAGTTTGGCCCATTACTTAGTCAACCTCAACCCACACGTTAGACCACTTGTATCAAAATAGCAAAACAAGATAACTCAGAAAAAAAAAATCCAATAATCATAGTGGGTGTTATCAAATTATTCTTTACACATAAACACAATAAAAATTGACAAATCACGGTAAACATCATCATTAACTAAATAAAAAAACAGTGAGCAACCACTTACATAACAAGCTAGTCTCTAGGTTGGCGATGGGGATGCCTAGCAACTCAAATAGACCATCTCTTATATCTTTATCAGTTTCAACATACAAGGTAAATCCTCTAATCGATAATTAGGTCAAGAAAAGAACTTAAATTTAAGTAATTAAACTTTTTTTGTCAAAAGTTATACTTACATCAAAAAATTGACTCTAGTTATTTATCTTGTTCTCCTTGTAAAAAAAACTGATTTTTTGATTCTTTAAACTGAAAATAAAAATTAGAATTCTCAATTATCTACAATGTCTAGGCGATAAAACTTAACATTTATATTTAAATACAGTTTCACCCCATCACATATCGACACACAAACTGGTGAGAGGTAGCAATTGCAACCCATATGTCCTATATCTAACAGGTCAAATGGATTTAGCTAGAGGGCTTAACTAAAAACGGGTCAAATGAATCAAACAAAGGAGGCTATATAAAACATTCCCAAACTCATAAAAACCTCCTAAATGCTTTTGTTAGCAAAAAATCTATAGATTATTTGGGTAGTGATAAAGTAGCTTTAAAGCCATATTTTGCATGTTAATAGATTTCAAAAATCCAAACACCGGATAAAAAGAGTGATTAGAGTTGGGTCCAAGCTCTTTTTGACTCGTGGTTAAATTTTGACCCATAACTCGACCCACCTGAACCCATCCATTGAGTCACCTCTACCAAAAAGACAAAAAAGATGGTTCGTAAGAAAAATCAACTAGACACTAGACAATTTTTTTGTTGTAAAATACTCATGTAAAAAGAGTCCATAGACTTAAGTAAAATTTCAACAAAAATTGTGACACTATTTTACAAGAAAAACATGTTAAGGTCAAAACACGTAGTTTTAAGGTAGTTTTAAGGTTCGGGTTGGTTGACCGAAAACACTTTGTCCAAGATCTCCATTGTTATAAAAAATGTGCGTGAATATGATTATCAATTATCTTATCTCAATAATACCCCAATTGTTTTAGAAACAATTTAGAAGATCTTACACATTAAAAAATGCCTTTTGGATGGACAAATGTAACTCAAACCAACCAATCCAAAAGTAAATAGGTCAAAACCGCCAACTATAGTACTTTTAAATAACATGAAATTAGAACTTATTACCTCTTTGAAAATGAAGTTCAACACGTTAGAAAAATCTTCCAAGAGCTCCGACCCCTTCTTGTTCTCGATTGCCAAAGATTCTTCTGCTGTTGAAACATCTACAACAACAGTGACCTAGAAAAAGGCAACCACAACAGATTTTTAAAATTATATTAAAATACAAATTAGTTGAAAACCATCTTTCCCTAAATTAGCTTACATTTCTAGAGTTGTACTGGATCACACATACCAACAACAAACTATACTCGTAGAACAAAGCGAGTTCTTACTGTGCAGTTGAAAGACATACCTGGTGATTTTTTATGATTCTCAGCAACATCTGTGCTCAAGACATCAGGTATAAATTCTTCATTGCATAAAGACTCTAACTAAAAGTCAAACACATCGTTTATCAAATTCAAATTTTGTAATGGCATTGGCTTTTGACCTCAAGTTTTCTTTACTTATTAACAATCCCAATTCAATATACGTGGCAGTTTTTTCTTCAAATTTCAAAGAACACACATTAACTTTAAATAGAAAAAAACCCAGCCGATTGACTTCAAAAGTCAAACCATGTACATTACTTATTCAAATAACACTCAATTTTTGGTAATAAATGTGAAGTTTCCAATTCTAATATAAAATTTAGATTAACAGCTTAAAGATTGTTGAAATTTAAGAAAATTAGGGTATCCCCAAGTAATCTAGGGTGAAACATTTCCATTAACATGGTAGTGTTGAACAACACAACTTGCTTAAAGAAAAGAAATATCAAAGAGAACTGGGAGAAGTAATAGCAAACATGTATACTGTATAGAAAACCTCATTACCAGGAAATAAAATTTAGGAAAATACCATCGTCAAAATCATCATAAAGAGAATATCAACAGAAGTACAGCTATTAAATAGATTTAGAAAAATGGAAAAGGTTGAGGACATAGGTAACCTGATTAAATAAAAGGTAGGAAGTATGGAACCTCAAGAACAAAAAACTAGGAATACTATACTAATGAAAATCTTATGAGAAAGAAAGATGAAACATTAAAACAAGCAAAATATAAATAAAAAAACACTAGGTGAAAAAATAAAAAATCAACAGAAAGAACTTCATCAAGAAAGCAATCCACGCCACTATAACAACATAAATACACCAATCAACTGCAAAGTACAAGCCTCAAAGTACAAAACAAGTTAAAAGGGTTTTTAATTGTTATAGTAACGAGATTGCAAGTTCTTGGATGGGAGTTCAATCTTGCAAAACACACGTATAAAACCATTCAAGAACAAAAAGTCAATAAACTTTACAAATGAGAATCTCATAAGAACGAAAGACAGAAACGTTTAGAACAAAGTCGAAATCATGACAAAAGTAGAATATCAACACAAAGAACTTCATCAAGAAAGCAATCCAGCCTACTAAAACAACCTACATACAACCAATCAATTGCGAAGTACAAGCCTCAAAGTACAAAACATGTTGACGTGGCTTTTTGGGTGTTATAGTAACAAGATTGCAAGTTCTCAAATGTGAGTTCAGTGTTGAAAACACCATATTAAACTGTCAAACCGTGCAGCTATAAAAACAACGGAAAATTTTAAGAGCATAGGTAACTTCATCAAGTAAAAGGTCAAAATCAAAGGAAGAGAATCCATGCTAAAAACTTGGTAAGCTATACAATTGAAAAAATCAAAAGAAAGTAATGTGAATCATTAGAACAAGCAAAGTCAAAATCATCAAAAAGAATAGAAAATCATATCCTGAACTTCATCAAGACAGCAATACATGCTACAATATACAACCTATGTACACCCAGTCAATTGCAAAGTATAAGTCTCAAAGTACAAAACATGTTAAATGGGTTTTTAGGTTTTCTGGTAACATGATTGTGCGTTCTCGAGTGAGGTTCAGTCTCACAAATCACCATATCAAACTGTCAAACCACATAACCATCAAAAAAGCATAACTCTTAAAAAAGGGAATAAGGGACAAGATAAATTAAAACATTAAGAAAAACGTGAGAGTTTTAAACGAAATTATTTGTTCCAAAATAAAAAATCAATTACGCTTAGAAGTCAAACTCATAAACGATGAAAACAATGAAATAGGTTGAAAACATAAGTAACCTCATTGACTAAAAGGTCTAAATTAAAGAAAGAAAAGAATTTGCGGACAAAAAATTTGGTAAGTTGTACAATTCCAAATCTGATTACAAAAAAAGAAAAAGAAAAAGATTTTACAACAAATAACAAAAAAAAAAAAAAAAGAAAAAGATTTTAAAACAAACAAAGTCAAAAGCAACACATATGGAGCAGCAACCATGCTACAATAACCCGCAAAGTACACGACAAACTGAAATAGTTGTTTAGATGGTCTAGTAATTAAAGCAAGATTACTAACTAAGGCAATAACAACAACCTAAATTTGCAGCAGAAGTCCATAAATGGGTACAAAGCGTTTCTTACTATGCAACTGAATGGAAAGGGAAAAGGATAAACTGGTTCGTGTACCTCATGATTTTGATGATTCTCGGCTACATTTGTTTTCAAGACATCTGGTGTAAATTATTTGCTGCTTACAAAGATAAGACATTTAAATGTCAAACTTTTTGTTATCGAATTCAGACTTTTGACCCCAAATAGTTCTGTTGTTTGTAAATAATACAAACTTGGCAGTTTTTTCTTTAAATTTCTACACATAGATATTAAATTATGATAGAGAAACAAAACCAGCCATCTGACTTCAAAAGTCAGCCCATGTACATTCCTTAACAGAACGCATTTTTGGTAATATGTGCTCTCGAATTCTAATATAAAATTCAGACCAACTGCTTAACAATTGTTGAAACTTCAAAAAGCTAGTTGGATTACAGACATTATACCAGAATAACAATCCTAATTCATCAAAACGGATATCAAAAACCAAAACATGTAACAGTTAAATCAGCATTATATACTAAAACCATAGAAATCTAAGAAATCAAGCACATCAGTTAAACATGAGAGAATGTAACTTAAAATTTTACCTGAAACGAGGCTGATTAACAGCTTTGAGGGCTTCTTATGCTTGTAAAGTTGTAAGTTGCTTACTGATCTATCCCTCACGTATGTAATGATTTAAAACCTAGGGCTAAAACCAGATTATGTGAAGCAAATCAAGCAATTAAAGATGAAATACATAAACTTATGACGAATTGGAGATGGGTTTTGAAGATGCACAAAAACGATAAACATGATTGATTGAAAAACCCTAAACCCACAATATCCCCAAAACCACCCTGTAACCGATTGTTGTTTAATTTAAAAGAAGAAATCACCCAATAATCAAACAAAAGTGTTTATTGATCAGGGTTATCGGTGATTTTGTATTGTGCGATTGAAAGGAAGAATGATAAACTGATCGGCGTACCTTGTGATCGTTGATGGTTATCGACTACATCAAGTTGATTGAAATTTGAAAAACCCTAAGCCCGTAATACTCTTGAAACCCTAAAAAGCAATTCGAAATCACCTTCAAGTGCGAAATTGAACTTCTCGATAAAGGACAAAATAAAAATTCACTAATCTTTTACTTTTTCCATTTTGTTTTTATTTTATAAACTTTACCTTTTTTTAATCACTTTTTATATTATAAACTTATTTGAAATATTATTAATTAATTATTTCAATCCTTTTTATAAAATATACTTTTATTTATAAGTTTTTAAATTTTTTTTGTTTTCTAAAATTTAGTATCTGCCTTTCAAATCATACGAGAACAAATTAGAGAGTTTAAAATATTTTTTATGTTATAAGTTGGGCTATACGTATAATTAAAGTTTGATTAAAAAACAATTTAGAAGATTTAGCATATTCAAAAATACCCTTCAACCCCGTAACCCTAATTGACCAATCTAGATTTAAATTGGCCAAAATTGCCAACTCTAATCCTTTTTTATAACATGAGATGAATTCATTACCTCTTTGACAAAAAGCTTTAACGCGTTAGAAAATCTTGCCAACAGCTCGGACCTCGAAGTCCTTTCTTGAATGCCACAGACACTTGACAAAGCGGTTTGGTTGCCACCATAGAAAATTCTTCTCCTTCCAACCCACGTACAACAAGGACCAAAATCCATGATTAAGATGAGAGATTTAATAATTTATTTTAATATATAATTCACTAGTAAACAATTTAATAATTTATTTTAATATATAAATCACTAGAAAACTAGCATTCCATGAACTAAGCTTACATTTTGACCCATTTACAAGAACATGGTAATCAGCCAAGATTGAAGATAAAACATGCGGAACTCATCAGGTAATGGGTTAAAACAGATTGGATTGGGTGGGCCTAAAACACTTTTTATTAACATTTAGTGTCAAAGAATGATTTTAAATATTGTACTATTTTAAAAAGAATCTAATTTCTTGAATAGAATGATTTAGGAGGTTTTATGCATTATAATACACATTGGGTGTCTTTTAACAGGTTCATCCCATCCGGCCCGTTACATTTTAAGCTACATTTTTCCGGTAAAGCCGTAGAGAGAAAAAATACAACCCCCAGTCCCCCCATCAACTGATTCATAATCAAATGGTCAAAACTGCTACCTTTAAAAACAGGTAACAAGTTTGCATTTTCTAAGATTATGTCCAATCAAAGTACCTTAAAAAGCCCTCCAAATGTTGAGAACTTTGAAATAGATTATAATAGCTTCCTATATGCAATGTGGAGGTACGCCTCGTAGATGGCACACCAAGAGCAATGGGCTTTTTACCAGCAGATTTTATCTATCAACCACTTACATAATTCTCTAAACTAGTCTCTAGATTGAAGTAGGGGATGTCTAGTGACCCAATGAGAAAGTCCTTTCCATATTTATCAATTTTAATGACTGGACCATCTCCTCAAATATGTAGTATTTAATTACAGTATAGCCCAAACTGAACCTACATATAAATTGTTGAGGTGGCAATATCAACTCATAAATGCAGGTTAAAAGGAATAAGCTAAGGGGTCTAACTAAAAAGAAAATGGGTCAAAAGGTTCAAACATATTGGATACCATACAAAGTGTACTCATTACTCAACCTAGTCTGACACACCCGTTTTGACAACCATTCAAATTGACCGTTATGACCCTTTACTCAACCCAGTCCAACCCCCTCATTAGGCTATCTCTATCAAAATGGCAAGACAAGATAAACCCCGGGGGAAAAAAAACTCTAGTAACTACAGTGTGTGATGTCTAAAACTAGCTTCACAAGTACCTACAAAGGTTTCAAAGATTTAAAAAAACATGTTTACTTACCACTTTGTCTCGTGCTTGCATCTTGCTTTAAGTTTAGGGACCTAATCATGCAAAAGGGCATATGTGTCAGAGTATTTATAAGTTTAGGGACTTGATCACACAAGAACAACGAGAAACCTGCTAAAAATATTCATGTAAAAATAGTGTGTAGTTACTTTGTACGAGTTCAATGGAAGTCATAACTGATTATGACAGAAGTGGAAATATTTGCTCAAGATAGGCTTTTTAAAAACTTCTAGCTATAAGATGAGAAGTTATTACCTCTTTGACATCAAACTCAACACCTTAGAAAATCTGCCAACTGCTGTGACCCTTCCAAAGCTACAAACGTTTAACAAGGTGTATCATATGGTAGGGCTTTCAGTGGCTTGGTTGCTAACTCAGCAAATCCTTCTGCTTCCAAATCATCTACAAGAATGAACAAAAACAGGAATCCATGATTAAGATGAGAGAAATTTAATTTATATAATTAATTAATATATTTTACTTGAAAAGCAGCTTTCTCAAAATTAAGCTTCCATTTTACAGTAACTGCTCTGTGATCGTATTTGTACAGTTGTACTGGAATTCAACGATCATGTCAAATATGTGCTTCACAACATTCAGCATATTCTGTTTCACCTTCAGTTAGCTCCACCAGCGTAGAGGACTGTTTCAGCTTCAGCTAGCTTCACATCATTTTTACACGTTAGAAAATATACCAACACCTTCGTTTCTCAAATACAAGAAACATTTGACCAGGGTATTTACCTAGTAGGGCTTTCAAAAGCTTAGTGCTACTAACTGAGCAAATTCTTCTGCTTCAGAAGCATCTACAGCTAAAGTGACCTAAACAGGCATCCATGATTAAGATGAGAGGAATTATAATTTAATTTAATATATATAAACTACTTGAAAAGAAGCTTCCACAAAATTAAGCTTATAATTTCTAGTAATATTTAGTGAATAAGTATGATTTATGAGGTTTTATGCATTATAATACACATTGGGCGTGTCTTTCATACATTTGGCCCGTCTCATTTTAAGCTTTTTTTATATGTCAAGAATAAAGTATAACTGCCAGACCCACATCAACCAATTCCCCTCCCCCCCAAACCACAACCTTCCGGTGTCAAATGACCGTTTAAAAAGTAGAACATCTCTTAAGTGGACATTTAAAAAGCTAAACAGAGGTTTATACTGGGAACACTTATAAACGTGCATTTAGAAAAGTTAAAATGAGTTTAAACAAGAGCACTTAAAAGCTGAAATTGAAATTAAGTTTCATGTAGCATGTCCCCTCAAAATCAAATGGTTGAAATTGCCACCTCAACAGGTAACAAATGGACCAAGAGTAGTGGGTTTTTTTTACCATAAAAAGCTTAAAAAGATCATGCCCAACCGAAGAACCTTAAAAGCTGTTAAGATGAAAAAAATTCTGATATAGATTATAGTAGCTTCTCATATGCATCAACTGCAGAAGTGGACCAACAGTAGTAGTGGGCTGTTTACCGGAAGACTTTTTCACTGTGAGTGGCTGGGACTTCCTTGATTACAGAACGGATATCAGATAGTTCTTCTGTATATACGTGTATTCACAGATAAACATTTCAGACAAGATCATTAATAAAATCAAAAAAATAATTAGCAGCCACTTACATAATCTTTCAAACTAGTTAGGTTCACCAGGGGATGTCTACTGACTCAAAGAGAGTCCTTTACATCTTTACCATTTTCAACAGCTGAACCATCTCCACAAGAGTATATAAATTGGTAAAGTGACAATTTCAACCAATGAGTTAAGCAGGTCAGGTGGATTAAGCTAAACGGTTTAACTAACAAGAAAATGCCTCTATTAAAAAAATCTATATTATATCTGAAGTAATAAATCTTTTGGTAAATCATATGTTGAACATTATTTTCCACATTAAAGACCTGAATAAAAAAAATGATTGTAGGTTCACCCTACTTTTTTTAAATCACACCTAAAGTCTAACCGTTTTGACCTCTAACAAAAAGGCAACACAGGATAATTCCTAGGAAACTAAGTCAGGGACCTAATCAATAATCTTTGGGGACTCTTTGTTGTTAATATTCATGTAAACAAGAAAAATTGGCAAGTCAGGCCGGTCAGGTAAGAAGAAAAACAGGCTGAGGTCAGAACATTTTTTTTGACGCCTTGGGTTGGGTTGGCCTAAGACACTTCATCCAAGATCTCTACTGTTAAAATAAGGGTCAATACGATTAGTACATTTATATCATCTCGATAATACCCATCCAGTTAGCATCATATGAGAAGTTATTACCTCTTTGACATCAAACTTCAACATGTTTAGATAATCTGCAAACAGCTGGAACTCTTCTGGTTTCTCAAATGCCACAAACGTTTGACCAGGTGTCTCATATGGCTTTTAGCGGTTTGGTTGCCACCGAAGCCAATTCCTCTGATTCTGAAGCATCTACAAAAGCAATGATCTAAAAAAACAGGCATCCATTATTAACATGAGAGAATCTTT
Source organism: Flaveria ramosissima (assembly GCA_025215565.1). NCBI lineage: Eukaryota > Viridiplantae > Streptophyta > Magnoliopsida > Asterales > Asteraceae > Flaveria > Flaveria ramosissima. The sequence continues at coordinate 82,567,602 of CM046035.1, forward strand.
GTAATATGTAATTTAAATGAAAAGCAACCTTCTCTATTTGTACAGTTATACTGGAACAGAACATGCTTGTCAAATATGTACTTCACAACATTTTCTGCATCTTTTGTTTCAGCTTCGCTAGCTCGACCAAGATTAAGGGCTGTTACAGATGTGAACCACATACAAGATGGAAGAATACGCAAGAAGTGGCAATTGCAGCGGCTCAAGTAACAGGCCAAAACAGGTTGGATTGGATGGCCTGAAACACTTTTGTATAAATAATCAGTCAATGTATGATTCAAAATTTAGTTATTTCAAAAATAACCCATTTTCTTTAATAGAGAGATTTAGAAGGTTTTATGAATTATAATACACATTGGGCATCTTTAAACACGATCCCTTAGAGACATAATATAACCCCTGGCCACATCAAACCAATTCATAATCAAATGGCCGAATTGTCACCTCTAAGAACAAGTGAGAGGTATGCATTTAATGACGTTATGTCGAACCAAAGAACCTTAAAAACCTGCTGAACAAAGAAAGCTCTGGAATTATAGTAGTTTTGAATGCATCAACTGTAAAAGCAAGCTGTCAGAGGTGACAAGAAAAGAAAGCTAACATAATAAACAAATAACTGAATAATAAAATAAAATAAAAAACTATGAGCAGGCACTTACATAAATTCTTTAAAATTGGCTCCAGAAGAACCTATAAAGGGTTCAAGGCTTGAAAAAACATATTTTAACTATCTATGAACAACAAAACCTCTTGTCACAAATGCAACTAAACTCATCGTCATCATCAATTCAAGCAACACCTCAAAAGAACGAATATACGGGGCTCAGTAAGATCTATAAATTCATTCCCACATTAGTAGCAAATAAAAGGGGCATATGTGTCAGAGTTTTATAAGTTTAGGGACTTGATCGCACAAGAACAAGGAGAACTCTGTTAAAATTTATCTCTGAAAAATTTTCTGTTAAACATTATTCATGTAAAAGTGACTTTATACAAGTTCAATGGAAGTCATGACTGATTATGACATAAGTGGAAAAATGGAATGTCATAGATGTAAACGAGCAAAGCTGCTTGTGAGTTGCTCAATATAGGTTTCTTAAAAACTTCTAGCTTTAAGATGAGAAGTTATTACCTCTTTGACATCAAACGTCAACACGTTAGAAAATCAACCAACTGCTGTTAACCTTCTGGTTTCTCAAATGCCACAAACGTATGACAGGGTGTATGATCATATGCTAACTCAGCAAATTCAATGAGGCAGACAAAATCATTATTAAAATAAAATAAAAACTATGAGCTGGCACTTACATAATTTCTTCAGAATTGACTTCAGAAGAACCTATAAAGGATTAATGGCTGGAAAAACACATGTTTTTTACTATGTATAACCCAAAGAGAGAGTCCTTTACATCTCTAAATTGGTAAGGTGACAATTTCAACCCATGTATTTATTACATCTAGCAGGTCAAGTGGATGAAATGAATCAAATGATTGGAAGTAATACGAAGTGTACTAAATTTTATAAATCCTCTTAAATGCTTTAATTAAAAAAGATCTGTATTATTTTTTGTAATAACTGTTTTATTGAATCATATTTTGCACATTAATATTCAGATTTAAAGACATGAATAAAGAAATGATTGTAGGTTGGCCCTACTCGTTTTGACTTGCACATAAAGTCTAACCATTTTGGCAACCTCTTAACGAAAAGACAACACAAGATAATACCTAGGAAAAAAAACTCTAGCATGTACAATATGTGACACCCAATTGCATCGTGTACAATAGGAGAAAGTCATACCTCATTGACATTAAGCTTCAACAAGTTAGATATTCTGCAATAGCCACAAACGATTGACCAGGTGTATCATATGGCTTTCAATGGTTTGGTTGCCACCTCAGCGAATTCTTCTACCTCTGGAGCATCTACAAAAACAATTACCTAACAACAGAAATCCATTATTTAGATAATGGAATTACGCTATAATTAAACAAGAAGGGAAATGAATAGTAGCCTTCTCTATTTGTACGGTTGTAGTGGAACGCAACACACTTGTCAAACATGTACTTCACAGCATATACAAGAAAGTGGCAAAAGCAGCGACTCCACTAACAGGTTGGACTAAATGGCCTAAAACACTTTTTGTATAAATAATCAGAGTCAAAGTATGATTCATAATTGTGTTATTTCAAAAAGAATCCAATTTCTTGAATAGAATTATTGAGGAGGTATTATGCATAATTATACGCATTGTTCATACTTAAACTCGTTCATCCCAGTTTACCCATTTCAACAAACCAATTCATAATCAAAAAGCCAAATTGTCACCTCTAAGAACAGGTAACAAGTTTGCATTTACTAAGATTATGTCCAATCAAAGAACCTTAAAAACCTGCTGAACAAAGAAAGCTCTGGAATTATAGTAGTTTCAAATGCATCAACTGTAAAAGGGGCTGAGACTTTGCTTCTTGTGTACATAACTATCACAGATAAACAAATAACTGAGGCAGACAATGATCATTAATAAAAATAAAATAAAAACTATCAGCAGGCACTTACATATATTCTTCAAAATTGGCTCCAGAAGAACCTATAAACGGTTCCAAGGCTTGAAAAAAACATGTATAAACAACAAAATTGCTCGTGAGTTGCTCAAGATAGGTTTCTTAAAAACTTCTAGCTTTAAGATGAGAAGTTATTACCTCTTTGACATCAAACATCAACACGTTAGAAAATCCCCCAACTGCTGCGACCCTTCTGATTTCTCAAATGCCACAAACGTATGACAGGGTGTATCATATGATAACTCAGCAAATCATTGAAAAAAAACAATATTCAACATAAACAACTTCATTAGATGCAAATATAAGGATTATGGGTGTGAGATAAGTAATTCTATTCAGGAACTTCATTCAACCATCAGACGTTATTTTTTTGTGAAATCCAAAGGTTCAATATAAGTTTATTTAACAAAGATGAATTTTAAGCAATATCAACTACATTTGATTCCAAAATTTTGACCCATTTATTTTAGTCAGGATCATCCTCTTTTCTGTATCAGGCACTCAGCGAGGAAGATGTAAAGATATGTAAACAATATAATATTATATATTATGCTTGAAAGATGTTAGACTAACTCATACAAGATGGAACGTACAATAAAAAAAACTCTAGGGTTTCGCAATGGAAACTTTTAGATTGATCAATTCTAGGGTTTTCGCAAAGGAAACCTTAGAATCGATAAAATTAACACATTAAAGAGTGGATACCGTCGAGTATCCATGAAAGTGTCTGCATATAACAACAGAAATTGAAAGCATACCTGGGTTCGTGTTGTTGCTGCGTGATTGAAAGAAGAAGAAGAATGAAAAGAATTAGGGCTTTTTGGTTATCTAGGTTGTGAATTGAGAATTGAGAAATGGGGTTTAGAGGTTTATATATCGCGGGTGAAAGATTCGCGTATTGTTTACGTCTCCGATAAAATTGGGTTATATTTTTGTCCCGGATTTGATATGTACTTTTGAAATAAAATTCTTTTAATTTAATATGCATTTTTATTTAAATTAAAAACGTTATTGTTCTTGTTTATTAGAAAAAAATAAAATTGTTTTATAGCAAGATCAAGGCTCGTAAAATTTTGTTTTTATTTACTTTTTAACAGAAAAGGGGTTTCATAAATCGCCAAAAAACATTTAGCCGGTGGCTAAAAAGCAAGGTACATAAACTTGAAACCCTGGCTCAGTGACTAAGCTTGAACATTTCCATGGGGGATGGGGGCGGGGTATTTAATTAATTTTTTTTAGGTAGGGGCGAACTCGATTAAGAAAACAAAAAAAAACATGAAAGAAGAAGATCGAAAAGACATATGCTATATTAATATATGCTAGAGATGTTGTACATTTCTTAATTTTAAGAGTTTTGAGTGAAAATACATCTTTACCCTTCCTATATGCATATTAAAATAGTATGTATATATATGTGTGTGTATATATATATATATATATATATACTAGGCTAAAGTCCCGTGTAACACACGGGTTCAATCAAAAAATATTATTATTGTTTAAAAAGTTGCATAAGTTATAATGTTGTTGATAATACTTTGTATATCGACTTTTATGTATAATTTTTAACATTAGCTATATCTAACATTAGTAAGTTTTCTCTATTAATATTTATACGTTTAAATAGTATATAATATGGAATAAAATAAATTTATAAATAAGAACTTTAAGTAATAAACAAATTAAATTAAACATGAAAAATAATATTTCAAATTCATAAACATCCGAAAATTTATTTATACAACATTTAATGTTTTGTTGGTTATTTTTCCATTATTATCTAATATTAATAGTTTTAACTTCTATCTACTTTTAATTCGAGATAATGCAACATATAGCTGAACATGATCCCTATTTAAAAACAAACCAATTTTGGATAACGATTGTCATTGGCTCTTGTTTATTGTCATTGCAAAACACACTGATAATAGAAACTGTCTTCTTTAAAATTTAAAAGAAATCTTTTTGTCTGAAGGTGACAAAATCAACCGTGGAATAAAAGTATGGTTTTCATTATTACTTCCAGATACATCAAAACAATTTGTACATCTCAAACGAATTCCAATCAAACATAATAATAATAATATGACAATACACATGAAAAGAAATAAAAAAATTTAAAAAGTAGAAGCATGTAATACCTCTTTACAGATGAACTGTTAAAGTAGATCTTCTTCAAAAAAAATTTAAAGTAAAATTATTAATCTAAAAATGTAGACAATGATAGGTTAAATCATAATCGTAGAGGATGAAAGCTCAAATATAACAAAAAGTAAATACCTATTGTTGAAGAAAATTTGATTAAACCGAAGCCAAAATGAGAACGTAAATGAAGTGTGTCGAAGGCGATATCATTAAACTTTATAAAGACAAATCGTGAGGGTCGTAAACCTGGGATCGTTGAGAAATATTTTAAAATCGGGTATGATTTCGTTTCCAAAAAAAGATACCCATTAACCCCTTCAAACTGGAGAGGAGTCGACTAAAAAATCCCGTAACTTTTCAAGATTTGAATATAAGCCGAGTATTTAATGAAAAAATACAATCAAGGAATCAATTTCATAGATGAAGAAAATAATAAATGATTTCTACAGTTTTTTTATGAATTATTTGAAAAGAAAATGAATATTGGGTATGATTTAATTTCCAAAAAAGATGTAGTCTAATTTAGGGTTAAATTTCTAAATTTTCCTTAAATATCTCTTGTATCAAAAGTTGACTTTTAGTAAAATGAACCTAGACTAACATTAAGAACAGATACATATTTAGGCGGGAATTGAAAAAAATAGAGGCTTAAGAGAATGACACGTGGCACTAAAGTTATTGTTTTATTAATAAGTATAGATATATATATATATATATATATATATTATTCACCAACTATTTCATTTAACACTCATATCTTCTTTTTCATCTCTCTCTTATTATATAAAATAGCTAACCAAGATGAGTGGTGAATGTGACATATATAATAATGAGTTTTTCCCACACATTACGCGATGTATGTTTGGTAGTTTATTTTCTATGTTACGCGGCTCGTTGAAAATCGTAAAAGCGTCGATGCCGCTTTCGATAATACCAATATCGACATCAATGAAGTTTGCTTATAATCGGTTCGATTCGTAACGTTGTCAAAAGTAAAATAATAATAAATCAATTTAATGACAGAAAAAGTTTATCAATGTTATTACTTCAAAGTTTGTTAAAACAAAACAATTTAAACATTGTCACTAAAAGTAAAGAAACCAAAGATCTTGAAGGTCAAAAAGTAAACAAACAAAAAATCACATTAGAAAAAGAGTTAGCATTTTAGTATAAGTAATAATAAGTTTGTTTTTATAACAAAGTAGGTATGTACTATTAAAGAAAAATAATATTTTATTAAAATAAAAGTCGACACTTCCGCTCTCTCAACTAGCAGATTTCGTATCTCAACTAGTGGAAGTGTCATCTCACACGTCAACTCATTACAAAGTCTGAAGGTTTGTAGGAAGGGTGTGTCACGTCAAGCATTTCCGCTATCTCAAGTAGTGGAACACCTAAAAACATACAACACTAAAAAATCTACCTAAAAACCACTTGACACTTTAAAAATAACCTATTTAAAAAAAATTCACATTAGTTACTAGATTGAAAAATTTTATCACCACTTACGAAGAACTCCAATAAGAAAATTCTGGTTGAGACAAGATGCAAACGAGGAAAGATCTTAATATCAAGACTATCACTACCAGTCATCTTATCAAACCAACCGTCAAGCATCCAACATGTTAAAGAATATGGTTTTTGCTGTTGTTTCTTTGAATTATTTGTTATGTAAATAGAAATTAAGAACACGTGATGCAGTGCATGTGCAAACTTTTTAGGTCGGTAATAATCAATACTATTAATTTGGTCGGTAATAATCACAATTTTTTTTTTGTGACCAATGGTAATTGCAGTAGTATAATTATCATACGTTAACACTCAATTTGTATTTATTTTAGGCTTGATTTAGCTTGTATGTTTTTTCATTTCGTTCATAATCATTATTGTGAACGAAATCGAGTACAAATCAAAGGTAATATTTAATAATCTATTTTATCTAATAAAAAATGTTTCTTTTGCCACTTGTCATTCTTTTAACCCATCTTTTTGTCATTTGTCATTTTTCTAGACACTGTCACATCATTTTTCCCACCAAAAGGGCATTATAGTAATTTAAACACTCAAACTAATTTCTCTCATTTGTTAAAAATCAATTATAGTAATTACTACATTTCTCTCTCTTATTTAGATTTTTTAAAATCAAACTATCATTTTAAATATAGATTTATTAAGAAAGTTGAAAATCATATTTTTTTATTAAATTATAAATTAAAAAATTATATAATATAAAATTTCTAAAACACTAAACCTTTTTTAAACAAAATATATTTTAAATAGGTTCTTTAAAAAAGTTTATTAAAAATATAAAATTTTCTAATAGCAGTCTTATTAAAACAAATGGAATAATTACAAATTAGAATTTTTAATAACAAGATTTGTACAAAAAATTTTAAAACGAGTGTTTAAAAATAAAACTCTTTAGACAAGAGAGTTAAGAAAATAGTATACTTGTTTTATTTCTTGAACTATTACGTACATATAATTTTAATCATATCTTATATTAAAATATCATACTTTAACTCTTTGTGTTTGTTACTAACTACAAAGCGTTTAATAAATGAGTTTCTAGACTATCTATCTATCTATCATACCATTTTCAAATTAAAAAAAATATAATTTAATTAAATAAAAACCTACTTTTTAATTAAAAACACAAATTTTAAATTAATTGTTTTATAAAATACAGAATATAATGAGTTTTAAAAAAAATTATTTTTCTTAAAACAAAATATTTAAAAATCATAATTATTTTATAAAACAAAAGTTAAAAAAATACATTTTTATTTATTTACTTATATAACTATTTATATGTAATTATAATCATATTTATCTTCAAACATGGTTTTATAATTCATAAATTTTAATTACTAATTACTTAATATTTTATTTATTCAACCTGTGAAATACACGGGGTACTAACCTAGTTATATTAAAGAGAATGTTGTTGGTAACAAAAGTAAAAGTTAAGATTATTATCAACCAAACTAATAGTATCGATTATTATTGGACAATGAGTAATAATTTAGATTATTAAAATTTAATCTGTCTTATTATTAATATTCAATTTTATCTTCATTTTCCATATTTATTTTGTAACTAACTGCTTCAGAATTAATAAATATTATTTGTATTAAAAAATGGGATGGTGAATGATTAGTATTTCATGGTTAAAGGATACCATGAAAGATGAAAGAGGGTAGTGCTATGATGTTATGGTGACAAGGAAGAATGAATGCTGATTTTTATTTTTCAAAAAACAAACTCACACTATCATAGTATCATTAAACATATTCTTAAATCTACAACACTATTTTACAATTAGATCAAAATCCCAGCCAATTATAACAAATATGATTTCAACACCTTAACATCATTAGACTATATGTAATTTTTGGTTAATGAATGCTTAATGATAATCGTAATATCCTATGTCGCTCTTGCACACACGAACAAATAACAACGCACACCTCTTGTGTTAACAATCGAAGCAATTAAGGTGACCCTTGACAATCTTGACAAACACTTGAAACATTTTTTAAAGAATTTAAGTAACATCAACATCCATAAAGAGCTAAAACCAATACAAACACATAATAAATTAATTTCATAAAAATAATGAATTCTAGTATGTTAGAATTTCTATTTTATTCGATTGAACTAAAATAATTGGTTTTTAAACATATTATGGAATTAAAATTTATAAAAATGATGAATATAAATGAAAGTTTAAACAAATAAAATTGTTATAATATTTAAAGACTTTTGGTATAAACTTTCATATTTTGTATAATTGTATGCAAATTAGAACTTTTAAAGAACTTATTGCTTCTGGAAAGTGTAAAAAATTCTAATTTTCTAGTCAAAGGTTTTTTTTAACGTCCAACAAAAAATATTATATAATCAAAGCTAGCCAGAGGCTAACGAAAAATTACACCAAAAACAGAGAGCAATATGAATAACTATACATCCAAACAATGCACATTAAAAGAACACCATTGCTCCCATAATAACTCCACTTTTCTTGATCTACTTTTATCCCAGAGATAACTTGTAACTTTTATTTCATAATAGATTACTCAGTGACACCTGCTTATGATTGAAAAATAAACCATTACGTGCTCTCCACAAACATTATAAAACAGTGAGCACTATTGTATGAAAGGGTTAATTGTCGTGTCACCGTATTCGTTTTAACATGTCAACTATTAAAAAATGTATGTTAGTTCAACGGTGTAAAGTGTAAATTAAGGTTCTTCTAGAACAATAATGGTACCTAATCTAAGAAGGTATTAATTAAAGACTAAAGGGATTATGTTACTTTAAACTTAAAGACTCAATTGTTAATTATCTTGTTAATATATATTTTAGGAGGGACTGGGGCTAGCTTAAGCCTTTTAGTGGCCCAAGCAAACTCAAAATCTAGAAGGCTTAAGTCTTATTTATTTAGACTTTTTATTGACATTATTCAAAAATTATAATTTTAAATTGACATGATATTATCTTTACTACTATATAAAAGAAACCTTAAGGTATGTAGTAGTTCCCATAACGAAATGCCAAAATTTTGTACAAAATATGTATCGATTTTCAAAATCGCGGCATTACTTCTTGGCTCTTGCTCAAGCAGTTCATTTTCCCTGATTCCAACCTCGCCGGCTGCCCCCTTTTGTGCAGGGCAAGAAGAACGATATGGGTTTTTCAGATCTTCATCTTTTTCATTCTTAGCTTACCAGAACACATACAATTGCAACTGTAAGTCTTTAATACTTTCTCTTTAGGTTTTGTTTTTTGTTTTAACATATCTAGATGGGGTGGTGGACTATGTTCCATAAACATCATGTGAATGTTTGTTTCATCATCATCATAACCATCATGAACTTGTTCATATTCTGTCATGCAGAGGACTTTTGAAACATAAGGAATCGATTGATTGGTGCACAGGTACTTATGTACTCTGAATAGAGGTCCCGAATCACCACCATCTAAAACATCATAGACAAAAAATGGACTCAGGGAGAACTTCAATATTTATCGTGGAACCACTAAAGAATCTTCTTTCAGACACCACAGAAAAACAAAGTGTTGTTTGCCTCCAAATAGGAAAAAAGAAAGGAAAAAAGAGCTTGAATGATATGATTTTATAAAGAAATGTAACCCCTCATGTAAGGTTTTCATCTCTTTGACCAGGTAAAAGCTACTGCAGTAAATGTTGGTGAAGCCGTTCGAGAACTTCCTGATGCCAACTTGATAAGGTACTCGTCTTTCCTTAGCGTTCTACTTTATAAATCATGTTTATAACATTGTACCTCAAAATAATTATTTAAAAGTTGTTGGTATGAAAGCCTCAGTCTGCTGAGTGTTTGACTCTTTTATTAATTTGAAACTCAAGGCTGCAGTACACCAAAAAACTAGAAGGGTGTACCTATATAAAAACTAAGACGTGCAGCAAACTTTCCCTTAAAACAAGCTATTCATGACCCATGATCTAGCCCACTACTTAATACTACTAAACATGAAATAAACATGTCGGTATAAATAAACTAACCACTGACCCATGATATATTAACCTGCTAATATGTGACTCGTGAACAAACCCAATTAACCAAACAAAAATCTAAAAAATACTATATTGCATCTCAAAGCAGTATATTTTATTTATATTATGAGTAGAAAGCTATACTATTTTATAAAATTGCATGCTATCTTTGTTTTTGTTACTTTAACATACACTTTTACTTGTTTTTACAAATGATTTTTTTTTGTCCAGCTTCAGAGGCCAGAGGACTTGTGAGTTGTGCGCTATCCACTCGCAACCTGTCTTTCCTAGACCTCACGAGAAGTACAAATCTTCTTCGAAGGCAATACAAAAGGTAACGGTTCTTAAAACTATTTTATAAATTTGTATTTTTATATGTCATCAGATTACAGCCTTCCCTCTGCTACCCTTTCTTAGCAGATCACTGCAAGTGGTGAAATAATTGGCCTTAATCATTTTAAGCCTATCAAGCCTTTGGGAAGTGGAGATAACGGCAGGTGCATCTTCTGATTCCATTTCTTCATTTTTCTGATTTTGTTTTTTTTTTCTTTTGACAATATTGAACTTTTAGATGTTGCTGACAATGATCTTCATAGCAAGAAAGCCATAACTAATAAACTTGTTATTTGTACAATTGAACTTTTAGATAGGCTGCTTAAAGCATGAACATATAATTTGCAAGTGCGTCGTTTCAAATGAGGGAGTAAGTTCTACTATGAATGTTTTTATATATTTTATCTCAAGCAAGAAGACATACTTTGGTTTCTTTTTAAAATATATATCACGTGGAAGCATCGAAAGCTATCAATTCAAGTTATTTGAAGCTGAAACTATGTTGTAAAGGATACCACGTTTGCAACAAGGGCTCGGGTTGCAATGTTGCTTAGTGTGAACCAGCTTGCTAAAGTTGTAAAAGTCACGATACGGCCTAAGGTATCTAATATTAAACTGTTAATATCTTACTGGCATTTAGTAGGTGTATTTTGCTTCCGTAGTCATTTATATATGACACAATTGATATTCTTATGCAGTGTGGGGAGCAGTGGGGCGACTTCAATGATAGTCTTGGTTCCCTTATCAGTGAAGACCCCATCTTTGAAGAAGCTGGTTGTTGTAGGGTTGAAGGTTATTAGCAACCCTAATAATGAGATATGCATATGATTGTAACATTGAAAGGTAAATTTACGTACGTTGAGTTGGATCTTGGATTTCATAAGCTGCTTGAACATGAGTGAATTAGGGGTTTTTTTATGAATGGCATTGTATGACTAAGTATGCACATAAGTTGGTTGGTAAAATGCTTTAATCAAAAGACTATAGAGAGTTCATTTGAAAAAAAAAAATATGTTGTTTGACATGCTTTTCTAAAAATCACGTAGAATCAGTAGTACATCCATTCAAGGTGTATTATAAATAGTTGTAAAATATACCATGTTTCATATTTGAAAATGAACCAATAGTTTTTCATGTGGTAAACCCTTTAGTATCATTAAGGTTTAAATATGATAGATTCTTGAAGTTGGTTTATTGGCCGCGCGCGTTTTAAGTTTTACACTCACCTTAGGTCGTGAGTTCGAGCCTTGCAAGAGGCCATTTTTTACATTTTTTTAATACCTGAATTTCTTCTACATTTAAACTCTAATCTAAAGAAACACTCCCCCCATACAATTTGACTACAATCTTAGCCTCCCCATTCCCCCAACCCAATCGGCCATCACTGTGACATCCGTCACTAGCAAGTCCTTTAATTAACTTGAAGCTCGTTGACTCTCATCGCGTATCAATTATCTTTGCGTAATTAATTCGTTTTCGAAACAAATCTCATCGTATCTGCCTTGCGCGTTGACCCTAATATTATATAAATAATAATTAATAAAGCTAATCATTAATAGTATAATTAACATTACTAATATATTATTATTATTATTATTATTATTATTATTATTATTATTATTATTATTATTATTATTATTATTATATTATTATTATTATATTATTAAAGTTCAGGGTTTAAATTGTAACTTAAGTAAACTAAAAGGAATAATTAATTAGAAGTTGAGGGGCTAAAGTGCAAAATGAGTATATATTTATACAATTGTCGTGAATAAGAAAGAAAGAAACCGTCGACGCTCAACGCAACCCTAATCACCCGACTGACGATCTGCAGAACCCCTCGCCGAGCCTCTTTGTCGCGACCAAGCAACCGCCGACGAGCCGTCTCGTTCTTCCGTAGTCAACCACAGGTACGTCTTGTCCGGTTCCGGTCATCTCGTGTTGGTTCCGGTCACTAGTACTGTCTCGTTCAAGTGCTCGGGTGTGTCGGGATGGTATTCGGGTGGGCTGCAATGTCATGGTGCAACGGTGAGGTTTGGGTGTACGTTTTTGGTCGATATTGCGTGTATGTATGTCCACCGTGTGTGTCGTGTGTGTGTGTGTTTGGATCCGTGGAGGTGTGTGTAAATGTGAGTGTGTGTATACGAATTGTATGTGTGAATGCGTAGTATGTATGTATATATATCACTTTATATGTATGAGTATGCATAAGTATGTATATAGCTATTTGTGTGGGTGGATTTTGTGTGAGGAGGTGTGTGTGAACATATATTATGCTGTGAGTGTGTGTGTGCAGAGTGTGAGTTTGTGTGTGTGTGTCGCGCGAGAAACCCGAAACCGACTGGATTATATCAATACTCTTTAGACATGTTTTAAGATTTAGTGTTAGATCTTCGCTTGCTCTCATTCGTTGAAGCCTTTTTGTTCATTCTATTCGTCTCAGTTCAAGGTGAGTTTCGCGGTTCCGTTATCATTTCAATTATTTATAAGATGAAACACACCAATTTTTGAAGTTATTATTATTATTATTTTTTTTAAATACTTTCACCAATTATATCAGAGTTTAGGTCCCAGTTCACAACAAAATTTGTCACTTGTGGTGACATATCATTTCTATATATATATAAAAATATTACAAGAAACATAAACGTTTTACAAACTTTTAATACAATATTTATTTTATTAAATATTAAACAAGAGTATGGTTCTTTCGTCAGTCCAGTCTCGTCCGTGAAGCTTTAACCATTTATTGGTGTTTTTCCTGAAAACATTTAAAAATATTTTTGTTAGCTTTCGCTAAGTAAGAACACCCCTTTATTTTCAAAAACATATTTTTATTCATTGGAAATTAACATTCAAAATCTTTATTTTTTTTTAATCCTCTTTACTTCTTTGGAATCCAACACCCGAATTCCTTATGGGTTTATTTTAACCCTTGAGGATTATTAACCCCTCTTTTATATATGTGGAATTCAACACCCGAATCCCTTGGGATTTCAACACCTGAAATCCTTGCATATATTTAACTCCCCTTTTCTATATATGTGGAGTTCAACCCCCGAACTCCTTGGGATTTCACCATCCGAAATCCTTACATATATTTTACTTCATTTTAAACTAGCAATACACATACTTGGACCCGTAATCATATAAAGCATTTCTCCCATAATCATATTTATCAGAATAAATAAACATATATCACATGTATTTAAACATGTTTCATCTCCACATAATTCATACAAACTCATAATAAATAACACATACATCGTGTAATTAAACGTATAACATAAATTAGTTACGGGTCGGTGTACTTACCTCCTGATGTTACTAACTTGAGTGCAGAATATGACCCTTTAATTGTTGTGATCAAAATCGGTAGCAAGTCCAATATTTTCTTACTCGAAATATTACACACGAACTTACTCAAATAAATATTTCTTTCTAAACTTTTTCTCTCTTCTATGGGTGGCTCTTGGTTCTTATATATACATATATATCATACGTATGTATATAAAAGAGGAAACCGACTTCATAGACTTGCTCATGAAGTTTAGAATGAAATTTTATATATAAA